>CM056950.1:9978130-10640601 GCA_029856935.1 Cyclocarya paliurus
TCAACTCTCACAACTGAGGTGCAAAAGGGGAATTAGGAAGAATCTCTAGAGGAAACTCTCGACCACTGCAACAGTACTAAAAGAGAGAGGAGCCTCATTAACCTACAGGAGACCAATTTCTAAGGTCAGTAAGAATCGATTTTCCATGTTTTAAGGGTGAAGGCTTTATAAGGCCAATCACTTTTTTCCTACTATAATATATTACCACAACACAAGTTGAGGCTTGCCTCCTTCCATATGGAAGCCCAAGCCTTAGTTTGGTTCTAGGACCTGGACTCCAGGAATCGAGTTGGGAGGAGTTTTCTGAAGATTTGATAATTAGGTTTGGGTCAAGTTCTTACGATAACCCAATGAAGGCTTTAACCCATTTGAAACAAGTTGGATTTGTGGAAGACTACAAATCTAAGTTTGAGGCCTTGTCCAACTGTCTTAGGGGGTTATCAAATTCATATAAACTAAGCTACTTCTTAAGTGGGCTCAGGGATGACATTAGGCTGCCAGTAAGAATGTTCAAACCTGATACACTTCTCACTGGCTATTGTTTGGCAAAAATACAAGAAGAACACTTGGGAATAACGAGAAAGGGTTGGAAGAGTCCTTTCCCCACCATGAATCAGGGTTACTCAAGACCCCAAACTGGATCCCTATGACTAATCAAAAAGGGGGCCAACTCAAAAAATAAGCTCAATCCAAATGAAGGAAATGAGGAATAAAGGACAGTGTTACTATTGTGATTCCAAGTGGAATCCAGGGTTATATAGATTGAGTCTTACACGAAGAACCATATCAAACAATCGAGCCTCTGCATGATGAAATGAAAGACATCGATGAAGATGCACAGACAGAGGATGGTGATCATGATTATGACGAGGATATAGAGCACATGTTGGATGAAATTGGAGCGAGAATGTTTATAGATGAAGGTGTTGTGGACACATCAACTGCAAATGATGTGGTTCATAACATGTTCGAACACACATGTGGAATGATTCACAGTATGAGCTATATCCAGGATGCAAAATAAAGAATATGCAATTAATTTGTACGTGGCTCTTACTTTTTCAAGGATAACTTCGAACTAAATTTTTGTCAGAGGGAGGAGTGTAAGGTTTCGTCCCAAAAAACCTTTCAGGACAGTGATATTGGGACGAATTTGAGAAGCTTTTTTTTTTTTCAAAAACTGCTTTGGGACGAAACAGTATCTTTTTGGGAAAAAAATTTTCCTCCCAAAAGAGACAAATTGTTGTAGTGTGAATGGAGAAGACAAAATTCAAGTATATATCCGATTTGGTATAGAAGATGTTAGGTAAAAGTATGCAACAAGGGCATGGAATCGAAAAGTCGATAAGAAACAACCAAATAAATGTACTCAAGAAGCTCAAAAGAAAGAAGGCAAGGAAGGATAGAAATAGGTAAAATGCATCATTTGGGAAGATCCTATGAAGGCACCAAAAGTTTCCATATTTGACAAAGAATTTTATTTGATAGGGCGTATCGTGTGATAGATTTACGTTGAAGAAATTACAAGTCCTGCAAAGACTCTCGTCTCCCAAAAGGGCACCATCGTCTTTAGTGTAGTCTCAAGGAGAATGGTTTCTCCATATTGTACACCTCAAACTCTATAAATATACTTCCATGTACGTATATATTACATCTATCTAAATTTATTCAGAAATTTTTGTCTCTCTCACTGACTTAGCTATTGGTCGGAAGCATCCTCTGTTGGGATCACAAAGAAGTTATTTTTGTTGGGTTTTAGACTTAGAAATGATTAAAATATTTACTGTTAAGTAAAAAACAATAATGTGAGTCGTCATTGTCATTGTTCAATATGTCGATTCGTTTGTCAAAATTTAAATGAAAATGTATCATGGTAACTTGAATCAATGCATGTATCTTGAGGATAGAAACCTTAACCACTTGGCCACCAAACGAGGGCTTGTGCCCTTTGAAAAATTAGAAACATTTTCAATGTCTTTTCTACAATTTGAGAAGTTGTGACTTCTCACAAGTGTTCTTTCATTTTAGTTGTAACTTTTCATAACTATCATTTCATTTATATAAGTTGTGACTTTTCACAAGTGGTATTTTATTTTAGTTGTGATTTTTCCTAAGTTTCATTTCATTCTTTATAAATAGGGAACCTGGCCAGCCTATAAAATTTCTCACTCCAAATTCTCTAGAAAAATTAGAGAAACACTTTCTCATTCTTTTTGTTTTTCTTTTTTGGACTTTGGCTATTTTATATATCGGGTTCGAGGATCTCCTTTTGTGTGCAACGATATGAAAATTAACGGGAACCAACATTGTTGTATATTGAGAGTAGACTGTCAAAAAACCTATTATATATAAAGATTTGGAGGTTGCAGAATCTACTCTAAGGAAAATGTCCATCACAATATGTCTCAACATGATTGGATTCTCTTTTTCTAATTTGTTCTTGTTATTTTTACATATTCTCTAGTTTACAAAGCATTTGCACATATATATTTTATTATCCATATTTTTCCAATAGTTTCTTTGTTTCGTAGGAGACTATTATGGATGCTGCACGCGTTGCCGATAATTGCCTCAACTGAAGATATCCCATGAGACTTATAAATGTGAAAGAATCTATTCATTATCATTTTTCTCACAATCACATGATGTGACATTAAATGATAGGTTCACAAATGTAACATAATAAATAATCTCCAATCATGATCTAATACCATATCATGGAATGATGAGAGGATAATGAGTAAGAGAGATGAGTAGCATTACTTTATAAATATATACACATGCATGCAGTTGTAGGGGCAGTCACTTTGTGCGGCCATGGAAGAAGTTGACAAGAACGGGCTGATCCTCTAAAGTTTACAGACTAATTTGAAGCGCCATAATTGACCTCTCTGCTCTCTCAAAAACATTAGATTAAGCGTGCGTACAGTCAAACGTTGTAATACATCAATGTGTACACATAATTCTATATTACATGTACATGACATGAATAACTAGGAATTATATCGATCGCTAGCTTCTGAAACTTTGAACTCCATGCATGCAGCATTGACCTGCATCCAGATCGAGTAGTCTCAATACATTATACATCTGCATGCATTTGACATGCGTAGTTCCCAATACCTCTGATCTTCTCCGAAATTTAAAAGGGTGATCATCTACTTCCTGTTCACGTCTACCAGACACATGTATGCATAAACACTCTCTTAAGAGTATGGACTGAGTCATAGATCATATATACGTACAGTTCATGATCCTAATCCCTTCAAGCTGGAAATGATAATTAGAATAATGAAAAATGGTATTGTTTATTTATATACATTTTAATCGATCTCATCTTTTCATTAACACCTACCTTAATTATGTGGAATATATTAAATGAAAAATTGCTAATAACTTAATGTCATTTATCAAGCTGCTAGCTAGAATGATGCAATGATCATGAAAATTAAAAGATTTTGTGAATATATATACAAGAAATTACACAATATGATCAGTGCTTGATCTCAAACTGATCTGCTTATTATATTATCCATTGGCCATAAAATAGTACTAGTTTTTTTTTATTTATAAAAAGTCAGATTCTCCTATCTAATAGAGACTCCTACCCTGAATTTATTATAAAATCCTCACGTATGGCGGAGGAACACCGTTAGACAAAACAATTCAAATAAACAAAAAAAATCATTTATCTCTAATACAAGCCAATCCCAACCTATCCAAACGCAGCAATCCTTTGAACCGAGAATTCTGAAAATCCAAACCAATAAAATCTTTATCAACACCATGGGTTCCTTCCTTCGCCAACAAATCTGCTACCATATTTGCCTTTATAAAAATATGCCTAAATTGAGCATTAATCTCAATGGCAATCTCCTTTATCTCCTCCCAAAAGTCCTAAAGAACCAAAGTCTACAGATGCCGGACGCGAGCCAATTCATCACCACTGAAGAGTCTGATTCCACAAGCACATTTTTAAGCCTCAACTGTCTACATAATTGAAGTCCATCTAATAACGCACGGCACTCGGCAACCATATTAGAAGCACTACCATAATAGTGCGCAAAACCCCGCTAAACATTTGCCATTTGCATCTCGGATTACACCACCACCACCTGCCTCTCCCGGATTAGTACAAGCCCCACCATCCACATTTAGTTTCACCTTACTCCTTTCCGGCAAATCCCATTTAATATACTTCACTTGATTTTTCTGAGTAGGCACAATCGGTATTCCCAAACTCTCCATTATCAACATGTCATCTTTCTTTATTTTGTGGAACTTTTTAAGTGCTAAAAATGCATCTTTAAGTAAAAATTTTATATACCAAATCGTATCAGCTACCTTAAAAGAAATATCTTCCATTCTTGCCGAACAACGAGCCCTCCATAAGGACCAAGACATGAAAATCGGAAGCACTCCTCGGATCCACCCTGCTTGAGTCTTTTTTGTAGCTCTCTGCCACCAAAAGACATCATTCCTTGCCAATTCCTGATCTGCGGTAATCTGATCTGACAAATATTAGCAAAATACTTCCACACTGTTTGAGCACTCGGTCCTTCACACAAAATATGCTGCAACATTTCTACTTTAGACGTAAAACAACAGTGGCATTTTGAGGCTAAAGGAATACCCAAACGCTGAATCATATCATCAGTTGGTAGTGCTCCTCTTCTTGCTCTCCAACATAAAAAGGACATTTTCTTAGAAACACTGGTCTGCCACAACCACTTCCACCATTCACAAGGATGCCCACGTTGCCTAAAGACTTCCCAAGCAGATTTAGTAGTGAATTTTCCTTCCAAAGAATGCTCCCAAATGAGCCTATCTGGCCTCTGTCTCAGCCTAACACCAAAAGCATTAATTTTCTGCAGCACCTCAGACGGAACCAATTCTCGAATTAAGTCCAGTTTCGGCCCCCTTTCATCTACTACATCAGCAACCAACAGACCATTATTTCCTACTAACGGGCATAAATCCTACAATGGCCCACACCCAACCCAGTTGTCCATCCAAAAATTTACCTGTCCCCTTCCAACTAGCCACTTTGAATTCTGAATGACTCTTGGCAATAACCCAGTTATACCTTTCCAAAACCGTGACCCTTTATTTAACTGCATGGCCATATAAATGTGATCCCTCCCAAGGTATTTTTTTCGAAAAAACTTGCCCAAATCAACTCCCCCGTAATCAACTTCCAGCCAAATTTCATAAAAAGAGACTTGATTGAGCTGCATTATTGCATATTTTATACATTTAAAATCAATATATTTTTAATTGTTTTATTATTTTATCATTGATTTTAGATGAAAAAATGGTTAAAAGGAATAAATCCAAGTTGTGATTTAAATTGATTAAAAGCATAGTTTATGCTTGATTTTATAACTTGTGTTTTAATTGGGCAATATTTATTCACTTGCACAACACACTTTTAATATTTTATTCTCCATCTTTTATCTTATTTTATTTTTATTTTCAATTATTTATTTATTTTAGTTTCTTTGTCTAGTTTTATTTTAGTTTCTTTAATTATTTATTTTGCTTTGTCCAAGTTTTATTTTTATTATTTTATTTTCTATTTTACAAGTTCTACTAAACGACAGGTCGTTTTTGTCTATGGACAAGTCCGTCGAATTAAAGCTGCCCCTATGCGAAACGACTTGTCGTTTAGTCCATAGACAAAAACGACAAGTCGTTTTCGTCATCTTCAACCTCTAGCACGCAGACTCCATGCATGCGTTCAGGCTCCTCCACGGCACCACCACTCCATACAGCACCTCCTCCACCTGCTGCAACTCAACTGCATCCACCACACGAAGCTCCTCCGCGGCACTAGCACACATCCAGCAGCACCCACACACGGCAATACCATCACCGAGAGACCTCTGTTTTTCTACACCAAAACAAAGCACTGTGAGGTGCCACCGTGAACCGTAGCTACCCGTCGTGCCCAGCCACCATGAGCCATGTCTTCAGCTTCCACAATGCAGTAGCATCACCATTCTTTCGGCTAGGCTAGGCATCCACACAGTAGAGAAAAAATACATAAAATACAAGCAGCCCGTAGTTGGCCAACTCACACGCAAGAACAGGAAAGAAAGCGATGTAGTGCACGGAAGTGAAGAAAAAGAAAGAAATAAGCTGCTTGTGGTTTTGAAGACACTCGTGCATGAAAGAAATAAAATATATAAAAGCATATTCATCTTACTTTTGAGAAGTGAAAGAGTGGGGAACATGTATAATGGACACGGAAGGTTGGCCTAAATAAATTCGGTTTTTAAGTGCATATTGGTAGACAAAGTTTGGGCATATGAGATAAAGAATTGAAGAAGAAGTGCACATCGGAAGAAAGAAGAAGAAATGAAGCTCTATTTAAAGGACTGACATTGGGGAGTGAAGAACACAATTGAATTTGAGAGATTACTTCGGACAGACAGTTCGGAGAGACTCTCTAAGTCTTTAAGTAAATTTAGGGATGAACTTGCACAATTGAGGGTGTTTTTAATTTATTTTTGATTCATGTGATTGTTCTTTATTAATACAAACTCTTATTTATCATTCTCTAATTATCAATAGTATTTTCTTATCTTCAAATAATCTTGGAATTGATTCTTTTCATAGATTCAGTCATACTTTTTCTATAGAATAGTTAAGATCCTTGATTATGTTTGGATTAATTCATTGTCTTTATTGATTTAATTCTTTACTGCAGTATTACCCCTGGGTATATTGTCGTCGCTGGATTTTGTCAATAAGGATGATAATTCACAGAGTTTTAAAAAGTAGTGAATGATTTATCAAAAAGTTATCTTTCGATTAAAATGGTTTGTACTTCTATATATTCCAATTGGAGACTTTGGATAAATCTCCAATTGAGTAATTCACTGAATCAAGAAAAAACATAAATACCCGATTTGTGCAAGGAATTCCTGATACTTTACTATTTATAATTTGAGTGATCCTTATTTTTATCCTTGTAATTTTAGTTGCTAAATTGCATTAAAACTAGTTCTTTCTTATTAATCATTAAATATTTTCCTTTAGTTCTTTTTATTATTTGTTGTGTTTTCTTTAATCTGTCTCCCTGAGGAATCGACACCCCAAAGCTGTGCTACAACTACTGCATTATTCTTTGGCCGTAATCAAGACTCCTGCACCTCCAACAAATCTCTAATACCAAGTCCCCCCTCCTCCACTGGCTTGCAAATCTGTCCCCAAGAAACCCATTTACACTTCCTAGCTTCCAAAGAAGAACCCAAAGGTAATCTGAGAAAATTCTTTTAATCCTTCCAAATACAGCTTTAGGCATTTTCAACACTGATAACACATGAATTGGCATGCTATTCAGCACATGCTTAATGAGAATGAGCTTCCCCCCAAACGATAATATCTTACTCTTCCACCCCGCCAATTTCTTCTGAATCCTAGCCAAGAATCCATCAAATAAATTAATCCTTAACCGCCCCACATAAAGAGGAACTCCCAGATACATACTCAGCCACGCACCTTCTTCAAAACCAGAAATTGCAATGAGTTCATTTTTCCTTTCTGCACCGATAGTGGAGGAGAACAATATAGTAGACTTACTTGGGCTGATCAACTGCCCAGACAATTCTTCATACCGATGTAGAGTTGCCATGAGGTTCCTGATAGAAAATTTACCACCATTTTCAAAAATCAAAATATCATCGGCATATAATAAATGGGATATGAGTGTACCACCACCCGGATGATAAGGTTTAACTCGCCCCAAACCGAATTGCTGATGCAACATTCGAGAGAGAATTTCCTGTGACAAAATAAATAAGGCGATAAAGGATCGCCTTGCCGAAGACGCCGCGATGTCTGAAAAAAACCTTTAGTACAACCATTCAACATCACCGAATAAAAAGGACAAGAGATAGCATTAAAAACTAGACTTCGCCAGTTTTCTGAAAAACCCAAACGACGTAAAACTTCCATAAGGAATTTCCAATTAACACGGTCATATGCCTTTGCCATATCAATCTTCAACATTAAATTACCTCCTCTCACTTTCCGATTAATCCCTTGAACCAACTCTTGGGTCAAGGCCATATTATCAAAAATACTTCGACCTGGGATGAACGTTGCTTGCTCCTTAGAAATTAATTTTTCAAGAATAAGAGCTAACCGAACAACCATAATCTTCGTCCTAATTTTATAAACCACCGAACAAAGACTAATGGGCTGAAATTGCCCAAACCCCATAGGCTCATCCACTTTCGGAATTAAAACCAAATTTGTAGCCCCGAAAAAAGGAGTGAAAGGTTGACCTGTAAAAAATTCATTTGCCATCTCTACAAGATCATATTTAACAATATCCCAAGCTAATGTAAAAAACGAAGGTGAAAAACCATCTGGCCCAAGACTACTATCTCTCGGAATAGACCACAGGGTAGTCTGCACCTCCTCTATCGACGGCGGCCTAAACAAAAATTCATTCTCTTCCATTGTTATGGTTGGAAGGAGTAAATCAAAATCAGGATAGCTAGTATTCACGTTGGTGCTGGTAAAAGCCTTTTGGAAAAAATGCACTGCCTCCGAATAAATATCCTCAGCCGACTCAAGAATTCTTCCATCCGCCAAAGCCATTCTTGCTACTGCTTTATATTTTTTCTTCACCCTCATAACACATGAAAGAAATTGGTATTCGAATCCCCTTCCATAAGCCATTTAATCCTTGACTTTTGACAAGCCAAAGTTTCTTCTCGATGAATCCATAACAAATGGGCCTGTTTAACATCAAGCAAATCACTTTCAACCTGTAAAGAGTATGATCTGGCCAACTCCTCCTCCAGCGAAATAATTCAGTCTTCAAGTCTTTTTATTTCCACCTCAACCCGGCCAAAACTCTCTCTATTCCACTTACTAGCTCACCTTTTAATCGCTTTAGCTTTTTACTAATTTGAACCATTGCACACCCATCTACATGAGCCTCCCAACTTCTCCGCACCAACGGAAGGAATCCATCATGAGAGCCCCACATGCAAAGGAATCGAAGAGGCTTGGAAATATTATCTCTAGGCTTGAAAAAATGAATCAACATAGGGGAGTGATCGAAAGAAGTATGTGGTAGATAACAATAACTTGCCCCCTTAAAAACATTGAGAAATTGCATATTAACCAAGACTCTATCCAGTCGAGCCCAAATTTGCCTCCCTCAAAGACGTTCATTGCACCAAGACAACCGGTTTCCTGAAAAAGAAAGACCGAGCAAAGCACAATCATGGATACACCGGTTGAACTCAGCTTTCGCCCGAGGAGCCTGAAACACGCCCTCTACTTTTTCGCTATCATCTTGGATAATATTAAAATCACCTCCAACAAGCCATGGAAGCCCTTGAGGATCTTGCAGCCTGAGATATTCCCATAATTCCACCCTTTTGTCATGGAAACAACTAGCATACACAACCGAAGTAAAAGCACGCTTAGAACTATAAGAAAACCACCCAGAAATGGCTTGATCAGAAATAGATGTAATCTCAAACTCCAGTTCAGCCGCCCAAAACTACCAAATTTTACCATCCACATCCAAATTATTCACAAAAAAAGGTAGCCTCATCTATCTTGCCCAACAACTACATTTATTCGCAACTAAGAAAGGTTCAAGAATAGCCACCACCAACGGCCAACTTTTATTCAAAATACGTCGAAGCCTAAATTTCAACGAAATAATACCCCTACAATTCCATATCAGAAAAGACATAAAGTCAAATAAATTTTTTGGAGCGCGTACGATGCTTCAGAACAACAATAGATTTTTCTTTCCTCACCCCTTTTACCTTTTTCAACGGAACATTCATGTCAGGATCAAAGTCAAAAAATTTTGCAGCCAATTCATTCAACTCTCCTTCTTGCTCACCATTAGAAACCTCCCGAGACAATGCATTATCCTCAATCAATTCATTCTCAACAAACAAATCTTCTCTGGCCAAACCACCAAGCTCAAACTCTAAAGCTTCATCCGCCATCCGTAATAAGCTCCTTGGCCCAGACTTTGCCATACTCTGCATAGGACTTGTTTCAGCACTTGCTCTTCCTCATCTGCCATATCACTCCATTTCGCAGGACTAGAATGTATTGGCAATACGATCTCCAATAAACCATCCTTCTCCAAATCCTGATTGCATATAGGCACCACATTAGAACAACACTGATTCGATGGCAATCGCTCTGGAAAAATCTGCAATGCCCCACTCCCTTCTGCCTCACAAAGAACCTCCTCACACTATTCATGAGCCATGCCCAATTCTGAGAGAAATAAAAGTTTATTAACATAGCCAATAAACCCTACATGTCGAGCCTAAATCCTCTCCAAAATCTCCTGACGTCGAGACCTCAATCCCTCCCCAGTCTCTATCTGCGTAATTGGGTGATCCTTCTCCTTCTCAGTGTCCTTCATCTCCTTCCATACCATCTTTCCAGAATTCTTATTTCCCCAGCCAACGAAACACTTTTCTTCTGGTTGAGATCTCGTCCACGCTTACACTTGAATTCCGTATGCCCCTGTTTGCGACAAGAAACACAATAGCTTGGCACCGCTTCATAAAAAACCTCCTGAAAATGGCTAGAGTTGCCATGCGGAGGACCCAACCAGAAAGAATGCCGTAATGGGCCAGAAATATTCAATTCAACACAAATACGAGCCGCCTCAGGCCGTGTAACACAAGCCATAGCATTATCTCTCTTCAAATATTTTCCAAAACCATCCCCAATACTCCGTAAAATAGACTTCTGAAAATAATTTGGAGGTAGACCTGGCAATGTCAACCACATCGGAACCCAAGGAGAATCCTCCTCTTCCATGAAATCAGGAGTCCAATGAAAAATCCAGAAAGGCACACCTAGAATTTCAGAATTTCCTCTAGCCATCGCCGAAACAAAATCCTCATCCTGAGCCATTCTCACCAATACATTACGTGGGTTCCTCAATTGCCCAATTACTGGTATACCTTTCAGTCCCCAATGGCTTTGGATAAATCCCCGAATATGATCAAGCGAGGGTCTTCTACGTAAGAATTTTAACACCACCGAAAACCGGAACAGTTCCGACGACAACTGCACTTCCACTTTTGAGAAGACAAAAAACATCTCCCCATCTTGGAATTTCGGCTCTCTATGTGGTATATGAACGTGAGGCAGCAGTTGAGGGTTAAAACCCACAACTTCTGCAAAACGACGCCCTGTTCTCTCCGTAACATGCTTCCCATCCACAGCATGCATCCCTGAATTTGTGCCTCTTTTGAGAACTGTCTCATTCTGCCCTAGACTAGCCGGTGGCTGCATAGGGCCGACGCCCAGCACCATGCACGAATACCCTAAAATCGCCAAAGCGTAGAGAGAAAATTTTCTAGCACCACGTCACCCTCTGTTTTGTACACCCTTGATTTAAAATAAATAAAATAGTACTAGCTACTAGGCTTCTTTATGCTTAATTTCTATATAGGAGAAATAGATGGACCTTATTAATTAATTCAGACCTGAAAGGGCATATTGCAAAATCTAAAAGTTTGCACCTCTACTACTATATGCCCTAATTAATTATCATATAAGCTGGGAATTAAGTTAATTATAATAATAATAATATAATCATCGTAATTGAGCACAAAACATTTTTTTGAAGCATTAATGCAGCTAATAATATATAACAGGCATTTACGGATGATCAGGCCAGGACTTTTTCTTTCAAGAGTTGTTAAATTAACCTACAATTCTATTGAACAATAATTAATTAATTAGAGTAATCAACTAATATTGTTTGACAAAAGGAATTAACTGTATTTATATATGTGTTAAATGAATTAATGATCAACAACTAGTATATATCGATCGCTCTTTATCTTTTCCGTTTGATCAATAAATATTTGATTAAACAGCTAATTGTGATGATGATGATCAAACCCTGACGAAGAAAATACTAAGCTCAGGACCGTTGCTACCGTCTGGGTTCAACATGTACAGTGTCTCGGAATCCTTGGAACCCACGACTCGTTCGAAATACGCACGCATGTATGCCAACTCGCCGTCCGTACCTTCGATTTCGGAGTTCCCGGGTAGAACGCCGGCACCCATTGACACGGCCTTCAGGAGCTCCATCACGTTCAAATCCTCCTCCGAAGCCTCTCTTTTGACGCCATACCCACACTTCTTCCCATTGCAATACATGGTCCACAATGCCTCGTCCAAGATCCACGTCTTGTCTTTCTCCAGTCTCTTCTCGCATTCCAGAGCAATCCGGACCATTCCCGAGCTCATCTCCTTCTGCAACATGTTTGTTTGCATGGCCAGCTCTACCACCAACGAGGGTAAACACCTCGGGCTTTCTTGCATGGAGAAGCTCACCCGTCCTTTCCTGTACCCGAACAAGGTGCCGGTGACTCGGGTGCCACTCGTGCCGCGATATCCTTCCGGTAAACCGATCGGGAGTGAGCCCATCTTGCATGTCGGTGCGATGATAGGGAAGGATCGGATGACGGAGCGAAAGACTCTGTAAGCTTTGGTTTTGTGCTTCTTTTTTTGGGATGGTTGGACGAGGGATGAGTGGCGCGGCGTTGTTGGCTGCGGAGGCGTTCGTGGAGATGTTTCGTAAGAATCTTCGATGGGTGTATTGGGAAGTATTCGTGTATCCGCCATTAATGGAGATCGATAAACTAACCAGGAAACGAAGGGTGTCAAAAGAGAGAGATGGAGATAGGGAAAGCGAGATCAGCTGGTTTGGTCGCTTCGTTAAGTTTGGTAGTGGTTTGTGGTATGGAATAGGTCTGCGTTCCCTTAAATTTTGGTCCATGCGAGATCAATTATGCTATAAATAACAAGGAACAAAAATACTAATCCAAACATATATAAGAGATCAATCATTTAAACTACTCTACAACGGCTCGATTTCTATCAAATGCAAGATCTAACTCTCACATTTTACTAATAAATATTTCTTTTAGATTTTTATTGGAGTTTGAAAGCTAATAAAAAAAAAAGAGTAATGTCAAGTAAAAGTCCCAAATAGACAAGACTTATACAAGCCTTTTATAAAAAAAATAAGTCCCACTGATAAAGAATAATTTTTTACACTTTTTAAAGTGGGGTTCACTTTTTTACATAAGGCTTGTCTATTTGAAATTTGTATAAATCATTTTTCTATAAAAATAGATACATGAAATAAATTCTACAGTATTATTTAATATTTCCCATGTGTCTACTTCGAATATAAGCCTTCGAGTGGAGCTCAAAATTGAATAAAAATTTGAGAGAAGTTTTTCGGTATATTAACTCAAAATATTAGTTTCAGTTACAGCACATGATGTTGTATCCATGAAAAAACTATTAGTACTTATGATTATCAAATTCTAATTCTTGCCAAAAAAGTAACTATGGGAACACCCCCCCCCCCCACCCCCTCCCCCCAATATTAATGTTTATCAATGTTCATGGGCATGTTTAATTAGCATGTAAAAACTCTTTACATGCATGTCACGGTCAAGTACTTATAAATCAACTTTGTAGCTATATATATATATATATAGACTATAGTGAATGACTGTACAAGAGTGTTTCAAACTATCAAATTAAGCTTCTATTTCAGGATATGGTGTTGTCTAAAATTGTGCTATGAATTTCAACTAGAACCATATTTAATATCAACATTTGAGAATTGGGATTTGTTTCCCATACCTTAAGCTGGAAGCTTCCAGCCCACGGCCTATATGTTACAATAAGTGAGAATCTGGTTTACCCTCTTTTAGACAAAAGTCTCTTTTATTTTCTAGAGAAATTCTTCTATCGTATTTTCTCTACCTTATAACTAGTTCATGGCCTATATATTACAATAAGTGAAGGTATGCAAATAAAATTGGGATACCGTCGTCATTTTAAAAAAATAATAATAATAGAAAGCTTGAGAATATGTATAGATTTTGTAACCGAAAGAAGTCTAATTTTCCTTCAAATTAAAATTAAATATGAAATTTAAAACAAACATGATCGATGTTGGATATACATCTCTTTTAATTTAAATTTTATAGAAATGTTATTTGCAGTCATAGATTGCGCAAACGCCGCACTCTTCTTTTGAAAAAAGTGAGTAAATATGAGACCTACATGAAAAATTAATCTTTTAATGGTGGAGCTCACTTTTTTTTAAAAAGAATGCACGACATTTAATTTGCACAACCAATGACTATATAACCTTCATCTTAATCATGAGCGTGACACTAATTTTAGTAGCCCTGATTAATTATTTTGTTCGTGGCCTTATTTCGGATAGTAAATAAATTAATAAGATTATCCAAAAATCGTTCGGGACCAGCTTGGCTGTAGAAATTTAAAGATAGAACAAAAACAAGATCATTTCGATCGACCTATAACGTCTCTAGACTATTAAAAAAAAATCTAGTTTCGATCGGTCCCCTTTTTTGGAGTGAGAAACAAAAAGGAATAAATCACATATAAAGGACATGCACATCACGAGTGAGTATATATATGACATATATATACCGAGTGTCACTATTGTTGCTCGTGTTTTTGTAGTGAATTGAAATGACATGCACATCACGAGTGTCACAAGGGAAAAGGCTTTTTTTTTTTAATTTTTTTTATGTTTGAGAACCTCAAGTGAGAAGGGGAGCACAGACATATTAAGTGTAATCTACAATATTAATGAGAAACTTCACTTTGACACATCCAAAACATACATACTAACAACTTCTCATCCTTGCTAAACTGGCTAATGAGAAGTTAGACCTTCTCTATCTAGAAAGTGAAAAACATTTTCTGCACTTATTGTTGCTACTTTTCTAGTCCTCTTCTTATATTCAGAAAGAGTTCTTATCTCCTTTTCGTCCAGCCATCTCAGACTCACTCTATACTTAGTCTCTGCTTCTAAAGCTTCTTCAACAGATCGATATGGATGCTTTGATCCTTCAGACAAAGGCGTTGTCATGGCATGATCTTAATCTCCAACCTGCTCTAGAGATAGCCAAAGCTATTTCAGATAAAATCCTGGTAGGAAGGTTAGTTGCAGATAGACCTTTGAACAAGTATGCTATTCATTCCAGTATTAAAACCTCTTGGAACTTTATCCATAATTTTCTTATTGAAGACATGGATATAAACAAGTTTATATTCACCTTTAGAACACCTTAAGATAAATTAAGAGTGCTTAATCAAGCTCCATGGAATATCAAAGGGCATTTGCTAATTTTGAAACCATGGTCTCCAGGAGCTACTCTCCATGAAATTAGTTTAAATCATGTAGCTTTTAATGTACAAATACATAGTCTACCCCTAGATCATATTACTCTTGATAATGCTATAGAAATTGGGAAAGCTCTTGGTAATTTGATCAAAGTGGAGGAAGATCCTTTTTATGGATTAGCCTTCAGAAAGTATATTAGGCTTAAAGTTGAGCTTGATGTCACCAAACCTCTTCAGCAAGGGTTCAAAATACCAAGACTTGGCAACCATGAAATATGGATAGCTATAAAATATGAAAAGTTGGCAGACTTTTGTTATGCATGTGGAAGTCTTGGTCACTCCCAAATCTTTTGTGGTTACTTAAGTTCAACTCCTACAAGGTTATCATACGGCCCATGGATAAGAGCAGAATTTCCAAGCAGCTTTGAGACTAATCAAACTTTTCATCAAACGAGTGGTGGGCAATATAATGAAACAGACCCATTTGATAATTTCTCTCCTTCGGTTTCAACCAAAGGTAAAGGAAAACAAAGTTTCAACATAAGCAAGCAGCAGGAGATTTCACTACAAAGTCAAGACAGTATTACCAAGGATTGTTTCGAAAAAAATTCCAGCTAGTAATCCGGAATGGCTGCACTTGATCTCTTCTCCTTCGAGCTCTCTGAATCTGGGTGATATTTCCATGAGAGACAACTCAGGTACTCTACATAGCTACAGTGAACCTAGATCATTACTTTCCTCACCAAGAAACTTTAATTCATTCACTGTTCAGCCAGCTACATAATCCAGCAACCATACCTTGAATCAAAGCAGAATATCTCTTATGCCTTCGAGACTAGCAGTGCAGGTGGCAAATGAAGGTAGCTCTCAGGTACAAGAATCATCTTCACTCCTATCGGCTTTTGAGTCAACGCAGCACTACTCTCCATGGAGAACACAATGGAAACGAATTTACACAGCTATGCAAGGCTATTAGAGTCAAAAGGAACGGAGTGGACTTGGAATAGGTATCAGGCTTGGGCTCAACTCAATTACTCAACAGGAATTTAGGCCTTTATTTATGGACTCTCCACAGATACACACTAATAGGCCTCAGCAAGTATTTTTTGGTAATAAGCCCGAGCTCCTCTTCAACTCTTCACCGATTCTCAGTCCATTAATGGCCCATATGCACAGCACATCAACTTCATGTGATCCAGTCGGCTTTCATACTCTCACTTCTTCATATACTGGCTCGGCATCAGACTTGGATTTATCATCTCCTCATATGAATATTCAATTGATAGAAGATTTAAATGCCAACTTTGAAAATAGCCTAATGCAGATAGAGATGGCAGCTAATTTATCATCTGATCATATCCACAGTGATGTTTTCCACAATGAAAATTCAGAAAGTAATATTGCTAAAGCCCATCAAGAAACTCGAGTTATCTCTTCTTCCAAAAGACAGCATCAAGTTGAGTCTTCTGAAACTCCAAAGAGGAAATCACAACGTCTCATCAAAGTGAAGAAAATAGACTCTACTGAAAAACATCCTCTAAAGCAACAAACAGATGAAGATTCCTTGGCACGTACTCTTCTGGACATGCATTCAGGCTCTCTTGGGAAGGAGAAAAAATCAAAAGGGAAAGCCAAAGTTAATCCTTACAGTAGACCACCAATATACCTATCAGGAAAGTCCAAATTAGCTAGCGAGGCAAGCTTAAAAATGCCTCCCCTAGATAAGTGAAGACAATGGCATGGAATTGTAGGGGATTAGCCCTCCCCAAAGCAATCAGAAACTTAAGGGCTAATATTAGGAAATATAACCAGGATGTAATATTTTTGTCGGAAACCTTGGTGATGGATGATCGCACCATATCTATTGTAAATAGTTTAGGTTTCCAAAATTTTGTTCACTATCTAGTTGATTGTAAAAAATGGGGACTGCTACTTTTGTGGAGACCGGGTGCAGAAATAGAACCTATAAATATCAATATTAATGCAATCTCAGTTTTAGTTTACTCTGATCCTACACATCATCCATGGTTGATTACCTATGTATATGCACCAGCCCAATGAAACAACAAAGCTAGCTTCTGGAGTCATTTAGATTCATTATAACAAGCTTTTCCAAGGCCTTGGATTTTATCTGGGCGATTTCAATGATCTCATTGATCAATCTGAAAAATTTGGAGGAAGATCTATCTCTTACAATCCTAATAGGGGCCTTAAAGCTCTTATGGATAGGAATGGCCTCATAGACATCGGCTAAATGGGCCCAAAGTTTACATGGACCAATAATAGACAAGGTCAAGCCCTTATAAGAGAAAGATTAGATCGAGCTATTGCAAATCAATAATGGAGGCTACTTTTCTCAGATGCTATATTGCAACATCTTGCATCATCAGCTTCAGATCATCATCCCATCATGTTACAAACTACGGCTAATGTTCATCAAGCGCCTTCCTTCAAGTTTGAAGAATTCTGGATTCGTGAGTCATTAAGCCACCAAATTATCAGTGAAGCATGGGGTAAATCCCACGTTGGTAATCCGTCTTATATTCTATATAAGAAAATCAAATCAACCAAAGAAGCACTTAAAGTCTGGAACAAAGATCATTTCGGGAAAAGCAACCACAATATTCATCAGATTGAAAGTGAGCTTCTCAAGGTATAAGAAGACGTAATGACTCCCTACAATCAAGAAATGGAAAGATTTCTGCAAAATACACTTCACAAGCAAAGAGAATATGAAGAAATACTATGGAAGCAAAAATCGAGACTCACCTGGCTTACCTTAACGGATCTCAATACCAAATTTTATCATTTGACAACAACTATCTGGAGAAGAAGGAATGCTATTGACTTTATCAAACTGGCACCAGGTATTTGGTCAATGGATCCCACTGTCATAGAGACTTCTGTTATTAATCATTTTAGAACTATATATTCCTCTTCAAATCCAATTGTTCTGGATCAATTAGATAATCTCTTCGACAAGTAAATTTCAGAAATAGAGAATGAATCTCTAGTTGCAATACCAGAAGAAAATGAAATATTGGAAGCTCTAAAACAGATTCCTAGCAATAAAGCTCCAGAGCCAGATGGAATGACCGCTCTATTTTATAAGCACTATTGGAGTATTGTAAAAAAAAAGGTCATATTGGCAGTTTAGAATTTCTTTAGTAGTGGGCAGCTTCTAAAGCAGATTAATCATACCAATATTGCTCTTATTCCAAAGACGACTTGTCCAAATAGTCCTGGCCAATATCGCCCTATCATTCTCACAAATGTCAGCTACAAGATTATAACCAAGATCATGGCCAATAGTCTTAAAATCCTTCTCCCAAAAATAATTTCTCCACTCCAGACTGCATTTGTTCCAGGCAGAAATATCAAGGAAAATATCATCATAGCTCATGAGCTTTTTCACCATCTCAAAAAACAAACAAGAAAAAAGGCTCCCTAGCACTTAAGCTAGATATGGAGAAGGCTTTCGATAAGGTGGAGTGAGATTTTCTCTTTATAGTGATGCAAAATGTTTCAATCATAAATGGATACATCTGATAAAAGAGTGTAGAACAACAATGTCTTTCTCTATTCTCATTAACGGTTCACCAAGAGGCTTTTTTAAATCTCAAAGAGGTATTAGACAAGGTGATCCAATATCACTTTTTCTCTTTATACTGGTCACATAAGCTCTTTCTAGAATCTTATTAAAGGTTGAAGCACAACAAAAGCTGGAAGGGATTCAAATTAGTAGAAACAATCCAATGGTGTCACACCTTTTATTTGCAGATGATACAATCATTTTTGCTAAGGCCACAGAAAAAAATGCTCGAACCATTTCAGAATGCCTTGCAAAATATCAAACTTGGTCAAGACAAAAAGTCAATTTGAGCAAATTTTCAGTGTTTATCACCAAAAATACTAGCCAGACAACAAAAGCATCTATTTCTCAATGGTTGCCTTACAAAGCAACTTCAACTAGAATGAAATATCTGGGACTACCCACTTCTTTTAGTAGAAGCAAGAAAGAAAATTACAATGAAATGTTGAGCAAAGTGGGTAAAAAAATTGGAAGGCTGGAAATCAAAGCTACTAGGTCAGGCAGGCAGAACCATGTTAATCAAGTATGTAGTAAGTACTATTCCAACTTATCATATGAATACTTTCCAGATATTTACAATGATGGAAAAGATGAATCAAGCTATGCTAGCCAAAACAGGGTGGGAAATA
This sequence comes from Cyclocarya paliurus, assembly GCA_029856935.1. NCBI lineage: Eukaryota > Viridiplantae > Streptophyta > Magnoliopsida > Fagales > Juglandaceae > Cyclocarya > Cyclocarya paliurus. The sequence continues at coordinate 9,997,562 of CM056950.1, forward strand.
AGTGGACCTAGAAATGGCTTGTGGCATTCAACTCTAGCCACTAAATATTTTAGGAACACAACTTTTTGGGAAGCTTCGCAAAAGGCATCAGATTCATCTATGTGGAGAATATTCATAATGGAGAATCGGTAAATATTTGGCGGGATCCATGGATTCCTTCACTGATCAATTTCAAACCACAGCCAATCCAAGGTATGGAACTAGAAAATCCAACTCTTACAGTTTCAGATCTTATAAAGAATAACCCTCGGACTTGGGATGCTCCAAAAATGCAAGATCTTTTTGATTGGCAAAGTATATCAAAAATACAAAAATTTCGCTATCAACACGAGCATTTGAGCATGACAAAGTGGTTTAGGTTTTAAATCATAGTGGGAGATACTCAGTCAAATCTGCATATCATGCTACAATGCAAGATCAAGTCTCAACCCGGCAAAACCCTTCAATGATACTCTTCAAGCCTATGTGGAGTCTCAGAATTCATGATTGTCATAAATTATTCATTTGAAAACTCCTTTGGAATATTCTTCCTACTAGAACAAGACTTGGGGAAATCATCTCCAACCAAGAAACTGAAGAGTGTGTTTTCTGTAGTTATGAGAAAGAAACTCTTATGCATTTATTTGGTGAATGTCTTATCAACAAGATTATGTGGCAACAAAGCAGTTGGCCTCTAAACCTTGTAAATTTGCCTATTGATTCTATATCAAACTGGATCCAAATGATAATCTATCGGGAAAAAGAATTGGTGCTTCGGAAAGAAGAAAGGCATCACTTTCAACTATTTGCAGTCATTATGTTGGACTTCATTTGGAGAAAGAGAAATGACATCATTCATAATCACACTTCTCTATCAATTGAAGAAGCAAATATTCAAATCAAGCGCACCTATGAAGACTACAAAAATGCATGGAAGGAAAAAGTTGAACAACAAAGCAAAAAAGAAAAATGGTATCCTCCTCTTCCAGACTATCAAAGTTTCTCTTTTGATGCACTAGTAGGTGATCAGTTTTCAGTAGTCTCAACAATCCAAAGAAATCATTGTGGAGATATTCTGGGACTAAGAACGGAAAAGGTGCATACCACTATCCCTTTAATTGCAAAAGCAATGGCAGCGCTGCTAGCAGTCAATATGGCTTCAACTCAAAGTCTTGCCATAATTGAAGGGGATTCCCAATCAGTAATTACCTCCATTGAAAGCCCAGATACCTCTTCATTCTGGAACATATCAACTATTATCAAGGACATTCAGCACATATCCAATCCTCATAAAGACTGAAAATTTGCTAAGATATATCAATCCCAAAATCGATGTGCGTACTCAGTTGCGCAATGGGCAGCTACCAATTTTGTTTTTGGAAGCCTACCCTTAGATAATATTCCTAGATGCTTTCTATATAGTGGAAAGGATCTACCTTAAACTTTGTATCTTTTTAATTTATAATATGCTTATGCTTGATTAGAGAAAAAAAAAAAGTGTAATCTACAATATTTATTGCTTATTTAATGTGGCACCCCCGACTTCCATGTACGGACAAGCACGGAAATCGAGACACCCGGGATGATGACAACACGGTCACGCACCCCAACGACACGTGCCGAGTGTGTGAAATGCAACACGTGTACAAAATAAAATGCAGCGGAAAGGTTAAGTCAGATAACTAAGTACCAGAATTTAATACAATACAAAAATAATACAGAAATCCACAAGTCAACATAATACAATTTTGTTGTTCATAAAATGACATCAAATAAAATACAAGTACCAAATAAAAATATAACCAAATGTCCCTACTCCTCAGGTGGAGCCGCATCCTCGGGCTCAACCTCTTCAAAACCTGCGTCAAAATCTGCAGTACCAAATAAATGGTACCACAGTAAGTAAAACCCAAAAGTACTCCAAGATAACAAATATATAATTACAGCGACCAATGCATGCACATGATGACCCAAGTTCAAAACCCGAGAAAAACACCATTTCTCAAAAATCACAAGTTTTTCCCACGCACGCCAAAAATCACCATTTGGCAAATTAATAACCAGGAACAGTTACATTAGTTCCAATTTTAACCCGTATGCACCATGGCCTCCCCTAGGGACCATCCACATACCCTGGCTCCCTACGTCACCCCACAAGTAGCGACCATGCGAGTGATACAACACGAGTGATGCCCAGTTCCGCGCCCATCGCGTACATAGCCAAGCATCCTCTGATCTCTGCCAGCCCGAGAGATCACGGAGTCGGATCGAGAGCGCTACCATCCCGTCCAAGTCCCGAGCAACAGCTCCAGGGGACGACACTCAGTATATTCCGCTCCCGAGTGCCCAGAGGAGCTCCACCGAGATAATAACCCATCTCGGCTTGGGGGTGATACGCACACACCCGAAAAGCCTTTTCAAAATACACACCCACGCATGCGTGCTCAATGCCATGAAAATGACCAAAAACCAATAACCAACAGATATCCATAATTTCCAAATAACCAACAGATATCCAATTCACAGTTTATAAAACAGATCATTGCAAAAATATATTTAAAATCTTAAAAGTCTTTTGGAGAAATACTTACAGTACTTTAAAATAATTTATGGAGGATCACGGGAGAGCTGGAAACGCCAAAACAGCAACACCACAGTGTAAAAATACACTGTGGCCGAAATATACAGTGAAACTCAAATTTCACCCGGGGTCAAACGAAGACTTGGGAACGGTAGGGTAAGGCCTATAGGAGGTGGGGAATCTAATGGTGGTGATGGTTGGCCGTGGGTGGCGGCCGAAACGGCGGTGGAAGGCCGGAAAACTTGGTTCGGGTTTTGAGTTCGATGGAGCGGCTCCGGCGACGGATCGGAGCCGGGGTTGGGTCCAAAGGGTTGCTTGAGGGCCGGTGGTGATGTGGCTAGGAGCTGGTGGCCGGAGGTGGCCGGACGGCGGCGGAACGGGTGAAGGAACGCCGCGGATTCGCGCGGCTACTGGCGGCTAACGACGACGCGGCCGGGGCTGGGATTTGGAGGGGTGGCTCGCCGGCGCACGGGGAAGTCGGTGGTACCGGCGGTGTCGACCACCGCCGGCCGGCGGCGGTGCAGGGGCAGCGGACCCTATTTGAGCGAGGGAGAGGAGAGAGAGAGAGAGAGATCCGGGTCGGGCTGGGCTGGGGGAAACCGGGAGAAAAAGAAGAAGAAAAAGAAGGAAAGAAAAAGAAAGAGAAAAAGAAAAAGAAGAAGAAGAAAAAGGAGATCCAACCTTTTTCAACTTGGGTTTTCGAAAGTGATCCACGAAAACAATTTTAAAACCACTAAATAAATAAAATAATTCAAACTCAATGAAATGCTCAATTAAAACAGTAAAAATATTAAAATCCAAAAAACAAGCCCATTTAAATAAAACAATAACTATTTTTAAAACAGTTAAAATAAATAAATCAATTTAACTCAAAATTAGCTAAAGTGAAATATTAAACTCTGACAAAAATATCCTTTAAAATAAAGAGGAATTAAATTGCAGATTACCAATTAAAATAAATCGAACGCAGTGAAATGCTTTAATTAAAACAATAATAATTTTAAAACACATATACAACCCAACTTAAATTAAAGACCAATTTAAATTCACCACAATAATTAAAATAAGAAAACCCAATAAAATTATTTTCACAACTTAAAAAAAAATATTATAAAATAATATTTAAAAACTCCCAAAATTTTAAAACAAAATAATTAATCATAAAATAAATTAAATAAATCCTTCATTAAAATACACTAAAATCCAGGATGTTACAATCTCCCCCCCTTAAAATAAATTTCGTCCTCGAAATTGTAGGGTCAGACATCAATGCTAAAGACAGGCATGAGATGCGACTAACGGTAGGCTTAAGAGACATACCGCCGATCAAACAAACGATTACAGATATCGCTCCATCATGTCTACTTCTCTTTTCCAAGAGAAATCTTAAGCCAGGAGATCAATCCAAACTACCTTCTCCAAAAGTATCGACTTAGATCTTAACTTTTACTCCTTCCAATTTACAATCGGTATTAGGGCAACCTCCTAAGTAAGGTCAGGTTGAGGTTCGATGCGTCTTGGGTCGAAAAAGCGCACCTCTCGCTAATCAAAACCTTTCTTGAGAGCACATGGAACACATCAAGAACATTTCCAAAATACTCTGGCAAAGCAGTCCTGTAAGCAACAGCCTCATTCATCACCAAAATCTGAAAACGTCCCACAAATCTTGGGCTAAGTTTTCCTCTTTTACCAAAACGCTTAACGCCTTTCATGGGAGAGACTTTGAGATAATCCAATCACCTTCCTCAAAAGACAAGTCTTTTTCCTTGAATCCACATAATCTTTTTGACAACTTTGCGCTTCCGCCATAACATCTCTTATAATAACTCAGCCCAAATAATATACTCTCACCAATTTCATCCCAACACAAAGGCGGTCTGCACATTCTCCCAAATGCACATCATGATTATCATTCCTAAAGCGGCCAGGTAAACCAAGATCTCAATATCCACAAAACCTTAACACAACACCTAAGGAATTCCAATGATTAATAGTTCCAATTGATAATTTGAACTAACCTCTATTGGTTCCTACGGTAAAACTTCCAAACCTTCGTTGAATACTAAACCTTAGTAACCTAGTGGCCACTTCCAAAAATTAACCATCAATAATGAAATTGCATACACAAAATCAATCTCCAATTACAGATATTCCTCCAAAATTCCAAGTCAGCACTAATTCCTCAAAATCAACACAAAATTTTAAACTCCTGATTACAACCAAAGTATCATACTCCTGCTACGCACTCTGATAATCACCACATACCGAAAATTCATGTCCTCATAAAATAACTCAATATTAAACAATCTCAGCATCCCAAAAACACCCGCTCATCTTAGATAAGACCTTATCTTAAAAGGCTCAAATCCCATCCAGCCAACCAGAAAGAGCATCTATAAATTCTACCAGACAACTAAACCCGAAAGTTTAACAACTAAATTCCAAATAACAACTATTCTAGCGGTGACTAATTCTCTACGAACCACCAAAGACTTCTCTAAAACATTACAGAAACCTAGGTAACTTGCCCACCTACTTCTATTCCTATAAGCTAGTTTTCGCAAGACTAGATCCTTCAATAGCATCTTACTAATAAACTTCAAGGCACACCCTACTGCTCAAATCTTCAATCCACCAAAAATTATTATACAACATCTAAGGATCCTAATATTTTAATAACTCACATACTTGATTATACTATCCACCGTCGATGCCTAGGTTCAACTTCTAAGATTCATCAATCTTTTTTTTTTTAAGTCCAATAACAATGTCCTTGATTCTCCCAACTGGACACTCAATTTCCAAAGGAAAGTATAGCCTCAAAAATTTAAATTCCTATGTGACCTCAAGTCACAATTAATTCCTTTAAGTAATCACAATAATTATTGCCAATCATCGATCCATCGATGTAACCTGTTTCGACTGTACTCTTCGAAATTCCTACAACTCACAACTGTTACACGTCGATCTCGTGCATCCTTAGCTAGAATCAATATTTCTCCAACGTGCAAGTGATCTACCAATACCATTTCCATCATCTGGACCTATATCCTCAAAATCAACAAGAATCATTTCTTAAATCAACACTATCTTAATCCTTAAAAATTGATATGGATCAAATCTTAAATCTGCTATTGTAACCTCAAGCTAAAAAAAACAATCATTTTCTCGAATTCGATCCAAATCTACAATCCTCAAAAAATACACGAGCTAAATCATTACCTTCCATCTCCAAAAAAAAAATATTCTCATTAAAAATTCCTATATTAATCACTGAACTCTGATCAACCTCATTATAATGGTCACAGACTAAACAGTCTCCAAAATAAATCAAGCTAGCACACCAAGCTCGAGAAATTAAAAGCTTAAATCTTATTACAATTCAATCCTTCAAATCTATAATTCTAAAACCTTAAACCAAAAGGAATCACTTCCTGAAATCCACAAATTCGATGACCTTAAAGCTAAAACACTCACCTTGCAAATCTTGCAAAATTCTAAAACCCGAAATGATACCAAAGCGCTTAACTGAGTCGACAAAATTAAAATTTCTAATTTAATTAATCCCTCAAGTGCTTGTTGAACCTACCACCTTAGATCCTATAAACTTATTTCCTAGAAACTATAGGGCCTCAAACCTTAGATAACTTCTCATAAGTCTATCCTCGAAGTTCGTTGAACTTATGACCTCTTACTCTAAAGACCCAACACTTAATTCTATGGAACTTAAGACCTCAAGTATCCTAGGCGAACTAAAACTATTCCCACCTTAGCTGCAACTTGAGTTCCTACTCCGTAGAGTTCACTTAGACCATGCCGTTCCCTTCGAGTCTTGATATTAAAACCTACCAATCGCTAAGAGTTCAGGCCTACTACACTAAATATTCAAGCCTAACAATGACATTCACAGTCATACCATCTTCCTGTCATAGCGTAGCCCTTAACCCACTTTTTAACTCAAACAGATTAAAAATAATTATGGCAAAACAAATTAAAACACAACAAAATGCCATTAAATAAAATAGAATAAAACCAACCAAGTATAACAACATTCAATAAATTAAAACATTTAAAGTAACATACCTCAAACAACAAAAATCAAAACAAAACAAAATCTCACAAATAAAATTCCATAAATAAAATGACATGCGATAAGTGAATAAAACAATGAAGAAATACACAATAAATAATTAAAACAAATAAAATAATCGACCATGAAATAAAACAATTAAAATAAAATAATATTCAACAAAATAGATGAAACCAATAAAAATAACAACAAATAATAAATTAAAACCATTGAAATAACATACTTCAAACCAAAATAATTTTAAATCACAACTTTAAAACTTTCTGGTACTGCACCTAAGGGACATGTGGCTTTACCCAGAGCCGAACTGCTCTGATACCACCTGTGGCACCCCCGACTTCCATGTACGGACAAGCACAGAAATCGAGACACCCAGGATGATGACAACACGGTCACGCACCCCAACGACACGTGCCGAGTGTGTGAAATGCAACACGTGTACAAAATAAAATGCAGCGGAAAGGTTAAGTCAGATAACTAAGTACCAGAATTTAATACAATACAAAAATAATACAGAAATCCACAAGTCAACATAATACAATTTTGTTGTTCATAAAACGATATCAAATAAAATACAAGTACCAAATAAAAATATAACCAAATGTCCCTACTCCTCAGGTGGAGCCGCATCCTCGGGCTCAATGCATGCACATGATGACCCAAGTTCAAAACCCGAGAAAAACACCATTTCTCGAAAATCACAAATTTTTCCCACGCACGCCAAAAATCACCATTTGGCAAATTAATAACCAGGAACAGTTACATTAGTTCCAATTTTAACCCGTATGCACCATGGCCTCCCCTAGGGACCATCCACATACCCTGGCTCCCTACGTCACCCCACAGGTAGCGACCATGCGAGTGATACAACACGAGTGATGCCCAGTTCCGCGCCCATCGCGTACATAGTCAAGCATCCTCTGATCTCCGCCAGCCCGAGAGATCACGGAGTCGGATCGAGAGCGCTACCATCACATCCAAGTCCCGAGCAACAGCTCCAGGGGACGACACTCAGTATATTCCGCTCCCGAGTGCCCAGAGGAGCTCCACCGAGATAATAACCCATCTCGGCTTAGGGGTGATACGCACACACCCGAAAAGCCTTTTCAAAATACACACCCACGCATGCGTGCTCAATGCCATGAAAATGACCAAAAACCAATAACCAACAGATATCCATAATTTCCAAATAACCAACAGATATCCAATTCACAGTTTATAAAACAGATCATTGTAAAAATATATTTAAAATCTTAAAAGTCTTTTGGAGAAATACTTACAGTGCTTTAAAATAATTTATGGAGGATCACGGGAGAGCTGGAAACGCCAAAATAGCAACACCACAGTGTAAAAATACACTGTGGCTGAAATATACAGTGAAACTCAAATTTCACCCGGGGTCAAACGAAAACTTGGGAACGGTAGGGTAGGGCCTATAGGAGGTGGGGAATCTAATGGTGGTGATGGTTGGCCGTGGATGGCGGCCGAAACGGCGGTGGAAGGCCGGAAAACTTGGTTCGGGTTTTGAGTTCGATGGAGCGGCTCCGGCGACGGATTGGAGCCGGGGTTGGGTCCAAAGGGTTGCTTGAGGGCCGGTGGTGATGTGGCTAGGAGCTGGTGGCCGGAGGTGGCCGGACGGCGGCGGAACGGGTGAAGGAACGCCGCGGATTCGCGCGGCTACTGGCGGCTAACGACGACGCGGCCGGGGCTGGGATTTGGAGGGGTGGCTCGCCGGCGCACAGGGAAGCCGGTGGTACCGGCGGTGTCGACCACCGCCGGCCGGCGGCGGTGCAGGGGCAGCGGACCCGATTTGAGCGAGGGAGAGGAGAGAGAGAGAGAGATCCGGGTCGGGCTGGGCTGGGGGAAACCGGGAGAAAAAGAAGAAGAAAAAGAAGGAAAGAAAAAGAAAGAGAAAAAGAAAAAGAAGAAGAAGAAAAAGGAGATCCAACCTTTTTCAACTTGAGTTTTCGAAAGTGATCCACGAAAACAATTTTAAAACCACTAAATAAATAAAATAATTCAAACTCAATGAAATGCTCAATTAAAACAGTAAAAATATTAAAATCCAAAAAAACAAGCCCATTTAAATAAAACAATAACTATTTTTAAAACAGTTAAAATAAATAAATCAATTTAACTCAAAATTAGCTAAAGTGAAATATTAAACTCTGACAAAAACATCCTTTAAAATAAAGAGGAATTAAATTGCAGATTACCAATTAAAATAAATCGAACGCAGTGAAATGCTTTAATTAAAACAATAATAATTTTAAAACACATAAACAACCCAACTTAAATTAAAGACCAATTTAAATTCACCACAATAATTAAAATAAGAAAACCCAATAAAATTATTTTCACAACTTAAAAAAAAATATTATAAAATAATATTTAAAAACTCCCAAAATTTTAAAACAAAATAATTAATTATAAAATAAATTAAATAAATCTTTCATTAAAATACACTAAAATCCAGGATGTTACATTTAATCTTTTCTAAAATATTTATACAGATAATATTAAATGTCATATAATCCAGTACTTTATGTATCTGTCTTTCTTTCGCATGCATGAAATTCTCAAATTCGGACAAAAAATTGAAAATTCATTGATCCAAATACAAGTATCATCAGTAGGAATATAGTTTTTTAGATATGATTATTGAAGACCTGCGATTACATTTATCTTTGCTAAAAGATTTGTTGGAATAAAGGTTATTCTATTGTTTGTGAAACCAATAAATTGATAATTCATTTTCTTAATCAGTTATATTTCATATTTTTTTTACTATAGATGAACCGAGTTAAGAAGAAATAAATAAATACATGGATAAGGACTGCATGGCACGTGGATTATGCTATAAACGTGTCTACTTCTTTTTTTTTTTAGAAGTGCTAAATATATTTACACTTTTACTTACAATTTTTATTATAATTTTACTTAAAATATTCATTTTGTTAATTTTCTTTTAAAATTTAAATTTCAAAATTTTCAGCATATCAATAATAAAATAAATAAATCTTTTTATAAATTTGTCTTAAATATTAGCATTTTCGTTATTTCTTTGTTTCTTTTACGTTTGAATCAGCAGCTAGCAGTACCGTTAAAACCATGCGCTAGCTGTACGTGAGCGAGGGTCCTCTCCTAATTATAACAAAAGCAACCATTCTGATTAATATCCAACCTACCTACCTTAACTACTTGATTACCTTTCTTCTCCCCCAATCAACCTCCTCTACTTTCTGATCTGATCTCCCTCTCAACGTAAATTTCATCTTCCAAATTAGTCATATATCCCGAAACAAAAAAACATGTACGATTTTGTGGATGATGATCTTTCAATAGAGAGCTACAGATCAATCCCTTGGCTTATATGGATTCAGCTCTTGATCCTGGTCCTCCTCTTCTTTCTCCTTTACTTCTTCACCCTTTTTGTCCCTGCAGATCACTCCGACCAAACTACCAGCACTACTGCTTCTTCTACATCTACAACGAGTCAGCTCGTTTCCAACGAAACCCAGAGACATAGGTCGATGATCCCTAAACGCAATACCACAACAAATGTTACAAATTCATGCTTATTAGAGACTATTACTCAGGTATGTATCATGATGATCTTCCGGTGCTTTCTTTTCTGTGTCTGTTTTCATATGATGTTCTTGTTCCCTCCATGTCGTCACCCCGCTAAAAAAACACCTAAAACCCACCTTCCTTTGGTGTTGGAAAAGAGAAGATCTTTGTGGTCTTTCAACCTTATATTTTATCTGTTTGTGTGAGCCGACCCTGCAGTTAGGGACTAACTGATATATAAAGGGCCGCGGGGGGTGGGGGCGGGGAGAGTGGAATGGGTTGATATATAAAGGTTTTGTGTTCCCTTTATTTCAAATCTCCAATTCACAATGCTTTCCTGCAAAATCGTATGCAAATAATTCCGTACCATAGGTCTCGATTGAAAGATAGAAAGTGGCCGGTAGTACTACCATTAGTATATGATAGTGTGACACTAATTAATTCTTTTTGGTACATTTTTTTCATTGATTAGTTAGTTCTAATACCGATCTAGATGTTGAGGGACATTAACAATTCGTCTTGAATTTTATTTGGATATTGTTAATAAAAAAACAATAGACGTTTAGGGTGTGATTTATTGGTACAGATTATTATTTATAATAATTAATCCAATCAGCTCATACCTAATATTAATCTTATCAACTACTATTTACACTAAGATAATCTTATTTATTTATTTACTTTAATTGGTCAAAGACAATAGTAGCAAAACTCTATTCTCTTTCTTGTCGAAAACCAATTTATAAGGCGCTGCTGCAGTACACAAGTACAGACAATTGCATACGTTTACAGCTTCGTCCGACTTGTTAATTGAAACGTACTTCAAAACTTTTCTACATATATACTTCTTTCAAACTCAAATGCTTCACTTTTGTCCAACTTGTTAAGAAATTTTAAGATCCCTTATATTTTAGGAAGTAGTGATAATTTGAAATTTTCGATCAAGTAGTGATTTGATATAATTTAGACAAACAATCGACTTTGACATTTTATCGTTTTATACCATTTTTGCTATATATATATATATATATATATATATATATATATGGTTGAGGGAGAGCCATAAGGGTATACTTAAGGAAAATTAATGACTATTGAAAATGTTTTCCGCCATCTAGACCCTTCTTTCAATTTCCGGTAGGTAAAATACAACCATGCTCACACTCAGATCGATGTACCCTTTTTGCTCATTAAAAAAAATTACCATATATTGAAAATTCATGCATAGAAAGGATAAAGGAAAACTTAATTAGGACTCTGCTTTTCTGTTAATTTCCTTCTAAAACCTTACATTTGACAGATTAATTAGGCATAATTAACAGAGTGGAATTATATATCTCGGCAGGTCGGAGGAGGAATTATAAAGAGAGAAATAGGGATCACAAGCCCGAGTAGAAGAAGTAGAAGATTGGTGAGAGAAGCAGAAGATCAGGTTACAGATCAAAGGGAGTCATCATCTGGATTAACCCCTAAATATCATCACCCCTGCGATTATTTCAGGCAGGCTACAATAGCATTTTTGAAGTGTTTAGGCTTTGACTCCACTCATGATCAGAATTCCTTTAGGAGAGAGACTTCAATGTATGAAAAATTGTAAGTGAAAATCTCACAAGTTAATTATTTGCATCGTAGATGGCAAAATTAATATTCTTTCAGGTAACTAGCCCCCCTCTCTCTCTCTCTCTCTCTCACTCACTCGTAAAAACCGAAGGACTCCAGATCTGATTTTTGCTGGAGGGGAAGGAGGTCTCGGCTTGCTACTCCTCCTCCCTCTCATTCCCTCATTCCTCCATTCATTCACCTTGTCTATCAAGGTTTCTTTTACTTAGTTTTATTTTGCTTTCTTCAAAGCAAAAAAAAAAACAGATCTACAGCTTTCCGTCATTCCCTCCTTCACAGGTCAAAAATCGTTCGGAGAAAAGTGGTGGTTTTGCTAAAATCACCAAGCGTGGTTCTCAAGCACTACCCACATCTGTGTGTGGTCCTCATGTGCCATCCCTTCTGGCAGCTTTTCTCGATACATGCATCATATCGCCGAACTCATCACTACTAAACTTTGTGGCTGAAAAGAGAAAAGTGTGTTTCCTTCACTGGTCGTCATAGATTTTGAAATCTACTGAAGTTGGTCCAGATTGTAAACCATCATTTTTCTCATCTATTTTACTGCTTTCCTTTTTTATTTCCTTATTGTTAATTAAAATAAAAAAAGAATTTGTCTCTCGGACGTTTGTCTACAGAGATTGAGTCCTCTCTTTCTATCAAGGGTGAGATTGAGTCTCTGTTTAGACAGAGAGTGATGTCTCTTGGACGTTTGTTTATAAAGAGTATCAGCAATAGTGAAGACCAAATCAGTCACAAAAGAAAATAGTGTACAAATGAAGCTTCAAATGCATTATTTTGCTTTATGATATCATGTTTGATTTGAAGACACCCCATAATATATCCGGTCATGGATGTAAGTTTCTCTAATGAATCAATGATAACAATTTTCCTTCAAAAAAAATTATTCATTCGGGTACGTAACTGCACGCGTCTAGACACTAATGTTCTAAAAAAATGGCACTACAACACATAGGTGCTTTTGCTACTTTTTTCCCGCAGCTAGATTTGGTCGCAAATCCGCACCAACTCATGATCATCGACTCCTATTCCGTCGATTGAGGACATCGCTAGAAGTTAACATTTTTTCTGGCGAGATATGGGCGCCACTAATGTATGCATCGAAAATGCACTGAGTTTATGCGGTGTTTTTCCCCACTGTCGGATGTATTCAACTATTTACTGCGGTCCTATGTCGCCGGTAATATATACTTATTTCAATCAAATGTTGCGGCGACTTCAGCCACGTCGTTAAAAACCATAAGCTGTGATTTTCCTTGCAGCCAACAAAATCGAAGCAATAAGACATAACATCTGCGGCAACTGGCAAAATGCAACAAATAATATGAGTTATTGCGGCGACTTAATTGTCGCCGCAATAACATTAATTATTTCTGTGTTGTAGCGACTTTGTATGATTCAGTTTCTTAGTGGCGAAGACGCATGTGCCGCTATAGATATTTCCAAATAACGTAGCAAACTCGACAGATTCAAGGGATCGCAACAAATTTTTCCCCTGCGGCACCAACAACTCTCTTTCGACAGGTTACTGGGCCACAACTCCTGGCCAAGTTAGCCTCTGCTGCGCCGTCGTCTCCTCGCCAGCATTCCAACAGTACTATGAGGCTCACGTTTCTCCTCGATCGCCAAATTCCAATATGAAGCTTCCCTCCCTCCCTCCCTCCCTCCCTCTCTCTCTCTCTCTCTATGACTTGACCAACCCCTCTAGCTAGGCTTCCCCACCATGTCTCATAGGCTTCCCCACCGGGCTAGCCCATGCTTTTTGTTTATAAACTACAATTTTTGTAAACTGCAAATCAATTGAAAAATTATTAATTTGTCAAACCCCCATTTGACATTATTTACTTGGTGTATTTTATTTTCTTTTTAAGTTGCTATGAGTTGGTCGTTGAGATTTTCAGTGATTATTGCATACTTCCAAGTGCTGGCAGTGCAGTAATTCTGTGTTTGCTGAAGATGGATATGGTGATAAGTTAATAAGTATTGTTTAACTTTGTCTATTGCATCTCTATCTTTATGGAATTATGTTTCTTGTTCTTTAAGTCCATGCAAAAAACATCAACTGTTGTTTGATAATTGCATCTCTTTATTTGCTTAATTTTTGGAGATCCAATTTTTCCCATTTAAAGTGAGAAATATGTTCGTGTTGAGAAGTTGCCAAAATAGTGATACCCATAGGCTGCGAAAGCAGGGGAATAAAACTAGATTATTCCCCGTTTCAAACTTTTAAGAATATCATTCATGCAAGTATCATATTCTTCACTCTATGTCCAACTGTTTTATCTTAGTTTGTTATTTGTTGTTGTTTTTATGGATCAGTGTTATTTGGCCTGGTTTAATAGGTGATACGATATATAAAACTACTATAAACATTTTTTAATTTTGGCTCATACCAATTTAACAACTTATTAAACAATTGTGCATATTACTGTAAATTTCCAGGAAGCTGGGGCCTGAGCTTAATATATAAGCTTCAAATCCTTGTACTAGTAGTTTGAGAGAGATCAAACTGGTCCAAGGCATTTGGACAAGCAATAAGAGAACGAGAACCCCACTCATGGAATGTTAGGTGATGCGGGGTTAGTACTAACCTATACTAACCCCGCAGAAGCCTAACATGGTAGACAAAGCATGTCGTAGATTTAACACTTGTTTTTTATCCGTGAGATTGAAGGACTTTGATACTTGTCATGTTCATGATATCCATCTGTCCATTGTTTATATATATAAGCATTTTATTATGTTGTAGTGATATCCTCTTAACGTAAAGTTTTTTATGTTATGTGCCAGAGAAATTTTGCTGCTTTGCTTCTTATATGCTTTTGGCATGTTAGAGTCATATACAAAATTAATGACGATGCATTAAAAATACTTTATCAATAAGTTTCAAAAAAAATTTAATTTTTGTTCTTATATTGTTTAATTAATCATTACTGTAACCTAGCTTATTTTTTTCATTCATTTCACTTAGTCGATTGAGCTAAACAATGGACAAGAATTGGATGTACGAGGCAAACAGATTTACTTCACGTAAATACGGTGAAGGGATAGATAATCTCCTCACCATGGCAAAAGCCCATGCACCTGGACGAACTACCATCAGGTGTCCATGTCGGAGATGTCGTAATAACTTATTCCTACCATTCACTAAAGTCAAAGATCATCTTTTCACAATAGGTATTGATCCAAATTATACACATTGGATATTCCAGGGAGAGGGTGACAGTTGGAGTGTGAATTCGTCAGACTCTGATGACGATACTAGTAATGAATCTAATAATTTCATTGATGATATGGATGAAATGATAGAGGACACTCGGGCTGCATCATTCTTTGACCATGCACTCGGTGAACATGCCAGTACTTCAGAGCCCACCATGAGTGATCGACAATCGAAAATATTTGATCAATTGTTTGACGATACGAGACGTCCACTTTATCCAACTTGCGAGAAGTTTTCTAAACTCTCATTTATAGTCAAGTTGCTTCATATCAAAACTGTTGGTGGATGGACTATCATGTTATTTAACATGATTTTACAATTGTTAAAGGCTGCTTTTCCAAATATCCAAATACCTAACTCATACGACGAGGCCCGACACTTGGAACGTGGCTTGGGTTTTAGTTATATGAAGATAGACGCTTGGCCAAATGACTGCATGCTATTTTGGAAACATGATGTGGACAAAGATGCTTGTTCTAAATACCTTGAGCCAAGGTAGGTGTCAACTAGGGGGAAAAAAGGTAAGATTCCCTAGAAGGTATTGCAATACTTTCCTCTAAAGCCAAGGTTACAAAGACTTTTTATGTCCAAGAATATAGCGAAATCCATGAAATGACATAAAGAAAAATGAGTTGATGAACATAGTACTTTAAGACATCCTGCTAATTCTAAGATGTGGAGACAATTTGGTAAAGATCACACTTTGTTCGCCCAAGATGCTTGCAATGTCAGATTGGGGCTAGCCAGTGATTGGTTTAACCCGTTCAATAATATGAGCAAACCTTATAGTATATAGTCAGTCATACTCGTGCCATATAACTTGTCCCATTGGTTATGCATGAAAGAACCGTACTTAATGTTATCCTTGCTCATTCCTAGCCTCAGAGCACAAGGAAACGACATCGATATTTATTTGCAACATTTAGTGAGTAAACTCAAAGAGTTATAGGAGGATGGTGTAGATAGCTATAATGCATCAAAGTCTGAACATTTTCGCTTACATGTTGCACTACTATGGACTATTAATGACTTTCTTGCATATGCCAATCTTTTTGGGTGGAGCACAAAAGGAAAGATGGCTTGCCCATTATGCAATGAGGATACAGATTCCATGTGGTTGAAACATGGAAGAAAATATTGTTACATGGATCGTCGTCGATTCTTCTATCCACCATTGAAGAAAGAAAAAGGCTGCATTCAATAGAAATGAGGACAATCGGTTGCCTCCTCCAAAACTCAATGCTTCTTTTCTCCTTCACCAACTGCTGCATGTTGGTAATGTGGCATTTGGCAAAGGTGCTCGAAAGAGAAAACGCTTACCAGATGAACTGAATTAGACTTAAAAAAGTATATTCTTTCAATTACCTTATCGGTCAACGTTGCCTTTACAACACAATCTCGATATCATGCACATTGAAAAAAACATTTGTGACAATGTCTTAAGAACATTGATTGATATTGAAGGAAAAAATAAAGACACGGTTAATGCACGTAAGGACTTGGAAGAGCTTGGATTAAGAAAGGAATTACATCTACAACCTACTACTAGTGGTTACTCCATGATGCTTGGGTCCTACACACTAGATTTAAATCAGGGGAGACGTTTTTGTGAATGGCTCGCAGCTGTTAAATTCCTAGATGGTTTCGCCTCGAACATTTCTAAATGTGTTTCAGTTGGTGATGGAAAAATATCAGGAATGAAAAGTCATGATTGTCACGTCTTCATGCAAAAGTTACTACCAGTTGCAATTGGTGGGTTTTTCCAACCTAATATACGACTTGTATTGATCGAGTTAAGTTCATTCTTCAAGGCTTTGTGCGCACGCACATTGACGTTGGAAGTATTGAAGCAACTACAATACGACATTGCACTCATCCTCTGTAAGCTTGAGATCATTTTTCCACCTGTCTTCTTTGATATAATGGTACACCTCGCCATCCATTTACCCCACTAGGCTTTTCTTGTGGAACCAGTTTAATATAGGTGGATGTATCCATTTGAGCGATATTTGAGAAAATTCAAGCGTTATGTTAGAAATAAGGCTCGTCCGGAAGCCTCAATTGCTGAAGCTTATGTTCATGTTGAATGTTTGACCTTCTGCTCCTTGTATATCCATGATGTTGAGACCATATATAGTCGGGAGGATCGAAATAGAGATATAGATAAATCTATTGAAGGTGGAAATGACTTCTCAATTTTCTCCCAGAAGGTACGTCCTTTGGGCTCCCCTACATCTAATCGATTGGATCAGACTCTACTTGCAAAGGCAAGGTGGTACGTGCTCAATAATTGTACAGAGATTAGTCAATACATCGAGTAAGTATTTTGTTTTTTTCTTTCAAATACATCTACCTGATAATATATTTTGGACTTGAATTTGGTCGGACCAACCTTATATTTTTCTTTTATGGATTCCTAGTGAGCACTATACGAAGATCAAAGATGCTTCTCCAGATAATGTATATCATAGACATCAAAACAAATTCCCCACTTGGTTTCGCACACGAGTAGGTTTCTTTTAGCAATTAACTTACACCCCATAAGCCTTCACGCTGGGGACTATTATATCTAACCTTTTACTACATTCAATGGACAGATTCAAGAACTCCATGTTGCAAAGCCTGAAAACATATCTAATGACATATATGCACTCGCTTGTGGACCAAACGCATGGTGTGCTTCATTTTCTGCTTGCATCATGAATGGAACCAGATTCCACACACTACGTCATGGAAAACATCTTCGAATCCAGAATAATGGTGTGGTTGTTAAAGGGAAACACAATTCAAAGCCCATTGATTTCTATGGTGTTCTCCATGATATATTGCAATTACACTACATGGGTTGGCACTATGTATATTTGTTTAGATGTGAATGGTATAATGTCGGTGATATAAGGAGAGAAATAGTAGTTGATCCGCACATAACTAGTGTCAACACTTCACGAAAATGGTATAGGGATGAGCCATTCGCTCTTGCCTGTCAAGCATGCCAAGTGTTTTACCTTAAAGATACTATTAAACTTGGTAATTGGTCCGTCATGCAAAGAGTGACCAATAGGAACATGTATGATGTCCCAACTATACCATTGGTCAATGATGATGATGATGATCATGAAATGGATTTTGTAGCTTTCCAAGAGAACGAACCCTCATATGCAAAAGCAGAACCTAAATATGATGATAATGGCATTAGGAATCCCTTGCATAGGTCCGACTTTGAACCCATCCATGTTGTTGCTGATACAACATTGGATGACGCAATATCCCTTCCCAATGATGAAGACTTCATTGATGAGGGTATAAAGAGCAACGAGGATGAGGAAACTGGTGGCAGTGAAGTTCTTCAATCTAATTCTGATACCTCGTCTGAGAATGGTATGTATTCATTTGCGCATAAGTTTAAGATGGCCCCCCTCCCATAATACATGGCATCTGAATACATAACATAGTATGCTGACTTTTACTTTGAAATTATTTCATTTTGTTACTTAACCTTTTACATTATTTGCAATTTATAGGTGACTGAGGGTAGCTCATGGTATAACTAGTACCAGCCACAGAATATCATGAATTGGTATCTCTCTGTGACTCCTCATTTTCATTTACAAGTTAGCTTCTGCATGTAATTTATATCTTGATTAACATCATGTTGTTTTTACAGGTTTAAACATTCTTCTGGACTTAAGCGTTACTTATGTTGGTTTGCCAAAAGTAGCAATAAGCAAGAGACCTCGACATATTTTTGGTAGAAGGCGTTACTTCAGTTGTGGTTTGAAGTGAAGCAAAAAGATGTTCACAGTAATGGCGTGAGACCTCACTTGATACTTGGGTTGTGATGGTTTATTGTATAATTGGTGTTGTAAACTGCTAGTATGATGTTCTAAATTTGAGAATAGGGATTTTACACGTGTAAGTGTGATGCTTTATATTCCAAGGAGCAGATGTATAAATCAATTCCTTTTAAACACTATTCTATATGAATAGTGTGAAGGTTTTTATTCGTGCTGGTTTAACTAGTAAAGGATTTGGTGTTTAACTTGTAATTTGATATATATCTCGATTGACATAAGTTCTTTCCATAAGTACTTGCAAGTTTCATGTTAGACGCAATTGAAACCATGTGGAATCCCTACAGTGATAATGCTCTTCTTGAAACCATGTAGGTGGAGCAATGTTTCGGAATAATCAAATCACAATTGATCGTCTAAGCTAGTTCCTCAGCATTTGTGTGCTCTTTTTTTTATGAAGATTAATGTGTTTTATTGTGCGTTCTTATTATCTTTGCCACAAATAGAAAATGGGGAATTTTATTCTTCTTTTCTAGATCTATATTTCACCTTGCTTCATGCGGATAGAGATAAATAAAAAACAATTAAGATCAACTCCTAGAACTGCAGGTTGGTAATCATGTGACATCGGGGGATGGAGATTTAGACCTCGTTTGGATAGTGAAAGTGTTTTATCTCAACATTACAATTTTGCTAAAATGGTATAGGGAAATATAATGTTGTATTGATTTTATTTTAAATTATAAAATAATAATAATTACTCTTGATGGTATGTTGATAAAGAAAGGAATTATTAAATTATTAATATATGCTAATTAAGATTTGACCATGGCATCTGGGATGACACTAGCTTCTAGCTAGGGAGAATATATGCACATTAATTTACAAGGTTTTATATATGATGATAATGTGGATATGAAAGTAATGTGATGAGATACATGTGTGGTGAGGAATATACTCTCATCAATTACTTAATGACCTCCTTGACAATATTACTTATGTATATATGCCAAATTGGAAGCAATTTTAATACACATGTCGTACTCTTCTCTATCCACATGCGAAGAAATTATAAAACCATTCACACATGTGATGATGCCATAGCTTTTCGTATGCACAGGTGTTATGATGACACTGAATTGCTACCTTATATATGGTGTCGTACATTAATGGTTAGTATAAAAATGACAAATTGATATTCACGTTTACACATACACATGTGATGACCTAAATTGCTTAATATAGATGGTGTTGTAGCTTCCCATCTGATAACATTTAATATATATATATGTTAAATGTTTCATGTACATGTTAGAAACTTACTTGTTAGACACGCCATATTTCTAACATATATATAAGTTCGTAGCCTCATGTACATGTTAGAAATATGGTGTGTCAAGAACTCGCCAGTTGTAAATACAGCTGGCTCGACATGAAGGGGAAAAGTAAGATGTTGGTTACTTTTACTTAGAATACAAAAGTAATATATAAAACCTCATGATGGCTAACTACTGCTGATGTATGTCCTTCTTAAGTGACAGACTACTACAGAAGCTACAGATTAGATCTACTTAGTACGTTCAAGCTAATATATCTAAGCGGGAGATGGGTAAACATTTAAGTAGGAATGTTGTTATTTCATGAGGACCAATTGTTTTCTATCTAACTATTATCTTGAAGTACCATTTGAGAAACTGTTTTTTTCCATTTATGCTCGGTGGAGCTACAAAGTTGCGAGAAGTAAAAGTCAGTACCCTCCATTTCTGTGTATTTGAGAAGGTACATTCTTTCCCATTCTTTACAGTGCCAAACTTGGTAACCAAACTCTTTTTGGTGTATGTTCTCTGGAGTTTACATCTCATCTATTTACTTGCTTCTCATGGCCATAGTGCAGTAGCAATGATTCATAGCACTAGAGGGAGAGGCCGAGGACCTTCTAGGCCTATGCGAGCTGGACTATTGCAGCCAGTTGGACGAAACCCACTTACAGATCCAGCAGGTTGGAGTTTGAGATATGAGGCTGCTGGCGTGGACTCTGATGATTCCACTCAACCCCCAGATGAGTTACATCCATTGTTTTTGCATCCTTCTATTCCTGCAGAGGTGAATACGACAGACAATGGTAAGTATAAGTTACATCCTTTCCTACTGGTATTTCATAAACATTATTACCATAATGTATAAGCATGCTTGTGTTGCTCCTCTAGAGGTGCTACTATATATACTCGAAAACTTAATAGCAAATCTGAATGTTTGTGTTGCTGGTATAGTAGCAAACACTAGCCAACATCGTAGGGATGTCGCCAAAGGTACGAAGTTTAAGAGGATGCGAAAGTTTGGCAAGATACCACTTGAGATAAAAGATGGAAAGATAGTTCTATCATGCAACAATAAAACAGTCTACACAACTAGAGTTACATGGATCACGAAGCACTATGCAGAAATGAAGCATGTTAGCTGGAGTGTTGTCGATGAAAAAGAGAAATAGGAACTTATTGAACGTGTTCGAGTAAGAATTCTTAGTGTGAAGCAAGTTCATGAACAGAACTATGATTTAAAACCAAAAATGTTGCTTTTGGAAGAAACTATGCATATATTGGGTTTAAAAAATATATGAGTTATTAAAATATTTGTCCAAAGAATTCACTGCCAAAGCTGAGATGGGTTTTTAACTCAATGAAATTGATAGGCTGACTTTGTCTTGAATTGGACAAAGAAAAATCATCGTTGGACAGTCACAAGTCAATTATCTCGTGCATATAATGCATTTCATTACAAGCTACACTTTAAATACTTGAGTTATGCAAGACATGAGGAGGCACTAGCTAATGGAGGTGGGTTGGTAAAGCAACCAGTTTGGGAGTGATTATGCAATCGGTGGGGGAGTGATTCATTCAAGGTAAGAAATATATATACGATATATAAAATTCATATGTTTAACTTTATTCTAATGTGGCTGTAAGGTTATAAGTTTGTTATTGTGAAGGTGGTTTAGACTTGTGTGGTATAATGGATGGCATATAGCTAATAAAATGGTAAGGTGGTAAATGTACAGATTTGGTTAACAAGTGAATTTGCTGTTGCTATAAGTTTATAATTGTGTCTATTAGATAACTATTGCATATGGAATTTCCAACCCCCATACAATCTGGAAAGACTAATTTAAGTAGAGAATAATTAAGTGATGAATTGTTATAAAACATATACATAACTGGGTAGCCAATGTTTTTTATATAGCTATATTACTTAGAAAAATAATTTTTGGACAGATTCTAGATATGGATAAGTTACTTTATAATTTCCCAGCTCTAATAACAATTTTAAGTTTAACCTATTTCCTATTGGCATCCATTCATTAAGCTTGAAGAAATTGACTTAAAATCTATTTTGTTGCAGAAAATGTATAGCCAAAACAAAGAAAATAGGAGTAAACAAAAGGTCAACCACACAAGTAGGAGGACATCGTTTGTTGTACTAATTGAGAGAAAGGTATTGCCATAATTTCGATGTTGTAGGTGTTGTGGGGAACTCTAGTTGGTCAATATGTGGAATACTATAGTAATGTGACTGGTATTTTTATGACAAGTAGAAGGAGAGGAATTTGATCGATTTCTACAAAGATGTGCATTGGTCAAGCAAAAAGAGGAGATTTATCACACCAACAACAGAAGACAATTATATGACTCATTATTTTGGTTAAGCAAGTATAGCTGCACTAGTATTAATTTAACTTGTTTAGTACATGGTGAGTGAACTATTTGGTGTTAGCAAGCATACATACGCATGTAAGGTTATAAGTTTAAGTATTAGTGATATGATGGTCATGGTGGTTCTGATTCATGCAACAAAATCAGATGGTTGAAAAGATGAATGTTATTGAGGCATATGCTCGCACAGATGAAGCAGCAGTAGTAATATTTAGGGAGGTTTTGGGTCATAGGCCAGGGTATTCCCGAGGACTGGGCCACTCTGTTATGCCCGAATCTCCTAAAGTTCCTAGAGAACCCAATGAGGAGTATGAACAGCTTGCTGAAGAAAATGAACAAAATAGAAAAAATGCAGAATATTTTCAAAATCAGCTTAAAGAGTTTGAAAGTGGTCTAATGGAAATGCAAGAGCATATGCGAGAATATGAAACACGTATAAACATGAGAATGTCAGAAGTGGAAACAGAATTAGAGTCGCAAAGAGAGACTCAAGCTGAAGTTCCTTAGGCATCCGCTGCTAGTAGTAACTACTATCTATATTTTGTCCTACACTTTTGCTAACCTTTTTTGATGAAGTTGTCATGGGGAGAATGGAGAATCTTGGAAAAAATTTTGTCTGTTGATTCTACTATATTCAAAGACTTGTTGGAGAGGATGAAGGAAGCTTATGGAGGTAATGTAGAACTTGAAGAGATGCTAGTATTTTTTTCCCTAATACTTATCCAGGTTACTTGGTTTTGTGATAAGTCCATCCAAAAATAATTTAACGTCTAGCCTAAATGCTACTTAAAATAGTGAGGGAAACTACTATTTCACTGATGAATGAAGAAAAAGCAGTAAGAAAGCTGGATACTACTATTATATCCAGCTTTGACAGCTCATGTATGAGTCATTAAGCTGTTACATAGAATAGTCTGAAATTACTTATTTTATTGTCTGGAATTACTATAAAACCAGAATTAGTCTGAAATTACCTTATTATACACAGGGTTCTTGTATAAGCAATATCACATATGTCTTCAGTTATGATTCCAGTTTAGGGGTTTTCTGCTATTTTACTTAATGGGAACTGTTGTTTATGATTTCTTGTCTTTAATTTCTCGCTCTTTGAATTATTTAGGTCTTTCTGTATACTTCCTGTGTACAAGGGCTATGCCTACTTCATTCATATCAATAATATTTATCTCTTACTTATCACTGAAAAAATGATTCCAGTTCAGGTGGTACACAAGAGATCAATGTAATGGCCCTGTCAACATCAGGTAACTATAAACTTAATCCTTTCAAATTATCTCATCAGTTGATATATTTTCGAGAAGGCCGTTACTTTCCAGCTTCTAACTAATTAAATGACATGTAGCCGCTGCATTCATTTTATTTATGGAATTTTGTTTAGGATGTTTTAGGCTGAAGCTGTAAATCTAAGGGTGTTTTTAAAATTGGTCATTGTAAGTACTTCATGATGCATGGTATAGGGATTTGCAAGGAGTCATTATAGGTTGGTGGTTGTGAGGAATTGGATGCAGGATATATATGGTTTGATTTTATGACATTGATGTGTTTTGTAACAGGTCAATCCATCTTCTAAGGGCAAAGCTTTTTTTGGGATGTGCAAGTATAGCTTCTCTAGGTTTCTTTGATGGGTTTTTAGGATACCAATACCCCAAACAACTTTTAGAAGTAAAAATTCTGTGGAGTATGTGAATGATGTACATATAGAGATAGTAGAAGTGCTAGAATGTTGAAATAGCAAGCATGGATGCATTGTGGGACAAAGAAACTTATTATAAGTTATCAAATATAAACCTTTGAAAGAGTAATTTCTAGCTGATGAGATGATGATCTCATCAGGTAGAAATTGCCCTGCAGTTTCTTTTATATATAGCATCCTCTCTACTAGTTTTATATGCATGCATATAGATGGTTGAATGTTGTGCCTACAAGGAATAATATTGACTTTTTGCATGTTTTAAAACCAAATGCAGGCATTGGTTTAAACCATAGTACTTTTGTATGCTTGGTTATGGCCAGAACACAAGCGGCAAGATTGATCAAGATGTATTTTATATAAGGCCTATATCTGTATGTGTGTGACATGATCATGTTTAGGAATTACCATATAATCTGCAGAACCACTGGAGCTAAAAAAGTAAGAATAACATGACAGAAATGTACCTTAAATGTTTATGGTGAGAATATACCCTTCTGCAGGTATATGATTTGAAATCCATCCAGTGCAAATTATGGTCAAACACCAATGTGCATGCGCAAATTATGCTGAAACATGATTTTGTGAGCATGATTTGCTCAAAAGTTCTATTATATTCATGATCTAGATCATCATGGATATAATAGAACTTTTATAAATTAATATAAAAAATTTTATAAAATTTATGAAATTTTGTGAAATTTTAGACCCAAATTAAGAGAATTACTTTAAAAATCATTAGATTAAGGAAGTATTTTGAAACCTAAATTAAATCCTTAATTTGCCGAAAACCCCTAAAAAAATTTACCTCACTTGATTTTGGGAATCAGCGTTTTCCGCAACCGCCATGAATTATATTACTTGTGGATTCCCAACTTTCCTCCGGCAGCCGATTACACCGCCGCTAACTTCCTGGCAGTTTTTGAAATCACAGCAAAGGAGTTGATCTCATCGCGATGAACTTCAAATCGCAGGGAGTCGAAGCTAGATTTTGTGGCGACCAAATCGATCCTTTAGGATGGTATTTACGGCGGCTCCGTTAATGGATTTTCTGGCATGTAAATCATCAAAAATGGTGGGCATCAACGGCGGTTCTGGTATTGGCAGAGCAAAATGTCAGCGTAAAATCACGGCATTTTGTCTGCGATGAAATAATCGTGGCTAAAGGGTATTTTCGACAGAACATAAGCTTGTTGCGGCAATTTTCTTGCGCCGCAAAAAGTACCACCTGTTGTAGTGTGGTAATGTGGATTTAAGAAAGAGTTTGTGCAGATTTTTTTTATAAAAAATAAATAAATTTCACAAAAAAAAAATCAAACATTTTAATCATAAAGTCTTGTTTTTTACAAAAGGCTAGGTGCGTCAAACTTGTATACTCAAGTAGTATTAATCTTACAAAAAAATTGCCCTTCAAAACACCTTTGACGGGAATATTTCAATGCTCAAAAAGCTAAAAAGGTTGACATCCTCATCTTTTTTTAAAGTGTACGTAGTTTGTGTAGGTTTTCAGCTTAAAGGTTAGGGAAAGTTTATATGGTTCGGATGGTCTTGGTCCGTATATAGACTAGAAAATTGAGTTTTTCATGTTATAAATCATTCCATTCTCTTGTATTCTTGTCAGTCCTAATAAATGTTTTAAATTTCATTCCTATAATCATTTCAATTTAAGTAGAAATATATATTTCGATAACGGTGCATTCAGGTATACCATTTCGTAATTAACTATATATTATATATAAATATTTATATGTATAAATAAACATTTATATGTATATATAAGCTAACAACTAATAGAATAAATATATATATATATGTAAGTGTGTATCATGTATATTATGTGTATATATATGGAACAATCGAAGATTTATAAAATGAATATACGTTGAAAACATCATGCACAAACTTGAGTTGAAACACAAAAACAAAGAAAAAAAAAAGAATAGATAAATTATTAAAAATAATGATATTTTCACAACAACAAAAAAAAAGAATGAGGGGGCATATTTAACATTACAAAAAAAATTAAAATTATATAAATACATTTTATATTCTAGAATTAATTAAATACCATTTAGATTTAAAATTTACAAAAATATCATCCAACCACAAGAAAATTACAAAACCAGTCTAAAACAAAATAGGGCCAAAATTTGACCAAAATGGCATAAATGAACCGAAATTGGCCTGAATTTGGAATGAAATGGAACGAGCAAATATAATGTACCAGATACTACACCAGAACGGAAAATTTCGACCGTAATGACCTGAATAGATCAAAATTTAAAATATGGTCCTAATAACCAAATTCATGTCACTTGGCTCACAATGAGATTTTACCACACCTATTAAATAAAAAAATACAATATATTCCTACGTACTTGAAGTTGGAATTATGTAATAAGATGAAGATTTGGTGTTACTACTTTAGCATATTTTCTTAGGGCCATGAATGTTAGTCTCATGGAGCATGTCTAGGGAAGTAGTTGGAGGAGATAAAATATCCCAGGTCCAAAGTGGCTTTCCAAGCCCCGCCCAAAGATGGGAGTGAGGGAAGAAAGAGAGAGAGAATGAGGGGACAAAAAGGTTAAAAAAATAAAAGAGTGTCAGGGTGTCAGGAGGAAAAGGAGAAATGAGACATAAAGGAGATGTGATATGACATAAAGGAATGATGGGTAAGAAATGGACCAAAAGACTTCAAAAGGGGGCTTCTTCTTCCAGATTGCGACTTCGACTCCTCCTTTAGCTTTTTCAACCTCGTGACCAAAGCACTAACGAGAAGGTCTCCTTCAGAAAATAGATTTCTGATCTCCATGGTACAGCAAGGATGAGAGATCATGAGAGACTATAAAACAATCATATTATAGTGGATTCTTCCCTCCCCAAACTCCCGTGGACGTAGGCATTATGTCGAACTACATAAATCTATACATCTCTATCTCGTTTATTTTCTCTGCATTTATTTCCTGTTCATTGCCAGTGATGTACGCACAGACATCATACAACTGCACTAGACTACTACTGGGGGCTCCACACTACACTGACCGAGACCCAAATCTTCATAGTGGGCCGAGAATAACTCTTTCTCCCCTTCCGGCCTGTTACGTGATTTTTAGGCATTAACAACAATCAAGTCTAATTGAATTGACATGAGTGTTTAG
The DNA here is from genome assembly GCA_029856935.1 of Cyclocarya paliurus. NCBI lineage: Eukaryota > Viridiplantae > Streptophyta > Magnoliopsida > Fagales > Juglandaceae > Cyclocarya > Cyclocarya paliurus. The sequence goes on from CM056950.1 coordinate 10,024,989, forward strand.
AGAAGTTATTTAGATTCCTACTTATTATTTTATGACTCATAGTCCGGGCAATTATGTCGGTATGACTGAATATAATCATGAACATATTATATAATGTGAGATCAAGAATTGCTTTGAGTTATAAACTAATGAGGGTTTAAGGACCCTTGACCTAGTGAGATCAAATCTTTCTAGGCATAGACGAGATTTTATGAGTGATATACTATATTAGTAAGATGATGACTTAATATAGTACTCATACCCTTTGTCCTGTCGTCAGGTTATACGCTTCATTTTTTGTATATAGGATAATTGATCGAGAGATCAAAAGGATATTGTTAATGGGCATAACACTCATTGTGGACAAGTGGGAAATGTTAGTAGTAGGCACCCCATGACCCATGTTGTGTCCACGTGTAGAGAAGTTACAAGTAGTTAATTAACTCTCCACCACTAAGAGTTAATTAAGTACTCTCCACCACTAGCACTTCACCCATTAGAAAACTCTATAAATGAGAGTTTACGTACATTAATTATAAGAGTAAAAAAGTGAATGTACAAAAAGGCTCTCCTCTCTCTCTACAATTTTCTAGAGCAACCAATTTGATCAACTCTCTTGATCTTGAAGGATGGAATTATTTAAGAGACTTTAGTAGCTTCCTAAGCGACATAAAGGTGCAATTACAACAAAGTAAGATGGGTTGTAAGATGAGCAAAGATCCAAACTTGTGAGAATTTCTCTCCTTGAAATAATTCGAATTATGATTACTGGAGGGTTCGACAACTGCAATTTCAGATAGGGGTGAAAATAAGTGACATGACCCATAAACCCAAACGAACACGACATGAAATTAGCATGTTTGGATTTAATGTTAATGGGTTCAAGGTTGACCCGTTAAGATACGATTTATAAATGGGTCATTGACTGGTTAACCTGTTTAACACGAAATCAACCTGTTTTGACCCATTTTGAATTTATTTCAAAATTAAAATATTATTATTGTTAAGTTGTAATTTCTCAGCATTGCTTATGTTTTTATTGTTTATATTGTTGGATTGTAATTTTAGACCTATGCTCATATTTGTTATTGTATGGTTTGTAATATTAATTTTATTATATGTTAAAATTTGAAAAATATTAAAATATATTTTTTAAGATATTGTGGTTATTAATAAATCTAAATTTTAACTTTTATGTAAAATTATATCAATCAGATCAAATGATTTATATGTTTTAGGTCAACCTATTTATATTAAACAAATGGGTTTAAGTCGTATACTATTAAGATATTTCTAATTAATTATTAAATGGGTCAAAAACGGTGACACAACACGACTTGCTATCTAAATAAGTTGGGTTATGGTTTGAAAGTTTGACACATTTAGCTTAACAGGTTGGGTCCAGGTTAATCTATATAGTCGAATGTTCATGACTTAACACGATATGAACACAACCGAAAAAACAATTTGCCATCCCTAATTTCAAGGCACCAAACATCCCTAGGTTCATGCGGAAAAGAAAGGGCATTTCGGCAGTTTCAAACAATCGGATGTCGTGGGCCGTCATCCGTTAATGGGTTAATTTAGGCCCAAAATACTGCAAACCCATACAAGTTTGTTTTAAAAAATATATATATGCCCAACACTGTTGATGTTTTGTAGATGCTAATAAAAAAGAGTTATTGAAGCGACTTTTTATAGTACTAGTTGTGAGGGATTTTTGTGTTTGAAATGTTATGAGTAGAAACTTTTTTTTCTTTTTTTCTTTCTTTTAAATCTGTGCATGAAAATTGGACCAAAAAAAAATTGCGAAGCCCATGTTAAAAAAACTGTTCTATTGAATCCCCAATTTGTTGGGGGATCAATGCAAAAGATGTCATTAGCTTTTGGGGGGTGAATATTCTTGGACTTCCTCCCTTGATGTGCAATAAAAAATGTCTTATGGAGCCTAAAAAGTGGCATAAAAGGATCTATTGAGAATGAATATGATGAAAACAGAGCGCTTGTGCATGCATGTATTATGCATGAGTAATATTATACTTCATATTCTCATTCTATTTTCATCACATCATATAAGATGTGACATATTTATTATTATTGGATGATAATTAGATAATGATCTAATAAATGATCATCCAATAGAGATAAATGTACCACATCTTACATAGTAAGATAAAAGTGAGATAGTAGTGTGGTGTACACGGTATAGAATTTTCCATTACGCATGCTCTCCTATATTAAGAATTGCTTATATGATGCATGTAAGTCTTGACACAATTTGTTAGTAGCCTAGCTCTCTGACTCTAAGACATATATGAAACATATGCTTATGCACAATATTGACCAATTCCAGCTTATTTGACTTCTTGTCTTTGGCCATAAAATAATTCTTCTTACTTATTGTCTCTCTGAAATCATATGAGTTTTAAAAATTTTAATTGATAAAAAGATGTAGATTTAGTTATTTGTATTATATTCTTAACAGTCAGCTCATAGGTATTTATAATATGACAAGAGTGTATTTGTAAGTTATAATTAAGATTATAGGATTAAAGAATATATATATTTATATTTATATATATATATATATACACGTAGTTTGCCAGGTTCTATATAAGGAGATCATCTAGATGTACCACAACCGATCTAAATTAATCAAGGCCGCCTTGTCAAGATCTAAAATTTACACGTAATTAATAGTACTAACACTACTTTGATGGTAAACATTAATTAATATTTATTGAAGCAAAGTCTAACCCTACGCGGCCTGATGATCGATCCAGAGTTAAGGGCAATATAATATATATAAGCTTGGTCAAGATCGATCTTATTTTATATGTTAATTGCCTCAGTTGATGTATTGTTTGCTCGGATGCTTCCCGACATGACCAACATTTTGTCAGATTTTTATTATAATTAGCTATTCCACCACCAGCAGCAGCATTATTATTATGCATTTTAGTATATATACCTTTGCAAGAAAGAGCACACAATTAAAAAGTGATTATTAATCTGGCCCTGGGAATAATGATCCACATTCTTCCACCTTTTTCAAATCCTTTTGTTTGAATGTTGTAATTTTGGATTTCAAAAAATATATATAATATATTAATTCTTATGTGTGAATGATTTGATCAAGAACCCATAACCAATGAATTAATGCTCTGATAATATATAAAGACTGATCAGAGTAATTAAGGACGCGTAAATCTAGCTAGCTGGAAAGAGATATATAGAGATCAGATATTGTTAGAGACAATTTCAAATTAAGTATCATGTGAATTTAATAATTAGCTGTACGTATAATGTAAAGTACAGGTAGCTAGGCATTAATGGCTGTTGCTAAAAGCTAAATACATAAGCAGGCAGCCATTTGTCGCAAGCCTAGCTGTTGAGACTTGATCATAAGCCGCCGTACGTACGTAGCAGCTTCTAATTAATTTCGTTCTAATTGACCTATATTATATATATATATATATAGGCTAGGGTTTGAATTTTGAATCACTACATGATGCGTCGTATTAATAATTTTAAGTAGCGATCATGAATGAAACAAGCGAGCTGAGAGCATATTTCAATAAAGAAGAATATATACGATCGTGTAATTAAGATAACGTGCATGCATGCTTGTAAATATATATTTATGCAGATAACTTTGGATCATCACGGGAAGGCTAGATCGAGCTAGGATGGATGCAGATTTTACATACCACTTGCATGAATTGAAAAGGAAAATCAAAGCCGACTCATAGCTAGAAAAAAAGAAGAAGAAAGTAAACAGTCTTCATCACGGCAATATTATATAAATCCTCAAAAATTAATTAATTAATTAGGATGCATGCATGCCGACCTGTTTATAACTTTAATAGTACTTTAGTCATGATTATTATTTTGTGGTCTACCTTATATATATATATATATATATATATGCAGGCTGATCGAGGGGATCACTCACCAATTACAATATTAATATATAATTATAATTAAGGTGTAAAGCAACAAGAAGTACCAAAACGGAAGATGGGTTTTTCTCTATTAAATCAGCATGGGATTGCATACGGGTGAGAAGTCCTACTCTAGAAGGACATAACTGGATATGGAATAAATTACTCCTAAAAAAATTCTCTATTTTTATGTGGAAAGTTTGGTATGGTGCTCTAGCGGTGGATGATAGAATTAGGACGATTGGAATTCCTCTAGTTTCGAAATGTAATTACTGTAGGCAAGGGCAGGAGGAAGATCTTAATCATGTTTTATTTGAGGGGGAAATTGCAGCGGGTGTTTGGAAAAAATGTAGACGTTTACTGGGTATGCCGGTGGGAAGAACATGGCGTGGGACTTGTCTTAGCTGGTTTAGAAGAGTTTCAAATTCCTCTCAAATAGGTGTTATAATTGGATTATTGCCTAGTATTATTTCTTGGAGACTTTAGGGCAGAAGGTGTTCAGCCCGTATGGAAAATAAACTGGAATTAGAAAACTTGGTGTGGCATTCTATCAAATACTGGGTAGGCATGATCAGTAATGGAATTTCGAAAATTAAAAAGTTTCATCAGGCTGACGCTTACATACTTCAGAGATTGAATATTCAGTCTATTCCTATCCAACAACAAGCAATCAAATACATCTCATGGTTCAAGCCTACACATGGAAGAGTGAAGCTAAACACATATGGGAGTTCTATGGGTAACCCAGGAAATTCAGGGGCTGGTGGAGTGATTCGGGATGAGCAGGGACAAGTGGTGTTCGCATTCTCTTTGAACATAGGAAGTGGAGATAGTAACAGAGCAGAATTACGGGCTCTGTTGGAAGGAATTAAACATTGCAGGCAATTAAATTTGACAGCAGTTGATATTGAAATGGATTCGGAAGTGGTTCTCTCGTGGCTGAGGAAAAATCAGTGTGGAATCTGGTATTTGGAAGATTATTGGGAGGAGATACAAAAACTGTTACTGAACATAGATTACAAAATTTCTCATGTTTTCAGGGAGGGAAATTCGGTGGCAGATTGGCTAGCTAGAAAAGGGGCTACAGACGAAAATGCAGAATGGAGAAATAGAAATGAGTTACCGCATGTGATGAAAGGTATGGTCAGACTTGATAAGTGGGGATTGCCTTCAATTAGAAGCAGAAACACGTTGTAAGCTGGACTCTTAATGTAATATGCTGCAACACATATATTGCCGTAGAAGCACTACAAGTCTATGTAGTATCGGCATGTAAAGATAATGCGTTGTAGTTTTCTTTTATTTTAATTATAGTTTGGTTTAGGATTGTTTAGTGGTCAGGATTGTGTGTCTTAATATAGGCTTGTTTAGTAGTGTTTTTAGTTTTGTTGTAGTTTTGATGGTATTAGGGAGGATTTTATTATTTTCCTATATACCAGTTTTTGTAATCACGGTTTTCCTCCGCCAAAAGTGAGAGTTCTATTAATAAGTTTGGGACAGGGCTGCTATGTGGGTGGCTACTAGCTCTCCTATAAAAAAAAAAGTACTATAATATTTATGCAATATATATATATATGAAATTAATAATTCATTGAGAAAAGGGTAGCAAGGGAACAAGGCGATTTTTCTATGAAATATTTCAGAGAACTTATAATTAAGAACCAGCAGCTTAATTAGGACAAATTTTCATGCATGATCCTCCAATATTAATTAACTGATCGCTGGCTTGAGGCTAAAGTACTGCTTCTAGAGAAATGGCATGCATGCGTGGTGGCGCCGCTATCCCGATGTGATGTAGAGAATATTAGAAAGATAAAAATAAAGGGCAAAGTAGTGAAGAATATGTGCTAATGCCCTCCTTTTTTTACATCCCTTTTCCTAAGATTGAGATCAACAGGCCAGACCATATATTATATCTATGTTGCTGGAATATTAATTATAAACCCAGTAAACAAGTAAGTTATGCAGGGCACTGGATGTTTAGTTATAAATGGCAAAAAATAGAAAATTTCAATGGTTTATAATTAAGTAAGATCAAGTTCTTAATTATGGATGAAAGTGAGAAAAATTCTCATAGATTGTTAGTCACCAAATCATGCTTGTTTGTTTCCTATTTGTCCACATCAAACCGCCTTTGCACTCTTGCATTATTTTTTCTCTCTTTTTCCCAGCTTCTGTTAGCTTAAAAAGAGCCCATGCCTCCTTCCTAGTACTATAGATTCCTCAAATCCCTGCCTTCACCCAAATATCACAGCCTTTCTTTCTTTCCTTCCCCAGAAATAGATATAAATATTTTCTGTCCTCCATGACAGGAAAAAGAAGCCAAACCAGCCCAGTCGGGAGCCCCTCTTCCGGAGACATCATGATCTCCTTGAAAGAACAAGACCGGTTCCTCCCTATTGCCAACGTGAGCCGTATCATGAAGAAATCGCTCCCGGCTAATGCCAAAATCTCTAAGGAGGCAAAGGAGACGGTCCAGGAATGTGTTTCTGAGTACATCAGCTTCATCACGGGTGAAGCATCAGACAAGTGCCAACGAGAAAAGAGGAAGACCATTAATGGTGACGACCTCTTGTGGGCCATGACGATACTAGGATTCGAGAACTATGTCGGACCCCTGAGGAACTATCTCGCCAAGTATAGGGAGACCGAAGGAGACAAGACTTCCATGGCAAGACAGGGAGACCAATCTCCGACTGATTCCTGCACCGATCATGGCACTAATTACAATGATCAGATTCACAGAGCCATGAGTAGTAGTACTACTACTGCTAATTCTGTAGTGGCGAACGCAGATTTTGATCAGCGTTTTAGCGGTGGGTTTTATTCGTTTGGGACACAAGTAAATCCGGATGGTTATGGAGCGAGTGGAAGATCAGGCACGGGTTATGAACAGAATATGGTGATTGGTGCTTTTAAGGGAAATGAATTCTGTGAAAATGGAGATGGAAATGGCAATAGAGCTGTGGCTCAAACTCATGATCATCTTCATCATGAAGTAGTTGAGTGGTAGAGATTAATGAAATATATTAATATGAAGTAGTATGTAATATGTATGAGTTTCATGTATTTGTTGATGATGAAATAATACTAAGGCTAAATTCTAATTGTTACTTTTATTTGTGAATTATATAAATATATATATATATCAACTCTATGAGTTTCTCTCAATTTTCATAACGCGAAGCCAAGAACAAAATTAAATTACTTTTGTCAAATATGAAAAAAAAAAATTTAAAATGGACAATGTTAGGGATTCTGCTCCTTTTCTTTTTAGTTTTTTTTTCCTTAGTGATTAAGAAAGTGTTATTTAATAATATTGTGAGTTTTTAAAAAAATATATTTGAAAGCATTGTTTTTAAATATTTTTTTAAAAAAAGAAAAAAATTCAAAATATTATTAAACAACGCTTCTTTAATTATTAAGTAAAAAAAAAACTAAAAAAAATGTAGCGGAAGCTCCAGCGGGATCCCTAGCATTTTTCAAACAAATATTTGTGTTGATCAAAAATGGTTATCAATTATAGGAGGACAATGAAGAAATAAACAATAACATTATCTAGAAATTATTGATGGTTTTGTCGAGGGTGTACTAAGATACGAATATTGGAGTTAGTATTTTTATATACTCGAAGGGTTTTAAGGAACATGTGAATTGTTGAAGGTTTTTGTCTTCTTATCATTGGTTTTTGAAGTTGTCAAAAAAAAATCATTGGTTTTTTTAAACCAAATATATATATATTTACTAATTAATAATAAATACAGTTTAATTAGTCTTCAAAATTCATCCTCATTAAAAATTATAAGATAGAGAACTATATATAAAAGCAAGGTTTTAACTTTTAAGAGTCGGTTTGGATTGAGAGATCATCACAACTTATCTCATTACTATTTACTATTATTCATAAATTTCAACTCACAAATCTCACTACTATTTATAAATCATTTCAATTAATCTCATCTCTAAATTCAAACGAAAATAGTTAGGAGAAAAATATTGTAATATATCATTGGATTCTAAGAATTCCAGTTCGAACTCTTTATAATTTTGAAGAAAAAGAATCGTAATTATTATGTTATTTATAGAGAGCTAGAATCATGAATTCATTATTATTGAGAAATTGGGTAGTGATTTCTTATGGAGAAATGCTTGGGATCCCATTTTGGATCCGAGCATTTCTACCAATACTTTTTATTTTATTTTATTTTATTTTTTATTTATTTATTAATTAAGTAATTATTTTTTTAATTCTATTTTTTTTAAATATTTAAAAATATAAAAAAATGCATAAAAAAGACAAAAAAAAATAAAAAGAGATATTTAGCCTTCCCGGTGGGCATGAGCCTATGCCTTCGACAACCTTCGACTGGTTCAACGGACAAACTGTTCTTCTTTAATGAGCTGGGCTTTGGTGGGCCTCTTTTCTCTGTTCAAGCCCAATATCAAATTCCCTTTATTTAGCCCAACAATAAACAAGCTCATATTGGCATTAACTTAGCCAAATATGTTTTCATTTTTAAATTTAGCTAATATCATCCACATTGTACTCATATTGAATTACTCAAATTGATTTTATCTAAAACATGAGCTACAATAATTCTATCATTCTTTTCATATTTGAAAAGTATTATAACAAATCTAAAATAAATATATGAGATTATTATATATTATAGATATGAGATTTTTATGGATTGTGTATATGAGATTTTTATTTACACATGAGATAATACACAAATATGTGCATATGAGATTATTATATTATAGATTGTTGAATTGTGAAAATGAAAATAAAAATAATTGTTGGAGGTTATTGAAGATTATGAAAATAAAATAAAAAATTAATAAAAATACAAATTAATTAAAGAAATACAAATAATAAAAAAAATAAAATTTTATTATTATAGAGAATGTGATGACTAATTTAATATAGATATTAAGTATTAAGTGATTAGTTAAAAGTTAAAAAATTACATATTCTTTAAATTTTGAAGATTGGAATGACCAATCCAATATTAATGCTATAAGTCATTTATAAAAAAATAAAAATCTTATTAATAAATAATAGTTTTTGTTATGCCTTTATTTAATTATTTTTTTATAAAAGTTTGTATAGAATTATCTATTTAAAACTTATTAAAATTTCTCGTCATAATTATTGTACCGTTAGATGATTATGATTAGGATCTGTTTGGATTTAGAGATGAAATGAAATAAGTTGAATTGAAATAATTTATGAATAATAATAAAAATTTTGAGTTAAAATTTTTTAAATAATAATAAATAGTAATGAGATTAGTTTAACCCTCGATCCAAACCGACGTAACAGAAATTGAACAGAAAAATAAGAATCACTTATCCAAATAATATGATCGTGGGAGTCTGAGTGGTACACACCCTCAAACGTATCAAACTTCGGAGATTTTTTTTTTTTGAAAAAATCAAACTTGAGTTAAGACTTACGCCGTACTTTCTTCCTTCCTTAAATCCTTCCTCCCATTTTCTGTCTGTCGGAAAATACATGTTACAATTTCCAGGTTCAGAATCGTAATCCTTGCCTTTCCATGGAGGCCGCTGTCTCGCCTCCTCAGGAACCTCCTCAATCCAGTGCCTGCGCCCCCACCATTAATTCAGTTCAAAATCCGGCGGTCGAAGACCTTTCTCTTCCTTTATCTAAGGATTCCACCGTCGACGATTATTCGAAGCCCATCACCGTCGTCCAAAAGAATAAGACGACGAAAAAGAAGATTAAGAAGAGAAGGGTATTCCAAGGTGTATCTGATTTATTGTCTTCCTCATCGCCCTCTTGTTCTTCTTCATCCTCTTCTTCCTTTCCGGCCACGCGCTTGGTGCTGAAACGCCGAAGCCCTAGGCTCCTTTTCGGTGCTGCGCGGCGCAGCGAGGGTAATGTGGCCGCGATTGCTCTCCCTTTTGGAATGTCGGTCGCAGCACTTGTTGCTCTGGTTCGAAACTCAAACCTTTTTTATTCTTATTTTTTTTCTTGTGTTTTTGGTCATTTCTGTCTTTTGTTTTTGGTCGGAAAATCTTGGGTTAGTGGCGAAGCTTTGATTTTGATGGCGGGTTTCCTTCTAATTCCGGTCCTTTCTTATTATTCTTATTTGCTGTTGAATCTTTTTATTTGATTGGGATTGTCAAATCCTAAATTGGGTGAACAGGATTTTGATTTCTTTTAATGCAAATGCACTCGAAGTTTTCACCCGATGGGATTTAGGTAGAGAACTTAGACATGGGCTATGATTAGAAAGAAGAAATTTTTTGCGTAACTCAAAACACTATCACCATGTGAAAAGTTAAGTGCTTTGTGTGGAGGTCGTCTGAATTCAAATAATTTTACTGAGCAAATTTTGTCACGAGGACTAATATGTAATGAACAATGTGTTTTACTTGTTTGGAAGTGTAACATATGCCACTTGCAAAAAGTATCGTTTGCGTAGATATAAAATGGAACTTGTTTGATATATGTGCCTCGTTTTTTTGCTTAAAAAAAACTGTTGATTCTAGGTTCTGGAAACGAAAGACCCAGCACGTGGAAGGATGTCTGTGGATCATCTTTCAATGGTATAATCCTAGCCCTCTTATCCGATTAACATGATTATAAACTTTGATTAACCTTAGAGGGGTCTGTTTGGTCCCGGACCACATTGCTTCCCATTTATCATTCTTGTCATGCCCAAGGAAATTATAACCAATTCTTAATATTTTGCACTGTTGGGGCAAACCTCTTGTACTTATTCTAACATGCTTATTATATGTGTTTGAGTTTGAATCATATATTCAATGTTTATTCATTCTTTCTTGTAGATCTGCACTTCGGCTGTCAGAGAATCTCTAGTCAATGTAAGCCAGATCTTAAACTGCTGACTCATCCATGACTCTGGTTTTTCAAGTTAAGTTTTTCCCCTTATAGTTCTTGCCAACATCACTCAATACAGGCGGCTAAAGTTTTATCTTCATGCCTCTTTTTATTGCCTCTGTGGCATCAGGTCTTTGGTGACAAATGCGATTGTTTTATGAATAATTTTGAAAAGTCATTTGGGAGCACCTTGAGGACACTTAGAGCGATCAATGATTCATATGTGGAAAAAGGAGGACAACATTTTAGCAACTTAAAAGTAGAAGGTTCTGCTTCACCTACGAGTCTTTACAAAGAAGGTTGCACGAGCAATTCTGGTAGAGAAGATTTTCAGTCAGAGGCATTCTTGCAAACTTTTGCATGTCGGGATCTAATAAATACCAGTGATGAGATAAGAGAGAATACGTTAACTGATTCCGGTAATCAGGAGTTTGCCCTGCATGGGCAAACAAACCAATTGGCTTGTATCTTGCCAAGCATTTCTGGTTCTGTAATCGGACAGTCCATGGTTAGCACCATTCAGAAATCTGTCGCAGAGCACACCCGTTCTAATGACCTTAAGACTTTAGAGCTTGATCTTACAATGGAAAGATTGAAGTTGAAAGAGACGCAGCTGGCTCTCAACTTGGATTTAAATCATCTAGAGCGATCAAAGTTGGCCATGGGTATGTCAAAGGCATCCTTTAAAGCTGAAAAATTCAAGAGCCAATTAGAAGAGATGAGACACGCTGAGCTGCTCAGAAAGTGCGTAGACTGCCTTGTTACTGGTTTGCTTTTCATGTCAGCTTCACTGTTATATGGTGCTTATGTGTTTTCATACAAGAGGATTACTGACGCTGCTGGATCTTGCACACCTTCACCCCAGGCAAGCATCATTTCTCCGTGGTTTGATGATTCTCAAAGATCCTGTTAATCTTGTTCACAGCACGTAGATGTGTTTTGTACATCTCTACTTGCTTTTAGTTTCACATATTATTATAGATTTGCTGTTCTTGTAGCAGTAGGGAAAAAGAGTAAGAAATATATGTTGTTTGGATAATTAAATGGTAATTAGATAGATTGTATTTCAAAATAAAATCCAATAATGTGAGTTCTCCAATGCATAGATCATATCCCAAATTTTTTTTTTTTATTGGCACTGGGTGTCCAAGACTAGCATCCCGACTAATCCCAGAGGTGCACAGGCCCTCGGCAAAGAGTTTCCCGCAAGTGTCTCGGGTAATTCAAGGGAAAAACATCTCAGCCCGATGGCCTCTAAAGATTGTTTGCACTCAATGGAATTCGAACCTTGGACCTTGGAGAGAGCATGCCACCAAGATCAAAGCTTTTACTACTTCAGCCAACCCCTAGGGGATATTATATCCCTAAATTACATTCATATAAGATAGAATGATAGAGGCAAAACAGATTGCGCTCTCCAAAATTATTCCAAGACTTGTTTTGTCCAAGGTTATCTCTTAGTGGAACTCAATTTCTTTTGCTATGCCTATTGTTTTTATCAATAAAATTCTTGTTTACCTATAAAAAAAAAAATAACAATTTCTTTTACTGCTGCTGTTATTTTTAGAAATTTTCCAATCTTCAAATCAGTCGCTTGACATGAGTAGGACTCACATAAGACTGCACTACTCAACATATAACAGATGATTTAAAAAATAAATAAATAAACCTGCATTTCTTCCCAATGCTAATTTGCTTGTTTAGGGCACAGATGATGTTATTTTCTCTGTTTTCAGGAGTCCAAGTCTTGGTGGATCCCAAAGCCAATGGCATCTTTTAATTCAGGGCTTCACATCCTCAGGTGTCAGGTTCAAGTTGTGAGTCGAATGCTGTTTGGCGTCTTAATGATTGTCACAATTGCTTGTTTGCTTCTCCAGCGTTCAGCAACGACGAAACAGATAATGCCAGTCACTTTCATGCTTTTGCTGTTAGGACTTGCCTGTGGTTTTGCAGGCAAGCTTTGTGTGGACACACTAGGAGGGAGTGGATATCATTGGCTCCTATATTGGGAGACACTGTGCTTGCTGCATTTCATTTCTAATGTATGTACATCATCGTTGTTCCTTATCCTCCATGGACCTGTCAATGTGTCTCAAGGAACCAAAGGCAATGTTATATTACCCTACTGGATCCGTCGGTTTCTGTTCTATACCATCTTGCTCCTGTTTCTGCCACTACTCTGTGGTCTTGTGCCTTTTGCGAGCCTTGGTGAATGGAAAGATCACTTTTCACTGCGGATAAATGATTATCTGTTTCCTGGTGATTGAAGCTAGAGTTGGGTCTTTGAGTAGCCTAACTTATTAGTCTACTGTATCAGAAGCTGCCAATAGTTGTATATGTTGAAGATAGCTCTGCTAGCACAGCCAGGTGTATTTATTCATGTGTTAGTTATACTATGTGAGCCGTTTTTCTCAACTTGTAATGTGATGCTGTTGTATCTTAGCCTTGTAAGTCTACTGCACTGAACTTAAAAGATAAAAAATTTGCTCTTGTATCATTCTGTTTTGATCTGTAGAAACCGGCACAAACTGGTGGAATATCGACCGGAGGTGAGCCAGACCCATCTGTCTCTTGTTTTTTGTGAGTTGGATTAATTGCCACAATATATGATAACGTAAATGCTTAATAAATGTATTCAATGCTTTTTAAATTGATTCATCATTATTTCGATCTGATTTATTTATTTTCACATCCATTTACACGCCATATCTTATGAAGTAGAGGTGGAGGTTACTGGTTTGAAATTCTCACCACTTCGCACATTGCACAATCTCGCATTTCTTAAACCACCAATAAGACTCACAATGATTTGCTCTTCAAGCTCTTTATTTCTTATTGTTTGCAAGATTGACTAAAGTCAATGGAACCAAAAACAAATATTCCTGAGACAAAGGGAAGAACCACAACGAACCTGAGACGTCGACCCTTGAGTATTTAACTTGGGAGCTCAAGAATTCATTTCAAAATTTTTGAAAAGCCTCGATAATGTATCTTACAATTTCATCCTACGGTGAGAAGAGCATCTCATTTGTCTGTCTACAAACTCTGAAACTCTAGTTTACATCCTTTTTTCCCTGAGAGACACTTGCGCTCTGATCTATTAGTGTGACACAGACACAGGCAACCGGGGCTTGCCTCCTAAACTTCATGAATAAGGGGGGAAAAAACTTTGGGCATCTTAACTGCTTTGGCAATCATGGCAGGCTGAGACCACACCTCGGCCATACTGGTCCTCGAGATCAATCACAGAATCTCGTGAGCTTTTCCATAATACCTGTTTATGAAAGGAGCCTGCAAGGCCAAAGCACCAGACAGAATGGTCACATACTTCCAAAATTTTGCAGTTATAACTTCGAGGAAGACATGGCTTACTTCATAGTAAGCAAGGGGTCTACTTCAAAAAATTTTAAAAAAAATAAGGATGATTAAGAAACAAAACCTCAGTCGCCTAAATCCATGTCCGAAAAGCCAATGCAGAAAAGATGTAAACAAGTCTTACTCTTTCAAGAGTACATACTAAGCTTTGTCTCTATTCTCAGAGTACATACTAAGCACAATGCATAGAGGAATAATAACTTGCAAGACTTTCAGATTCTTGATATTGATAGTCAAATATAAGGTCTCTCTTACAAAATCATGCTTGAACTTTTCTTTCTATTCTTTTTATCGTTGAACCTCACCAAGGTAAGACCCTTTGAACCCACCCCAGGAGAGTAAACCCGGATATACAACCCCACCCACCAGAACCATATATCAGACAATCCATGAAACTGGTAGAACCAAGGAGTACTACTGCTCAACTAGGTTGCACCATGACCGGTAAAAGTCATGCTCAACTTGTCACAGCATACATCACAAAAATTGAAGCAAATAATTAGAAAGAATCCAAGTTTGAGAAATGAATGAACTTTTGCATTCCCAACAAAGGTTAACTCTGCTTTGACCAAACAGACGTTTTCTGTTCTAAATACTTAAGGGTGTAGAAAGGAGGGAGTTCATAAGTTCTTCTGTAAAGGGGAAATCTTTCTCTCTTTTTTTTTTTTTCTTTTTTGATAAGTTTCTGTAAAGGGGAAATCTTCCTTGATCAGAAAATTGAATCCTTCACCGTATCCTTTGGAGTTAATAAAAATTAAAATGACCAATCCAACCATTCAACAAATAACTTAGCAAATGGCAAACTGCAAACTTTTTTTTTTTTTTTATCAGACTTTTACTAAATGACAACTAGTAATAACTCATAATTTTGACAAGTCATATACAACTGCTTTCTTTTTCAGATTGAACTTTCAAGCCCATTACCACTTCAAAACTTCAGAGTCAATGTGGCCATAAACTGATCTGACCACAAGAAGTTGTAAACAATCAGAGTTAATAACAAAGACTAACCTTACATGCTTTGTCAGCATGCAATATGCATATATGCACATCAACTATTCATAACCTAGAAAATACAAATCAAAATCCTATCTGAGTAATTATTAGTATTTAAAACCTAAGATATTGCAAGTTGAATCCCAAATGCCTTGGTGCGTGGGGAGGGGGGACATTATTATAAAAACTCCAACATGTGGTACACCCGAGTTATTTGTAAAGCAGTGATTTCCAAAGATTTACCTTAACATTTGATACATCAGGTGAATCTGGTGTTGGCACAGGGTAGAACTTGTAAAACCTCATATTCTCAAACGCCGCCTTAGTTTCCTCACTCATCTCTTCACGTGCTTTTTTCCGAGCTTCCCTTGCCTATGACAGAAGAAATTAGCAAACCTACTAAAAAATGTAAGCTCTTGAAAATGACACTTACAACCATATCTGCCCAAGTACCTACCTCTCGATTAGCTTTCTTTGCCTCTCGAACTTTCTCCTTAACAAACTCCTGAAAAAGAGGAGGATCAACTCCTGTGTTGGCTTCTACAGATAGAAAAACTACAAATTACTTGCATATCAGTTGTTATTTTACCTTGAAGGCATCCTTTTGATCTTCAGACAATTCCTCTTCCTGGATTAGCTTGTCTGTGAATTCCTACAAATTATAGCTGCAATTTAGTACAATATCTGCCTTTTTCCCCTACTCCAATCCTGTTTCTTATTACCCTTTTCAATTTTTTGTTCTCTCCTCTTTTGGGTGGTAAATTTGACAGAACTGACAGGTGACTGCAAGACCTCATCGTCCACAAGTAGGGAAAATCCCATCCTCGGTTCAGATATTTCACATTATAGTTTAATAATACAATAACAAGTTGCAAGTTACATGAACAAACACGTATCAAAAAATGACTGCCATAGAAAACAAATTCAAGCAGAAAGTTTGAACATCAATTGATTAAATGGGTAAATCCATCAAATGGCATAATAATCGCAGTAATTAACACATAGGACTCAATAACCATAGCGAATTAAAGTGAGAAGACCACAGAATTATAAATTCACAACTGCATTTTAGTATATAATACAAGAAAAATATTGAAAATTGATTCAGTACCTCAAGCTCATCTAACTCCCAATCAAATTCACAGAAAACCTGCACGGACAGAAAGAGAAGTCAATTCACACAAGATTTAGGAGTCCATCTTCCATTATTATTCCAACTCCATTGAGCATCATGGAGTGGATGTATAACAAAAGGTTGGATTGCTCGGATGAACTTAAATCCATCTATATCCAAATAAATACAAGCATCATTATTTAACCATCACATTTTGTAAGCATCATTATTTTAACATCACATTTCAAAACCTACCGGCTTTTGTTCTGCTGGAAATATTATTTGAACCTCAGTGCTTTGCTCCAATTCATCTTCCTTTAAGGGCTGGTAAAAATCTGCCAAAAGAACTAGTTAGATTACATACTGGCAAAGGAATAAACGTGGCAACAGAGTTTAAGTCGTCTCCAAGATTCTTCAGGAACTGTCTATAGGGTTTTGTAAAGCAAAAAGAAAAATCAAGAGAATTTTTACAGCTTTACTTTTTTAAAGCCAGTTATAAAGACATTGGTCATCCAGTCAATAAGGGTAAAGAGGGAGCTCATTGTCTTGTATTCTTTGGTAAGTGGCGATAAAGTTAATGTTGAGCAGCAATTTAAACAGTAGAGGTTTGAGAACTAACAAGGCAAGCAGTACTCATATTTCTTGACACGGTCTAACTTTAAGTGTTTCAAAGCAGCCCTGCACAAACAATTCATAAACAGAAGGAATAGTAGAGGTTATTATCTTGTTCGAAACAGGAATTAAAATTAAATCCATTAGCAGAGATAATACTTTTCTCTAGATTAAAATTGTGTATGACGCAGAAAAAATCATAAATAACAAAGACTACACCAGTGGGAATCCGATACACTAACAACCTCTAAAGGGGCCAAATTGAAGCCACTAGCAAACTATAGGGACCAATAACGGATTTAACACCTAGTGAGATTTCATGCTTTTCCTCTTTTTCATTCTTTCTTTCTTCTTGGCAACTTACTTCATGCCCCTATCCCCCCATCCCCCCCCCCCACCCCCGCGCGCGGCCGCCTCCCCATAGGTGTTGCTAACCCTATTGAGGGCTTCAAATGAACTTTTTTGGGGCTGCAAGGGGGAGGAGAGGAACTTCCACTTGGAAAGCTGGCCCAAGGTGTGTTCCCCATTTTCCAAAGGCGGTTTGGGTATACGAAGAATGACCACATTCAATAGCACTTTATTGGGGAAGTGGCTCTAACACTATGTGAATGATAGAGGAAGTCTTTAGAAGGAGGCAGGTACTTGAAGTATGGTAGGTGATGGGAGCTCCAAAGAGGTGAATGGGAGTTACAGTATTTGGTTATGGAAGAATATTAAAAAAAAAGATTTGGCAAAATTTTTCCCAACACATCATCTATAAGGTGAGGAACGGAACAAGGATTTTTTTTTTATAAGTAAATAATAGTATTAATAAAGGATAGGCAAAGCTCAAGTACACAAGATGATATACAAAGGAGAAGGCCTATCTAAGTTGTAATAGTGGAAACAAGAAAATCATGAAAATTTAAACCATTAAAATCTACAGCTAGAGCCCAAAGAAATAAGGTACGGAAAAATAAAGATCTACGCTCCTCTAATGTCCGCTCTTTATCTTCGAAAGTCCGCTCATTACATTCACGCCATATGCACCACATAATGCATATAGGTATCATCTTCCATACAGCTTTGATTTGTGGAGCACCACCCGGAATTGTCCAGCTGGCCAATAACTCTGCCACTGTAGCCGGCATCACCCAGATTAACTCTAATCGACTGAACACTTCACTCCACACAGCTCTAGCTGTCTCACAGTGTAACAAGAGATGATCCACTGTCTCGCCAGCTTTCTTGCACATACAACACCAATCTGAAATAATTACCCGGCGCTTTCGCAGATTCTTGGTTGTTACACACAGTGTAACAAGAGATGATCCACTGTCTCGCCAACTTTCTTGCACATACAACACCAATCTGAAATAATTACCCGGCGCTTTCGTAGATTCTTCGTTGTCAAGATCTTACCCAAAGCCACTGTCCAAGTGAAGAAAAGAGCTTTGGGGGACGCCTTATTCCTCCACAATCTTCTCCAAGGGAAATGTGTATTTGGAAGAGAAGTAAGGGCCTTATAGAAAGACTAACCAAGAAAGCACCCTTACCCACAGGTTTCCACCACAATTTTTCAACTCGCAATTCGTTCAGTCTCACAGAATACACAAGGTTGAGAAAAGTCTCAAAGCTGTCTAGTTCTCAATCTTAAGTTGCTCTATCAAAAGTGACATTCCATTGGACTTGGTCCCCTGAACAAACTATAAGATCCGCCACTGAAGTTTCTTGGTCGCATGCCACTAGGACTATGGATGGAAAAGAATCCATTAGGGCATCCTCCCTGCCCCAGATATCTCACCAAAATTTTATGCGAGTACCCTGCCCCACCACAAGTTTAGTATGGCGAGAGAACACCCCCATCCTCTTCTTATAAGCTTCCAAACCTCCACACCATAGGTCCCATTCCCCTCTTTAGTACACCAACCCCCCCAACCACTACCATGTTTGCAATCGACCACCATTTTCCAAAGAACTTCCAGTTCTATGTTATATCTCCACAGCCATTTCCAAAGTAAGGCCCGATTAAACGTCCTCAAGTTTTTTATCCCCAAACCACCAGAGGGAATTGGCCTGCACACCTTATCCTAACTGACTAATTGAAACTTGAATTCGTCCCCCATCCCACTCCATAAGAAGTCTCGATAGAGTTTTTCAATCCGTGCAGCAACACTAGCAGAAATAGGAAATAAAGACAAAAAATAAGTTAGAAAGAGTACTCTTTATTAGAGTCACCTGGAACAAGGATAAAATTCTAGGATGATGTATTGTGTGGCGACCAACCCCTTTCTCAGATCTATTTGGCATAGCTAAGGAGAATAATGCATCAATGGCAGACACTTGTTTTGTTATCAGTGCATGCATTGGTGGACCTATGAAGGGGCAAGGGGTGGCCATGCCCCCCCCCCCAAGTTTGAAAAAAAAATTATATATATTAATTTTTTATGATTTAATAGGATTATATTAATTTCATCTTGCGTTGGCCTCCTCTTTAAAAAATTATTTTGGCCCCTTCTACAAAATTATTTTGATCTTCTAAATTATTTTGACCTAGAAATAGAACAAAAAATATTTTATTTTAGTTTTAACTTTGCTCGGCCCCCCCTACAACACATTCCTGATTCCGCCACCTGTGCATGATGACACAACTTAAGACTATCAAATGGATTTTTTCCCTCAAGGAAAAGTGAGGTTTTTTCGAGTGGCACGGGATTGGGAGGTTGCTTCACTACTGGCTTTTATGCTAGGGTATATTCTACACGACTAGGACTAGGATGGGAAGATTCTTTTGTTTTTCTAAGTAAAAATAAATAAATAAATAAATTTAAAAAAAAAAAAAAGGATGCGGCGGAGCATATTGAAGAGAGGGGTGTTTCAAGTAAAGCCCTTTTATAACGCACAAATCCCTTATGACACCATTACTTTTTTTTTCAGTCCCTTATCACCATTACATTTTCATAAAAGACCATTTGGAGGAGCAAGGCCCTAATGAGAGCCGCCTTCTTTACATGGACAACTACACTCAGCAAAATCCTTCCTCCAATTTAAGAAATTGTCTTGTCATGGTGGTAGATCTTTTAGCATGTTGGTGGGAGGTACAGTGAGAGATTGTGGAAGATGATCCCAACTTACTTGATGTTGGAGGGAAAAAAATGACTCTAGTTTCATTGACACCCAAAGCGCATCAAGACTTTTGTAGGCTTTCCTTTTTTATCTACTAACCTATGCACCTCTAGCCTTACTTCACAGGATTTCCTTACTGTTTCCAATTTTTCGCACCAGCTGTATTTGTTGTATAGCCCCCAGTGCACTTCAATTATAGGTTGTTCTCTTTCATTGATTATTAATAAAAATTATATAAAAAAATTAACCACAACCAAACTTCTTCTCGGCCTTGTCAAACCCTTAAATTTTATCTAAGAACTTTAATAAACCCACTATCAATTACAATCTAAAACAGCCACACAAATCCCTCAATTATCTGTTCTCTAAAATTTCTACAATCTACAATCTCTACTACTTTTCTTGCAAAACTTCCTTCCAAATAAATGAAATTCCACATTTTCCTTCCCACAAGTATAAACCTAGAGCCACAACCCGCCTAATTTGTGTTCTGATAAAATAGGAACAGCCCACCTATATCAACGGTAGGAAACTGCTAATCTAAAAATTTAAGGGGCATCAACAATGAAGAGAGAAAGAATGTAAATAGTACCTTCCTCAATTGCAGGTAAAAAATATATGAGAACATAAATATATATATATGTATGTATGTCTTTTTGTATAGAGAAAGAGGAAGAGAGAGAATGCAATGGCATAGTACCTTCTTTGAGTACATCTCAATATAAATATTTGAGTGTGCAGTTTATCAACTTGGCTGCCTCTGTAGAAGAATTAAAATGTGAAATGACATCAGGAATCTGAAGACTTTGGAAGACAGCCATAAGAGATAATCCATAAAATCAGTTGAAATAACAGCAATATATTCAGTACCTGTTCTCAAGAGGAATATAAGGAACCCAGTCCATTTTCATTTGTTTCATTGGAACAATTTCCTCAGCCTCTCTCTGAACCGAGTTAATCCCAATCTTATCAGAAGGAGGGAAGGGAGATACAACCTGTAAAACAAGGAAAAAAAAAACCATTCATTTGTTTAATCAACAAGAAGCCAAATCAATTAAAGAGCAAGAAAGTGGAAATATCTATAGCAACATGAATAATTATTTAATAGCATCAACTGTAATAAATATTCGATAAAATCCTTTGTTGCCTACAGTATAATTAATAAGATATTAGAAGAGCAATTATTGAGGACTCAAAACACATGATTGCACCAAAGAGTAGTAAGAAAAGAAAAAGAATATACATCTTTAAGAAAAAATGGCAGTCATCAGAATATTATAAGAATAAATGAAAAGCTCTAATGGTGTGACAGTCCAGAATCAACATTATTGGAAACCTAAATAACCACGTGACAATTCAAGTTAATATACAAACTGTATCACTCATTTTAGGTATTAGACGTTTAACACTTACAATTGATAAAACAGAGATATGACAAAAAACAGAAGAAGATTCTCAGTAAAGTTTCACCCAAAAACAGCATTTACAGGAGAAACCCAAATATATCGTATTGCACAAATTACCTGCATACTTGGATAACACCTTTTGTGTTTTTTAATGAAATTTTTACTACTTATCCAAAAAATATATATTAGAATTTTTAGTCTTTTAGTATAAGACAGTATAACTTTTATGAGTTAATAAGCCCAAGGATTACAACAAAAACTCTTAATTGTGCATCCAAGATGCAGTAACCCAAAGCTTCAAGTGAAATTTACAGCAACACAATCCATGATAGAGAAGAGTCAAGCATCTAAGAACAGCAACTGTATGATTTAAAGCAGCTGCAAAATTACAACCCCTAACGGACTAACTTCCACAGATTAACTTTATATGCATTGATCATTACCTAAATCACCTAGAGAGGTGATTTCATATAATCTTAGTTTCAAATGAATGTGCAAAAGCAACAATACAGAATAACTTACAGCCACTATAACAGGTATGCAGATAACTTTGCTATCACCCTTGAAAAAGACCAATTGAGCTGCAGTAACGTAAAATGATGTGAGAATAGAATGTGAAGGGGAAATGAGAAATAATTGACGTCTAGAATCTTGGTGGCTGAAATGTAATCAGATATAATTCACATGAAATAAAAATGTTCTCTCAGTAAATTTATTAAGTAATCCAAGTCAGTAAGACACTCACGTTCTGTACAACCAAAAAGATAAACTTTCTTCCCATGTAGCTTCCCCCCTTCTTCAAATGCATCCTGACCACAATTAGATCATTTCTCTAAGAACTAATCATTCCATTAAGCCTTTAGACTAATGAAAACGTAAGTTGTTACTTACTTCTAGATTTGAGAAATTCCACTTGAATTGGTAGACTGAGTCCAATTGATCCCACTGATACATTTTTTTGCTAATATATAAGCCAAAAAATGACAACAACAAGAATCTAACATGAGATAATCAAAAGATTTATCAAACCTCTGTCCCAACTGGAAATGCTTCCTTCCATAGGTCTTCCTGCGTAAGCAAGACAGAAACAAAGCATAATAGCTTCAGATATGTGCGTCTCATTGTGGAGACATTACAGTGAATTTTTCGCTAAGCAAAACAAAAACATAAAGCAAGACTGCAAGAGTGATGCCATGTGATAAACTATACTTTGCCATAGCAATGCTTAGCAAAGCTATAATTCAAAATCCGCTCAAGGTAAAAGTTAATAAAGGAAAATGATATGAATATAACATGTTTCTATGTGAATTCTTCTTCTTCTTTTTTTGTCTTAAACTGCTTGAAATCCTAATCAAGCTAAACGGTCCACTCAACGGAGCTCCATGCAAGTACTTAGGTTAACTCAGCCAAGTGTTCATATATTCTTCGAAAATAGAATTGGCATGATACATTAACATTCTTCTACTTATTGAATTTCTTCAGCAACCAAATGGAGACAATCAAAATTATGTTTCGCATCGTCAGCCTAAATAACGCAGATAAGATTTTTTTTTTTATTTATTTGATAAGTAAAATGAAAACGTAGAAAAGAAATTTTATGATAACACTAATAACAATAACAAAATAATCACAACACAGTCATACATTGCAAAGATACCACGAGGAGCTTCAAGAATCGGAGTAAATCATACAATGCTAATGCAATTCGTATCCAAACGAAAATAGCTTGTTTCCACGAATCAAAGCGACAACCAACCAATCCAACATACAGAGACAAATTCAATCGAGTTTGCATGCGATAACTAGGAAAGTGAGGTATACCAAGTTGCGCTCATCCTCGAAGTACTCGGGCTCGGAATCGGGTTTGGTGGCCTTGACCCGCTTAGCCCTAGAAGCTGCTTTCTTGGACTTCTGGGGACTCTCGTGCGAAGGCTTGGCTTCTTCCTTCTGACTCGCCTTCCTCTTTGCACCTTTCCTCATTGTTATTCGCAGCTCACACAGATAGAGATACAAAATGGAGAGAGATAGAGAGACTGAAGGAACAGAGATAAACAGATTTGGGGCTTTGATTCGAAAGCGGTGGATCCAGATTTTGGAAATATGAAACTCAGACACTTACAAATTTAGAAGCAGATATTATATATAATTATATACATACACGCGCATGTATTATGTATATGGATGTGTATATATGAGAGGGTTTGTGCGTGAAATAAACGCGGATGGTCCGAATTTGAAGAGAGTGAGAGAGGCGCGGAAATGTGTAGGGTTAGAGACTGCGACCGGAATTATTCAAATTTGCTGACAAAAAATAAAATAAAATAATAATAATACTAAATAATTCAACGGCGGCAAAGAACAAGAGTGAAAAGTAAAACGAACGTATATGTTATGCCATTTATTAGCAACTTGACACAAATCAAAGCCGCTTCTAAGCAATCCATGTAACGCCCCGTTTTCGAGGGATCCAGAGAGTTAATTTATGTCATTTAAAAATTATTTTTTAATTATAAAATACATACTTCAATTTTTCTCTATTACACAAAATACTCACACATCAATTACTCTGATATAATTAAACTAAGACAATACAAAATCTTAATATAAACATCAACCTCCCAACATATCACAACAAACTTACTAAAAAGAATCATCAATACTCATATAAACTTTCTATACTTAATCCATTATTCTTAACTCATCTCACCCATGCTTCATATTCTCGATCCTCAGCTGAAATATTCAAATCCTCTAAAAAATATTATGGAGATAGGGGTGAGTTATCAACAACTCAGTAAACAGGGAACATATACTAATATGTAAATATGAGCATTTTCAGAAAGTTCAGAATGCAAAAACAAAACATTTCATTTTCATATGCACATCTCAAAATGTATTATCAGAAAATCAGAGCGACTTTTCAACCTTTTTATATTCATAAACAATTTTCATATTCAAAAACCCTTTGGCATAACATAACTGAACATTTTCATCTTATCATATCATATCATATCATATACTATGTTTAACCCCCGTGGTAGGGTTGTGCTATCCCTGGTGGCCAAACCTGTCAGTATCATATTGTGAAATTTCTCTTTTTTCAATCTCGGAGTCCCGAGTGTGCACACAGGAAAAAATACATAAAAGACCACTTTGTTTCCAAAGTAGGTGTACTAGAAACAAGAAGTTGGTACCAACCCAAACAGAGGCCACAGTTTTACACCCGTGGTAAGGTCAGAACATAACAGAAATAGAATGTCATGTCAGAGGTTTCAGAAATCACATCATATCGTATTAGAATACAGAATATTTTTAGAATAGAACAGAACAGAATTAGATTACAAGAATAAAATTTATACACAAAATTTCATGTTCGCTCTCTTTTGCACAATTCATAAACAAAATGTCAAAATAAACTCATGTCTACACCAGTCATGACAGAAAATACTTTCTTCTTATACAGAGTTTCATGAGTAATGCAGAACAAATAACTGAGGTCGTCTCCAAAATTTCTTTTCATAACAAAACATGCATATTTTTCAAAATCGACCTCAAATCATTTTATTTTATACAAAATCTAGTATAAGAACTCCGCTTACCTGAACTTCTTTATCTTTCCAAAATTTCCTCAATAATGCCGAATAAATATTAATCGTCACCTATAAAATAATCACGTAATTCCCGTAAATTTTCAATCAACCATGAATTTCAATATTTAAGCCTAAGATGCTAAAATAACTTATTTTTTTACCTCAAAAAATCTAAATTTCTCATAACCTTAAAACCTCTCTCTTAATTCTAAAATAAATAATAATCACTTTCTAAATTCCTCAATATCCATTTAATAACTCTGACTAATTCATAAAAATCTAATTTATTAACTATCGAAAACAAAACATAATATAATATAATCACACCCAGATATATATTATCTTAAACCCCAACTCTTAATAATTAAACTAATATATAAAAAATAAATAAAATAAACCCCTTGTAGTCTTTCACAATAAATTTTATTTTTAAAACATAATCCACACAAAGTGGGTTTAACAATTAAAAGTCAAGCATACGTAAAACGTATCTGAAATTCAAAGTTTTGAAATTTACGGACAAAAATGGTAATTGAGAAACTTGTTTTCATTTAAGGGCAAAACTGTAATATCACAAAAATTATTTTACGTGAACTTAAGTCGTTTAAAAGCTACTCATATGTAACAGAGGTTGCGTGCGAACCTTACCGAGAAGAGGAGCTGCGGAGAGTGAATGGCGGTGGGGCGACGGTCAGCACACTGGTAAGAGGGAGAGAAAGCGGACAGAGAGTGGGTGAATGAGGGAGAGGCACACGGTGGAAGAGGATTTACACACCTTGTTAGACGGGAAAGCTACAGACTGAGGTGGTCTGTGGTTGTCCGACAATCATTTCCGTGCGGGTGGCTACAGCTTGGAGCAGCTGGTGTGGTGCGGAGGTTCGGTTGGTAGGACCTCTGTTTCGGGTGGCTAAAAACAGAGGAGTTTATGGCTTCCAATGAAGGCTACGGGAGGTGCTGGGTGGCAGCTTCATGTGGCTGGGCACGGTGGTGAGGTCGAGAGAGACAGATAGCACGCGAACAGAGAGAGAGAGAGAGAGAGAGAGAGAGAGAGAGAACACGGAAAGAGAATAACAAGCCAAGAGAGGGAGGAGGTAACCGAGAGAGGGACTGACCACAGGGAAGTAGCGACGGGCTGAGGTGGCTGGGGTGTTCGGTCGGTACCTTCCGTGCAGGTGACAGCGTCAGGGTGGAGTTGGCACCGTGAGAGGTGGCTATGATCGAAACGGCACTGGCTGAAATATGCTCTGTTTCGGTTGCTAAAAACAGAGGTTTTCGACTTAGTTAACACCGTGGGTTGCTGTGATGGGGCAAAACTGGTGGTGCAGGTTGGCTTTTTGGCCGAGCTTGGGTGTATGGTGGAGATGGAGTTGTGCAGTGGTTGAGCAAGAGGAAGCTACGGTTTCACATGGGTGGTTTCGGTTGCTTGTCTTTCAGTTGAGGGTAGCCGTGGTTCACAAAGGAGAGTGAATGCTCAGAGGAGTTGGTTGGCTGAGGGCTTGAGGAGAGGGCAGCAGCAATGAATCTAGGGTTGAGGATGCTTAATACTTATATAAGCTATAAGTGGAAAGTAGATTGAACCTAAAGTAAAAGAGAGGAGGGTTGTGCATGAAAAAGGAAACAAGCGTGAACCCGGGCGACGTGGATTCCGGATGCTTCCACGGGCTTGGGTTCCTTGGAAGGGAGTTGGGCTAGGAACCGACTGGGTTGGCCCAAAAGAAAAAAATAAAATAAAATAAAAATCTACTCAAATAAGTTCAGTCTGAAAATAGAAAGTCCAACACAAAAAAAAGGTACAATAAAAATAAATAAGAGCCAAATAAAAAAACTACAACTCAATATTAATAAAATAAAAATAATTAAAGTCCAACAATAAAATAATTTAAAGCAATAAGTAATTTAAATGTAAATAATAATTAATATCAAGAAAGTACATCAAAATAAATTTTACAACTTAAAAATCGAAAATTAACCCAACGATAAACACGATAAAATTAAAATAAGTGAACCAATACTTAAATTAAATAAAATAATTATTCAATTAAAAATACATGAAAATATGGGATATTACAGTCCAACTGTTTATTAGAGATAATCAGCTTTTCTATCATCATTAGTCACGTCAAAAATACACAAAAAAGAGTATAGGTGCAACCACACACGATCAGAAAGCTAGGTCACACAACTCCTGCCATTCGAATCACACAACCTTTGCCTTTCGAAACTCATCTCATCGAGACCCTCCCATCTCTTCCGTTGGAATAAAAAATCATTGCTCACTACGAGGGGTCGGTCATCTCTTCCGTCCATCTGCACCGCCCAAGAGCTTTGGAAGTTCAACTGCCACCATCTCAATCTGATAGATTTCAACCCATTCCCGTCGAAAAATCATTGCATGTAAAAAGTATAACAAGATCTTTCTTCAATCAAAAGATCTAACTTTCCCTTACCCGTATAACCAATTTGGCTAAATAAAATTTTGCAATTTAAAGAAATTGATAGGATGGCTTTCAATCTCCTTCTTGATCCATCTCTTTATCATGGACTCGAAATGAAAGAAAGTGTTGTAAAGATCAGAGGCTTTTGAACGAGAAATCTTGGGAAATAGATCTCTCCATTTCTGATGGATCCGTACGTTCCTAAACTTCCTATATACTTCGACTTTGATGAGGTCGTTCTCTACTCTGCATTGAAATTTTCCCCATTTATATAATTTTTCAAAACTGCTGACATATTTGCAATTGATTTTATTTTGATTATTCTAGTATGTAGGGAGAGTATTTTGATTATTCCAATCTAAGAGGTAGGGAGAGTATTTTGAAGAGAAAGGCAATTGCTTAATCGAAGAAACTGGAAAATGTTCTAGCCTGAAGTAGAAGAAGAAGAGAAAATCGAAGAAGAAGAATTCTCAAGAATAAGAAAACTGGAACCATTCGGTGGAACCCTTCGATGACTCTGTCGCTAGGGTTTAAGAAAAATGCAACCATTTAGTAACACTGTCGGTCTCCTTGCCATGGTCGCGAGAGGAGTCTCTGGTGATGAGTTGGGGGTCACACCATCGCAAAAGGGAACCTAAAAATTCAAATGCTAGACACGGATGTTCAAATAATAGGGTGAAATACATCACACCATCACTAACTTGAGAAGCGTACATGGCATAACACTATTGGCGGGCTATTTTTAATGGGTTATAAGTCCAACTGGTCAGAAGGTTTTTTCAACACAAATTTTCATGTAGAGGTGTAATTTGATAGTGATTACATTCAATAATTTTTGTTATAAAAAGAACAGTTATTCTATATACAATCAGGGCGGGGAATCGATGGGGAATCGGCTAACACCAGCCAATATATTAGTAAAAAAAAAAAAAACACCCAGACAAAAAATAAGAAGACGAAAAAATGCTGAAAAAAGAGTGAGAAATGCTTGAAGTTCTTTTGTTCTAAGAAATAGTCAAATTCATGAAATAATATCCATCAACCTTTAAAGAAAAATAAAAATAAAATAAAATAACCATTCGTCGGATGTCTCTCATTTTGTAAGCTTCCCTGCAATCAACTTGGATAGGATATCTAACCAAAAAGTCAAAAATTTCATAAACGAAAAAGGCACCTAAGAGGTTCAAGATCGGAGGCCAAGTTGAATTCTTTTTTTCCTCCTTGGAGGTATTTAGAATCAGAAGAAATTCGTTTTTTGAAAAAAAAAAAAAAAGTGAGTTTCATCTCTGATCCTTATATTCAATGGATTCCAACTTTTAGACCTCTCGCCTTGCCACCGCCAAGCTCCAATACATGCTCCAACACCACCATCAGAGTTCCCAAATGTGAGACTGTGAGATGAAGATGAAGGAACAAATGTGAGAATCAACATTTGGCTTCTTTGTGCTTGGGAAAGACGAAGAGGGTACCTTTGTGCTTGGGGAAACGAAGAAACAAAAGTGAGACGAATGATGGTTTGAGATACGAAGAAAGGAAAGGTGCCGTTTCCATTTAATGCCACGTGGAACGCAATTACGCCCTGATTCCCCCCGCGGTTGCCTCTAGCATTTTTGTAAAAAGAATAATCGAAATTTAAATTTTTAGCATCATCCATACTAAAAAATTCTTCATATATTTAAAAAAAAAAAAACAAAGGAAATGGGTGAGTATAAGGCCCATATTGAGAGTTTTTTTTTCTTTTTTTGAAAGTCATATTGAGAATATTAACCCAAATAAAAACCAATGTTTCTAAACCTTGAAACCCATTCAAATTTTCTATTGTCTTCTAAGTTTAATTGCTTTAACGCTTTGTTTGAATACTAAAAATATTTTAAAATATTTATGAATAATAATGAAATAACTTATAAATAATAGTGAATAATTTGTAAATAATAATAAAATAGTTTTAAAATATTTGAGAGCAATTGTATTCCCAAATAGGCCTTAAGAAATTTTTTGGCAACAACTGAGGTTGAAATAGAGGCGATAGGTGATAAATGGCATTGGCTTAAATATGATATTAGTTAGAAGGCACTTGCTTAGCAGCTTTAGACAATGAGAGGCACAAATTTCTCAATCTGTCTCCCTAGTTTGGGACTCTCCATGCATATGGTGCGCTCATCAAAATCCGGGAGAATAATCTTCTTTTTAAGTAAATTAGATCTTTCTTTTAAAAGAGAAAAAAGAAAACTAAGAGTAAAGTAACAATGGGATGGAGAACTCAATAAATCCCAACACAAACATTACGGCATGTAATTTTTTTTTTTTTAAAGAAATGAAATGTAACAATTCAAATTCCATAATCTATTAACTTGCAGACTCATAGTTGAGAAAAGATCTTCATGAAGGCACTTTTATTAATTGAAGGAAAGCTCATTAATGCTAGGATGTGCACAGAACTTTTCGATTTGCGGCTATCGTTGATGATCTTCTCTCCACATCGTTGGACAATTGAATATTCAAACGTAATTCTCATAAAAAGAAGCACAAAACACTTGGCAAAAAGAGATGGCGGACTTTGCAATAGTGCATGAGACCAATGCGCTAATCAAAATGAGGTGATGCTTCATGGAGAGGTGGAGCTGGACATTAGGAAACTCCTCGTGGGGGTGCGTGTGGTAGGGTAGGGGCAGCGGTTGGGTGCAAAATTGAAGTTGACAGTCCTTAGAAGAAAGACAAGAAAAATCTAAAGGGGAAAAAAACATATTTTCATATCATACCTGAAAAACCAACTAGCATCCAATTATAATTTGTTGGTGTCAAAAGAAGAGAGAGATTCGAGATGATAAGGTGGTGCGTGACAACCACGCGTGTTGGTGGTGGCACATGGCAAACACGCATTGAGCGATGGATGATGTCAAGACAATGTGGTCATGGTGGACAAAAATTGGGCGGCGTTACCAATGGCAGGATGAAAAATGCTATTCGGAAGTCTTCAATTTAACACACCCCGCATACCCTCCATGTCAGCATATATGAAATATCGATTTCGCCTTCATTTAAATTAAATCCTTTGCTTTCTTAATCCTTTATTTCTTCACCAAAAACTAGCTCCTCAAAAGAGAGCATGCAAGGCTTCTGAATGTTCTCCTAGGGCTCTTCAAGGTTGATGGCAAACAGCTCAATGGAAACTAGCTCGAGAGAGAGAGAGAGCTACTAAGAGGCTTCGAAATCTTCACCTAGGGTTTTTGCTTGAAATCACGCATGTGATTATGAATTGGGTTTGTGATTTAGAGCTAGGTCTATGATTATGAATTTTTTATAGCTTATTATGAATTGGGTCTATGATTATTATGAATTGTCTGTGATTTAAAGCTAGTTTGTAAAAAAAAAATCATGTGAGTTTTGTGTTGATACTCTGATTTTGGGTTGAATTTTGTGAATTTTATATTGAATTTTGTGTTAAATCCTCCAGTTTTGTATTGAAATGGGGTAGAGATGTTGGTTTCTCAAGCAATAATGCAGCAGCTATACAGTTGTATTCCAATGTAACCAATAACTTTGAAATTGTTGTAGCCTAATTTAAATGGATTCTTGCAATATCCATCTCAATGTTTACTCGCACAACTAATTATGAATTCATATGTACCTCGATTGCTGATATTCACCATTGGCTTTTGATCCTAAACATTTTAATCTGGTAAAAATATATTTGAAGGAGCCAGAAACTTGTTCAAAATAGTTTTGGCGATCAATAGGTTGTTTTCAAGTGGTGTTTCCTCCCTTAAGCATTCGTATATGGTTTCAAAGTCTATGAGAAACTCATCTTAGAGGGTTATTTGATTATTACGAATGGATATGTGATTTAGAGCTGGTTTGTGGAAAAAATTGTGTGAATCTTGTGTTGATGTTCTGGTTTTATTTTGAAATGGGGGTAGAGATGTTGGAATGGGATAATCATGTTGTAATGGTGAATTTTCTTAATCTGACTTCATGTTAGTTATGAATTTTCGAGGGGTGTTAGAGATGATTTGACTTCATATTAGTTATACTGTAATATGGGTGTTAGTTGTGATGCTTTGACTTGATGTTAACTATGCTACTGGTTTGTCAATTGACAACCTATTTATATTGACAAACCATTACATACACAAAATACTAACCACAGGTGCAATTTGCTACCTGTATAAACCCAAAATGCTAGCTTTGGTTCAAAAAATTATGGTTCTTACCACATGTAATGGTTATATGTACAAACCTAGAAAACTAACCATCATTGATATGTGCTCTCTATTTTCAATAGATTGGAATTTTATCAAAATTTGGTCCATATCATGTAGAGGTCTAGTGGTTGTTTTAGTTAAGTATGACATCTTCACAATCATTTACTATAATCGATGGGCTTTGGCTGGACCTACCCTTATGTTGGTGTGGTTTGAGAGTACCACTCCAAACATCACACACAAAAATAAAATCCAGGATGACAATTTTTTTCTTGCCCAAAATATAACACAATAATTTCTCGCACTGTTATATACAAAAATGTGAATATGTTGATATGTTAATAGGTTCTTAATGTTAACTAAATTGTTGCTTTCAAGGGTTCTGAAATGCAATTTTTCAAGTAGGTAAATGATACTAACTATAGAGAAGCTGAATTCACAAACAGAATGAAAGAACCTTGGAGAGGGAGCTTCATGTTCAGCTGAGGGAGGATGAAGTCCTGAAGATAGAGTTTCAAGTTTAGAAAATGGAGGATGATGTCTTGAAAAGGGAATTTAAAGTTCAAAACAACGAGGATAAACTTATACGAATGACAAAAAATATTGAAAATAAGTATGATGATCTTCAAAGACAATGGGTGAAAAATATGTGTGCATGGTTATATTTGTGTACATATTGGGGATTATCCATTATAATTAACTTGCTCATTTTAAGCCACTTTGGAGCAAATAGTGGTCCCAATCAAAAAGGCATTCCTCCATGATTATCTTCACCGCTATAGAAAGCATTAGTGTAGAATATTAGGCTTATATTGTACTAAACAGTTCCAGACAATCATTTGATTAGGCTTATATCGAATTAGGCTTATAGTATACTTTTGTATTACTTTTTTAAAAGATCCACTCTTAAATTTTGTGAATGAGATGTTGTGTAATGCAAGACTGTGTTTTACCTTCTATTTTTTGAATAAGATGTTGAATAATATTTTGGAAAAGATCCACTTTTGAAGATTGTGTAACACTGTGTCAATCACCTTGTAGGCACTGTTCACGCGAACACCATCAAGGTTTTTTTTTTTTTTTTTTTTTCATTTTAGGCACTTTGTTGTGCAGCACATAATAAGAACATCAAAGAACCCAATAAATTCAAGAAACTGATGTTCATACAAGTGATGTTCATATATGGTATTCAAACCATGCACCTTCAATTCTAGTTTCAATTCTAGTACATTTAAAAAAACCATACAACTGTTCATAATTTCTTTTATGCTTTCCATCAAAGCTATTGTCTCAATTATATCTCCATGCTCATATTTGCACCAATTTAAAAGTAAATTGAGATAATTAATTCAGAAGCGATCTCCTTTAGACTCTAGTGGGTGTTGTACATTCTTCCCACAAAGATAGAGGAAAAAAATTATTAGTAAGGAATATAAAAGCATAAAAAAAACATATTAGAAAAGCATACAGTATAATTGTGGTAACTTGAGTTGGAAGGGTTGGTAGCATATCATGTTATTTACTTTCTTTGAGAGGCTAGTAGAAATTAACAATGGGTGTCAATATAACAAAATGTTACATTACTAATTCCATTAAATTAAAAATCATATATAAAATGGTAAACATTTTGTTTCTTACTATTATTTTTCTTCTTTTTAACGATCTTCTTAATTGTGAAAACTTTACGCCGGGTTGGCGGCCTCCCTTTACCTTTCATAACGTTTGAACTAGGGACTTTGTTAGCCTTCTCTACAATCGCATCAATGGTATCTCTTTGTTTTGAAGGCCTTGGTTCACACACTGTGGCACAACATTGGTCTTTTACATCGAGTAAATGATCCACCAAGTTATTGTACTGCTCCTCATTAGTAGCATGTCATGGCCTTTTTGATCTCTAATCACCAATTTCTCATCCTTTTATCTATTGTCATTCTCTATCTTCTCTGCTTAAGGTAATAATGACTACATGTACAAAGGTCAATCATGCCCATATTTGGTGTGCAAGAAGGTTCTATTGAAAAAATAAATAAATAAATCTCTTCATTTTGTCTAACAAAGCAATGAAACCGAAAATGTGCAATGAAATGGGAGGACATGACCACACTCGACATATTGGAAAAATCTCTTCTTTTCAAATAAATTTTAATTCAAGATAAAATTCACTGAATAATGGAAAAATCCTATTACCATGGTGTATAATCCGAATGGCATTTTTTATGAAAAACTTCCTTCATCTTGAAGAACTTCAATGTTTGCATAAGGAGAAAATGATAGAGAAAAAGAGAAAGTAGCAGAAGAAAGAAATTGAATCTCCGATGATTTCATTATTGGTATTAAGCAGTTCTTATATACACAGTTGTACACAACTATATCAGATAACTATTTGCCACGTGGCAGTGTATACATGCTAACTAATATGAGTTACATCGTCCAATACTCCCCCTCAAGATGGAGCTGTCAAATTATGAATGTCCATCTTGTTTAATAAGGCAACAATGAGGTCTCTACGTAAGGTCTTGGTGAAAATGTCACTAAATTGGTTCTTGGAAGAAACATGAAGCGTTCTAACAATCCCATCTTGAATCTTATCCCGAACCAAGGGAGAATTGATTTTAATGTGCTTGGTTCTTTCATGAAATACTAGATTTACAACAATATGTAATGTAGTTTGATTGTCACAAAAAAGTAAAGCTGGTTAGGGATGAGAAATGCCAGGATTAGTGAATAAAGAAAGCAACCATGTGATTTCACAATAGGTGGTTGCCATGGCTCAATATTCAGATTTTGCAGAGCTTCTTGATATAGTTGTTTGCTTCTTGGATTTCCATGAAATCAGTGAATCTCCAATGACAATATCTGGTCAATGACTTATGGAAATCTGGACAACCAACCCAATCTGAACTACAAAAAGCTTTAAGATGAAGTTCGGAGGAAGTAGAATAGAAAACACATTGTCCTATGGTACCTTTGATGTATCGAAGCACCTTGTAGGCAGCATCCAAATGAGGCTTCTGAGGTTGGTCCATGAATTGGTTGAGAACTTGTGCATATAAGTAAGGTCTGGTCAGGTAATTTTCAATAAAGAAGATGTCCAACTAATCTTCTTTACACACTAGGATCATCAAGAAGAGAACCATTATATTTGGTCAATTTAAATTTTTGATCCATGGGATAGAAAGCAGGTCGAGCACCAAGCATGCCTAAATCAGTAAGTATGCCAGGAGCATAATTTCTCTGACATACAGAAATACCATGAGAAGATCTAGCAACTTCCAGCTCCAAGAAGTACTTAAGGGAACCTAGATCTTTGATGCAAAATTTATCATCAAGAAAAGCCTTCAATGAATTTACATTATCAACATCATTGCATGCAATGATAATGCCATCAACATAGACTAAAAGAGCAGTAAAAAAGAACCACTACTTTTAGTAAATAAGGAATAATCTGACCGAGATTGGACATAGCGAAGGCTAAGGATAGAATCTGACAACTTTGCAAACCATTGCTTTGAAGCTTGCTTCAACCCATAAAGGGATTTGTTAAATTTGCAAACTTTGTTCTCCCTTTTTTACCAAAACCAAATGGAATTGGCATATAAACTTCTTCATGAAGATCCCCATGGAGGAAAGCGTTGTTGAAATCCAATTGAGAAAGTTGCCATTGTTTAATTGCACCAAGTGCTAGGAGACATCTCACACTAGACATTTTAGCCACAGGGAAAAATGTCTCAAGGTAGTCTAGGCCATCTTGTTAAGTGTAGTCTTTGGCTACTAAACGATATTTGTATTGCTCAATGGAGCCATTAGAACGATATTTGATACGATACACCCATTTACAGCCAATGGGAGTCTTACCAGTAGGTAAATATGTGACAATCCATGTATTATTGGCCTAAGTGCCTCAATTTAAGATCTCATAGCCTCACACCAATGATGATCTTTAACAACTTGAGAAAAAAATTGAGATTTACTTTGAGAAGATATGGCATCAATAAAGGACTTATGAGAAGGAGAGAATCGATCATATGAGAGAAAATTAGAAAGAGGGTGAGATGTAAAACTTGCCTATTGCTGAGAAGGAATGTTAGAGAAAATGAGAGAGGATGAGAAGAGATGGCAATGATAATTATGTAGGTAAGTAGGTGTATGCCTATTCCTCAAGGATCTTCTGGCAGAAGGAGCAGAAATAGATGTAGGAAAAGAAGTAATAGAATCAGTAGGAATAGAATCAGTAATGACATTAGGCAAAACAGAAGAATCACTAGTGGTAGTAGGTAAAGAATAAATGGAAGAGAAAGGAAACACATTTTCATGGAACGTCGCATCTCGAGAGAGAAATACTGAATGGGATTCCAGATCATAAAGCTTATAAGCTTTAACACCAAAAGGGTATCCTATGAAAACACATGCTTGAACTCTAGGATCAAACTTGTGTATGTTATTAGTCAATGTGAAAGCATAACAAAGGCACCCAAATATCTCAAATGATTATAGCTGGGAGGAATAGAGGAAAGAACTTCATAGGGTGACTTGTTGGAAATTAAGGGAGTATGAATAAAATGAATCAAGTAAGCAGCATTCAATACACAACCCCAGAATTTTAGAGGTAGATTGGCTTGAAACCTAAGGGTGCTAGGCTGCTAGCAACATTGAGTAAATGTTGATGTTTTCTTTCCACAACTTCATTTTGTTGTGGAGTTTCAACATAAGATTTTTTATATAACACACCTTCAGATTGGAAAATGGAAGAAAGATTAAACTTAGGACCATTATCAGTTCTGATTTGTTTAATCTTAGTATTGAATTGAGTATGAATCATGTTAAAAAAAAAAAGATTAATAAGGAAGGTGTATCATATTTTTGTTTCATGCAATATCCATGTGCTTCTCGAGAAATCATCAACTATGGTCAATAAATATTTTGAACCATCTAAAGAAGGGACTAAGAAGGGTCCCCAAATATCATAGTGGATAAGATCAAAGCAATGTTAAGAAACGGTTTGACTAGAAACGAATGGTAACCTGTGTTGTTTGGACAGAGGACAAATGGTACAAAGATGATTATTATTATCAAATTTGAGTACGGGTACAACATTGTGTAACAAATTCAATCTAGCAGGTGATAAATGTCCTAATCTATAGTGCCATGGTAATCTGAAAGAGGTTTACACTTGAAATTGTAAGAAAACATTGAGACAAAAGGAAAAGAATCTTGAGCCAGAATACTTGAGGTGACAAAATTTTTGAAGCAAATAGTATAGACCATCTCATTCTTCACCCATTCCAATCATCTTCCAAGAGGACAGGTCCTGAATGAGGCAGTGTTTAGACATAAATATGAGACAACAAGATATACTATATGTTAATTTGCTTGCAGAAAGAAGGTTGAAGCTGAAGCTTGGAACTCAGAGGACATTAGAAAGCACAAATTGATCTAAAATTTTTACAGAACCAATATGAGTGACAAAGACTTATATTCTATTTTCCTTGTTGGGTTGTAGAAAGGTAGAGATAACTTGCCGAACATCTTTCTCTAGAATAAATTCCCAAAGAGCGATCATGTGAACTTGAGTAAAAGCTATGATGGTATAAATGCTTATCCCAAAAGTGGAGAGGGGCATGTGCCGTGTAAACCATATGAGTGGTTATGAATGAGTTGTCCCAACAAATATATAGTAGCAATTTTTGTGCAAGTGGAGCGGATATCAAAGTTGACATAGAAATGGCCTCCGCAGTTGGGGAGCTAGATGAGGGAATATTCAAGAAAATACTGATCAAGAAAATACTTACATTTTGAAGGTATTAGGCATTGAGTGTTCAGTGTTGGTTGATCAAATGTAAGATATGTGTAAGTTGATGAGAGACATTGCCGTTGATAAGGGAGGGGATGCGGGTTGGGCGCAATGGAAGGAATCTACAGCGTTGGAACTCTCCCTCCCTCCCCTCTCTCTCTCTCTCTCTCTCTCTCTTTCTCTCTCTCTATATATATATATATATTTATATATATAGATTGATGGTCCATTGCCAATTTGGAAGCAACTTCCCTTATCTAAGAGAAGTGTGAATAAGAGGATGATGATTCCTTTACAAAGCCAGACTCTCGTAGTTGAGGGTTTTTTTTTTTTTTTTGGGAGGATGGAACTATTATTTTTTGAGATACTTTTTATTGAAGTACGTACTTGGCCAAGGAATTGCCCAAGTCAACATGCAACAAACAAAAAGATTTGCACCAAGCATTAATCTTACTCCAACTCCAACATCAGAATGGAAGAAAACTTAGATTATGTTTGGGGAATGAGATGAGAATTTTGTGTTTTGTTTTAAAGTTTAAAATATTATTTTTTAGTTTTGAGATTTGAAAAAGTTAAATTGGAATTTGAAAAAGTTATATTGGGATTTGAAAAAGTTGAATTATTTATTATATTTTGTATGGAGATTTGAAAAAGTGTAGAGATGAGATGAGATGAAGATGAAAATTTTGAATAAAACTTGTTTTCCAAACCTATCCTTAATGTACATCTTAAATAAGAGTAATGTTATTATGTCTCTTAATTTATATCAGTTACTTTATTTTCTTGATGTGACATCACAATATGATACCACGTGTCTTATTAAATTTAAAAATATATATTGAAAATAAAACTTTATACA
This sequence comes from Cyclocarya paliurus, assembly GCA_029856935.1. Classification (NCBI taxonomy): domain Eukaryota; kingdom Viridiplantae; phylum Streptophyta; class Magnoliopsida; order Fagales; family Juglandaceae; genus Cyclocarya; species Cyclocarya paliurus. The sequence continues at coordinate 10,063,268 of CM056950.1, forward strand.
TTAATGTTTTTAATTTTTTTAATGAGCCATGTGGTATCACTTTGTGGTGCCGCATTAAATGGGCAAAGTTAGTAGTATAAATTAAGAGGTATAGTAGCATTACTTTTTAAATAAACACACATCTCTTGAAAGTCACTATTAAAGTCACAGGTGTGATTCACCATTGACACAAAAACTTAAGTCGATAGGAAGATGTAAATTTAATTATTTAAATTATATTCTTAACACTCTTTTTCAAGTGTAGAATTAAGGAGGTTCAACACGTGAAATATTTAATTAAATATGATAGAGTGTAGAGTTAGACTCAAATTTTTATTCTGACATTATATAAAATCACCACTTATCTAAAAAATTTAAACTAATAAAAATAAATAAATAAATAAATTTAATTATTTATATTATATTCTTAACAACAACTTACGTATCTAATTTGTAGTCAAATTAGCATAAAAACGTTGCACACAACCTACACTTTTTGAATCAGACCCAGCTAGAAGCTCCCCCCGACAGTCGAAATTTCCAATTTATTAGTGGCTCAACAAGTCAAACAAGGCCGCCCAAATCCAAGCTTTGTCCTAATCACCAATCTATTTCTACCATGCCATACAGACATATATACACCCTTCATAAAAGGCACGCGACTCGGACTAGTATTGAACCTTACTTTGAACATATGTTAAGGCAGTAATTTCATAAAAAAATGTCTAATAATATTAACTATGATTTTAAAATATGTAAGTTGATGTATTCTATTTAAAAAATAGTTGAATCTGCTATTAAAAAGTAATTTTTTTTTTTTTTTATCAGAAAGTTACGTACTTTATTCAAAGAGAGTATACCCACTTATACAAATTATTTCCTTAGAAAGATGGCGTGAAAAACTCACATCCACACCCTCCATAGAAACGAGAACACTAAACTATTTTCATAAAATTGAAAGATAAAAACTGAAATAAAAATAAAAAATAATAGAAATTATATAAATAAATGATTATCTAATAGTAATAAATGTGTTACATCTTGTATACTAGAATGAAAGTGAAATGGTGGTGTGGTGTATATAATTTTTGTTTAATATATAGGTATAACTCATATATGATTTTGAAATTATTATTATTATTATTATTATTATTTAACTCTAAGGAATGTCGGTTTAAAAAAAATCAAAACCCTGTTGATTAATACAGTAATTTTGCCTTAAAAAATTTAGAGAACATATGCGATGTGAGTCTTGAGTCGTATGATACGACCCTTGCTTCAACGGGTGCCGTTCAAAATAACGAGTACCTGTTGTTTTCATGAAAGAGTAGACGGAACGGAACGGATGAAGTTTTGACTCTCTTGCAGACACCAGGAAAAGCCCAAAGGAATAAAAAGGGACGAAGCCGGGAGAGAGCATGCTGGATCTAATGCGCACGTAGTGCGCAGTACGCACTACTAGTGACCAAGGCCATCAATAAGAGAATCTAGGCTTGAGTGCGCACACTGTAGTGTCATCGACTCAATAGAACCCGCCGCCAATAAAAATTCAACCCTCGGGGGGTTATTGGGTGTATTCATTCATAGGCTTTTCAATTTACACGCATAGAAAAATTGAAGTATTTTTTAGTTTTAAATATAAAGATTCTATAAATACTTTAATCACGTGGAGATTTCAATAAAATCACAAAATGACATAATTTGATTTAATATATTAAATAATAAAATTATTTTTATTATAAAATAAAAAAGTCATCTTGTAAGAGAATTCGCATATCAAATCGTGCACCAATATTAAATGTAAGGTATCCATTTAATGAAACAATATAAATTGAAAACGAAAATAATTTTCGTGAGACATATGACTTTCTTCTTATTTTAAAATTTTTTTCTTTTATTTTTTTTCAATAAAAAAAGTTATATTAGTGTTGGTATGCGATTTGATGCGCCAAACCACTTGTACCTAGCAAGACTCTACTAAATATACTCTTAATATTGAACTTAATTATTTTAATATAAAAAATATTTGTATTTTAAATTTTTTTATAACTCTAATGAATAAGTTATTTTATTCTCAATAAGGCTATACAAAAATCGATGGGACTGACCATTGTCAATCTTAACTAGCCACTAGAGTTTGGAATCGGTCGAAACTGGTAAAGAACCAACCAGGCGGCGATAGAAAATAGTAGAAATCAACATCAGTTGGTTTGGTTTCAGTTTGAACCAGGTTCAAACCATTGTATATATATATATTATTCTTATGTGAAACGTTTTGAATTATGACTTAATAACCCTGCCCCTCCCTCTTCTTCATCTCGATTCTTTCTGACTTCTTTATACTCTCTCATGCACTAGTTGACAACCGTAGTGCCACACAACCTCTCTCCTCCTTCATGCCGCTAATGAGATCCACCCCGGTGTCATTTCTATATCTTGCATCCAATCTCTCTCTCTCTATCGCTCTCTCAGTCTTTGTTAGTATGATTTTGATTTTCTGAGGGCTAAGTTTGCTTTTAGCCTTCCATATCTGTTTATTATGAAATTTTACGATATAAATCATTGAATATGTAGTATATTTTTTAAGTTTTTCATATTTGTTACTTCTGTTATGGATCGACGATCATGCTATTGTTTTGGTCGTTTTATGGGTTTGGGTTTGTGTTTGTAAAACCGATCTAAAAATCGTCGAACCGACCATAATTATTCCAACCAATTTTCTCCCACTTAGGTGGTCAGTTCAATTGATTTTATACATACCAATATATGATCACTTCAGTTTTCAGCCCTAATTCTCAAGTAAGTGTGTAGAACACATCTTTCACATAACTTAAATGATAACATTTGATTTGTAAAATTTAAAATTTATCTTCAAAATCAAATTATGTTATATAAACACTTTTATTAGATATGTCATCTACATCTATTTATAAAATAGAATTTTTCATAATGAATACACAATACATTATGTATTTACATGTCAACATGAAAATTATGGGTGAGAATCGAAACTGAACCACGGAACCAACAACCTATATACATGAATAAAATTGGCCGAAATTGGCAATGTCAGTTTTGGTGTGATCTCGGTCAGTCATCGATGCCCCTTCAGCATCGCGATGAGAGAGAGAGAAAGAGAGAGAGTCTTATATGAGAATCAGGAGAAGAAGAATTAGGGAAAGGGTTTTGCGGTTTGAACCAGGTTTAAACCAGAACTGAACTGGCTAACGTCGGTTTCAACTTATTTCTACCACTGACCGATTGGTTCTTTGTCGATTTCGATAGATTTTGTACTCCAGTGGCCGGTCCATGTCAGTGTCAATCGATTTGATCGATTTTTGTACACCCTTAATGTAAATAAGATTATTCTTAGAGAAAATCTATTTATAAGCTTTATTTTGTACACACTCAGTACATCTTTGATATGAAAGCTTTTTACATCAATTATGCTAAAAAATGATTGTTGTTTTGATTTTTTTAAAGGTATAACGAGTCCCACTATAAGTGGTGCGCTAAACACACTGACTTGAGTCTAGTAAAATTCTTATTCTTGAAGAAAATTTTACTTAATATCCTCTATACCACACACAAATTTGTGATTTGTTATTTTTATCTTTTTATATAAATATGCATATATTGAAACATCAATATGTGTGTTTATATAGAAGGAAAAAAATGATAAATTACCTATTAACATGAGATGATACGTAGCATCTTTTATTCTTAATATAATTGAGTTTTAGGCCTCATTTAAATTTAAGATAAGATGAAATGAAAAATATTTTCAAACATTCCAGATTTCAAGTGTGAATCATCTAAAATGTCCTGCTCTAATACTATTCTTTGACCACATATTTGGCAGAATTTACAATGAACACAATTCCATGACGATAATCAGAAGTAATATCATCGGAGTCTCAGCAAGACACGTGTCCAAAAAAACCTTGCTCTCAGTCTGAGAGCACACTTCAAAAACTCTCAGATCAGAGTCAGAGAGAGATGGTTGACCGAGTTGCAGGGAAACCGAAAAACAGAATAAAAAATTAAAAAGAAAGGAAAACCAGAGGGTGCGGTTTGTACCACGTCGGCAACCCAGAAGCCCACGGTCGATGGACACGTGTCGGTAAATTTCTTCTTGGTGGGGTCGATCTGGTCGGGGGAAGGAGCGGCTGCTCTGGTGCTCCTGTGGCCTGGGGTTCGGTTCCTTCAAATCTCTCCCAAACTCTTGGCCCGTTGGCCAAACGCTAAAGAAAGTCCAGAACTTACAAACACCCCCCCTCCTCTCTCTCTGTCCTATTCTCTCTCAATCAACGGCTCCTGTAAAGCCCTAGCACGGCTCCTCCTCCGCCGCCTTCTCAGTTCTGAAGCCACAAGAGACGAAAAACAAAACAAACACCTGTAAGTTCTTTAATTTGTTCGATTCATTTCGATTTCTGTTTGCTTGCCGAGGAAACTAAAGGAAGAAGGAATGGGTGAGAAAAATCATTGCATATACTGTTTGTCTGGCGCCTCGGGTCGGTGCTGGGGGGTGGAGCTTCCTAGTTAACTTAGCTTAGTCATTGTAACGATTAAAAAGGTTTTATGTATTGAACTGTGCATGTTGCTGCTTTAATTTTTTTTCTCCTCTGCTTTTTCCAGCCACCAAACAGTTCTATGTAGATTATTTTCTTCATATAGTCATGCGCTGTGACCTGGGAACTTCAGGCTTAAGGGGTCAAATTGCTTTAGAAAGGACCGATATCTCTGCGAGGGTATCTGAATTTTGAAAGGATTTGGTCGGGTGCTGGGTCATCAATTGAAGGGGATAGTGGTTTTATATATTGCTAATGGCCGAAGACGGCCGCCGGATTGGTGGGCTTTCTTCTGGTTTGGCTGTAATATTGAATGGTGAGGATGGTACAGAGAATTCGTCAAAAACTCGGCTTGTTTCATACTGCGATGATTTTTGTCACCAATCTGTGGAGCGAACTCTTGAATATGTATTTGGTCTACCTAACAAATCAATTTGTCCATTGACCATACCAGTTGACAGTAATTTTGTTCGCTCTATCATAAAGAATGAATTCTCAAACTTCCATGTGAACTTGAATTCTTTGATTAGAAATATGAATGGACTTTGTATATATGATAATGGCTGTGGTCCACATGTTGTTGTTCTTGAAGATATCAGTATTTGTGGTGATATAAGAATCATCAAGCCACCGTTGCTTGTAGAGAGTCTAGCAATGTTCAGTAGTGCCAGGGCTAATGCCTGTGTTTGGAAAGGGAAATGGATGTATGAGGTTATTTTAGAAACATCAGGTATACAGCAGCTTGGATGGGTAACTCTTTCTTGTCCTTTCACTGACCATAAGGGTGTAGGTGATGCTGAGGATTCGTATGCATTTGATGGAAGGAGGGAGAAGAAATGGAATAAGGAAGCTGAGTCATATGGTCAGTCGTGGGTTGTTGGTGATGTCATTGGATGCTGCATAGATTTGGATTGTGATCAGATCTCTTTCTATCGAAATGGCATCTCACTTGGAGTGGCGTTTCATGAGATTCGCAAGACAGGGCCTGAATTTGGGTATTATCCAGCAATTTCTCTTTCTCAAGGTGAAAGATGTGAATTAAACTTTGGGTCCCGACCATTTAAGTACCCTATTGAAGGCTATCTCCCCATTCAATCACCATCCTCTGTTACTTTATTTGCTACTCAGTTGCTGAGGTGCTTGTCAAGGCTTTTGGATATGCAAAGTTTGGAACGGGATGAGCATTATTCTATTGAGAAATTGAGGAGATTGAAGACACTTGTTTCATTTGAAGAACTTTTTGATCCAGTATCTCATGGGATATGTGAGGAATTTTTCCATTTACTTGAAACTGATGCTGGGAGTGTGGAGTATATAGGCTGGGGTCCATTTCTTTCACTCATGATGGAAGTGTTTGGAGTGCAGGCACCACATGACTATTCAAGCTTAGATAAAGCGGTCGATGTCTTTCTAAAATTTGAAGGATCCCATTTGTTATTTGAGCACCTGATAAATGCCCTTTCATGTGGCTGCAAAACAAGGTTGTTGGTTCTCACTGAGTGCCCATTTTCAGGATCATATTCTTATCTTGCATTGGCATGTCATATCTTAAGACGAGAAGAATTGATGGTGCTGTGGTGGAAGTCATCAGATTTTGAATTCTTGTTTGAAGGATTTTTGTCACAGAAGTCCCCAAACAAACAGGATCTTGAATGCCTAATGCCTTCTGTATGGTGGCCTGGTTCATGTGAAGACGTTTCCCATGAGAGTGGCATGATCTTGACAACTACCGCCTTGTCCAAAGCAATCAATAAGGTGCATTTTTAACCACAATTTATATTTTCATTATAACTATAAGTCTATAAGAGTGTTCCAGGTATCCTTAATAAAAGATGTGAAAAATGGTAATGGAAAGGGGAATAATTCTTTTTAAAGCACTGATCATATAATTCCAAGCATAGAAGAATGCCAAATATATGTTTTTTAAATAGTATTAAATATTTATTGATAGTCACAAAAGGTACAACGCAAGTACACAGGGATACTTTACCCAAAAAAAGCCGGCCAGAATATAGTTGGGATAACCACATTAATAGTTGTATTAACAGTTATTCCATTCTCAAATTTATATTGTCGGCTACATTTTTTAAGTGGTATTGTCAATTATAGTGGCAGTAAAAATTAGTTAAGCACCATGGATGTGAACAACCCAGTGGTTCATAATTGAAAAGGAAATCCTGTAAGAATATTGTACTATGATAACATCCCTAAGTCAGCTCTCATCATCTCATCTAGCTTGCACTTATATGGAATTGTCTTTTTTTTTTCCTCATAACATGCTTTAGAAGTAAGCACATAATAGTTCAACAACAAATAGATAAAGTACTCAACTGTTCATGATTGGAAAAAAAATTCGGTAAAGATCTTCTATTATAATAACGTTCTTGAATTTAGCATCATTATCTTAGGGCTGGTTTGGATATTGAGTTGAGATGAGACGATTTGAGATGGTTTGTGGATAGCAGTGAGATGATTTGTGAATAGTAGTGAAATGGTTTGAGTTAAAATATTTTTTGGGGTTTTGGGAAAGGAGAGAGAAAAAGCTGAATAAAAAGATTATAAAGTTAAAATATTATTATAATATTATTTTTTAATATTATTTTTGTTTTGAAATTTGAAAAAATTGAATTGTTTTTTGTATTTTGTTTGTAAGTTTGGGAAAGTTGTAATAATTAGGTAATGATTAGATGAAAAAGTTAAAAATTTGAAATTGAAAGTGCTTGTGTATATTAATTTTGTTCTGAGATTTGAAAAAGTTGAATTGTTTTTTGTGTTTTGTTTGTAAGTTTGGGAAAATTGTAATAATTAAGTAATAATTAGATGAAAAAGTTGAAGATTTGAAATTGAAAAGTGTTTGTGTTTGTGATGTTTGGATATTTGATGAGATGAAATGAGATGAGATGGGATGAGATCGAAGTATCTCTCTATCCAAACCAAGCCTTATTCGACTGGCACTTTTATAGAACTTTTTCATGAATAATTGATCATGAAATGAACGCACAAGTTAATGGGCTAATAATGTGCGGTGTGGCTGCCTTATAAGTTGAATTGGTAACAATTTTTTTATGCAGGCAAAGTGAATGGAGATACTTGTTTGACCTATTAATGGATTTTTTGGTGGAAAATTGGTAAATATAAAACGGGTGATACAAAGTGATATAAAACATGTAGTCTTGAAATACCAAAAATAAAACAGCATAGCTCTTTGACTGAGTTGGCCTTTCACATAATTCATCCCTGGACTGTTGAAAGCTTACCGGAAGTAAGCCGATAATCATATCAAAGATTGGAAGGAAATATGTAGATGAAAAGGGCAGGAGAGTAAAAAGGTTTAAATGAGCTCATGCTTCAAAGCGTTTCTCGTCAAAGTTGTTTTCGTTCCCATCCAAATCATCAAGAATTACTAATGTATTGGATCTTTGTTTTGCATCACTGCAAAGTTAATTAGTTTCATATTAAAATAGCATATATTCACCTCTAATTGTCAAGACAAGAAAAAGGCATTAGTCTGAACTGGCCACAAACTGATGTTATTTGAGGGACGCAGATCAGTTAAATGTTTATCAATTCTTCTACGTACAACCGGCATAAGAAATCGTGAGGAAACTGAGTTGCCACATCAGCTGATATAACATGAGCTGAAAAAAAAAAGAAATAACAGGTTCTTCTTGTAGCAAGTCTGTAGTTATCCTCAACTCATTTCAGAAACACAAAACAACAAACAGAAGAAATAACACGAGCTGAAGAAATAAGACAGATCTTCGTCTTCTCGTTGGAGAAAAACCAGAGAGAGTGGTCGTCGGCGTGGGTAGGAGAAAAGAAGCAGAGAGAGGTCTTGTATTTAGAACTCTTGAATCTTGTATATAGAACAATTGAATTAATAGTCTTTTCAACCAAAAATATCCAACAAAAATATCACTGAAGATTGAACTAATCGTAATTTGAAATAAGACAAATGCGACCCAAATCAACTACATAACAAGTTCTAAAATTGCCAATTCCATTGCTAGTTCTAAAACTTCCACTCAAGATGAAGCACCACTGCGTAGAGCTTGAAACTTCTTTAGACTTGCTAGTTGCCAACTGGGTCTCGGGCTCTTTCTTCACAAGTTCTTCCTTTTTGGACAAGATCAACTCGATATGGCAAGGTGATGACAGGTTCTTCCTTCACAGGCCAGCGCCCTTGTCCATTTGAATGCCTATTATTTGCTTGGGCAGCATCGGCCAACTGAGTCTAATTCCAGCCACCGTCATAAATCGACAAGCCATCCCATACCTGCCACAATATTTCGCAATCCCATCAATAGTTTCCCCCAAAACTCGACTTTTATTTGTTGCGAACGAGATGGGTAATGGATTTTTTCAGAACCATTTCATGTGTCATATTTTCACAAACATCAAAGCTACAATACCTCATCCTCATCCCTCACTCTCAATCTCAGAAATCGCCTCTTTTTTTCAACAGCCGTCCCTGCCCCTTGCCATCAGCAAACACTGCCCATCTTCGACTGTTCCTTCTCCTCTAGTTGTTCACGCCGTCTCCCCTTCCCTCCATCGCGAGTGGTGGGGCACAACAAAGGATCATGCTGGGATCATTAAGAGATCTGTTGGAAACCGGGAGCAGTGGGAAGGACAAATAGCAAGGAGGAGAAGACAAAGATGAGGGAGAGGCAGAGGAGGGCCATTACCACCAATAGCTTTCATGGCTTGCGAAAGCACGGTGGCTACCACCTCTCCCCTCACACCGACATCAACGAGGTCCTCTGCGAGCTCACCAAGGAGGCAAGCTGGATCTTCGAGCCTGACGGCACCACCTTGCTGTTCTCTATTTTAAGGGTATGAGCTGTTGTTAATGGGGGAATCGTGCCCGTGGGAAGATGAAGGGATAAATCATGAAAGTCTGAAATGGGGAGACCAACTCGCAATTTTGGTAAAAAAGAAAACGGTGCCGTTTTGGAGTTCTGCCACATGGGATCCAGTTCCCCCACGGTTCCCCTAGCCGGTTACGAATAGCTTTTCTCAATGTTTATATATATGGAATGTTCTGAATAAAGTTAAGTTGTCATCATTTATTTGTATTCTCTAAGTTCTTTATACAAGAGTTTATCAAGGTTGAGGCTTGACATTGTGGTGCGAAATATTCAATATTGACTACTTTTATGCTATGGGTTCCCTTGAATTGTATTCTTCTAAGGCATATGCAGGGGCAACATTATGTGGATTAATTTGTTTGGATTCTAGCTCTACAATTTTTCATACTAATTCATAACTGAAAGGTACCTATTTTATTTGCAGATAGAAGAGAAGCATAGGGACCTCTGTCGCTTGGTCATTCAATTCATACCGCCTCTAACACCTCCTCAGTTGCCTGGTTCAGTGTTTAGGACATTTGTACAGAATCTTTTATTAAAGAAAAGAGGTGCAGATCATAATGTACTGCCACCTGGAGTTTCAAGCAATTCTGTTCTTGTTTCTTTGTTCACAGTTATCCTCCATTTCCTATCTGAAGGATTTGGCATGAGGGATATCTGTGGCTGGTTGAAGAGCTGTGAAATGGTTGACCTCAATATTGGTTTTCTTCACAGGGGTGGTCAGCGAAGCTTTCCTATGTACTTATTTTTAAAAAATGATCCTCATCGAACTGACATATCTAGGCTTGGAGGATCATTCAGTCATCTATTGAATTCAAACCCTTCAAATAATGAGGAAGCAGAAGTGATCAGGTGGGAGGAAGGCTGTATGGATGACGAAGTAACCAGAGTTACTCATTCAACCTGGCAGAAACCATGTTGCTGTTCAAGTTCAAGTTATGATGACTTCACTAGAATCTCAAAGGATCCAATTAGATATACAGCCAAAAGTTCTTCAGGCCATTGCAACCACATTCCAGAGAGATCTGCTCACGTTGCTGCAGAATGTAGTGCTGGAAGTTTGACTGATGAGATAGTGGATAAACCTAGCTCCAGTGATCAATCTGAATCTGAATTTGGGTATCGCCCAGTCCAACATGTTGTGATTGTACCCCGGGAGAATGATGTTTCTTCAGCTATGCTACAAGAAGAAGAACTTCTAGATGCTTTACTGCTGTTGTATCACATAGGTCTTGCACCAAACTTTAAGCAGGTAAGGACACCAGGGAAAATTTTTCTCTTTAAATGATGCACGAGTTTTATTGTTAAATGTAGCATCTGCATTGATCTTTTTTTATAAGTAGCATCCGCAGACTGCATTAATTATATATATATATATATATATATATATATATATATATATATATATATAAAGGATAAGTAGCATCTCCATTGATATTAAGAGTGGTATGCCTTGTTCTTGTCCTTTGCCAATCACCCATTTTTTTAATAATTAATAAGAGATTTTATTACCAAGAATAGGCATTAGCCCAAGTACACATGAAGTATACAAGAGGAAATACCTACATACACTCGAGAAACTGAAAAAAGACTAAAGCAAATTGAGAAAATCATCTCCATTCAATACAAGAGCCTTGGCCCACAAACTCAAAGTATTAAGAAAAACTCCCTAAGTTCTCCCATCTAGCGTTCTTTGTCTAAAACACCTCCCATTCCTCTCCAACCATAAGCCCCGCATCAAACACAAGGGGATCATCTTCCAAATGGCAGCAGCACTTTGTCTTCCCTCAAAACCTTTCTAACAAGCAAGAAAATCCACCACGCATCACCCAAGCACAATTCCCATCCTACCAAAAATCTCATGCGACAAAATCTTGGCCACCCCATTTTAAAAATATCTAAGCTGCATTGTCAAGGCAAAAGGGAAAAATACAAAAAGCTTGAAATAAGAATAGATTAAGAATTTGCAAATTGGGTATTTTTTTAAGAAAGCTGATATAAGTTGCTGCATGCTATTTTGGGAATGGATCAGTTTGACAATTGCTTGCCACCTATGTTAGCCTTCCTTTGGCTTCTCCATGTCCTTTACAGTTTCCCCTTAGTTGAGTGGTTGACCGTTCTGTATCATCTTTCTTTTACCTATTATGTTCTTAGACATATATTTGGGATATTCTCTGGTTATTTCTCCTCGTCTCAAGTTTTCTGAGCATGCCATGCCGAAAAAGCCATTCTCAGTAGAGTCCCAATTATGTATGGTGCAACAAGTTTCAAATATTTGAAGAAACACGCTCAAGTTTGACTGATCTTAAGGTTTCTATTGATGCAAACTTAGAAACATCATGACCACATCTTAAGGTTTCTATTGTTGCACATGCTCAACCCGCTCAACTTTGCCTTTTGCATAGTTGTTCAATCAGTCTGGAATAGGTGGAATTGTGTGTAATTGCATTCTTTATTTCTGTTTTTATGCTATCTTACATATGTTTGCATTATTTATAAAAGAATTACTGATGTCTGCATTATTTATAAAGTAGAATTCTATCTAATACGATTGCTCCTAAATTCTCTCTATACAAACGCGATTTTGACTCGTTGGGATATCGCTATGTTGATGGCGCCGTAGTATAGCGGTGGTTAAGATGGCGGATGCTAGAGAGTTAGTGGTAGAGTCTAAGTTGATAGTGCTTTTGAAGGAGGGAGTTAATCTGCATATTTCAGAATAGGGGTGGAAGGCAAAACATGAGGTTCTGGTTGGACTTAATACAACTAAGTGGTTTGTGAAAGTGCTTGAGGAATGCCTGCGAGGGGAGAAGGAGGTGTACTCGGTGATAAGGGAAAGCTATTGAAGCTTTGTTGCTCAATGTTGTGTGAATACCCGTGGGCGTTACTTGTCAATTGCAGAGTATGGTCAGGCGGGAAGAAAAGTTTTGCTCTGTTTCCCTGAAGGTGTTGATGGGTGGGGATGGAGAAGGTTGAAGGACATTGTGTCGGAGTTAACACAGCCAAGGGTTAACAGGGATGGAGCCGCGAGCAGAGTGGTAAGGGGGGCGAACCCTTTGGATCGATCTTTCAAGGAGGTGCTCACGGCGGAGGGACCAAGGCATGTGCAGAGGAGGGGTGATGGAGGTGTAAGACAGTCTGATGGGGTAGAGCGTCGAGCCCCGAATCATGTATGGGGTGCATGGGTTGGTAGGATGTACGCTGGGCAGGAGGCGTGGGAGACAAGAAGGTGTCTGATGGATTTACAGGGGCAGGTGAGGAAGTTGCAGAAGGAGATGGAGGAAGTACGCTGGCACGTCGGGCTGAAAAAGGAAAGAAGGGGGAAATGTGATGAAGGAAGGAGAAATAATGGACGGGGCTCAGGCTTTTCACAAAAGTCTAATGGGCCAAGATGGTTTGGGCCTCAACCTCAGCCCAAATTGAATCCCGTTGGAGGACGGGATAAAACATACAAGATTAGGGCCCAGCCCACTGGCCCACCAGAGGGTAATTTGGCCTCTTTGAGTGGTGGGATTGTTTTTGGGCCTAGGCCGATACAACCCAGTGCCGATTCTGTGGAGTGTATACCCGAGACGTTGCCACGATCGCCGTCGGAGGTTGCTGCATGTTCTCAAACACCGCCGACGATGTTAGTGGGTCGTTCCGATGATGTCCAAGCGGCAGGGTATGTACAGTTGGAACAACTAGTACTGACGAAGCAGATTTCGGACTCTCTGTCTAGTTTGGAAGGTCTCTCTCTGTCGAAGGGAGGACAAACGGAGCCGATAAGCCTAGAAGCAATGTTTTTGGGTTCGATGGAAGTCTCGGTTAGACCAGATCTCGAATTTGAGGAGGCGGTTGAAGAGGAGGAGGGTTTTGAGGATCTAATGCACTTGGTGGATGGTGACTTGGTTTTCCCTGATGTCTGTGGACAGTTGGGGTTGAATGATATCTCTTTGGATGGCGAAAATCATGGAATTCAGAGTAGTAGGATGGAGGAACCTGTCCCATTGAATTTCTGCTTCCCGATGCAACCGAAGGTTTCAAATTGGGTTTTCAATACAGTGAAAGAGATCCAAAAATTTGTGGGGATCGAGTGTGTTGGCTATGAGGATCAGTTTATGGCTTTGCTCACAGCAATTGAAGCGGGTCATAAATAAAAAACCAAAGGTGAATCTAAGATGTATAGGGAACTCAGAAAATTGGATTGGTCGATGAATATGGAGGGTAGTTCCAGCAGGGGCAGGGGGAAAGGGAAGGGGCTGGCCGTTTCTCAATGAAGCCTAAGATAGTGTCGTGGAATGTTCGTGGACTAGATGTGATCAATAAACGTCTACGAATTAGGAACTTGCTTCGGGAGTGGAAGGCTGATATTGTATGCTTGCAAGAGACGAAATTGAAAACGATCAATCGGAGAATTATACGGAGTTTATGGAGTGGAATTCATGTGGGTTGGGTGTTCTTGGCCTCTAATGGGGCGGCGGGAGGGGTTGTGGTGATGTGGGATCGACGGGTGGTGGAGAAGGTGGAGGATTTTATTGGGCAGTACATGGTAGCTTGCTCGTTTAAGAGTGTCTCCGATAACTTTCTGTGGGCTTTTGCAGGTGTTTATGGTCCTAACATAGATATAGATAGAAGAAATGCTATGGGAAGAACTAGCTGGGGTCCATAACTGGTGGGAACTACCTTGGTGCATAGGGGGAGATTTTAATGTGGTAAGATTCCCAAGTGAAGTTTTTGGAAGTAGAAGATTGCGACCAGCTATGGAGGAGTTCTCGGAGTGTATCTTTGATTTGAACTTAATGGATTTGCCATTAGTCGGGGGTACCGCTACTTGGGCTAATAACCAGTCTTGGTCTTGTCTAGATCGGTTCTTAATTTCACCAGAATGGGAAAGCCATTTCCTGGATGTATGGCAAAAGCGCATGGCCCGTATTGGATCGGATCATTGGCCTATTTTGCTTGATTGTGGAGGAGTTTGTAATGGTCGTCGGCCTTTTAAATTCGAGAATATGTGGTTAAAATTAGAAGGGTTTGTAGTTAGGGTTAAACAATGGTGGTCTTCCTATCAGTTCCAAGGTACTCCCAGCTTTATTTTTGCGGGTAAATTGAAAGCACTTAAAAGAGATCTTAAAGTTTGGAACTTGGAGTCTTTTGTTAATGTAGGGGAAAACAAAAAAATAAAGTTACTGGAAATTCAAGAGATTGAAAGGCTTCAAAAGGTCCAGACACTTACTCAGGAAGAACAAGATAGGAAGACTGTGCTGGTTGCAGATGTGGAGATGTTGATTTTACTAGAAGAAATGTCTTGGCGCCAAAAGTCCAGGGCTTTGTGGTTACGGGAAGGAGACTGAAGCACTAGTTTGTTTCACAGAATTGCAAACTCGCACAAGAGAAATAATAACATTGAGATGCTGAAAATTGATGGGGTGGAGTTTAGAGATGAGCAGATAATCCACAATCATGCTGTTGACTTCTATGAGAACCTACTAACGGAGCAAGTGGGTTGGCGGCCTCGATTGAATGGGATGGTCTTTGATACCATCGGGTCGAGTGATGTGGTACGCTTGGAAAGGGAGTTTGAGGAGATAGAGGTTTATGAAGTAGTGAGGAAAGTGGCTAGGGACAAGGCTCCAGGTCCAGATGGTTTCTCGATGGGATTCTTCCAAGATTGTTGGGAAGTGCTAAAGGAGGACCTCATGAAGGTGTTTAAGGAGTTCTTCTTGGCTGAAAAATTAGAAAAAAAGTCTTAACACCACTTTCCTTGCATTGATTCCTAAGAAGGTGGGGGCTACGGAGATAAAAGAGTTTCGGCCTATTAGTCTAGTGAATGGGGTGTATAAGATAATCTCTAAAGTGCTTGCAAACAGACTGAGTGAGGTGATGGGTAAGATTGTTACGAAACCTTCAAATGCATTTGTAAAAGGTAGACAGATTTTGGATGCGGTGCTGATAGCTAATGAATGCCTCGATACTAGTCTGAAAGCCGGGAACAAAGTGATCATGTGCAAACTTGATATGGAAAAGGCATATGGCCACGTCAACTGGGATTTCTTGCTTCATTTACTCAGGAGGTGTGGTTTTGGGGAACGATGGAGGGCGTGGATCCATTGGTGCATAGCTACGGCAAAGTTCTCTGTGTTGGTAAACGGATGTCCAGTGGGCTTTTTCCACAGCTCACGTGGTTTGAGACAAGGGGATCCTTTGTCACCCTTATTTATTTTATAGTTATGGAGGCCCTGAGTAGGATGCTCTCGACTATGATTGCAAATGGCTTCCTAGAGGGAGTCCCGATCGGAACCCCGGATAGAAGTACTATCAATATTTCTCATTTACTGTTTGCAGATGACACACTTATTATGTGCGAAGCAAAGCAAAACCAGATGCAAGTTTTGAAGGCCTTACTCTTTTGCTTTGAGGCGGTTTCTAGTTTGAAGGTGAATTGGGAGAAATCAGAACTGGTGCCAATGGGGGAAGTATTTAATATATGCCAGTTGGCTCAAACTTTGGGGTGCAAGATAACCTCCTTTCCTATGACTTACCTGGGACTTCCTTTAGAGGGTGCACCGAGGGCGCCTTTGGTCTGGGATACAGTAATCGAGAAAATAGAACGGAGATTGGCGGGGTGGAAGAGAATGTACTTGTCGAAAGGTGGAAGGATTACCTTGATCAAGAGTACACTTTCAAACTTACCTACTTATTTTTTATCTCTATTTCCAATACTAGCTAGTGTGGCGAACCGTATTGAGAAGTTTCAACGTGATTTCTTGTGGGGGGGTATGGGGGAGGAGTTCAAGTTTCACCTGGTAAAGTGGAAGCAGGTTTGTCGTCCTATCTCGGGGGGAGGTTTGGGGGTTAGAAATCTAAGGGTATTCAATCGAGCGTTACTAGGCAAGTGGCTGTGGAGATTTGCCAGGGAACCAGACAATCTATGGAAATTGGTGATTGAGAAGAAATATGGGGGTTTATGGGGGGATTGGTGTACTAGAGAAGTTAGGGGTGCAAATGGAGTTGGTTTGTGGAAATACATAAGAAGAGGATGGACGGTTTTTAATTGTTATGTCAAGCTTCGTTTGGGTGTGGGCTCGAGGATTAAATTCTGGAGCGATGTTTGGTGTGGCAATAGAGCTTTACAAGATGTGTATCCTTCTCTTTTCCAGATTGCAAGTGCTAAGGATGCTTCAGTGGCGGAAGCTATGGAGTTATCGGGGGGACAGATCATTTGGAACATTTATTTTAACAGGGCGGCACAGGATTGGGAAATAAGCACTTTGGAAGAATTCTATGGCCTCATATATTCTATGAGACCAAACAGGGGGCAAGAGAATGTTATGTGGTGGACTCTAGCTGGCAAAGGTACTTTTTCCGTGCGTTCTCTCTATAAGGCCTTTACTCAAGAGCCTAATACTCAGTTTCCTTGGAGAAAGATCTGGAGATACAAGGCACCTCCTAAAGCTGCTTTTTTTGTATGGACTACTTCTTTGGATAAAATACTCACCACTGATAACTTGAGGAAAAGGAGGATTATTATTGCAGACTGGTGTTGCATGTGTAGAGGAGGGGGAGAGTCTGTAGAGCATCTCCTCTTGCATTGTGATACAGCAAGGATTCTCTGGAATGAGGTATTTGCTCGACTGGATATGGCCTGGGTTATGCCTAAGACCGTGGAGGCAGCTATGGCAAGTTGGTTAAACATAAGAGGCAGGCAACCTATTAAAGCAATATGGAAGATGATCCCTTTATTCATTATGTGGTGCTTGTGGCAAGAGCGCAATGAGCGGACTTTTGAAGACCAGGAAAGATCGTTGGAGGAGCTTAAAGTTTTATTTTTTAGAACTCTATGTACTTGGGCCATTGCTGTGGAATTTAATGGCATGGCCCTTCATGATTTTCTTGCCTCTAATGTGCCTACCTAGTTAGGGCATCAGAGCTGTGTACTGGCTTTGCCATTCATTTTTTTTGATAAGTAAAAGACAAGATATGGCCGACTACTGGCTTTGCCATTCTTTGATCAATATAATTTATTTATTTATCAAAAAAAAAAAAAAGAATTACTGATGTCGAGATTAACATGGTGATTTGTTGATTTAGAGTACCTTTTATGTGGTGGTTATACCTTTGTAATAAGTGGTGTTGCTCATAGGTGAAACTGAACAATCTTCATATCATATAACCTTCCAAAAAAATGAGAAATGACAATCACTTCCCAATCATGCATCTAATAAAATTCACATTCATAGACAGGCACATGTAGCATTGTTTGATTTTTGGCTTTCTGTTCACACTTGAAATTATCTATCTGTTTATCGTATTTTTGCTTCTCTTTGGTTAGAGGTTTGCTGGATATTGTGTCTAATCTTCCTTTTGTGTTTCTTCTTCCTTAGATTGGGTGTATTCTGTTGTTTGTTAGTTGTTTTTTAAGCGATGGATAGGAGCTTGCATATAGAATCGAAGGTTTTTGTTTTTAGGAGAGAGGGAGGTAATACGTTCTGTATAACAGAAAAGGGAAGAAAACATACTTTGTCTTTATATCTATCTGGTGGAATTGTGGTTTGGTTTGCTAAGTAGATAGAGGTTTGTTGGAAGAATCTTGGCAAGATGGTTGATTATCGGACTACAAGGGAGGGAGACACAGTTTTTATGTTGCAGGGGGGCCATAATCAGCCTGGTAGGTTTGTGAAGATGCAAGAATATGGCACAGGTTCAGGTTAAGGAATTTTACTTATCCTTCAAGGGAGAAGAGGATGTGGATGGGCTGGTTTTGTGAGATACTTGCGAGAAATGGTTGGGTCCTCTTCTGCTGGGACATATCATGCTGGTAGTACCTCCAAGGTTGGGCAGGTTGTAAATCAATCAAGTAGCTATTTGAGGGCTGATACTTCTTTACATGTTGGTGATGATAAGGCTGGTGGAGGTTCTCATGTGGCAGCATTGATGAAACCAGTGCAATTCTCTGAGAGATTTGGAGGTGCCAAGAATATGAAAGAGGTTATCTCACCGGAAGATGGTAGGAGGAAGGGGGGGGGGGATAGAACTCGGGTGAAATTATGGAGATGGAAGGAGATATGAGGTGTCAAAAAACATTTTTTTTTTTTATAACCGAGGGTGTTCGGGCTAGTTTGCGCGCACCTTAGCTAATCCCACGAGGCTCTGAAGTTAACACCAGGTAAACCTCCAATGGCCCGAAGGGGACTTGAACTGGTGACCATTGGGGAGCAAACCCAAGGTCGGACCAGCTGAACGAGGTGTCGGAAAACATAGGAGAAGTGGAAGGGACACTTCGGCATTTACGTTATGAATTAATGGGATGGAAGGATAAAATTGTCTTTTTATTAAATAAGATTGATGGAGGACTGTGTTTTATTATGGGTTTGGGCCAAAAGATGGGAGCCCAAGAAAACAAAGAGAGTCTGGAAGAGAAGCGTGGGTCAAGTGAGGAAGGCTGTGGTAGTGGGTTCGGTAGAGGTCCATTAAAGAGATCTATTTGTTGGAAGCCCAAGGATAGCAGCGTGGTTCTTTCGGGCCTGAGAGGAGAATTGATGCTTCAGCCCAACTCATCGTCGGTGATGCTGGTTGGTTTGTCACCACAGAGGGGTGCGACGGATGGAGGATATCCTAACGGGTGTCTATTGACAAGGAAGGGCTCGGAGGAGAGGGTCATTCCGAGATTTATTGGCCCGATAGAGGAAAAGGATGCCGGTTTCAGTTGTTCGACGGCACCGTTGGTGGTTTTGTCAGCACATAAAGGAGCGACGGGGGGATTCGAGCAGGATGGGTGTTCCCCAGCGACATCATCTCGGAATTGTTCGAAGAGTGGAATTTGACAATTTGCAAGATCGATTGAGATTGAAGATTTGTGTGGTTTCTTCATCACAGAGTGATTTGATGGTGGAGCAAACTTGTTTAGGAGGGCCCTCGAGGGTGGGAAGCCATCTGGAGACTAAGTTTGTGCTCTCGCCCTCGGTCTTAGATTGGAATCAAGAAGGGTCAAGGAAGGAGAAGGGCAGGAATAAAGAAGTTCTGTCTGTTCAAAACTTTCAGGTGAGTAAGGGTCCAAGGGAGGAGAAGTAAGGGAAGGAGTAAAGATGGTGGATGAGGTAGTTGTGAATGAGGGGGTGGAGAATAGGCTATTGATGTAGTTGGTTTGTTGGAGAATGGAGATACTTTTTCTGAGAATAATTTTGTTGAGATGCAAAGGGGTCCTATTTGCTGTTCAAAGGACGGGGAGGGTGAATTTGGAGTTTCATGTGATCCGGCAGAGGAATTTTCTCTAGTTCCTCTATGTTCTGTTTTCCCTGATATTGAGTGGAATTCAAAATCTTCAGATTGGGAGTTGAGAAAGGTAGATGAGATTAAAGAGTGTGTGGGTGTCTTGTGATGGTTTTGAGGAACAATTTAGAGCTTTATTGATCGCAATTGAGGATGGTTAGCCTTCGTCGGCCAGATCTGTCTGAAAGAAGGAGAGGGAATTGAAAAGGTTGTCATGCTCAGTAAACTATGATGAGAAGGGAGGAAGCATAGTTAGGAATAAGGGAAAGGAAAGGGCTGTGATAGATTCCAGATGAAGCCAAAGATTATTTCTTGGAATGTTAGGGGTCTTAATGACCTTCAAAAGCGCCTTCGGATAAAAATATGATTTAGAAAATGGAGGGTGGATGTGACTTGCCTTAAAGAAACTAAACTGAAATTTGTGAATCAAGCTATTGTTAAGAGTTTGTGGAATTGTAATAGTGTGGGTTGGGTAGAGTTGCTGTCTAATGGGGGGCTTTGGGTGGAATTATAATAATGTGGAATAGGAGGGTGGTGGAGTTGAGGGATCATTTTTTGGGGGAATTCTTGGTGGCATGTCATTTTAAGAATATTGAGGATGGGTTTGAATGGGCGTTTGTTGGAGTGTATGGCCCTAATGTGGATAGTAGTAGGAGTTTGTTATTAGACGAAATGTCGGGTGTATGTGGTTGGTGGAATTTACCATGGTGTTTTGGTGGGGATTTTAATCTCACTCGTTTCCCTAGTGAGAGATTGGGGGCATCATATTTTTCACATGCAATGTCTACTTTTTCAGATTGAATTTTTGATTTTAATCTGATTGATTTACCTTTGGTTGGAGGAGATTATACTTGGTCTAATGGTAGGTCATTTTCAAGGCTGGATAGGTTTCTGGATTCGCCTTCTTGGGAGGCTCATTTTTCTGGTTTGAGTCAGAAATTATTGCCGAGATTGTGTTCTGATCATTATCCTATCATGTTGGATTGTGGTGGAATTGAGGGTGGGGGAAGGTATTTTAAATTTGAAAGAGAAATGCTTGGGATCCCGACAATGGGTCCCGAGCATTTCTCCCGAACTGTTTTTATTTTTTTTTACTTAATGATTAAGGAAGTGTTTTCTAATGATGTTGTAAATTTTTTATTTTTAAAATGTTTATGATGATTAAAAAAATAAATGAAAAAAAAGAAAAGGAAAATAAAAAAGTGAAATGCACTTATCGGGATATTTCTCGGGACACTTTTTCGGTGGCTGTAGTGCCGCTCAATTTGAAAACATGTGGCTGAAAGATGAGGGATTCGTGGACAGGCTGAGAAGTTGGTGAAATTCCTATAATTTTTCTGGTACTCCTAGTTTTGTCTTTGCTGGGAAATTGAAATCTCTTAAGAAAGATATAAAGAGATGGAATAAAGAGGAGTTTGGGAATTTGGATAGCAAGAGGAAGCTTCTTTTGGAAGAGTTGGGAGGATTGGATGAGAAGGAGGTGCAAGGGGTGATATCGGGGGAGGACAAAATTAGAAAAATAGGGGTGGTTTCCGAACTGGAAAATATTGCGTTAATGGAGGATATTTCGTGGAGGCAAAAATCTAGGGTGCTGTGGTTGAAGGAAGGAGATAGGTGCGCTAAAGTCTTTCATCAAATGGCGAACTCTCATAGAAGAAATAATGTGATTGAGATTCTTCGAGATGGGGATAGGCTTATCACGGATCAAGAAGACATTAAGGCTCACATAGTGAATTTTTATGAGCCAGCTGTTTTCAGAAGATTTTTCTTTGAGACCAAAACTGGACAGACTTGGTTTCCACTCTATAGATCAGGTCGAAGCTAATTGGTTGGAGAAAGGCTTCGGGTCTGGATGGGTTCTCTTTGGCCTTTTTTCAAGCATGCTAGGACATAGTTAGAGAAGATATTCTGAAGGTGTTTGCTGAGTTTCATTCGTATATGAGGTTTGAGAAGAGTTTTAATGCAACTTTCATTGCACTTATTCTGAAAAAGGTAGAGGCTGTGGAGATGAGAGATTTTCGGCCTATTAGTTTGGCGAATGGAGTGTATAAAATCATTTCTAAGGTGCTGGCCAACCGTTTGAGAGGATAATTTTAAAATCACAAAAACGCCTTTGTGAGGGGAAGACAAATTTTAGACTTTGTTTTAATTGCAAAGGAATGCTTGGAGAGTATAATTAGAATGGAGAAAGCTGGTATTTTAATCAAATTGGTCATGGAAAAGGCTTATGACCACGTGTGCTGGGATTTCCTTGATTATTTGCTGAGATATGGTTTTGGTGATAAATGGTGTTCGCAGATGGGGACCTCGATACCATTGGAGAGAACCAAGGGAGTTACTGGAGAACCAATGGATTTGGCGTTGGTGCCTTATGTAGAGGAATGTCTAGAGTCGGGAGTGCAGTTAGATACTGTGTCTGGGGATATTGTGGCTCCCCTGGTCTCTCTTCCTCCAATAGCGGATTGGATTCTGCCTAAAGTTAACGAGATTCAGCAGTTGGTGGGAATTTCACATGGAGGATGTGAAGACCAATTTAAAGAACTAATTACTGCGATTGAGGCAAGCCGCACGCTTGAAACCAAATAAAGTTTCAAGAAAAGTAGACAGTTACAGCGTCTTTTTTCGGCAATCAACTACGACGCTAAGGGTGGTAGCTCAACTAGAGGGAAGTCTAAAGAGAGGGCATTGTGAAGACGGGAATCAAGTTGTTAGGGTTGGTGTTCAGGTAGAGTTTTAGTTCTACAGGAAATTAGGAGTTGGGGTTAGGTCTGATGTATTTTGGGTTTTTTTTATGGGCTTTTTGGGTCATTAGGGGCTTGTTGGGTCATTTTGGGCAATGTGTTTTCTTGTATACATTCAATGTACTTGGTTTCTCCTTTTGATATATACAATATTTTTACTTATAAAAAAATAAAAATAAATGGTGTTCACGGATGAAGCATTGTGTGTCGACTTCGAAATTTTCTATTTTGGTGAATGGAGAACTGGTTGGTTTTTTTAGCAGCTCACGTGGTTTGAGGCAAGGTGATCCCATCTCCCACTTTCTTTTTGTTATGATTATGGATGCCTTGAGTAGAATGATTGAGAAGGTCGTGGATGGTAATTTTCTGTCCAGCTTTGTGGTGGGTAATGATGTACGGAGTAGTTTAAAGGTCTCACACTTATTATTTGCTGATGATAGTTTGATTTTTAGTGAGCCCGATTTTGACAATCTATGTGTTTTAAGAGCACTTTTGCTGTATTTTGAAGCTGTTTCAGGGTTAAGAGTTAATTTATCGAAATCTGAAGTCGTTCCTGTGGGTTCTGTTCAGAATATTTCAGACTTGGCAAATATTCTGGGGTGCAGAATTTCTTCACTCCCTATGAGGTACCTTGGGCTTCCTTTGGGGGCTTCTTTTAAATCTGTTAATATTTGGGATGGAGTGATTGAGAAAATGGAAAGGATGTTAGCTGGTTGGAAAATGATCTACTTGTCTAAGGGGGGGAAGATTAACTCTACTAAAAATTACTTTGTCTAACCTTCCCACTTATTTCTTATCTCTTTTTCCGTTGCCAGCAAGGGTTGAAAGAAGAATTGAGAGTTTATTTTGGAATTTTTTATGCGGTGGTAAAGGAGTTGAAAAAAAGGTTCCATTTGGTTAGTTGGAGAAGGTTTGTCAACCGATTGATTGTGGTGGGTTGGGGATAAAAAATTTAAGAGTGTTTAATAAAGCATTACTTGGTAAAGGGCTTTGGAGATACCACTTGAAAAGTAATGCCTTTTGGAAAAATGTTATTGATGTAAAATATGGTAGTTTGTGGGGAGGTTGGTGTTCTATAGATACTAGTGGTGCATACGGGGTTAGTTTGTGGAAGTTCATTAGAAAAGGATGGGGGCTTTTTTCAAATCATATTAGATTGAAGGTGGGAGATTGGAAGAGGATACTTTTCTGGCATGACTTGTGGTGTGGAGATTCTTCACTTAAGCTGGATTTTCCCTCTCTTTTCAGAATTGCAAGGGATCAAAATGCAGCTCTAGGAAAGTCTTTCTGTTGCATTGACAATAATATTTAGTGGAATGTTATCTTTACTAGGGATGTTAATGACTGAGAAGTGGATGATGTTAAGGCTTTTCTGGGAAGACTTTAAGTTCAAAGTTGATGCTAGGTAGGGAGGACAGCATGCTGTGGATTCCTGCAGGAAATTCTAAGTTCTCAGTCTCCTCTTTTTACAGAATGTTAATTAGTCACAGGAGTTGTGAGTTTCCTTGGAAATACGTATGGAAAGTGATTGTTCCTTCCAAGGTTGCTTTTTTCTGTTGGGTGGTATCCTTGGGCAAAGTGTTGACAACTGAAAATCTTAGAAGGAGAGGTATGTACATTGTGGATTGGTGTGTCATGTGCAAGAAGGATGGAGAATCTGTTAATCATCTCTTTCTTCATTGTGAAGTGGCCAGGTTCTTGTGGAATGAGGTTTTTAATCAGACTGGTTTACTTTGGGTAATGCCCAAGGAAGTGGTGGATTTTTTGGTAGGGTGGAAGGGTTTGAAGGGTTACAAGAATGCGGTTCGTGTTTGGAAGATGATTCCTTCTTGTTTCATGTGGTGCATATGGCTTGAAAGGAATAGGAGATGCTTCGAAGACAAAGAACGTTCATTGGGAGAACTTAGGGATTTTTTTTCTTTAGTACTTTGAGTTTGTGGGCTAAAACTTTTGTAATGGAAGATAATTTCCAGAATCTGTTTTAGTTTTCCTTTCGTTTTTGAAAAGTAGTAGGTATTTCCTTTGCATACGTCCTGTGTACTTGGGCTTATGCCTATTTCTTGGGAATAAAATCTTTTATTACTTATAAAAAAAGAAGAAGGTGAAACTGACTTTTTGGTGATCTGTGCTCATAGGTGAAACTACCTTTATTTTGCAGTGTTTCTCGATTTGAGCACTTTTTGTTTTTCAATTTACTAACTGCATATTCCCTTTTCTATATGCTTAGGTGTTGCTCTTGTATACATCCTGTGTACTTGGGCATCTTCTTGTGTTCTTAATGGAGTCTGCTTCAATGGCTTTCTTGTATCTCTTTCTAGCTCATTTTTATGTAACTACGTGTATGCTGTTTGTATACCTCCTGTGTACTTGGGTTATGCCTATTTACTTCTATTAATAAAATATTATCTTACTTATTATAAAAATATATCCTGTGTACTTGGGTTATGCTTATTTCTCATCAATTCAAGTCTTATTTACTGATAAAAAAAAGAAATAGTGCCTTTTTTAAAGCATTTTCAGTCATGTACACTGTGATACCCCATGGGTATAGATGGTGTATGCAATCCCATATTGCTTGGGAGGGAGAATTTTTTGCTCTTTATAATGATTTTAATGGGGCTCCAATTGTACTATTGACTAGTCCTTTTGGAGTGGCCCAGATGTGGCTTAGGCCTTCCTTGAGGTGTTACATACACTACCCAAGACCTTTCACGCATGTGCACCAACCCATTACTGAATAATCTGACTTTTAGTTTTCACATTTTTTGATTGCTTTGAAATACTTCAAATTATCTTAAGTAAATTTTTCGGATTGTAGGCATCATATTACATGTCTCATCAGTCGCAGTCAATCTCTGTGCTGGATGAAACTGATAAACAGATAAGAGAAGGAACTTGCAGTGAGCAATTAAAGCGTTTGAAAGAAGCCCGCAATTGTTATCGTGAAGAAGTTATTGATTCCGTAAGACATTGTACATGGTAAGATGAGCATGAGGAGATCTTTGTAGTTCAATTTGGCCTGTGTTTATTTTTCACTTCCCTTATCCTCCTCCCCCCCCCCCCCCCCCCCCCCACACACACACAAAAAAGGAAAAAAGAAGGGAAAACAAACCTGTTTAGTAATGTTTTCCTGGTCATGGCCACATTAAGATTTCCACATCTTTTTTAGTATAGGCTATAAATTGATACTGTAAGTAAAGCGTAAGCCTTATGCTTGATTTGTATTTGCAGCTATGTCTGTACTCATTTCGGTGTGCAACTATTGATAAGTTGTAGCTAGGAATTATCCACATTAAATACCTGCATCTCTACTATCTTTCCCTCTCCTAATTGGGCATATTAAGTAAAAAAAAAGTTCAAGAATTATTATATGTTTCACAATTTCTTTTTTTCCCCATTACTCATAAAAAAATCTTTTTCCCCCTTATTAATGTCTGTTGGTGAAGTTCAACATCAGTCTAAATGGAGCTGACATGGGTTCATATACTGGTTAGGCCTCACCACCATAATGTTGAGACTCTTAACTATACCATAATGGAACTGATAAAAAAAAAAACTATACCATAATGGACATTTACTTGTCAAAAAAAAAAAAAAAAAAAACAATACCATAATGGACATACTTTTGATTATGATTTCTTGATAAAGATGGTGATGTTGACATAGGTTGTTTTCTAGATGGCCTTTATCCTTTAAACAAAATGACGGCCAATTTCTGGAATGTGCTGATACTTCACGTCTTTATTCTGTTGTATTTTATATCTTCCTGTTCAGTTGTGGCTGCCATTTGTTTGAATCTAGGCCTGTTACTTTAGCTGCAGTGTTAATAGGTAATTTGCAATAATTTCAATGTTTGTAGTTTTAGATGGACATCTAAGTATGTTTTAGATGGACATGCGCTTGCCCTTTTCATTAAATGTTTGTAATTTTCTATGCCTTTGATTTTGCTTGGGTTATTTATGGCCCAATGATAGTCTTTTGGTTCGTGTGCACTTTCTTTCTTTTTTTTTTGGGGGGGGGGGGGTAGCTGAAATATTATCATGCATGGTGTTCTATAGTGATCAAGGATGCCTGGTTTTATGGAATGATACTTGGACATAAATATATGCTTCAGAGCCCAGGCCCATGTGGGTTCTTTTATTGGTTATCGTCTTTCCCCCTTTTTGTAATTTTTTAACTGAGAAGATGTTTTGTGTACGGATGCTCTGATTAATATTTTATCATGATGTTGGAATATGAAAAACAGCAGAGCTTTGTCTGGGACGATAAGGTCCTTGACTCCTTACTACCTTACTATGACATTGATAATTTTACTTTTTTAACTTTTGTAATAAAACTTATTTTATATATATTTATATAAAGATTTTCAGGAAAGTGACAGCTCAACTTGTGATTTGAAAAACTTGGTTTGCATTTGTACCCTTAGTTTCTAATTTACTTCTATGGTTTACAGGTATCGCATCTCTCTTTTTTCTCAATGGAAGCAGAGAGGGATGTATGCAATGTGCATGTGGATTGTCCAATTGCTTCTGGTTCTTAGCAAAGTGGATTCCTTGTTCTTTTACATCCCTGAATTTTATCTGGAAACTCTGGTATATAAAATCTTTATTCAGCATGAAACTTCGTAAAATCATGTTATATCACAATATAGGTATTGCATAGAGCATGTATGACTTGTTTCCTTGTTCATCACCCACACATTTGGTACATTATTGATCTTTTTTTTCAAATATATATATTTTTCTTCTAGCAGTACATTTGATTTGTCTTAAGCCATTTTTGAATGTGTGAGTTGCCATTTTATGACTCAAAAAGAAGAAAAAGGCTTGTGTGTTATGTGAAAGGATTTAGACATACCACATATGGCAAGTAGTATTAACATTTAATGAGAAATTTTGCTGATAACATTTGTATTTGCTTCATTTTAGTTTTCACTCAAGCACTCTGCACGTGTAGAGTTGATGATATTTTATTTCCATTAACCTTATTATCGATTGCTATTCTCTATGCAGGTTGACTGCTTTCATGTGTTGCGGAAGAGTGATCCTCCGTTTGTTGCACCTGCAATATTTGTCAAGCAGGGACTTGCTTCATTTGTATGTCTCATCTGTTAATCTTCTTCTTCTTCTTCTACTTCTTTCTTGTATAATTTGACATGACAGTGTTGTATGATCTTGGTTGTCAAACCTCTTGATATCTGCAACATGATTGATTATCAATTAAAATTGTTCTTTCTTATTTAAAATAATATAATACAAATGATATAAACAAGTGCGGGTTTCACTCTTGTAAAAAGCCTTTAACACATACTTATGCGTCTTCATATCCTAAAAAGCGACCAAATTTTATGAAGCTTCTAAATTTTCATAACAAGGTTTTGAAACCATAGGCATGGTATATTTTGACCTGCTTACATGTAGTTTTTGAATTATTATGACACATGATGCACTGACTTCCTAGTTTATATCTTATTATTTTGGTCTTTTGTTCAGGTGACAGATTCACGATGTTTTTCTTTATTTAGAATGTTTAATGTATTTGATAATGTGAGTCAGTTAAGTTTATATGAGATGGTTTGTGGACAGGTTACCTTTGTAGTAGTCCACTTCAATGACCCAAGGATATCAAGTGCAGATCTTAAGGATCTTCTCCTCCAGTCCATATCGGTCCTGGTACAGTACAAGGAATATTTAGCAGCTTTTGAGAGCAATGAAGCAGCAATTCACATCTTGCCAACAGCATTGATTTCAGCATTTGATCAGAGATCCTGGATCCCAGTAACCAACATTCTTCTGCGATTATGTAGGGGTTCTGGATTTGGTTCTTCCAAGCATGGGGAATCATCATCATCTGTGGTTTTCCAGGTGAATAGTTACCCCTTTTTTGATATATGACTTTTTAGTTACCCATTAAAGTCACTTCTGAACAGTTTTTGCTGTTTGGCCTTTTCATTCTCGAAGAGATTGCTACGGGAAGCTTGCATCAATGACAAAGATCTGTTCTCGGCTTTCCTCAACCGCCTATTTAACACTCTCAGTTGGACAATGACTGAATTCTCAGTTTCCATGCGTGAAATGCAAGAAAAATTCCAGGTATGGGTAAATCTGGTTCCTATGGAAATGTGACACTTTCTTTTCTCAATCAAATTAATTTTTTTTTGTGTTTGTTCCAAAACCTGTTTATTATTTAGGAGGTATTTTCTTCTCATTCATACAACATGACATGATAAAGAACTTCTGATAACAGTGTGGGAGCACCACAGTAACTGTGGAAGGACTTAAAAAACAACCATCCCGGGGGGAGAGGGGATTTGTGCACTGTGAGACAAGAATGTTTAGAATGTTTTTTGGAGGATCTAAAACAAATGAAAGAAGTAGCTATTAAGTGGACTGGGAGTACAGGAGCTGATCCCTAGCTTTTGAGTTAATTTGGCCAATGATGATAATAGATACGTCATGACCAAGGTAGCAAAATGCTGGGGATGTTGGTGTTGGTTGCACTGCTGTTTAGCATAATGATTTCCTTTTTTAAAAATCAAATTGTAAACCTGGAACTAATGATCATCTGGATTTCACTCAGCATTGACTAATTGGAACCAAATAGTGCAAACCTGGGTAACCTACAGTAATCATGTTTGTCCATTTTTCTTGTCCCTTTTCCCATTGCTTGGCCTGTTTTTAGTGCTGGGATGTGCTGTGCAAAGTATAAAGTGACAACATTGAATACATAAGATTCTTCGGGCAGTGTTGGAATTGAACTAAATCATGGATAAGATGAATGTATATTTTAGTATTTTCACATGCTTTTTGAGTGCATGACTAAATTAGAACCTCAAAAGTAGGATATGATCAAATAGTCAAGTGATCAGAAGCAAAATGACACTCTCCCACCAGAATCTCTTTCCTTAAGCTTAGTAGTGGTGGCCTGTCGTAAGGTTCAGACGAACTCGCCAACACATTTGATAAATGTGCTGGAAAAATAAATCCCCAGATGAACTCAATTGGACCATCTATCCCAAATCTCCCTGTGATACCCAATTATCCCTAATTTTTGAATCTTAAGACATATTTCCATCACAGCAGACAGACATTTTTTTTTGTCTCAATTATACCTAGTAACTAGTTGTGCACCGCACTGGCAAATTATTGATTAAGATTGCACCATTTATATAGATAGGTACAAACAAAAAAATTAAGATTTTAATTTTTGTTTTGTACCAAAAAGTTAGGTTTAAAGCAGTTAAAATAATTGCTTTGTACCAAGGGCTATATTTGCATCGATTTTTGCTGCTTACTCAGCCTTTTAAATACATAAACCTAGCCCAGAGAAAAAAGGAAAAAATCAAAATCAAAACGTGCGTTTTTTCAAGATTTCCCAATTCTGGCTTTTCCATCTTCCTCCATCACCCCCAATTGCTCTCTTCACTTTCCAACGTCTCAAGTAGCCCAGTGTCTTACAATTTGGGACATTGGAAATAACCATTCAACTAGAATTGTGCCCATAAGGAGGACAACCATTCAACAGGGAAGGCATCCTGTAAGTCCTATTTAATGTATCCATAGCAGAACTTGCAACTTCCACAATCTCCCCATGATTGCCTGCAAGTTACATGTTAATCAAGCACAGAGGGTCGAGCATTATGAATATAAAAAATACCAACCCTCACCTGAGCCTCTCTCTCTCTCTCTCCCACCCCCCTATTTCACCGCGTCCCAAGCTCTGCTGCTACTGCACCTAGCATTCCATGCCTCCAATGTTGCTCCACCAAGAAACCCTGCTGCACCACCGCTTGCCACCCATCTTGGTAAGAGACATCTCTCTCTCTCTCTCTCACCTTGATCCCTCTCTCCGTATTCTATTCTCTCTTTCTCGTCACAGTCATGCCATGGAAGGAACAGCAATATAGAAAACTGGATGGTTTGTGAGCATCAGCGACAACCTCTCTATTATAGGAGAAATAAGTAGTGCAATAAATTAAACAATAAATAGATACCAGCCCATGTGAAAAAATGGTGGAGAATTGTAAGAGACGAAACCAAAGAGGCATGATGAGATGGGGAATTGCAAGAGACATGAACGGAAAGTGAAGAGGCATGGCTAATTTTTTTAGACCATTGATGCACAATAAAATTAGCTGGCTGGAACTTGAATGGATATAACTACTTGAGAGAAAGGAAGAGCAAGTGTTGGGATTTAGTGTTGTAAACTTGTAATTAAAACAAAAGGAGTTGAACAGACTGGGGATTGAAGGGGCTGAGAATTGAAAGTGGAAAATGAAAGTGGTGAAGCAAAATAAAATTGAAAATTGCAAAATAATAAAATTAATTGAGTGAATGCTGAGGTGGCACAATTTTTTACAAAGAGAATGCTTCAGCTTTATATATCATGACAGATGTTACGCCACATTGTGGTTGGGAGCAGGTTGCGTGCGATGTGCACATCCACTGTAGTGACTGACACGATGGTTAATGTGTGGGAGTTGGTCACGTGCCTTCATTTCCACTGCAGTGATCAAAGTTGTGGTTAACACTGGAGATTAGTGTATTTGTATGTGAGAAATAGGTTTGGGGGACACGCGGGGTGGGTGGGCCTGGGGGGGTGGGGGTTTGACTTGTTATGTAGGAGACTTCCAATAGTTGTTAAAGAGTTAGGCCCATAGCTGGCCTATTAATGAGGTATGTTCGAACAATCTTGCAGTTGTTTAATTGACTTCTGTCTGATCATTGAACTCACTGCCTTTTTCATTTTCTGAACTGTTCAAATGATGTTAGTGTTCTTTGACCCGTTCACGTGATTTAGATAGTAATTAATATGATAGGCTTAATCTATAGCCTGAGAATACTAGGTGGGACCGTGGTGAAATATTTGGACTTGATTCTTCTTTACCATGCCTCTAAATTATCTAGTTTTGCAAACAGATGGGCTGGGTTAAGGCTCTACTATGGCGAGTGGTTCGCACGTGGGATGGTGCAGCCTGGTTGTATTGACATGCTTTCAGTGCATAATAAATGTGATGTAGGGATTTGAATATTCTAGTGGATGTAGGTTTTTAGATCCATATATTTGCTTCTGTTGTTCCACATTTATTTCATTGTGCTCAGGTCTGTTTTGAAATTGACTGTAAAAACTCTCATGTGGTCAATGTTAATTAACCTGGAGTGACACTACTTGTTCTTCCAGTTGTGGTGGTTGCTTACTCATTTTTCTGGGTTGGGTTGTGCAGTTGCAAGGTGGTTGAATATCGTGCTGCCACACTAATGATGGACAAAAGTTTTAAAAAATTTTATATTTTATCCTCTTAATTATTCTATGTTAGAAATTTTGAGGATCAAGAGCAGACAACAGAGAATTGTCTTTCAATCCTTTGTTCCTTTTGATAGTTTCCACTAATTTTAATGGGTTGAATTTTCATGATTTTATTGTTTCTTTTCCTATTTCTAGTTAAGTGTTCCTCTTGTATACTTCTTATGTATCTGAACTACGACTTCTGCCTTTTTGGTGAAATCTTTTATTACTTATTGGAAAAAAAAAGAATTCTTACCTGTTCTCAGACATGGAATTTCGTGTTTTCTCATCTGTTTATGTATGTTTACCCTGATTGGATTAATTAATTGTGGTAAATCACATG
The DNA here is from genome assembly GCA_029856935.1 of Cyclocarya paliurus. NCBI lineage: Eukaryota > Viridiplantae > Streptophyta > Magnoliopsida > Fagales > Juglandaceae > Cyclocarya > Cyclocarya paliurus. Next base: position 10,095,306 of record CM056950.1, read on the forward strand.
ATGCGATTGAGTCATTAATGGTGCGGTATATTAAAAGGTTAATTCTCTGAATGCCTTTGAGGTTTTTGTCAGGTAGAGTAGTTTATAATAGGTTTACTGATATGCATTTTGCTGGCAAGTGCATGGTTTTTTTTTTTTTTTTTTTTTCTTGTTTGAACCATCCCCCTCCCCATTATGCCTTCCTAACACCTTTCTTCCCCCATTCTCCATCATGCCATGTAATAGTTGTAAAACATTCTTGCAGGTATTAGAGTTTCAGCAAAGAAAATGCAGTGTCATATTTGATCTCTCATGCAATCTTACCAGGGTATTGGAATTCTGTACCCATGAAATCCCTCAAGCATTCTTGTTGGGGACTGATACAAATCTTCGACGGCTAACTGAACTGATCATCTTTATTCTGAACCACATAACTTCAGCAACAGATGCTGAGTTTTTTGACTTGTAAGTTCCTGGCTATTGAATACAAACTTGTGCTGTTCCTCTCCCCCCTGAACCTGTGTCCCCTTTTCCAATCAAATTTGCATGAATCTGTTCTGTTTCTTGTAGTATTTGAACTTGTATGAAATAAGTCTATTTTCACATTTCGACTGTATGGAACATATTGATTGTTACTTCTTGGTACAAAGTAAACTTGGTTATAGTTTAACTTGATGTACTCGGCTGAGATTAAAAACAACCTAATTTAGGTTGGCTATATGGATCCTATTATGCCACTCATCCTTACCCAGGGCCACTGCTCCATTTATCGTTTAACAGTCATGTCTTTGCTTTTGATTTCTACCAACATCATTTTATGCCTCCCTTTTGCTCTTTTTTCTTGCTCCGTACTAAAGAACTCTGCATTCCCAACCTAATGTCATATTTGGGCCACCAATACCTTCTCATGGATAACTTGATATCTTATCATAACATTATAAATAGCTGAAATGAATCGGGAATTTTAAAATCCTACAAACGAATTTCATATTGCCTGTTAATTTTGCAGGCTGCTTAGAAGACATGGTCATTCTTTAGAAAAAGTTAACAGAGGCATGATATTGGCACCTCTTGTGGGGATCATCTTGAATTTGCTGGATGCCAGTTCAGGTGCAGAGTGCAGGGAGCACAATGATGTTGTGGGTGTCTTTGCAAGCATGGACTGCCCTAAAACTGTTTATTGTGGTTTCCAATATCTCTTGGATTACAACTGGGTTAGTCCCTGACTGATTCCCCCTTCCCTCCTTTCTGTCTCTCCCCATGGTTATGTACATTCATATTGGCGTGAATCCTAATCTTTTCCCATCAGCTGGAAAATTGTTTCAGTTTATGAGACTCATTTTTTTCTTTTATTGTGCTATCGCTTGGTACAAGAACTTACTAGTATTATGCTGTTGATGCCCCCAACCTTACCCTTTTTAAGATGGTTATTTGATTACTTGCAAATGTATAATAGCTGCTAGTAATTTGCCAAACTTGTGGATCTGGATTCTGTGTTTCCATACAACTGTATACAACTGCTAGCCTTGATGTCTTTTGGACATCTGTCATATTCCGTTTTCCCAATTATTGCATAAGTGGCTTAAGCTTTCAAGGCATTTGCATTAGCCCTTCGAATTAAACTTGTACTTGTTCATGTCTATATTGGTGGGTGGAATAGCTTGTCAGCTTGTGGGATAATGCAATTTGTGTTTTTAGCTCACCCCAATCTTGATTGCTTGAAATGACTAGATATTCTCTGTTAAGATGAAGGTTTTAACTGGAATTTATGCTCTCGTTCTTACTTTCTCCAGGCTGGATCTTTTCGGGGGGATGCTTATCCTGGAAAACTTGGGCAGCTTGAGAACTTTGTGAGCATCCTTATCAGCCGGACTGAGTCGCAAGTAGTTGATAAAATGGGATATGGGGGAGAAACTGAGGTGGACGATAACACATGCTGCATCTGTTATACAGGTGAAGCAGATGCCCGGTTTGTGCCTTGTTCTCACATATCTTGTTCTGGCTGCATAACCAGGCATCTTTTAAATTGCCGTAGATGTTTCTTTTGCAACGCAACAGTCACAGAAGTTGTCAGTATTACCAATGAACTGTGAGTTGGTAGGCAATCAGCCAGTTGCTGTTTAAGCTTCAACACAGAACTTGTTGAAAACCAAGGCACACGGGAAACTGCTGCCCGCCTGGGGGAGATATTCTGCTCATTCGCTTGGGGGAAGAGTTTGAAACTTTGAGTTGCTGCAATTATAATTGTGAGTAATTGGTGCCATGCTAGTCAAAGTGGTCGGGGGAGATATTCTTGTGGAGTTTTATCGGAATTTTGTAGGTAATTATAGAGCATTAGTCTGTAAATATGAGATGTAAATGGCGAGAAAATCTCTCTCAAAACATTATCAGAAATTTCAGAAAGGTGTCTGAATCAGTATGGTCCTTTGCGTGATGCATGTAAGATTTAGATCCCCTATAATTTTGTGGATCTTAGAGCAGAATTAGATGTTATAGGGTGTATACACTGTTTCTCTCTCGGAAATCTACTTAGAATTTGGACAAAAGATGTTGATTAGTGTGTAAAATGCATAAATGCTAAGTAGAGGATGCACTCAGCTAGGAGTATATCAGAACATGGCATTGGACAGCTAAAAGTTGTAAACTCCATCTCCTCCACACCCCCCCCCCCCCCCCCCCCCCCAAAAAAAAAAAAAATCAGAGAGAAAAGGAACGGGTGAGGTGTAACAATTGTTCATAATATTTGCTTAGCTTCTCAAAGAAAGCATTACAATTATAAATTCTATTTTTGCAAGTTGGTGTGGAGGATATACATTCTATATTATTGAATTGACATGATTTGATTTGTAAGATTCCTTATAATTTTGTACTGATAAAAAAAAAATCTCTTTTAATTTTGTGGATCTTATAGTGGACAGAAGATGTTGATAGGTGTGTAAAATGCATAAATGTTTGGTAGAGGATGCACTCAGCTAGGAGTAGATCAGAACATGGAATTTGACAGGTAAAAGTTGTATATTGTTATTGATTTCCCCCCCAAATCATTCAGTTACACAAAAAAGGAACGGATGAGGTGACTGTCTGCCACCGTCTAGTCACCTAGTTCGACAACATATTTTTCACAAAAAATTTAACAAAATTGCATATGCATGAGAAAATTACACAAATCCAATAAAAGGTCTTGACAAAGTTACAAATCGCATAAATCTTCAGACCCATGGTTGCAAACTGATCGACAAGCAAGTTGTAGTCTACCTTCGAAAATTGTGGCTGGGCCGTGGAAAGGACGGTAAATGACCTTTGAGACCTGAAAGGAAGGGGGAGAAGTGAAAATGAGAAGAGAGAGAAAAAATGATAGGTTTGGGAGGTGAGATGAGAATTTTGTGTTTTGTTTTAAAGTTTAAAATATTATTTTTTAGTTTTAAGATTTGAAAAAGTTAAATTTGGATTTGAAAAAGTTGTATTGAGATTTGGAAAAGTTGAATTGTTTATTATATTTTATATAGGAATTTGAAAAGGTTGTAATGATGAGATGAGATGAGATGAAAATTTTGTATAAAATAGAACATCCAAACACCTGCCCTCACCTTTGTGCATGGGTAGGCATGTGTCCGCCAGTTTGCTCACCTGATGCGAACGAGCAACCCCATCTGCCCTTGGTAGGGGCTAGGTAGGTTGGGTACGAATACTCAACCCTCAAGGATGAATTGTGACAAAAGATATCTTTTGATGGTGGTCCACTCCACCGGACTTTATTCTCACTTGTTTAGCAGTGGATGCGAAGGGATGTTTTGGGGTTTAGTTTTAAGGCTCCTCAGAGCATCTTCATTGGATTTTTTATAAAATTTTTCATAATTTAATTAAAAAGTATATTTCTTAAAATTTTTTTCTAAATTTTACTCATCTTGAAAAAACCTTCTACATCTCATTCCCCATCTCTATCTCTATTTTATTAAATAATATTTTTCTATTCTTTTTTTATTATTTTTTTCTCACTTCTATTTACAATCTTAACTAGTAACTCTTTTGTCTTATTATTTTCTTTTCAAATATCACATTCTACTAAATACTTATACGATTTTGAGTACCGAATACAGTATTATTTTTCAAATCGAAATACGTATTATAAAAATAATATTTTTATCTTTTCTCCAACGGACACTTTTTTTGTCTTCTCTCAAACGGTAACATTTTTTATCCTATATGTAACGGTAACTTTTTTATCTATAAATACTCATTCTGCTTACACTCACATTCTCACAAACTCAAGTCGCATTTGATCTAAAAAATCGAAATTCAACAGTCTCCCCTGATATCCCACTCCCTTTATCAAATGGCTCGTACATTCTTTCGCAAATTGCTCACATACTTATCCTTTGAAGATGAGTTGGATGTTTTTCTTAATGACGAGACTGAAGGACAGTCATCGAGGCATCGAGGCAATCGTCAACGTCGTAAGTTCATTTGGCGTGATCATATTCAAGGGCACGAGCGTATTTTTTGTGATTATTTTACAGAAAATCCAGTATATCCCTCGAATCTATTTCGAATGAGATTTCGGATGAACTGTCCCCTATTTCTCCGTATTCTAAATGAGATAAAGTCTTACGAGCCGTATTTTGTCCAAAGAAGAGATAATGATGGAAGACCTGGTTTATCTTCTATGCAAAAAATAACCGCAACACTTAGAATGCTGGCGTATGAGGTTACTGAAGATTTTATGGATGAATACATACGTAATGGTGAAAATACCGCAATGTAGAGCCTTAAAAAATTCTCTGAGACAATAGTCAGTGTTTTTTCAGATGAATATTTGCGGTCACCAAATGCCAATGATATTGCTCGATTGCTTGCAGTTGGTGAACAACCGGGATTCCTAGGAATGCTGGGAAGCATTGACTGCATGCATTGGAAGTGGAAAAATTGTCCTGCAGCCTGGAAAGGTATGTACTTCGGCCACATTCGTAAACCAACTATTATTTTAGAAGCAGTTGCTTCATATGATCTCTGGATATGACATGAATTTTTTGGTATGCCCGGTTCACATAATAATATTAATGTGCTAGAGAGATCTTCTATTTTCACGAAACTTGCCCAAGGGCGTGCTCCTCCAGTCAATTACACAATCAATGGCAATTACTATACTATGGGCTATTATTTTGCTGATGGTATTTATCCCAAGTGGCAAATTTTTGTGAAGACGATTCTATCACCACAAGGGAATAAGAAGAAAAACTTTGCGAAAGCACAAGAATCTGCAAGAAAAGATGTCGAGCATGCATTCGGGGTACTTCAACAACGATTTGCAATCATTCGTGGACCTTCCCGAATGTGGAAAGTCAATGAACTAAAAAATATAATGAAAGCATGTATTATTCTACATAATATGATCATTGAAGACGAACGTGATGATAGTGAGAGTCCGAACATTGAGTATGATCAACTAAATGATGAAGTTCCAGAACTATCGCGCAATCATATAACTAAGCTTATAGACTTCATCCAATGCCATCATCATATTAGAGACAGCTCGGCACATCATCAGTTCCAAGCAGATCTAATTGAACATCAATGGTTATTATTTTCCCAACAGTAGACATGTCGCATAATGAATTTTTTTTTTCCGCCATTGTAGTAGTGATAATATTTGAGTTAATTATGGTAGTTTCATATTTCCTTCATGTTAGTAGTGACTATATTTGAACGTGTTCTATGTAATAGTTTCTGAAATTTTAATGGCCCATTTCCACAATTTGAAAATTTAAATATATTAAATCATGAAATAAAGTATTAAAATGTCTTACTATCAATAATATTGTCATACATAATTGTTTAGAACATAAAATTAAGAAATAAACTATGAAAAAGTCCTAAATTTTGTATCAATCATTATGTGCAATATCATTACGTCTCGCCATGATTTTCCTTTGTAATCCCTCGAAATATATGCGCTGCAGTGCTGGCATGGCACTAACGTCCATCATCATAATGCGCTGATCTATTTTTTTCTTGGCGAGCTCTACTTTCTCTTTCTCCAACCTCAGTTTTTCAATCTCCAACTTCAGTCTTTCATCCTCTTGACGGATTTTATTTACCTATTTTTTCTTATCATATTCCATCTTCTCGGCCTTGAGGCGATAAAACTCTTTCTCCTGAATACGGGACTCCTCCAAAAGTGTATATTTCAGCCTGCTGAGATTTGCGCTCTCTTCTCTTGCCACGCCTTTGACTTTTCGTTTTCCTTTCTCAGCTTTCCTTCCCAGTGGTCGGTCTAATTCAATCACTTCATTATCCATCGCATTATCTGGCCCGCCATAAAAAACTGAATCAACCGTCTCAGCACCCGAATATCGAGTCGGGGTCGGGGACATCGTCTTCCGTCTCTTTGGATCTTCTTTTGTGGAATGTCAAATCCATTTAGGTTGGTCTTTCAAAAGGTGCCAACAATGCTCGAACTGGAAGGAGCAGTTCTCTAGCGCCTGGTACATAACCTTGGCTTTGTCAAACTAGCATGTAAATAAAAAAATAAACTTGTTAAACCAATGTTAAAAAAAAAAACTAATTATTCGTAACTGAAATAATAGTATGGATATTTACCTTGTCTTGCTCGGTCATGCCACTCTGATTCAACCTTTCAATCAGGGCTAGTTTCGACAGCCAAGCAATGAGAGAAACAGAAACAATAAGAGAAACAAAACCAACAGAGTACTTAAAAAAAACCAAGATTATAGTAACTTGAGTTTATCGACAGCCAAGCACTCAAGAGAGCTAAAATAATACAGAGAAATCAATGGCAAAACAAAAAAAAAAAATGAGAATCGGTTTCCTCAAACAAAACCCAAAAACATAAATCTAAACTAGAGTGAAAAAAATAAACAAATTGCAAATCAGCTCCATGCAATCCCAGTATTTTCTTGGCAGCCAAACAGTGAGGGAACAATCCAAAATAATACAGAGAAATCAATGGCAAAACAAGAATGGTTTTTGAGAATCAGTTTCCTCAAACACAGGTCGACAAATCATAAATCTAAACGAGAGTGAAAAAAAAAGACACGATGCAAATCAGTGAAGCCTTCCCAGTGTTTTCTCGGCATCCAAACAGCCTCAGAGAGCCAAAATAATAGAGAGAAATCAAAGGCAACACAAGAATAAAAATGAGATCCGGTTTCCTCAAACAAAGCCTAAAATCATCAATCTAAACGAGAGTGAAAAAAGAATAAACAAAATGCAAATCAGTTCCGCATTCCTAGTATTTTCTCGACAGCCAAACAGTGAAAAGAGCTAAATACTTACAGAGAAATCAATGGCATCGCACGTCCAAAAATGAGAATCGGTTTCCTCAAACAAAGCCCAAACGATACCAATCGGCTTACCTTCATTATGGCGTTGGGAGGAACCCAAATGGAAAGAGAGAAACAGAAAAGCCATCGAGATATTCCAAGAAAAATATAAGAAATTGAGGGAAGAGATAAACGGTTTTGATTTTGAAGATTCTAGTTCAAACTTACAAAAATCTTCGATTGAGAGGTGCTGCGTTTGTGTGTGTTGCGAGGGAGGGGCCAACTGAAGACTTGGTTTTCGCGGGACGAGTCGAAACCGAATGGGGATAGGGATGTACAGTAGTTCTCCATATATGGGGAATGGGTAACGACTGTATATATCCTAAAAACAAACCGTAAAATGAGGAACCGGATGAAGATGCATTTTCTTCAAAACCGGATAATTACCCTTAAATTATAGGGATGTAGAATAGATGGAGAACCGAATAGGGATGCTCTCAGTTTTTGTAAAAATATGATTTTCATTGTATTTATTATTGTATTGAATGAAGCAATATTTGATTTTATAAAAATAAAAAAGACCAGGTGCATCGTAACTTTTCATAATATCTGCTTAGCTACTCAAAAAATGTATCACAGTTGTAAAAAAAAATTATTTGTAAGTCAGCGTGAATATAATGTTAATTTAATTTGATTTATAAAATAAATAAGAAAATTAATCTTTTATAATGTTATCGACGAGGAGCATTGCATCGTGTGGGTATACACGTAAGCCAAAAAGCGTCCAAGGAGGAGTTTGCGGGCAAAGGATACCGAGACGCGTTTGTGGCCAAGACAACATGCCAGGGTTCTCACCCAATAAGAATCCCCAAATCCCCACGATCTCATCTTTCCATTTGCCACGTGTCGTATCCACTTCCACCCTTTTCCCTCACTCCTTCCCTCACTTTCTGTCACCGTCCTAGTCGTCTTCTTCGTCTTGCAAATGCTTCACTGTCCACAGCAACAAGAAAGCCTTCGGATTCGTTTCTGTGTTGCACATTCAATGAAAAACTAGGTTAGGGTTCAATAGAAATTTCTATTTGCAAAAAACCCTGAGCATGGCCGCTTCTCTAACGTTACCCGAGCTCATTTTTCTCTCTCCGCAGACAACTCCCAAACACCGGCTTTTTCTCTCTCATATTTCTGTATCCAGGAACCTTAGGTGCCGTCCTTCTTTTAGGAATCGAATTAGGGCTGTGAGTGAGGAAGGTTTGCTGGTAGAAGAGAGAGAGAGGCAATTGATCAAGGAATTGAAAAATGGAAATGGAGCTGCTAGTGCTGCTACTGATACTAGGTATGGTGTGTCTACTGAGTGGTACTCGAATGGCAGTGTGGGCGTTTCTGAGCGTGAGAATGGGAGCTTGGTGAAGTATGTGAACGGGAATGGCGTGGCCGCGGCGGAGTTGGTGGAGGAGGAAGATACGGTTTCGAAGGAGGACGGGAGGAAGAGAAGGATTGAGGAGATTGGTAAAGAAGATGCGTGGTTCAAGAGACCGAAAGAATCCATTGAGGTAAATTGGTGTTGATTTGAGTATACAGTTCTATGGACTTTTTCCAGTTTACCTATAAAAAAAATAGTTCTCTGGAATTTGAAAAAAAAAAAAAAATTTGCTTAGCTGTTTTATTATTGTTTTCAATTTGGAGTTTAGTGAATTTGAGTACATACATGAAAACTACTAGATTAGGAAGTGGGGCCTAGGAATCACTTTTGAAGGACCTGGCTCTGTGCAAGGGAATGCAGGTTGAGTGTGTCCAATATTTCTTTTCTTGTTATGGGCTGCGTGGAACGTGTAATCGTAACGGAGAATGTTGTGAGAAATATGTGTTACTTCTTACTGGTACCGTCCAGTGGTTTACCTCACGGTTCGCCTGATTCCTAAGGTTGGACTCATCTGCAACATATGAGCGTGGGGCTCATTTGCTAAATATAATCGTGTTAGTAAAATTGAGGTGTTCGAATCTTATGAAGGGCCGAAGAGAAAAATCTAAAGACAAAAGGCAGGTATTTAAAGCATCTAAAGACAAAAGACAAAAGGCAGGTAAAATTGTAAGTGGGGTTTGATAGAAAGTTAAATGCCAGTTCATATATAAATCTCTTCTATTAAAGCTAGGAAAAAATGGTAATGGATACAAAGTATAGACGATAAGCTAATTTATGTGCTAAACTGCTAATGAAAGCACCGATTATTAATAAATAAAGGTACTCAACATTTATGTGTAATTGAAGAATATAACCCGAGGTATCAAACTTGGAATTAAGTTCAGGTTAATGGTTGGTTGATGGTGTTGGAAGTGGCTGTTTTGTTTATATACATATATATATATATATATATATATATATAGTTGTTCACAAGAGAGCTTATATCTCTCTATCTATCAGTCCACACACAAACACACAAGCAACATGCATATTTATTTATATATTGAGAAAAATCTTTTTGTGAAACATTTTGCAGGTTTCTGTTGCACCTGGTGGCCGCTGGAGTAGATTCAAAACCTACTCAACAATACAAAGGACCTTGGAAATATGGGGATTTGTTCTGACATTTATCTTTAAGGCTTGGCTGAACAATAAAAAGTTCTCTTATAGAGGTCTGGCACTTCTACTGGATTGAAAGTTTCCAACAACCGAAAGCATGTAGTTTAGTATCTGTTTATAATAAGACTCCAATGCTGTGTCGTTGAGAATAGCTTTGAAAACTTAGCAACCTTTTTGAAATATGGGTTTATCCATCTGAGTTGAAGTGAATAAATAAAGCAAGATTTTTGCAATATTTAGTGACTAATAGCAATATTTTGTAAGTGTCAAGGACTAGAAAGCTGTTCAAAAGCTCGTCGTGCAATATTTACAAAGGGTTGTACTGCCAAACTTGGAATTGCTTTCTAAAAGTAAATTCTACTAGATTCCAATTAGGAGCAGGCTTGATATCTAGAATTCTCTCCATATGATTTCATCTATTTTGATAAAACTGGAGTTTTTTTTTTTTTTGGGGGGGGGGGGGGGGGGAGTGAGTGGATGGGGTTGTTAATCTAGATCTGATATTTTGAAGATGTGGATTTGCAGGAGGAATGACAGAAGAGAAGAAAGCATTAAGGCGAAAGGCCCTTGCCAAGTGGCTTAAAGAAAGTATTTTGAGATTAGGTCCTACGTTCATCAAAATTGGCCAGCAGTTCTCTACAAGGGTGGACATTCTTGCACAAGAATACGTTGATCAGTTGTCAGAACTTCAGGTTGAATTTATGTTATTTTAGATGTCATTCATGAGTGCTTCATGCCACAGTGTGTATCAATGATGTTGTGTTGATTGGCTGAACCATCTTAGCACTTGCCTCTCGGATGCTTCTTTTAAGTTTTCATTTTCACTTCACTGCTCCGCTTCTAATTCTCTTCACCACTCCACTGTCTAGTGCTCATCTTGAAATGAACCAGATTAATAAATGTGTTTTCATCAACCTTTTTTTCCTTTTAACTTTATGACTGTTGTTCATTTAGAGCCTTCTGAGACTGAGACAGGTTACTACTTTGTGATCTCATCTAAGGAACAAACATGAATAGCTAGCTGATAGCAATGTAGGGTAAGAAAGAGGGTTTCTCATTCGAATGGTACTTTCTCAATTGGAGTTCCTAGTATGGCTAACAAGTGAGCAACCAATGTGTATTGGTTTGCTTTATATTTCAATTTTGGGGATGGTGTTGGGGGGTGGAATGGGGAGAGATGTTCAAATAAAGGTTGAAGTCCTTTGAACTCGGATACATTTGTACAGCCATGCCAGTAATATCATTTTGATCATTTATTTGTGGACAATAGTCACAATACTCTGGAAAATGTACATCAATGTCAAAAACCTCAGAGAATTAGTGTGGCTCTTGATGTGAGACATTCAGTTTAACAGTCGTTATAATTCCTCATCTATGCCATACTAATGACCACTGGAGTTAATATTCCCTTTTCCTTTGTTTGATGGGTATATCTCTTTTTCCGAGAATAATAAAAAATAAATCAACAGCAGATTTTTTATGTACAAAGAAATAAAAGCTATTTAATTTTCCAAGGTATATGTGGTTGCAATATATTATGTTCCTAGATGTAAAAAACTTGATAGGAAAACTTCTTTTCAACTTGGAGCATGTAAAGTTTGTCAAAACATTTTTTTTTTTTTGATAAGTAAACGGTAGTATTAATAAGAATAGGCAAACTCCAAGTACACAAGGAAGAATACAAGAGATAAAACCTATCTAGTTTGCTATAAAAGAAACAAGAAAATCATGTACATTTAGGCCATTAAAATCTACAGCAATAGCCCAAAGAAATAAGGTGCAGAAAAATGAATCTCTAAGTTCCCCTATTGTCTGCTCCTTGTCTTCAAATGTCCGCTCGTTACGCTCTCGCCATAAACTCCACATGATGCAGATAGGAACCATCTTCCACACAGCTTGGATTTGTGGCACTCCACCCGGCATTACCCAACTAGCCAATAACTCTACCACTGTAGCAGGCATCACCCAGTTTAACCCTATCTGACTGAATACTTCGCTCCATAAGTCTCTAGCTGTCTCACAATGTAACAAAAGATGATCCACTGTCTCTCCAGCTTTCTTGCACATACAACACCATTCAGGAATAATTACTTGGCGCTTCTGCAGATTATCAGTAGTCAGAATCTTACCTTAAAAATAAAAAATAACGTATGGACCACTTTTCTTTACATTGCCCCATTTCTTTCTGGGCATTCACCATTTCTTTGCTATCGGAACCTAAAAGTAGAAGTTAAGCTTGTTTTTCTTCTTACCTTTCTGAAAGAATAATTTTGTTCACTTAGGGAATTTTTCTTTAATACTCCATGTCTATGGGCTAAGGCTAATGTAATGAACGGTGATGATGTGTTGGAGTTAATCTAGTTTTTTCTATCTTTTTAGTTGCTGTGTGTAGGTATTTCCTCTTGTATACTTCCTGTGTACTCGGGCTATGCCTATTCATGGTAATAAAATTCTTATTAATTATATATAAAAAAGAATAAGTTAACAACAGTCACCAGATATTATGGCCCTGCTTCCTGTGTACGTTGGCAATGCCTATTTTATTCATATCAATGAGTTTTTTTTTTTTTTCATAAAAATAAAAGATTTTATGGCCCTGCTATCTTTTATATATTGGTGATTTTTCTTGTAAAACTGAATTGCTTTTTTTTTTTTTCCCTTCAGGATCAAGTTCCTCCCTTCCCTTCAGAGACTGCTATATCTATAGTTGAAGAAGAACTTGGAGCTCCTTTGAGTGATATATTTGATCAGTTTGAGTATGAACCAATAGCTGCTGCTAGTCTCGGTAATTTTTATTTGCTTTTTGATGAACCTAGCTCAATGTACCTTATATGTTCTATTTAAAGTAAAATCGTTTCTTGATTTTTGCAATAGCTTATAAGATTTCAAGTCTCAAATACTGTTTTTTTTATGCAGGTCAGGTTCATCGTGCAAGATTGAACGGACAGGAAGTTGTTGTTAAAGTACAAAGGCCTGGTCTCAAGGATCTTTTTGATATTGATCTTAAAAACCTGAGGGTTAGTTTTCTATTGTTAATTGCCAGTACTCATCATATATTAATTGTGGCCTTCCATGCTTTCTTTTGCCTGCAGAAATCAAAATTTTTTATTAGATTATTGCTTAATATAACAAAAACACTTGGAGGTTTTATTTTTTTTTATTTCTTTCTCATTTTTGTAATTTTTTTTGCTTCTTTATTTATGTCTCCATGCGAGCATGTTGTATGTCTGTATGAGACGTGTCTGTATGGGCATGCACTTGTGTCCTGCCGCTCATATATAAGCATGTCTGAAAGTTATTTCTTGATATTTATGCATGTTAACAGTTTTGTCAACTCTGACATGCATTGATACTATGACCATTCTTTATTCCAGGTAATTGCAGAATATCTTCAGAAAGTTGACCCAAAGTCAGACGGTGCTAAGAGGGATTGGGTTGCTATCTATGATGAGTGTGCTAGTGTCTTATATCAGGTAGTCATATTCCCTTGATAGGCTCATTCTTATGCTTGGGTTTTGATGGAATTTCATACCCTTTTCTACATAAATTTAAGGCTCATAAGATGCCTTTCTGTGAGGGTTGCTTTGTTTAAAGAAAAAACAAATCAATATTGATAAACAAATTGATCTGAGACAAGGAAGTTCATATGGAACGGTAGGGGCTGGGACAGGATACACTGATAATATCATACCAAAACATTTAAGGAACTTCAGGAACAGCATCAAGGATATCTTTGAAGCAAGTTGATTGAGATGGTTCCATCATGCAACAAAGATGAGGGGAACAAAAGGGAGTGTGTGTCAAGGTTGTGTGTAAACACTTGTCTAGAATCTTGTATGCAACGATCATAGACTAAAGTGGTAGAACAGAATGTGTCAATGAAATTTGCCAGGTCCTCTGGACAGCGCAAGTCGAGTTTGTTATGTTGTGTTATTGACTATGACAGGAATCCTCTTCATCTTTGCTTGGCGTTTTTTTGTTAGTTGAGCTAGCCAAGAGATTACTTATAGCTTAAATCTAGTTTGTTGGACATGTTCTTTGTGGTGCCTAGTCGATTTTGATCCTCTTTGGAAAGAGCTTAAAACATTCAGGTTGGCACCAAAATCACATGGTCATGTTAGATGTCATGCTCTAGTTGGCCTTCCAATGATTTTTATTTTTATTATCAGTAAACAAGAATTTTATTGATGATAATAGGCATGGCGTTGAAATCTATTTCTACCGACCAATGGAATAAAGTTTAAAAAAGAAACTTTTGAGCTCATCCGTTGACTGTTCTCGATTTTCAAAGTTTCTATCATTCCTCTCCCTCCAAAGACACCACCAAAGACAAATGGGAACCATACTCCATATTGGTGCAATTTGCGATCACCATGTAAGTCTCTCCAATTTTCTAGGAACTCAACTACCCTCCTTGGCATCACCCAGGCTATTCCTTCTCTAGCAAAGAAGTCATTCCATAGGGTCATGGCGACCTCACAATAAAGAAGTAAATGATCAACTGTCTCCCTGCTAGTTTTTCTCATGCAACACTAATCGGTTATGATAATCTGGCATTTCCTTAGATTTTCTATGGTGAGGATCTTCTCTAAGGAGACCGTCCATATGAAGAAAGTTACTTTTAGGAGTGCCTTAGTCTTCCAAATGCTCTTCCATGGGAATGGATTTGCAACTGAGGCTTATTGCGACCTTGTGATTCCATAAATTCCTGGATAGACTTCCTTGAGGATTTTTTCACGGCACCATAGGTCGTGCCAAAATTTGATTCTAGACCCATCTCCCACCTCAAACCGAGTATGTCTAGAGAAGGATTCCCATCTTCTTCTTGTGCGTTTCTAGAGCCCCACCCCATGTGGTACACTCACCTCATTTGTACTCCATCCACCCCTAGCCCCACAAAATTTTGAGTTAATGACAGTCCTCCATAGGGTGCCTTCCAATGATTAAAGTTATAATATAATTGACTTATACCTTGTTAAGGATCTGAATTTCAAACTAGTTGGAATATGTTAACCGTATAATGTATAATCTGCATACACTTTCAAGAAGCCTGACTTGATAATAATATGCCCCAGTGTTCTGAAATGGGGCTGATGGAGGATTGTATGTGATATAATTTAAGCCTAAAAGTGTGAAAATTATAACACTATTTGGGAAAAGAAATTGCATGGGATTGCCTTTTCAGTTCACCTCTGTTACAATTCAAAATACTTTAGATTTAATGAGCAGAACTTTTAACACATATTAGGATCATCTTTTATTTGAAGTTGGTCAGTCCCTAATAGGTCTCTGATGCAACTTATACTCTCGTTTACCTTGATATCAAGCTCTCTCTCTCTCTCTCTCTCCCTCCCTCTCTCATTCTTTTACACTCTCCCTTCTTTTCTTTTATTTTTTCTGTTCAATTACCAACTAGAATTTTCAATTTTCAGGAGATCGATTACACAAAAGAAGCTGCCAATGCAGAACTATTCGCAAGTAACTTCAAAAATATGGATTATGTGAAAGTTCCATCAATATATTGGGAGTATACGACACCACAGGTTTAATCTTTTAGAAGTCATAACCTCAACCAGTAAACGTGATTATTATTTACCTTTTAATATCTAACCTCTTTTGATCATTATCATTATAAAAATTTTGCATGTAGGTTCTGACAATGGAGTATGTCCCAGGGATCAAGATAAACAAGATACAAGCTTTGGATCAGCTGGGTGTTGATCGCCAAAGGTTAATCCAATCTCATGCCTTACATCAGGGCAAAACCTTGTTTGCACGAGATCACCTACTCTTGTACATCTTGATGAAAAGATGATTTACCTCCTGTAACACCTGATAATTCTATTTCTTTGTTTTCTAGGTTGGGTCGATATGCTGTTGAATCGTACTTGGAGCAAATTCTGTCCCATGGTTTTTTCCATGCTGATCCTGTGAGTTCCTGCAGTTGCTTTTTGTTTTAATGCTATAAAGGTTGATAAAGCATGCCATGATTAGGACTATTTTCTAGATATATTATTCATAATTTGTTGCACTGTTTTATTTGGATAAATATAAGTTATACTACCTTGGTTCATAGAGGAGTTTAAAATCCCTAGTGATCATATAGAGAGTCAGGTTGGGAGAGGGGGGGGGGGGGGGGAGGTTGCTGGAGGAGTGACTGGTCGTAAGTCTTTTCTTTTGTGGTGTCAGAAGGTCCCTATATAGAGTTATGATAGTATTTGCCGAGGAACAAGCATTTCAGGGCTAAGGGCTGGAGCTTTATTCCCACTCCCAGCAGTCTGTCTTCAGTAGTTTGCTTGGGAAGTAATCTTTTCTAAGCAGGAGAGTAGCGCTTCGCAGGTGAAGGTATAGGCAAGACAGATTTAGTAAAATAGGAGAAAAACTATGGTGTATAAATATCAGAATCATATGAAGAATTAAAAGAGATGTTCCCTCTTGGAACATTCTTGAAATCGTGTTGTTAATCCCTTGCATTCTTAAGAACATCTCTTCCCCCCTCCCCCACCCTCCCCCTTTTTATAGCCTCTTTCAAACCTAATACCCTGATAGAGAGTTCTAAAAAAATCTGCTATTGCATATCTGTCTCGTGGATACCTAAAAAAAAAAATCTGTCTCATGGATGTAACCAGAATCTTTATTTGTTTCTTTCTGCAGCATCCTGGAAATATTGCTGTTGACGATGTCAATGGTGGAAGATTGATCTTTTATGATTTTGGAATGATGGGAAGGTATTTTCTGGTCCTGTGCTATCCACTCTAAGTATCCATTGATTATTTTCCATTTCTGTAGCACCCTATGGTGACTGTCCTGTGCATTTACTCTCCCTGTAGTATCAGTCAAAATATCAGAGAAGGTTTGCTCGAAACATTCTATGGAGTCTATGAGAAAGATCCAGATAAGGTAATTGTTTCCCCTTAAGGGTGGTGGCCATCATTACAATTATCATATTTTAATGATATTGTAGTTCCTATGCTTGGTTCTTATGTACTTACTGGTGGAAACTCTTATGCTAGTGCAGGTGCTTCAGGCAATGATTCAAATGGGCGTTCTTGTACCTACTGGAGATATGACTGCTGTCAGACGAACAGCACAGTTCTTCCTTAACAGGTGCTCCATCTTTTCTTGTTCTCTCTCAAATTTTCTTATATGTTGATGCTTTTACTTTCTTTAGTAGTTTATTCCATTAACTTTTTTTGAAAACAGAAATAAGCTTAAGTTCAGTGATGCCTCAAGACCTCACTTTGGGGAAATGCCTCCATGTCAGGTCAAGTGTAATAGCCAAAGAATACTAACAATGCTTCCAGTGGGCTAAATTTATCGCACTATAGATCTGACACAAGTCATTTCTAAAATCAATAGAAAGGAAGATATTAGCTGTTGTCTTATCCTTCTGTAAACCAAGAATGCTGCTTGAATTTAATCATATACAGGGTGGGATTGAGTACAGCCAGGCCCTGTGTGTATTGATTGGGAACGCTAATGTTTTTTCCTTTTGAGTCTTAAATAAAATATGGAGCTTTTTATTCCTTCTTTTTTAAAGCAGTCCTGTTTGCCTATGAAAAAACAAAAGATGGAGCTCTGGGTAATATCAATTAACAAAATATCCTGCCAATTACATATTAAACATTTTTTTCCTGCCAAATTGTCTAATGTCAATAAACAAAAATGTCCTGCTAAATTTCCCGAAGACATTTTTTTCCTGGTTGAGTTTTTCTGACTCTAAAATTATAACCTATCTGTTTTGCAGTTTTGAAGAGCGTCTTGCTGCACAAAGAAAGGAAAGAGAGCTGGCGAAAATGGAGCCGGGGTTTAAAAAGCCATTGAGTAAGGATGAAAGAGTAATGAAAAAGAAACAAAGGCTGGCTGCAATTGGTAATTCACCTGGTGTAAATCTTATGTCTGTGATAGGTTTTATCATGGTTGATTTAGTTTCGAATGTTGCAACTATATGGCAATAGATTTTGAGAGTTAAGTGCATGTGGTGGGCATAATCAATACAATGCATTTTGGGATATTGTTTTTGTAGAAACATAAATAATAATTTGGTCTTATGATTTTTAGGTATATTCTCAGGGATAGCAATCAATCGCAATACCTCTCACATGCTTCTTACCAGCATATAAAATGGGAACTGGGTGGTCCTCTGTTTTATTTGGAGTCTTGACTTTAGATAAGATTCTGTTCTGGGGTCAGTTTTATCTTGTTGAACTTGAGACATAGGAAGTTAAGGCATACTCTGGGTTTAGAATAAGAAAACCCTCTGCTTGTTTGATGCATACACATGCAACTGTATTCTGCCCCACGAATGCTCGAGAATTTAGAAATTATTTAAATTGTTCATGTCTAACTGAATAATGAAGATTATGTAATGTATCCATGCGTGTACAGTAATATGTGTGCATATCTGCATATGTACAAATATAATAAAGTAAACAGATAGCTCTATCTTATCTTTGAACTTTCTACCCTCAGATCAGTTAGTCGTGTGAATGTTCTACTTCGGATAACCAAAGCAAGTGCTAGGGTTTTCACATGTTCCCCATGAACATGAGATTCTAACTGTTGCATTCTCCTAACAGGGGAAGATCTATTAGCTATTGCAGCAGATCAACCCTTTCGATTTCCCGCCACATTCACATTTGTTGTTAGAGCATTTTCAGGTAATATAATAAGAGATTGCCAGCTTGATTGTTATGAATTGTACGTGCTACATGAACCTCAGACCAGTAAAATATTATCATCTCTGCAGTTTTGGATGGCATTGGAAAGGGCCTTGACCCTCGATTTGATATTACTGAGATTGCCAAACCGTGAGTTTGATCTTTGCTTCTTCCAACTCTGAGATTTAGCAAGCTAGATATTCCTTGTTTCTGACCTGCCTTTGATGCTTTACCTTGTAGCTATGCGATGGAGTTGTTAAGGTTTAAGGAAGCTGGGGTTGAAGTTATCCTGAAGGCAAACTCAAAACTCTTGACTTTCTCATTATCTTTTGCATTGCTCTGCTCTGTTTCTCAATTTCTTATGAATCTTATGAGTATTTCAGGACTTCAGAAAGAGATGGGATAGACAATCTCGTGCGTTCTACAATTTATTCAGACAGGCTGACAGAGTTGAAAAGCTTGCAGAGATTATCCAACGATTGGTACTTATTAAAAATTTCTTTGATGTATTATGTTCCATTGATCTTGTAGGTTTCAAATTGAATTTCCTTGCTCCATTTAATACAGGAGCAAGGTGATCTGAAACTTCGAGTTCGAACCTTGGAGTCAGAGCGGGCGTTCCAGCGTGTTGCAGCTGTTCAGAGGACTGTAGGGAATGTGAGTTTAGCTGTCTTATCTTCTAGGGGAATTGTACAAGTGTTGCCCCTCCACTCCTAGAGCAATTTGTTTATTTGTTTTTTTCCTCTTTCCTTCTTCTGCGGCTTCATCAAATATAAAGTAGAGAGTTTATGAAACTTGGAGGGTTATTGGGCCTTGGGGGATTCAAGTCTCCCAACACCAGAATGGGACCATAAAATAAAAAGGGGAGAGAGAGGGTTTGTGCTCATGCTTGAGAGAGAGTGTCACACCAAATATGCACACATACGATAACCTGGGGTCTCTAAGACAGAATTTAAAAGACTAACAAAATGTTTGTAATACTCCCTTTATCATGTTATCTCCTTGATTGTATCTCCTTTCGACTAATCAACAGGCCGTAGCTGCTGGGAGCCTAATAAACCTTGCAACGATTTTGTATTTTAATTCCATACGAGTAAGCTATCCCTTTTAGTATTTTTTCTTTATGGCAATACAGATCTCTTTGGGGCTTAATTTTTATTCAGTGCTTTGCTTAAATTGTTTCTTTTCAGATGCCTGCAACTATAGCATATGTCTTCTGTGCATTTTTTGGCTTTCAAGTTCTATTTGGCATTATAAAGGTCAAAAAACTTGATGAAAGGGAGAGGTTGGTAACAGGAACTGCTTAAGCCACAGGTAAGTGAATATCATTTCCTCTTCTTCTGGACAGCTGAAAAGTTGCATATATGAGTCTCTAATGTGTGACCAAACACTACAAAAATTGACAGGAATATAGAACATATAACCTACTTCCTTGACGTCAACTTGTGAGCTTTATTTAATACGTCAATTTCTGTGGTGGGAGGTGTTCAAATTCATCTTGGATATTCAGCAATGTTTGTCTTTTTGTATGAATCTGTGCACCTAAGTGGTGTTGGAAGTTATTGGATGGCAGAATATCGTGGATATATGTAAGCCGAGGGCCTTATTGGAGAACTCATGTGAGCATGGATGATCCCATGTATAAGCTAGCAAGAAAGTGGACAAACTTGTTAATTTATTTCCCCACAATCTTTACCTTTTAGAAAGGCTTACAAGATTGGATTCTAAATCAAGTGAACTGAATTTGGAGCACCTTTGGGTTGCCCATGACAATCACCTTGGAGTTTGACCTCTGTGTGTTTGATTATGGTCGTCATATAGATATCAGGTCCCTCAACACCAGCAAGTTACTTTGTGGTCTTTCATCCTCAAACTGAAGGCTGATTTAAAGCATCTATGAATAGAGTTTCTCAAGTCAGTTCATTATACTACTTAATAAAATTGTTTCAACCAAATAAACAGGTACCTAGTTGTGCTATTTCTATAAATCTTGAACTGTGGAACCATCATCGAACCACCATTCTTTGCCTTCGGAATTAGTTACGGAGAGTTTCACCCACTATTATCTGTCATAAGCAACTGTTCCAATTAGGAGCATATAAAATGAAGCTGATGACACATGCAATGACGAAGTGCAAATTCTTTTTACTGTCTTACCGCTGCGTGACCAAATCAGAAACTTTCTAATGGCTATTAGAATGTGCTTGATCGTTTTGTATAATCCGTCTTCTCATCTACAAGTGTGAAGCATTTTACGGGTTACATTTTTATGCTATACCATAGAAACTGCTGTGAACTGTTTATATATTATGGATCTTAACCTTTCAGCCAATTTATTCCTTTTGTTTGGCTCATTACAGATCTAGAGTGCAGACGCTGCTCTTATGAAGTTTTATGATCACCCAAGTCAGCTGTCCAATCATCAGAAAAAGCAAGAGCTTGAAGGAGCATGTCATGAAGAAATGGACGGTGGGGTCCCTTTACCTCAGTATAAGCAAGGGCTTAAAGGGAGATTGGAACTTGTAATTAGGTTAGCTGAAGCTGTTCCATTTTAATTTTGAGTTTTTACAAGAATGATCCCAAAAGGACTCAAGTCTATTTTGACCTGATGCCTTCTAATCTCAAGTTGGTGGCCATAAAGGATAGCTTTCAGCCCCCAAAGAGGAGTTCCATTTGTAATTTGTAACAATTATATGGTAGATGTACTCGGCATTGTAGTCATCTTTGACGGGATGGATGTCTACTAATGGTGTATAATTTTGTAATATGAGAAAAAATTATTCAATAAAATGTGCTTCTTCTTTAATGTTTCTGCTTTGATTCTATAAAAAAGTTATGGTATCGGTTTATCACCTCACTTATTTGTCTATCTAAATGGTTAGATCTTAGAGATCTTAAAGATGATTGTCACAATATAAATATTCAAAATGTTTATAATAGACCCTTAAGAGTTACGCCATTTAAAAGATTGAAAAAAAAAAAAAATCAGAAAACCTAAAGATTCCCACATGGTCACGTTCCCATACATTTAGCTACTAAGAAGTCTCTCTGCGAGAGAGAGAATCTTCAATGACATGAGCATTGTCCTAGTGCTTGAAGCCAGATCAGTTGAACCCAGAGTAGCGGACATGTATTGTTTTGTTAATCACCAACTAGCACCAACCAAGAAATATGTTGGGAGAGAAATTAGTATAAGCCCTTATAAGTTAGTCTTAATTTTGCACAAATCAATTGGTGTTTTAGTTGTGTTTAGTTGTTAGAGTGAGCTCAATTTATCCCAACCCAATTATTGATGGGGTCTACTATTTTTTCAACTTTATGTAAAAAAGTTAAATTCATCTCAACCTATTTCATATATTTAAACACATTTCTCAACCTATTTATATTCAAACACATATCAATGGGACCCACAAAATACTACTATATACAGATAAATTCAGATCATCTGAGATCACATAAACATCCAAACGCAGTAATATTTCAAGATAATATTTCAAGATCACATAAAACTATACATTCCTGTCAGGTCATTTAGATAGAGATGCGTCTCTCTGGAGTCTTTCAATTGAAGAGGTTCCATCATCTATTTCCAAGCCTGAGCAACAATGAGTCACGCCATCTACTCCGTCATTAAATGACTATCAGTTTTGTCATTTAAGTTAAAGGAAAATACTAATTGAATCGATGATGTGCACCGATGCTTCTTTTATGTGTTTTTTTTATTTATAAATAATAATAATAAAAAAAAAATATAGAGGAAATGCACCATCGGTGTACATGATCGGTGCACATCGTCGGTCCCGTAAAGAGGCCTTAAGTTAAAACAACTGTAAATAAATATAAGACAATTTGAAACTCGGCTTCGTTTGATTTCCAAATTCAACTAAGCTCAGCTGAATTTAGTCAAACTTTAAGTTAAATCTAACATTCAAACACTAAACTCTCAAATTATTAAATTTATCCCAATTCAAAACCTTCTTACACGTGAGACCTACAACCTTTTTTAACTTAAAACATCTTTATACGTGAGACCCACAACCTTTTTTAATTTTTCATAAAAAATACTAAACTCATCTTAATATCCAAATATATTTTAAACTCAGTATAGATGGGTCCCATATAATTCGATCTACTACTCAACTCATTACTATTCTTAAAAAACTCAATTCAGTTGAGCTCAGCTCAACATCCAAACGCGGCCTAAAAGTTTAGAACAATTTTGTATTCTTCTTAATTCTTATATAACCATCTGTCTTCTTTCTCTGTATCTTATTTATTACAAATAATAATAAAGTAATATTCCATTTAAAAAACTTCGTAATTAGATTATAAATAGTATTAAAAATTAATAATTTCCCGTGCATAACACGGGTACTGTGGGACAAGTGCTTATAGAAATTCTAATAACCAAGGAGTTGAAGAACCTACAAACATATTTGCTTGTGTTGTAATAGTAGAGACTTGCTTACGATGATCAAATGATTGTAGTTGAACAGGTTTTAAGCTTTGTCCCCCTAAGTAGACTGCAGATCATGAATGATACAAGTAGAGTTCATAAAAGAAAGCAATCAATTAACAATCACACCCCTATATCTGATCTGCAGCTATACATTTTGCATCAAAGATTACTCTTGACTCAAGTCTCTCTTATTCTTAAATCTGAAGTCTCTGTTAGCTGAAAATTACTACTGCAGGCTCAATATCCATGACATTGGATAGACTTTTTCATCTTTTTTTCTAGATATTGTTGGAAACCTGCAAGTTTTATAACTTTTTTAAGCAAGATCACCCTTTCGTAGGTGATCAGAGGAGGGGGAGCTTTGTGAAGTTTCATGATTTGGTGGCAGAATTAGGTTCAGTGGAATCCAATATGAACATAATGTTAAACTAAGCTTCAATATTATTAATTTTTGACCTCACTAAACTTAAAAAAGAAATGTTAGGACTCCAGCTACAAAATGATCCATTGAAATCAAATTTACATTACAAGGAGATAAATTATCTAAGGAAAAGAGTTGGTGTAGATATAATCCTCATTCACAAAAACATTATCTTCTGGCTCCTCCTTTCCTTCTCTGCACTCGGAAATCTCCTTACTACACCCAGCAGCTCTTCCCTGCATCATATCCATTATCAATGTCTTGTTATATTATTAACAGTAACTCTATATGTTGTGTGTGTAGAGAGAGAGAGAGAGAGAGAGAGAGAGACAGAGAGATGACTACATTTGCAGAAGTCCCTGCAGAGCCCACCACAAATTCATTGGTGTTTGCTTCGCCTTGAGCTACAGATACAAAACAGTAAAAGAGAACAAAAATGAGAAAGAGAGCGAATCTTGAAGATGTCATCGGTACTTCTTTGAAGCCAAGTTCTTGGATGATAGTGAGAACAAGCAAAAGGTACCACCACAATATATGAAGCAATTTTCTCTAATCCAATCTTTTATTTATGAAGTTTGTAAGTTTTAAATATTTATATATATATTTATATATTCTTTTGGTCTGTCTCCGGATTCCTAGGCAGCAAGCTCAGTCCTCAAGGGCATCATGGGTTGGCTTCTCCTTGTGTCGTCCCTAACTAATATATAAATGGGCAAAGGACGTTGCCACTGATCACTGTCACTTGTTTAATGGGTCTCCAAGCTTCCTCTCTCTATATCCACACCCTGCTGATCTACCTAATACTGTCCTCCAAAGAAACATTAACTTAATCTTGCCATCTGAGCTTTCTATGTGCATACCAAACTTTACAAGAAGTAGCTTTACAACAATGAGATCTACTAAAAATATATACAGTTCGCAAGAAGAAAAGAAGGTTTAGCACTCGATATAACAAGAGGAGGAGCGACCCCAAGAAATGAACTAATTGCAAGGCAACAAAGAATGATGGTCAAGGTAATGCAAGAGTTTGAAGTCACTAAAAATGGGTCTTCTTTTACTATGAGGAAATACTCGAAAAAAAAAAAACCTTGCTTGGTAGAGATATTTCTTATTTAGAAGTCGACATTGATATGTTTGATTGAAAAAATAATTGTGTTGCACGAATGTCATATTGAATACATTATAAGCAGAATTTGTCCATGAAAAATAGACAAATTTCTTAAAGTCATATGCAGTGAAATATAAGATTACGGATTTTTTTAAAATTTAATATGAACAATTGTAAAAGGAATAAAATCTAAATATAATAAAATCCATACCTCAATGGGCTTGGATCAATGAAGGGCTAACTTTCCAGTATGCCATTTGTATAACTAGTCAAACATCAGGTCCATGGGTGTTGTATGCATGCTGCTCTTCCTGTCGGGTAGGCCTGTGCAAAAGACCCAATAAACCGAAGGGCCTAATTAAAATGGCCCGAACCGACCCGAGTTTCTTGGTTTTATTTATTTATTGGAATCGGGTCTCCAACCCGACCAGGAACGGTTTTTTTTTTTTTTTTTTTTTGTCTTGACGCCTGTCCGTATAAATACAAACTTATCTACTCAAACCCTAGCCACCCAAATATTCCCTTCACCTCAGTTTGTGGTACTATGCAACTATTCCCTTCTTCGGTCTATGTTGTTCCCATCTCCGTTTGTTTAGTTACTAGTTGCATCTTGGGAAAAACCATCAGAGAAACCAGTTTCCAGCCAGTGCAGCCACACCAAAATTTCTCACCGCCACTTGCCTTTATCAACGCGGAGCTAGCTTTGACCGCCAATGCAGCCATTTCCTCGGGCTGGAGTGGTTGCTTCAACTTACTCAACGACAAAGCAAAATAAAGCTGACCAAGTTGAAGTTCTTCGTCTTCGTTCACCACGGATACGACATCTCTTCGAGCAAACGTGGGGTTCTTTTGCAAAATGTAAGAAACCTTAACGATCGAAGCCGACTGTCTTGTAAGATGAGCTTGGTCGTAGCGACGTCCGTAGAACAGGATGAACTACAAATAACCATTTTTGTTGTGCCAACTGCCAACCGGATCCAATTCCAATGAGTCAGAAAAAAGACTACACAATCGACTTGGGCGATGAATGGAGATCAAGGATTTAGTTTGGGAAAGGAGAAATTATGGAGATCGAATGTTGGGACCCTAGATCTGGGAACAAAAGACTCGAGTTGAAGACTTGAAGTGGAGAAGGCAACTGGTCTTTCGCGAACGAAAAACTCTATTCAACCTTCACTATTCACACCATACTCCACACTCTATCTTTTTTTTTTAAAATTTTTTTATCAAATATATTTTTATATGAATAGTGAATAAAAAATTATAAATATTTTAAAAAAAAATAAATTTAAAAATAAATATTAAAAAATATAATTATCATTAATTATTTTTTTAATGTGTTAATTAAATAATCCACATTAAATAGTTTATTTAATTTTAATTTTATTAATTTAAATAATTTTTTTAATTAATTTATGTGCTAAAAAGATAAAAGAATCAGAAATGAAAAACACACATGAGCTGCCTTTCCAGAAACGGCGTCGTTTGATACCAAATTGGATCTAAATGGGTTTAAGTCACTGCAGGCAAAAAAAATAACTACGTCATTTCACGCAACTCAGTTATTTTTTTTAAAAATTAATGTCCCTAAAACGGCGCCGTTTGGGTTCAATTTCGAACCAAATGGTGTTGTTTCGTTTCTAACTCAAGGTCTTCGTCCCCCCCACCCCCTGCGCGATTCATTTCTATTTTTCCCAATTCCCCCTCCTGTGTGAGAAACCCTAGCACTGCGATCCCCCTTTCTTGCCCCTCCGTCGTAGTAGGCTCACAACACCTCCAATTTTGCCGATCGGTACTCTCTCTCTATATTTCATAGCCCGTTAATTTCTCTCTTAGTCTCTTATTGTTTGCATCATGAAGTTATTTTTGAACATATTTGGTTATCTGTTGATGCAAAAACAATGAACCAGCAAGTTGGTTTAACTGATACCAGCACAATGACCTGATCAATGAATAACTAACTGCTTTTGCAAGAAATTCCAAATACATGTATGTTGATTACCTGAGCAATCAAAGCTTTGAGAAGCTTTTTGTATGTCTTCTTGTCCTCAGAAACGTGCAGAAGTTCCTTGCTGGCAGATTCTTTCATAGAATTCACCACATCATGTTGTGCTTGAAGAACTTTTATACAAGATGCATTCAATTACATTGAGTATTCACTGCAATTTTTTTTCCTTGCCCTTTTATTGGAAAGAAAGATAGATTAGAAATATATAGCACAGAGTCAAGCAAGAGATGAAGAAAGTAAAAAAGACTAGCACTTGAGCATCAGGAAAATAAGTAGAAATAACAACTCGTCTCCAATAAAATGTGGAATATATGTTGTAAGTAATAACTTTCAACCAAATTTTTGTCCAATGCCAAGAAATAAATATAAAGCAGTTAATTTTGTTTTTCTTCTCCATTAACAAAGCATATCATTAGATCTCTTTGTATGTGGGGCTTTCAGTTTAATTTATCAAGTGTGCTGTTGTGTCTTGGGGCTTTCAGTGTGCTGGTTCAAGTGTGCTGGTTCCATGGATTGGGGGAATGTATATATATTAAAGTGTGTTGTGTATCAAGCATTCTCTTTCTCTTTAAAAGTTTCCCGTGAATTTAAGTTAAGTCTCTCCATTTTTCTAGATGGAGTCTTCTACAAATGATGTGCAAGAGTCAACGCAAGACATGCCTCCACTCCCACCCACAACCAATGTAAGTGATAAATCAGTTGGTGGGCCACAAAAATGTATAGTTAGGTCAATGGTTTGGGATCACTTTAGAATAATACCAAAAGGTGATCCAAGTAAACCTAGGGCTGCATGTCATTATTGTGGTGCTTCATATGCATGTGATACAAAGACCAATGGTACGAAAAAAATGAAGTATCACATTGAGAATCAATGTAAGAAATATCCGTTTAAGAAGAAGGATAAGTCCCAGATGACTCTAGGTTGGAAGGTGGATGGAGGAAGTGGTAGTGGAGGACTTGTGCCCATTGCATTTAGTGTTGAGGCTTGCCAACAAGCCTTAGGAGAGATGATTATTCTTGATGAGTTGCCCTTTAGGCATGCTGAAGGGAAGGGTTTCAGGAAGTTTATACTTGTGGTTTGTCCTAAGTTGGTAGGGATTCCATCCCGTATGACGGTTGCCAAGGACTGCTTTAGTTTGTTTTTGAAGGAAAAACAAAAGTTGAGAAATACTCTTTGAGGGTAGCAAATTTTCCTCACCACGGATACATGGACATCCATGCAAAACTTAAACTATATGTGTCTCATAGCACGCTTTATTGATGATGACTGAAAGTCTAGACTGGTCCTATGCATTACTAGGTCTGGTGCAGCGTGGAAAATCCTTGGACTGAATAGGTCCGGTCCAGTCCACAGAACCCCTTGGGGACCGACCGGACCTGACCGAGATCACCCCTAGAAAGTATAATGAATTGCATAAAAGAAAATTTGAAACTCAAAGGAACATCATATCTTGAAGAGTTCTAATAACATGAGTGCGACAGGGACATGCATTACCATAAAATCAACAAATATAGAAGACAATATAGCAAATATATGAAATCAGCAAGAAATGGTGTATTCTATTAATAGAAAGACTATGGCAGGTAATGTAATTTTCAAGATTGATATGGCAAATGCATATGATAGGGTGGAATGAGATTTCCTTTTACATTTTTTGGAGAGGTTCGGGTACCATAGTGTGCAGGTTGATTAGAAATTGTATTCAGTTGCCGTGGTATTCTATTATCATGAATGGAACTATTCGCAGCTTTTTTCAAGGTGGAAGAGGATTGAGGCAGGGCGATCTACTCTCGTCTTACCTTTTTATTATCATGGAAGAAGTCTTATTTCGACTATTAAAGCAAAATTTTTCAAATGGAAGAATTGGTAATTTTCCCTAACCACGAGGAATGCCAATATTTTACATCTTCTATATGCGGATGTAAATTGTCATTTTTACAAATGAGAGTAAGAAATCCGTAAAAGCATTGATGGAAGTTATTGGAACATATGAGAAATGGTCTAGGCAATGAGTAAACAAAGACAAAACAACGATTTATTTTGCAAAAAATTTTTCAACTGGGAGGAAACGGGAGCTACTTTGGATTACGGGTTTTGTAGAAGGCGCTTTTCCTTTTACAACCTTGGTGTTCCGATTGTATCAGGGAAATTATTAAGAAGATTTTTGGATTATCTCATCACAAGGGTTCGGGATAAGATTAGTGGATGGAAAAAGAAATGCTTGTCTGCTGGGGCTAAATTGGTTTTGATGAAGCATGTTTTGGCAAGTTTACCAATTCACTTGTTAGCTATACTTCAGCTCCCGAAATATATTTTGAAAATGTTAAATCACATGTTTAGCTCTTTCTTTTGGCGAGAGGTGAATGGGAAAGGGAAAAGAAATGGTTTTCAAGGGGGAGAATGTGTCAACCAATAGAAGAAAATGGCATGGGGCTGCGAAAGCTTGAAGATGTTCAGGCTTCATTGCATGCCAAATTTGAGTGGAAGATCCTTCAAGGGGATGATTTGTGGTGTAGATTCTTTCGTGTGAAGTATGCTGCTAATAAATATATATCTTTGGCTGATCCGCATAAAGGCATGTAGCTTCCCTTTAGTGTTACAGTAATCTAAATGGAAGGTCAGGGATGGAAGGTTGTCTTTTTGGTTTGATAATTGGTGGGATGGGGGCCCACTTGCTAATGTAAATTAGATAGTGGAAGAGCCGGAATTGCAAATATGTGAGTTGAAGATAGATAATGACTAGGATATTGATAAGCTGGAAGGGATGGTTGGCATTGATAGGGCGGTTGAAATTTGTAACTACTTGGGTTTAGGCAAAGAAGGCCAGGATATATTGGTCTGGACGAAGAATAATTATGGTAGGTTCTCAACAAAAAGTGTGTGTGAGTGTGTTTGGGTTCGTGCTTCGAAAGTGTGCTGGGCTGATTGGGTTTGGCATGAAAGATTACAAAAAACAATCTCTGTGTTTATGTGGAAGGCAATGAATAATTGTCTAAGGGTTGATGAGAGGTTGAGAAAGGTTGGCATTCCCATTCCTTCAAAATGTGATTGTTGTGCATGAGGGGATACTAAAGATTTAAATCACATTTTGATGGCGGGTGCAGTTGCTTCGAAAGTTTGGAGATTTTTCTTGGATCCTTTGGGTGTTCCATATGAGTCGAGCAGGTCTTGGTATCAAACAATGTTGTTGTGGTTTAGGAGGGCTTCAAGAGCAACTCAAATGGGAAGTATCATTGGTTTACTTTCATCTATTATTTCATGGAGACTATGGTTACGCCGATGTAAAGAGAGGATGGAAGGGAAATAAATTTCAGCTGAGGAAATAGGCCAACTGATTCGTTTCAATGTGGGTAAATTGCAGAATGCGAATTTGAAGGTTACAAGATGTTCACGTGCGGAAGAAGCGAGGCTACATGAGCTCAATGTTCCAATCATCCCAGTAAAACAGAGGGTGCTATGGGCTGTAGCTTGAAAGAAACCGATGTCTAGAAGAGTTACGCTAAATATAGACGGTAGTAGCTTGGGAAATCCGGGAGCTTTAGGGGTAGGAGGAATTTTACATGATTCTGATGGGAATGTTGTTTTGGCTTTTTTGAAGCAACTTGGTGAAGGAATGAATATTAGTGTAGAGTTGTAGGCTATGTTTCTTGGTTTACGATATTGCCGAGATATAGGTTTTCAAAGAGTAGATGTGGAATTAGACTCACAAGTGTGTGTGAAGTGGGTGTATTGGCAGAGATGTGATGTGTGGTATTTAGAAGATTATTGGGATGAAATAATGGGTTTTGTTCATAGTGGGGATGTTATTGTGCAGCATATTTTTAAAGAAGGAAATGCTCTGGAGGATTATTTGGCGAAATTGGGAGCAAATGGAGTTTCGTGTGAGTGGAACTCTTTAATTCAGGCTCCAAGGTTTTTTAGAGGTTTGATCCGTAGAGATAAATTGGCGTTGCCTTATTTACGATCTTGCTAATAATTGTAGAGTGGGGATGTTAGTTTTCGTTTTTGATTATGTTTTTGGTCATAAGGTTGTTTATGGTTTTAGTGAAAAATTGTAAATTGAAATAATGTAACCAATGTATTCTTCCGTCAAAAGTGAGGGCATTTGCAATTAAGCCTACGGGCAATTTATTAAAAAAAGAAAAAAAAGAAGACAATAGAGTGAAGAAGAAAGGTGATCTTCTTTCTCATTTGTGAAGGTTGCGACGTCGGGGAATAGCAAGTAGATGTTTGGCTCTAGGAACTGTAAGGCCAAACTCCTCGGTCATGCCCAACTCTGTTGGTAGCATGTTATTTGGAAGCTCCCAATCAAAGCAATGAACAAGTTGTGCCACCACGAGCCAAAACGCGGTTGGACCCAACTGTAACCTTGGGCAGCCTCTTCTCTCGGAGTCAATGGGAGAAGTTGGAAGTCACGTCCCCAGAGATCAATGCTACTCCCAGCAAACCTTTTCAGGAAGAACTTCTCAACGTCAGTCCAAACACTTGGGTTCCGCCAAATTGCCTTTACGATTACTATCAACCTAAACTTCTTGGGGATGCGGAAGCCTTGGATAGTGATGTCCTCTGTGGCTTCATGAGGTATCAGTAGAGGTGCTATTGGATGTAGCCTCATGGTTTCCTTTACAACCATGCCCAAGTATTCCAGCCTATCCAAATTTGATTCCTCCACCATCCTCTCCAGGCCCACTACATCTTCCATCTCCTGTTGAAGTTTCTTCATTACCCTTGGATGCTTGATGACTTTTGAAATTGTCCACTCAATTGCTGTTGCAGAAGCGTCCATTGATCCTGCAAGCATGTCCTGCAATGAAATCATTGTCAGGAAATTAGTGATCAACAACAAATTTGAATCAAAGAGTATACAAGTTCAATGAATGATTACCGAGATTATGGCCTTGATATTGGACCATTCAACACGATACTCGGAGTCTTCAGATCCCATGAAGCCTAGCATGACATCGACAAAGTCTTTAATCTTATATTCATCTATGGATTGGACATGATCGTCGATAATATTCTCCAAAAAGCCATCAAATATCTTACTAACTGCCTTCATGAGTCGCCTTAGCCCCTGAAGGTCAAAGGACCAATATAAGGAATGTAGTCACCAAGGTTAGGAGTAGCACCTAGATGCATACCATCTTGAATTACAACTTTGAATCCCCTCTCATCGAAATCCTTATCCATGTACTTCGTCCCAAACACCATACGACAACTCATATCCGAGTTAAGGGATGAGATCTTGGCACTGAGATTGATAACAATACATACACTCATAGGCAGCCTTTTCAATAAACTTCACCAGTAGGCCAAGCTCTTCTTTCCTCATGGATCTGAAAGAATTGATTTTGAGGTTGCTAAGCAATTCAAGGGTGCACATCTTGCGAATGTTGTGGCAATAAGGACCATAAGGAGAGAAGGAAAAGTTCTTTTGCTCATTAGAGATGTGCTTTGCAAACTCACTAGGTGGTCTACTAGCAAACACCAGGTCATGCGCTTTAAGAAACAGCTCAGCAACTTTAGGGGAGAAGACAACAATGGTGGGAACAAAGCCTAAGCGCAAGTGCGTGATGGGGCCATATTTTTGGGCTAGTCGATGAAGATCTCGATGAGGAAATTACCCAAACATATGAAGATTCCCAAAGATAGGCAAGCCTCTAGGACCGGGAGGTAGTTTCTTAGTCTTGTTCATCCTTCCCATGTCCATTCTCGCAGGAGATTTACAAGAATAGCCAGCACAAGTATCATCCACATCCAAGCCATAATAGGGATGTTTCACTCAGATGTTGCTATGGCTACAATATCAGAGTATTTAACCATGACATGGAAATTGCATAAAAGAATTAATGTTCATCCTTCTCTAGTTACTTCCTCTTACTCTCTTTTACAGAAAAAAGAGAGCATAAATAGGTCTAATGATCTCAAGATGGGCTCATTAGTTCAACCCAAAAATTTAAACATATAAGTGAAGAGATGGAAAATATTAACATAAAAGAATACAAATGGTGTATGCTTCAAAAAGATATATAGAACAATTAAAAGGAATAAATAAGGCTTCTTCAAGAAAACTATAATAGCTGGAAATGGGAAAGACAGGAATGCATGGGACATTAGGATGGCAAATGATAACATCGATCAAAAGATAAAGCCATTGTATAACAATGAAGTTTCAAGAAATGGCTTAAAATAATGGAGGCCTCTTTGATGTAAACATGGTGAATGATGATTGGAATTTCAGGGAGAATGTGATCTAGAATTATGGGATACATAACAGAAATTAGGGCTGGAATTTGGCTTTTGAAAGAAAAGAAAGAAACAAAGAAAGATGGGTGTGATGAAAAAATGATAGTTTTTAAATAGATAGCTCATAAATTTAGAGCTACACTATATATATTAGACTTTTGTTCTACTTCTATCGAGCTATGATGCATTACTATTATCAATATTTGGACTATTTCTTATAATAAGGCTGCAATATCCAACATATATATCACTGACAATGAATTAGAGTGTGAGTGAGGCTTGTACTTTTTTGTAGAACATCACAACACAACAATATGCAATCTAGTTGGCTGGGTGAAAATACAAATCTATTATTATGGTTGGCACACAATAAGAAGTCTTTTGAAGGAAGCATGCTATAATATAAAGAGTAATGTTAGATACAGTCTTTAGTGTTATACATTCTCTTTGAAAAATGATGTGGTCTACCATTAAAAAAATAATTTTTTTATGTGAATCATATATTTATCTACTTTTTTTCAAAAAGAGTACACGAGATTTACATATTCTAAAATTACAAATATCATTTCTCTAATATAAAACAACCTTATCATTTCCATCCCATTTAATGCAAGGAAAAAAAAACCCTCAATCAAGTAGTGCTCAACCTCCAATATCAGATCACGCAGGAAAAGAAAAAAGATAATCTCAAACAAAAAATTGCAACAAAAAAGACAACCTCTTGGAGAAAGTCATTCCCATCTTAGATAAGACAAGAAATTAAGGGTGTACAAAAACTGTTAAAACCAGCTGTTAGAGTATGGAATTGGCTGAAACTGGCAGAGAACCGGTCGGCCAGCAGTAGAAATAGGCTACAATTGACGTTAGTTGGTTTGATTCTGGTTTGAACCTGGTTCAAACCGGTGAACCAGCCGATTATATATATTATGTGTATAAAATGACGTTGTTTCACTTAAGTAAGTGAAACGACGTCGTTTTAAACTCAGGGTTTTAAAAAGATTTATGAAACGACGCCGTTTGGTTTAATACACCAAACGGCGCCATTTTGGGTTAAGGCTTCAACCCTAAGCGTATTATATTCACCATGTTGTAATTAAGTGAATGATATTTTCCTCTCACTTATTAATGTAAATATTTGTTGGTTAATTGCAAGTGAGTGCATTACACCTCTAGTTAGATTTATTTGTTGCTTATTTTCACAACACATCTAGATAGAGGCAAGTTGATTAATTTTCTTCATATCTGAAGTAAAAAAATTAAGGGAAATTGAAGAAAAGTCATTCAAACTGCCATACTTTCATGTGAAGATCAAGTATCAACCACCTATTTCACCACTCTTTTTTTAGTGCCATTCCAAAGGCCATCTATGAACACTTATAGACCATAACACGAATATGAGGGTTTGCATGGAGCAAAAGATGCTAGATTGGCCAAAATACTGACCTTAAAGGCTTAAGTTGATCAAAATGCTTTCTGGTCTAGTGCAACTTCCATGACAACAATTTTACTTCGTCAAGTCAAAACATCTCATTTTCAACATAATACAACTACATAGTAAATAACTCGACCAAAAATTGTATGCATTACTACTAATTTTCCACTTATCTATTACATACAACTAATTTTCAACTAATCTACACATTACAACTAATTTTCAACCTGACCAAAAAGCTAATTTTAATCCTTGGAAAAAATTGTACACATTATAACATGACCAAAAACTAATTTAGTTTATCTATAACACATTACAATTCAACCAAAAACTGAAAAACTATGACATAATCCAAGCATCCCTCCAATGGTGCTGAAATTTCAAACCTGCATTAAAATGGATTTATAAACATATTAATTGCTCAATTAAAGTCTTTCATATTCTAAATAAAATGACCATAAGTTCATATCTTCAATAACCTAGTTCATGAATGAAAACACTTAATATTTCATATTCTAAATCAAATACAAAAAAATACAAATAAAAATGTAAGTAGAAAAAGAATTCAAACAATATGAAAGCAATGGATGAGGAATAATAACTAATATTTCACATTTTGCTTGAAGAATTCAAAAAATAAAGGTCTTTGATAAACTAAAACCTCAAAGAAAAATAAAACCCCAAGGGTAAAAAGACAAGTATGGATTTTGATTAATATCCACTCCAAAAAAGTTTTTAGGTAGAGTCAAGAACACAAGCAAGTACACAATGCAAAGAAAAAGGTTTGTGTTTTTTGAATGATTCTTTGTGACACTGATGTGCATGTATGTTGATAATTTTTCAATTTAGAGGTGGTCAATGACCCCACGCCATGACAATTTGGAGAAAAACAGGAGATTTCACTCTCACCTCCCCAAATCAAATTCAGGCCCAAACATTGTTGGGTTTTCATTAAATCCCTAGATCATTTTGTTTAATATCCCTTTTTTAGACATAGCTTAATCCAAAGCTGTAGTTTTTTTGGTTATTAGTTAGATTTATTTGTGGAAAGGGATTTCATTGAAAGTTTTAATTGTGAAGAGGTAGAGGGCCAAATACCCAACCAACTCAGGGAGAAAAATGCGTAGCAATCACAACCAAATTAGGAAAAAATTTATATATACCGAATGAATCAGAACCAAGCTTGATCAAAACAAGGGGCCGAACAACGACTTGGGGCCTACCTGGAGGCGTGATAGGGGTGTCTTAAGCAGTTTGTATGGCGACAGTGAAGGCTGTAACTAGTAAACTTTAACCATTTTTGGTCAAAACCCATAAAGAGAAAGAGAGTCGGGGAGGGGCAGAGAATAGATGGAGGGAGATAGAGTCACCAGAGATGGTGGCTATTGTATGTCTATTGTATTGATTTAAAGCCAGTCTGATTATGCATGTCTATTGTATTGATTTAATTAGTGAATATAAGAACTAGACATTCAAGAGTACAATAAGACTACAACTATGTATAAGCTATCTATGGAAAGTATAATTTGCTATACAAGAAAATAACGGATTACAAAATGTACAAGAATATAAATACATAGAGTTGGTATCAAGGCATAGTAATGGCAATGTATCACGGCATAGCAATGGGAATATATCTTGATAGAAAAATCCCACAAATAGAGAAAGGGAATATATGGATATACCACAAGAGGAACGGTAGAAGTGGAAATCTGAAGATAATAAGACAACGAAAACATATATAGCACAACACGGAAGTGGAACAATCCCATCACTAGAGCAGAGTACATTGCATGTTTGCAAGGATGGAGCCAATAGATTTCAGAGGAGAGAGATGTCAAGAATTGAAAGATGTATCAAGCGCGAGACACTTCTGAAGCAAGTAACGATAGATACAAATTCTAAATAGACAAGAATCATACAAGTTCTTTGTAAAAAAGTGGATTACACTAATAAAGAATAGTTTGTTTTACACTTTTTAAGGTGGAGTTCACATTTTTATAAAGGCTTGTATATGGCTTATCTATTTGGAACTTATACAAATCATTTTTCTTTTGAAGCTTACATATCAACTCACACAGTAATAAAACTTTAGTTCCATCAACGAAGGTATCAGAGCATTCACATTGACCCAACAAATTATTTGTAAAAATTTATTCAAAAATTGTATCTTTTTTTTTAATTTTAATTCTTCATCTTTTCTAAACCTCTTTTTTTTTTTTTTTTGTCTTTCAAAAATAAAAAGCGGAAGAAATTTTTTTAATTTATTTCTTTTCATATCTTCGTAATTATTTAATTATTTGTTGTGCCCGTGTTTTCGACTTTTTATTTGTAACAAAAATTTTTAAAATTATTTATCTCTTCAAACAGTAATGTTTTCAAAATCAATACTTTCCTAACAATAATATTTTTTAAAAACCATCTTTTCCCAAATGGTCGAATTTAAGAAAAATAATGCATACAATCTTTATGTACAAATCTCGTGCAAGTGCTTCATAAAAAAGTGGATTCCATCATAAAAATATGAAAAACTCACCTTTTTTTAATGAGACTCACAATTTTTTCAAAATTCTTGTACAAGACTTATATATTTGGAGCTTGTACTTAACAGTACTAAAGAAAAAATTGCATAAATAGTGTGTCAGATGGCCTTCTTTTTAATATAATTTTATTTATTTATTACCATTCTCTCAACATCTCCTAATATCTCAGTAATTAATAATAGACAATGATACTTATATAGATTCATAATCAATCAATGCAAACATGTCAATTCATGGAAAATGAAATTAATAAAATTATCAATCGTGTAATGTAGAGTTTTAAAAGAGTTGTAAGGGAGTTTTAGGTTAAGTATTGTAACGCCCGTCCTCGTGGTGGGTATTTTTTTTTTTTTACAAAATATTTTAGAAAATACGACGGGAATTACCGTCCAGTTTAAAACCTTTCACTGTTCTTCCCAAGGTGCAAGACTCTACGTTAATAAATACATTTTTGCTTTTACAATAAAAGAAGCTTGGGGTTTAAAATAGTGGAAAATATAAATCTTTAAAATAAAAGGCCTTTCTTACATTTAAAACCTTCATGCCTAGACTTCCGTGCCCTTCTCCTTTTGGCCGTGTCCCTCCTGAGCGTACTGCTCATTCAGTTCCTGTGGGGGGCACACATAAAAATTAAAATGAGTCGAATACTCAGTAAGCGTTACTTCATACCGTTAAAATATAAAAACGTAGGTTTTCAGTCATGCATTCATCATTCCATACATACTATAAGTACATGCATACGTGCTTTCGTTTGAAAACATCACTGACGGGGTTTTTCTTCTAAAAAAATCGGTTTTCTTTTAGTAAAACATTTCTCCCGTCAGTGCCTACATTTCTTAAAAAGTGCCGTGCATTCTTACATTACTTTTTCTTTTCGTAAACGTCAGTAGACGGGGGTTTTCATAATTAAAAATGTGTTTTTCTTTTGGTAAAACCTTACCCCGTTACTGCCTTCAATTCTTGAAGAGTGCCATGCATTCATACATTCTTTTTTTATCGCTTTCATAGGCCAGTGCACACTGTTACGCCCCGTGTGCTTGGGTTAGCGGCCTTTTGGGCCGATGGATTCGCCCGTGGCCACGGGTTGGAATCCCTTTCCGTCAGGGATGCAGCACTGGGTGCACTACCAGATACTACCGCCTGGCATTGCAATCTGCCCATTCATTCATTTGGGTACCCCGTTCATTCATTTCATGTGGCCGTTACGTATTTTCATACATTTATGCGTGCTCATGCCTTTTTTTCGTTCTTTCTTACGTTCATTCATTCATGGCAGCTCTAGAGAGCTGCAGCTTTCATTCATTTCATGTGCATGAGCATGCATTTCTTTTCTTTTCATTTCATTTCGTTCGTGCTTTCATGGAAAAACATCTTTTCGTGAAAAACGTATTTTCGTGAGAAAACATTCTTTTCGTGAGAAAACATTCTTTTCTTGAGAAAACGTTCTTTTGGGGCGAGAGCCCGAAAACATCTTTTCGTTCATCGTCTTTTCTTTGGAAATACATACAATAATTACCACGTATAGTCATCCATTCACATGCATACACTTAATACTTTTGGGTTCGTGAAAAGGGATTGCCAAATGCGTTACTTTTCGTTCTTCTTTTCGTAAAACGTCTGCCCTTGAAAAGGGAGACCAGTTCTTTTCTTCGTTTTCATAAGGAAAAACATTTCTTTTACTTTTTCATATATTTAGAAAACTCTAGAAGAGTATGAACGTAACACTTACTTGGACTCCATGCTACTTTCATACCATACAGTCTGTTCATACCGTACAGTCCATTCATGCGTGTCAGATGACAACCTATATGCATACATAACCTTAACGTTATTCTCTATCTAGTGCATAAGCAACTGACTAGAAATAGAGCTATACTTTACTTAGAGAACACTCTCCTTCTATAGCATGCTCTTTCACGTTTCTTAATATGATAAAAACCCTTAGGGACCCATTACGGTCTCTACTTCCTTCAACCTTAACGTTTTACTTCGAGTGCTTACTCACTAGGATGAACTCATGTTCATCTTAGAATTAAGACACTAGGACCTTTGTCCTGTTCTTCTTATTAACCACATTCGGATGCACGACTTAGACCAACTAAGTCACGCATCTCATTCCTAGACAGTACCTTCATCCTCACCTTTATGCATCTTAGCTCACTCTATTTCTCATGACCTGACCATCCATATACATCACACGGCTCTAAGCCAACCCCGAGGCTTAAGTATCGTGTCATCATACATAGGACAGATTACCCATTATTTACGGTAAATCAGTTCTGCACATGTGTCTAACCAGACAGCACACGTACTTTACCCTTTTATCTCTTAAGACCATCATTTAATACATTGGTCACGGACTCGTATGGCGAACGCCATACTCCGTTACCAACCTTCTCATACCCAGCTAGCACGACTCTTCGTGCTACCCGAACCTCATGACAGTTTATCCCAACACTTAGCCGATGAGACTCTGTTCATAACTACACTTTCCGTCACGCCATGTAGCTCGAGACTGTTCCCAAGCTACACCGTGACCTTGTCACATCATCTCACATACATCTTAGGTCATCACAGCGCAACTCCATGATGGACCACGTCTCTTCATGACGTTGCCCAATCATGCTTCCGCTGCACTGCTCTGATACTTCTTAGCTACTTTGCACTTATTCCCGGTCATAAACCAATCACACGGCAACATCTGTCGCCTTGGATTACAGCCATACTTCACAGCCATTTCGGGACACTGTTTCACAGTTCCCGACACCATACGCCAAGTTCTTCCCCTATCAACTACACAACCATCCTCATCCTTGCGACACGCCACTACGTCACCAATATGGCACATATGCCATATTGTAACGTCTCACCACATGGAGTACACTCCTCGTGTACTCCATTTACAACATTACTCCACGTCACCAATACGGCACACCTGCCGTACTGTGCATCATTTCCCAACATGAAGTACACTCCTCTACGTCACCAATACGGCACATAAGCCATATGGTGCATCGCTCCATCACATGGAGTACACCCTATGTGTACTCCACTCACGGCACTACACCACGTCACTGCTACCGCACATGCACTACAACCACACTTCACAACACAATTCACAACACAATTCCCAACACTACACAGCACAGTCCACAATCTCCATAGCACAGTCCACAATACTACACAGCACACTTTCCAACTACGCCCAGCCCATCACATCACCATCATACCACACAGCAGTCCTATAATACTAGCAGCACAGTCCACAACCTAGTCAACTAGCTAGCATCTAACATAAATAGCGAGGGATAGAGAATTATACCATCGACGGGATAACCCGTGCATCGCTCGTTGACCGCTACAGCGAATACGCCAGAGGAGCGTACGGGGTGGCTACACCGCGTACAGTGACTGTTTAAGTGTTTGGATAGTTAGGTGTGGTCTTGGAAGGGTCTACGGTGACCTTGATGATGATGGCAATGAGCGTATCACGGCGGATCTTGCCGTGTACAGTGGCGGTCAGTCACGCGCAGTGACTGTCCATCACGTGCAGTGATTACCCTCCACATAAAGTGGTGGTTTAGGCTTGGGCTAGGCTAGGGGAGGTTGCTAGTGGAGCCGTGGAGGCTCGGTGGCGGTCGGCACGGTGGTCTATGGTGGCTGGCCGTGCACTGTGAGGGAGGATAGGCCGTGGGAGAGTGCGAGAGAGTGTGGGGTCGTGGGTGGTAGATTGGGGCCATGGGTGGTACCGTTGGACTCGTGGTGGCCTAAGGATGCTGGCTAGGGTGGTCGTTCGCCATGGGTGGCGGCGGACGGTGGCGGATCGGGGCAAACCCGTGCGCCACTACGGGAGACACCGGAAGGTGGAGGAGAGGCCTATTGGGCGTGGGTTTGCTGGAGGAGGAAGGGGGAGACCTCAGGAGTCTTGTGGTGGGGGCCGGTGGTCGAGGTGGCCGCGCACGGCGGCGCTAGGGGCTCGCATAGTGAACTCGTGCATGGAGGAGCCTAAGCTCGTGCATGGTGGCTACCGGCGGGGAGAGGGAGGCCGAGATCACTGGAGGAGGCCGGTCGGTGGCTAGGGAAGCTACCCTAGTGATGGTGGCGCCGGAGGATGGCGCACGGCGGCAGATCGGCTCCAAAGCCCATTCGGGCTTGCACTGCCGTGGGAGGAGGAGGGGAGAGCGTGAGGGAGTGGGGCCGGTGCTGGGAGACTCGCCGGGGGGAGGCGGTGCCGATGGTGTAGGCGGTGAGGCACGCCGGCGTTGGGCTGGGGCTGGAGGCTTTCGGGCGTGAGAGGGAGGCCGCGTACGTCGCAAGCCGAGAGGGAGAAAGGAGAGAGAGAGGGCTGGGGGAAAAGTGAGGGAGAAAGAGAGAGGGGCTGGGTTTTATCCTAAAACCCATCGTCTGTAGATCAATAAAATGATCTACGATGACCTTTAAATATTGATTTGAAAATGCGTAAAAGCTAACTCATTTAAAAGCACTAAGAGGAATTAAGATAGAATATTATTTAAAATAATATTCCTTCATCATTTATAAAATGATGAAGTCTCACTTAAAATAATTAAAAGAGTAAAACTATTAAATAAATGAAGATTCCATTATTATTTAAATCACCTAATATTTTAAATAACTAGAATTATTTATATAAAATGATTCCCTACAATTATAATATTTTTGGAGCTCTTCAAAGATATTATAATTGAGTTATTTAAAATATTCTTTATTTAAATAGTGATAGGAATCTTCCATGTAAAATACACAATACTTTAAAACACAAAACTAGCTTTATAAACTACGTAGTACCTTTTAAAAACAAGCCATCGGGATCTGGCACACGTAACGGGGCTCTTAGACACTAGAGAGGGGAGTGAACAGGCTGACACATCTGACGTAATTGCTTACGTCAGAAGAAAGGAAGGAGCATGGTGTTACAAGTATTTTTATACAATAAATAATTTCTACAAATTTAAGGAAAATTATTCAACTCCAATCCTTTTTTCATTTTGTTTTATAAATTTATATAAAATAAAACCTTTTTAATAAAATGATGTAAAAAAATAATTTTATTTTCAATGGAAGGTATTTTAAAAATCTTCAAAAACCAATTTATTTTGTTTTTTAATAATAGAAAAATTCTTGTTTTTGTTGGAGTATAGCATCTCATATAGAAAACATGGAGTTAAAATCCAAAGAAGAAAAGGCCAAGGCTAAAATAGACAATATACATTAGTTAATTATTTTCTGTTATGTTGATTTTCAGTATAAATAGATGTAAATACAGATGATTACTTTACTTGATTCATAATACAATTCCTTTCAGATAGCCTACGTGAATACATTTTCTGTTCTTCATACTTCTTCATTTTCAATTTATGAAACTCTTGACAGTTTTACTTAATGCAGAAAAAATTGACCGCGTTTTCACGTAAAATTACTACCAAAATTTCATAAAGTCGTGCAGTGAAATATAAGATTAAGGATTTTTTCAAAATTTAATATGAACAATTGTAAATGGAATAAAATATAAATATAATAAAATCCATACCTCAATGGGCTTGGATCAACGAAGGCTAACTTTGCCGTATGTCATTTCTATAGCTGGGCAAACATCAGGTCC
Source organism: Cyclocarya paliurus (assembly GCA_029856935.1). Classification (NCBI taxonomy): domain Eukaryota; kingdom Viridiplantae; phylum Streptophyta; class Magnoliopsida; order Fagales; family Juglandaceae; genus Cyclocarya; species Cyclocarya paliurus. Next base: position 10,137,644 of record CM056950.1, read on the forward strand.
ATGGGTGTTGTATGCATGCTGCTCTTGCTGTCGGGCTCCCAGCAGCATCTTCATGCCATTTGTTCGGCCTACATATGAGAAGCTCTGAGTTTTTAATAAAATAGCAAATAAATTGTATTTACAGATTGTATTTTTATCGTGTTAAGATATAAGTATTTTATTCTATAGACTATATCAAACACGATGTGCTTAATTAAATCATCCGAAACTTAAAATCTTAACAAGACTAATATAAATAACGGATGGCACAACAAAACTTGATAACTCGTTTAATAGTTGATTATAATTAAATAAACAGGTCAAGATGTGCGATCTTGACCCATTTCGTGCAAATAAGTTAAACAAACTCGAATAACCTGTTAGACTTAATTGACATAATTTTATATAAAAATGAATATCTACAAATTTTAGTAGCCACATTATAGTTAATATCTCCAGGAAAAGTGACTAAATACCAACAAAAAATGTCAATATTTTTAAAATATTAACTTATAATAATATCAATATTCCAATCCCAACAATAACAAACATAAGAATACATATTGTATAGTATCTTTGAATAAAATTTAAGCATATTATATGGGTTTGATTGCGATTTAAGAGGATTGACTAATTTATTAATCTTGTCTAATCAACTCGATATATTTTAATTGAAACTCATTTATATCAAATTTAAACCCATTTATTTCTTGTTGTATTCACTTTAACTGCAATTGGTTGGAGAGCTATTCTTCCTGGATGCTTCACTACCATTTACTGTTGAGAAGAGTTACAAATGCTTGTGATCAACTTGTGTATGCTAGTTGGAGTATTTCACATACAATGATGTCTCTCTTATTTTATGAATATTTTTCGATTACATATTGGACAGAAAGTACAATGAGTTGCATAAAAGCAAATCTCAAACTCAAAGGAACATCATATCTTGAAGAGTTCTAAAAACATGAGTGCGATAGAGACATGCATTACCATGAAATTGACAAATATAGACGACAATAGAGTGAAGAAGAAATGTGATCTTCTTTCTCATTTGTGAAGGTTGCGACGTCGGGGAATAACAAGTAGATGTTTAGCTCTAGGAACGGTAAGGCCAAACTCCTCGGTCATGTCCAACTCAGTTGGTATCATGTTATTAGGAAGCTCCCAATCAAAGCAATGAACAAGCTGTGCCACCACGAGCCGAACCACAGTTAGACCCAACTGTAACCCCGGGCAGCCTCTTCTCCTAGAGCCGAATGGAAGAAGTTGGAAGTCACGTCCCCGGAGATCAATACTACTCCCAACAAACCTTTCCGGGTAGAACTTCTCAACATCAGTCCAAACACTTGGGTCTCGCCCAATTGCCCATACGTTTACTAACAACCTAGACTTCTTGGGGATGTGGAAGCCTTGGATAGTGATGTCCTCTGTGGCCTCATGAGGTACCAGTAGAGGTCCTACTGGATGTAGCCTCATGGTTTCCTTTACAACCATGTCCAAGTATTCTAGCCTATCCAAATCTGATTCCTCTACCATCCTCTCCAAGCCCACTACATCTTCTAGCTCCTTTTGAAGTTTCTTCATTACCCATGGATGCTTGATGACTTCTGAAATTGCCCACTCAATTGATGTTGCAGTAGTGTCCATTGATCCTACAAGCATATCCTGCAATGAAATCATTGTCAAGAAATAAGTGATGAACAACAAATTTGAGTCAAAGAGTATACAAGTTCAACAAATGTTTACCAAGATTATGGCCTTGATGTTGGACAGTTCGACACGGTACTCAGAGTCTTTAGATCCCGTGAAGCTCAGCATGACATCGACAAAATCCTTAATTTTATTTTCATCTTTGGATTGGACATGATCGTTGATAATTTTCTCCAAAAAGCCATCAAATATCTTACTAATTGCCTTCATGCGACGCGTCAGCCCCTGAAGGTCAAGGAGACCAACATAAGGAATGTAGTCACCAAGGTTAAGAATAGCACCTAGATGCATAGCCTCTTGAATTACAGCCTTGAATCCCCTCTCATCAAAATCCTTATCCATGTACTTCTTCCCAAACACCATACGACAACTCATATCCGTGCTGAGGGATGAGATTTTGGCACTGAGATCGACAACAATACAATCATAGGCAGCCTTTTCAATAAACTTCACCAGTAGGCCAAGTTCTTCTTTCCTCATAGATCTGAAAGAATTTATTTTGAGGTTGCCAAGCAATTCAAGGGTGCACATCTTGCGAATGTTGAGCCAATAAGGACCATAAGGAGAAAAGGACAAGCTTTTTTGCTCATAAGAGATGTGCTTTGCAAACTCAGTAGGTGGTCTACTAGCAAACACAAGGTCATGAGTTTTAAGAAACAGCTCAGCAGCTTGGGGGGAGGAGACAACAATGGTGGGCACAATGCCTAAGCGCAAGTGCATGATGGGGCCATATTTTTGGGCAAGTCGATGAAGATCTCGATGCGGAAATTTCCCAAAAATATGAAGATTCCCGAAGATAGGCAAGCCTCATGGACCAGAGGTAGTTTCTTAGTCTTGTTCATGCTTCTCCATGTCCATTCTAATAGGAGATAAGCAAGAATAACCAGCACAAGTATCACCCACGTCCAAGCCATAATAGGCATGTTTCACTCAGATGTTGTTATGGCCATAATATCTGAGTCTTTATCCATGACATGGAAATGGCATAAAAGATTAAGGAGGTTTGGATACAAAAAGTCATTTTAATTCATCTCATCTCAATATTACAACTTTCCTAAATTACCACACAAAATAAAATAAACAAATAATTTTTTCCAAATCCCAAAACAATAATAATATTCTAATTATATTTTATTCAATTTTCAACTTGCATCTCAATTCATCTTATCTCAACTCACTATCCAAACCTCTCATGTTTATCCTTCTCCAGTTACTCTCTCTTACTTTCTTTTTGAGGGGGAAAAAAAAGAGAGAGCATAAATAAGTTCTTAAGATGCGCTCATTAGTTCAACATAAAAATTTAAACATATGAGTGAAGAGATGGAAAATATTAACATAAAAGAATACAAATGTGTATGCTTCGAAAAGATAAATAGAACAATTAAAAGGAAAACATAAGGCTTCTTCAAGAAAACAATAATAGCTGGAAATGGGAAAGGCAGGAATGCATGGGACATTAGAATGGCAAATGATAAAATCGATTAAAAGATAAGCCATTGTATAACAATGAAGTTTCAAGAAATGGCTTAAAATAATGGAGGCCTCTTTGATGTAAACATGGTGAATGATGATTGGAATTTCAGGGAGAATGTGATCTATAATTATGGGATAAATAACAGAAATTAGGGCGGGAATTTGGCGTTTGAAAGAAAAGAAAAAAACAAAGAAAGATGGGTGTTAAGAAAAAAGGTTAATTTTTAAATAGATAGATAATAAATTTAGAGTTACGCTATATACTACACTTTTGTCCTACTTCTATAGAACTATGTTGATGCATTATTATTATCAATATCGAACTATTTCTTATATATCACTGATAATGAATTAGAGTGAGTGCGACTTGTACTTTTTTATAGAACATCACAACACAACAATATGCAATCTAGTTGGCTGGATGAAAATACAAATCTGTCATTATGGTTGGCACATAACAAAAAGTCTTTTGAAGGAATCATGTCATAATATAAAGAATAATCTTATATATGTTCTATACATTCTCTTTGAAAAATAATGTAGTCTACTATTAAAGAAATAATTTTTTTCATGTGAATCTTATATTTATCTATTTTTTAAAAAAGAGTGTACGAGATTTACATATTCTAAAACTGTAAATATAATTTTTTTAATATAAATCAACCATGTCATTTCCATCCCATTTAATGCAAGGGAAAAAAAAAAAAAACAACCTCAATGAAATAGTGCTGAACCTCCAATATCAGATCACGCCGGAAAAGAAAAAAAGAAAATCTCAAACAAAAATTGTAACAAAAAAGACAACCACTAGGAAAAGTCGTCATTTCCATCTCAGATAACACTCGAAATCATTTCGAGCTTAGAAGTAAAAAAATGCTTGATTTCAACATGCAAGCAAGAATAAAAAACACCTCTTAGAAAAAGTCAACATTTCCATCAAAGATGACGCAAGAAGAGAAATAATACCTGCCCAGTTTTTACCTCCAAGAGAGAGAAATCTTGGACAAAAGAGGATGCTCTTGTTCCCTACAATAAACAAAGGTATAAAATAAAAGTACAAGCCGAGAATGTCCGAAAGGAACCAATCAGTTACAACGCACAGGTTGGGGTGTCGTGATATATATAATCGAAATACCCCTTTATATTTGCAGAGTATGCAATTTGTAGGGAAGCAGACTTGTCCAATAATGCAATATATTGTGAACGTGAAATGCAAGGGGATTACATTTCTTTCTATATATATCTTTGATTTCACGTGTTAAACGGACTTCTTGACATAAAGACAACAGAACATGTATTTAATGGCTTCATACAATTATAGAGCAAATGTCTTCCCCATGTGAAAAAGAAACCAAGGTCGCACTCAAAATATCTTTGTATTCTGCACCAAACAGAGGCTCATAAGAAATCAAGAGTTACTTCGTGATTAAGGAAGTAACTTCCACTGGGGGCTTCCGCTGTGATTTTATTTTTTATTTTACTTCGTGATTAAAGAAGTATTTTTTAATGATGTTATGATTTTTTTTTTTTAAAATATTTAAAAATGTTAAAAAAATCTATATAAAAAAAAATTAAAAAAAAACACATGTTAGAGCTTAGCGGGAGCCCCACTAGTGGCTCTAGCATTATCCATATATATAAATAGTTACTGTAGCTAGCAAGCAAAAAATTTATCTTTTACCTCTTTAATGTAAACCATTTTAAGGGATTATTGGCCAAACTGCAGTTTACATTTACATTTGGCTAAGCTAATGTGACTTTTTCTTACTCATCCTTTTGAAACCTCTTATATTCCATTTTATATTTTTTTTCTTCTATTAAAATAATATTTTATTATTATTATTTTTACTCATTTCTTTATACATTCTTAACTATTCAATTTTTGTCTTCCAGACATAGAGGCGAAGAAATTTTTCGATTTGTTTCTTTTGACATCTTTGTAATTATTTAATTATTTGTTGTGCCCATGTTTTCAATTTTTCATTTGTAACAAAAATTTTTAAAATTATTTATCTTAATGTTTTCAAAATTAATGCTTTTGTAACAATAATAGCTTTTAAAAATCATCTTTTCCAATTGGTAAAATTTAAAAAAACAAGTATCATCTCAATGGTGGCATTTTTGCCGAGTTTCAATTATAACAAATATGAGTACAAGAGAAAATATAGATAATTGAACGAAGAATTTATTTTGTTAATCAAATAAGTATTTAGAACCCCTTTTTTGGTTAAAAGTTAAATCTTTTTACTAATTTTTAATCAATAAGCGGAATTCTCTAAAACCTTGATGTTGACAAGAAAAAAAAGTAGGGTATTGTGTTTACTCACGTCTCTGCTATATCCCAGCTTGTCTCCTCGCTATCATTGTATATATTATATGCTAAACATGGTAGGGTATTGTGTTTACTCACGTCTCTGCTATATCCCAGCTTGTCTGCTCGCTATCATTGAATATGCTAAACATGGTAGGGTACTGTGTTTACTCACGTCTCTGCTATATCCCTCGTCTCCTCGCTATTATTGTATGCTGATCGAAGTTACTTTCAATGTGAATCACAAAAACTACAAAAAGAACTGTACTTCCATTGAAAATTATAAAAAAAAAAAATCTCAATTATTACTTTATGTCAATCACTGTACAAATAGAACTTAAGATTTGTACCAGAATATAGAAATTTAAGAAAAGAAAAATCTTCTTGCAAACAAGTTTATGCACCAAATTGTGTATTGATATTGACATGTAAAGTTTTTATTTAATGAAATAGTGTGAAATGTAGATAAAAATAATTTTCGTGATATAGAGGACCTTTTGCTTCTCTTATTATTATTTTTTTTATTTTTATTTTTAATAAAAAAAATCATATCAGCGTCAGTATGCGATTTGGTGCCCCAAACTGTTTGTACCTAACAAGACTCTTATTTTAAAGGAAGATAAATGATACATATAAACTTCAAATGCATAACTCTCGTGCAAGTTATTTATAAAAAAATGAACCATATTATAGAAATGTGGGAAAAAATCACTTTTTTTAATGGAGCTCACATTTTTACAAAATATTTGTACAAGAGCTTGTACATTTGAAACTTATACTTAATAATATTCAAGAAAAACTTGCTTGAACACGTCCTTTTTGATGTATTTTTATTATTATCATTCTCTCAACATCTCTTAACATGATATCAAATAATTAGTCAATAATTAAGATTTAATAAAGATAATGATACACTTGTAGAGATTCATAATCAATCAATGCAAACATGTCAATTAATGAAAAATGAAATTCAATCTTATAAAAGTATCAATCATGTAATGTAGAGTTTTAAAGAATTGTAAGGGAGTTTTAGGTTAATTATTTTTTATATAATAAATAATTTTTATACATTTGGCCTTGTTTGGATTGAGAAGTGATTTCAACTCATCTTATTATTACAATTTTCCAATTCTTACACAAAATATAATAAACAATTCAATTTTTTTAAATTTTAAAACAATAATAATATTTAAAAATAATATTCTAACATTATTTTATTTAACTCATTTAAAATTATCTAATCTCAACTCATTGTCCAACTACAATCTTTTTTCATTTTGTTTTATCATTTTATATAAAATAAAACATGTTTTAATAAAATGATGTAAAAAATAATTTTATTTTCAATGGAAGGTATTTTAAAAATCTTTAAAAATCTATTTATTTTAATTCTTATTTATTAATAATAGAAAAAATTCGTATTTTTACTTAATGCAGAAAAAACATTTTTGTAACAAGCGATTCGTACTATCAAAGAAGTGATTTACGAAGGTTTAAGAGTTTTCTTTAAGCATTTACGAAGAAATCATTTGTAAAAAAATGCAGTATTTTACATGAAAATTGAATGAAGAGTTTATTTTGTTAATCAAATAAGTATTTAGAAAAATATATTTAAGAATAAACAGTAACACTTCATATTTAAAAATCTATTGTTCAAACGTCAAAATTTTTTCCAATAATAATCACCCGAACATAGATCCTATTTTTGGTTAAAAGTTAAATCTTTTTAGTAGATTTTCGTCAATAAGCCATGGAATGCTCTAAAACCTTGATGTTGACAAGAAAAAAAGTAGGGTATTGTTTTTACTCACGTCTCTGCTGTATCCCTTGTCTCCTATCATTGCATGCTAAAAATAGTAGGGTACTGTGTTTACTCACGTCTCTGCTACATCCCTCTTCTCCTTGCTATCACTGTATGCTGATGGAAATGTCAATCACAAAAACTACAAAAAGACCTGTAGTTTCATTGAAAATTATGATAACAAAAAGAAAAAATATCTCTATTATACTCTACTTCAATAAATCTTCCCAACCTTCCAACACTCCACACTCCATCTTTTTAAAATTTTTTTTTAATTTTTTTATTAAATAATTTTTATATGAATAGTGAATAAAAAATTTGAAATAGTTTAAAAAAAATAAATTCAAAAAACAATTTTAAAAAAATATTAAAAAATATTAAAAAATGTGGAGTGTGGAGTGTGGATGAATAGTAGGAGGTTGTGTAGCAAAAACCCTTATTACTTTATGTCAATCACTGTATAAAAAGAACTCAAGATTTGTAACAGAATACAAAAATTTAAGGAAAAGTCTTCTTCTTCATGCACCAAACCATACCACTGATATTAATATGTAAAATATCTATTTAATGAAATGGTGCAAATTAAAAATAGAAATAATTTCCTTGAGATAGAAGATTTTATTCTTTTCTCAAATTTTTTATTTCTTTTTAATAAAAAAAGTCATATCAGTTTTGGTATGCGGTTTAGTATCCCAAACTGCTTGTACTTAGGAAGACTCTTATTTTAAAGGAAGAGAAATGATACATATAAACTTCAAATCCACAACTCTCGTGTAAGTTATTTATAAAAAAATGAACCATCTTATAGAAACGTGGGAAAAATTCACTTTTTTTAATAGAGTCCACATTTTTACAAAATACTTGTATAGACTTATACATTTAAAACTTATACTTAACAATATTCAAGAAAAAATTGCTTGAACACGTCCTTTTTGATGTATTTTTTTTTATTATTCTCTCAACATCTCTTAACATGCTATCAAATAATTAGTCAATAATTAAGATATAATTAAGACAATGATACACTTGTAGAGATTCATAATCAATCAATGCAAACAATTCGGCTTCCGCTAATAAAAATTTGAGACTATCTAAGACAGAAGAAGAAGAAGTGAACTCTGATATGATCCACAAACAGAAGAAGAAGAAGTGAACTCTGATATGAATTCAAACAATTCGGCTTCTGCTAATCATCATCATCATCAAAATTCTCCACTCGAGGATTTCTTCAATCCCTATTTTCTTCATCATGGAGAAAGTCCTGGATTGATCTTGGTGTCTCAACCTTTGAATGGTGATAATTACCACACATGGAGCAGATCAATGTTGACAGCTCTCAATGCCAAGAACAAGACAGGTTTAATAGATGGAACTTTTTCTTGCCCTGCACAGTCTGATCCATTGTATATTCAATGGTTTCGATGCAATAACATGGTCCTTTCGTGGATACTTAATTCTCTTACATGAGAAATTGCTGCTAGTGTTATTAGTACCTCTGTTGCTGAAGAGGTTTGGAGAAATCTAAAAATAAGATTCACACAAGGTAATGGCCCTAGCCTTTTTCAACTCAAGACAGATCTTGCTTCTTTAGTTCAAGATCAACAATCTGTCAGTTCTTATTACACAAGACTGAAAGCCTTATGGGATGAATTTTCCACCGTGAAACCAATTCCACACTGTTCTTGCACACCAAGCTGTTCTTGTGGAGCTTTGATGACAGTAATTGATCAACATCATAATGAATATGTTGTTCAATTTTTAATGGGGTTAAATGATTCTTTTACACACATTAGAGGACAAATTCTATTAATGGATCCAATGCCATCCATTGATAGAGTTTTATCTCTTACTTTACAAGAAGAGAAGCAGAGAAAGGCTGTGGGCTGCTCTGTGTTGTCTGAATCTGCTGCTTTGTTTAGCAAGAATGTAGCTGCTCCTGCAACAAATGTCAAGAACTATAAAAAACAAAGATCTAAGCCAGTTTGCACTCATTGTGGTCTTACTGGTCATACGATTGACAGGTGCTACAAGCTGCATGGATATCCTCCTGGATATCGTCAGAACCCAAGAACAAAAACATCTTCTGTGCATCAAGTTTCATTATCTTCCAATGCCTTTGATGAAGCATCCACAAATTCATCCACTCCTCAATTTCCTTTTACCCAAGAACAGTGCCAGCAACTCCTTTCTTTCCTTCAAACCTCTACACAACCAACATCAATGAATGTTATGACAAATTCATCTTCTAACTCTTTGAGTTTATCAGGTATGGTTAATTCACCTGATTCTACCTTTAAACAGACAAATTCTTGGATAATTGATAGTGGTGCCACTGATCATATGGTCAGCTCTCTTTCGCATCTCACTACAATTAGTTCTGTCAAAAACACTTCTGTAAAATTGCCAAATGGAACGTGTGTTCCTGTAACACATATTGGAACTGTGAAATTATCAGAATCTTTGATTCTTGATAATTTCTATATGTCCCTTCTTTTTCTTTTAATCTCATTTTAGTCAAGAAACTTACTGAAAACTCATGTTGTTTTCTTTTTCTTTATGATTTCTATCTCATACAGGACCTACACTCTTGAAAGACGATTGGAGTGGCTAAACAAGTGGCTGGGTTATATTTGTTGCAAGCATCTGTTACTCATTCTAGTGCATTTTCTGTTTTTAATTCAGCTGTAACCATTCCTTCTTTTGATCTCTGGCATTTTAGGTTAGGCCATCCATCCTTCAAAAGGATTCAAACAATTCATAAGTTGATACCTGATATTACTACTTCTTCCAATTTTTCTTGTAATATCTGTCCATTGGCAAAACATAAAAGATTACCATTCAATACTCGTGACTCTGTCAGTAATAAAATCTTTGATTTGATACATTGTGATATTTGGGGTCCATTTTCTGTTGAATCCATTACTGGTTTTAGATATTTTCTTTCAATTGTGGATGATCACTCACATTGTACTTGGGTGTATCTAATGAAAAATAAATCTGATACTCGATCTCTGCTTCAGTCATTTTTTAAACTTATTGAGACAGTTTGATATTCATATCAAAACTATAAGGATTGATAGAGGAGTTGAGTTTGATATGCCTCTTTTTTATTCTTCTAAAGGGGTCTTACATCAACAAACCTGTGTAGCTACACCTCAACAAAATGGTGTAGTTGAGCGTAAACACCAACATCTCTTAAATGTGGCACGATCACTTAGATTCCATGCCAATTTACCTCTCATTTTCTGGAGTGAATGTGTTCTCACAGCAGCTCATTTAATCAATAGAACACCCTCTCATTTGTTATCTAATAAAACACCATATGAAGTTCTTTTCTCCAAGCCACCAAATTATTCTAATCTTAGAGTCTTTGGTTGTCTATGTTTTGCATCCACTTTATCTCATAATCGTTCTAAGTTTGCACCTAGAGCTCATCCTTGTGTTTTTCTTGGTTATCCATATGGCACCAAGGGTTACAAACTTTATGATTTGGAAACCAATACTATTTCTATATCCAGAGATGTCATATTTCGAGAATCTGTTTTTCCATTCAGAACTGGTTATGATTCTCCCACTCAATCAGTGGTCATACCAGTACCTCAAACAGATCATGACCTTACTTCTGATTATATACTCAGATTACCTGCAACTCAGATTTTTCAAAATAATCTTTCAAACTCCATGAATGAAAATACAAATAATTTACCTCCAGCAGTGATTCAGTCAAGTTCTGATTTTGTTCCTTCACAACCTCTTATTCGAAAATCCACTAGAATACACAAGCATCCATCATATCTTGCAGATTACCATTGCAACTTAGCCACAGAGGCCACTTCATCATCTGATTCCTTGGGTAAAGGTTCAAGCTCAGGTACTCAATAGCCACTTTCCTCCTTCATATCATATTCTAATCTTTCTTCTTCTCATAAAGCTTTCACACTTTCTATTTCATCTCACAAAGAACCAACATCCTTCAAAGAAGCCATACAACACAATCAGTGGTGTGATGCTATGGCTGCTAAAATCAAAGCTTTGGAAGATAATAAGACTTGGGCATTAACTCACTTGCCTCCCAACAAGCAAGCTATTGGATGTAAGTGGGTTTACAAGATAAAATACAACTCTAATGGTTCTGTCGAAAGATATAAAGCCCGCTTAGTTGCTAAGGGTTATACACAACAAGAGGGACTGGATTATTTGGAAACTTTTTCCCCAGTTGCCAAGCTAGTTACTGTGAGAGTGCTTCTAGCTATTGCTGCATCTAAGAATTGGTCCTTGCACCAATTGGATGTCAACAATGCATTCCTGCATGGAGACTTAGAAGAGGAAGTGTACATGTCTCTCCTTCCTGGATTTCACTGTATTTCAAGTGGATCTTCTACTCAGGGGGAGTTTATGCCATCTGTTAAAGCAAAATCCACTAATTCTCAGTTTGTATGCAAACTAGACAAGTCATTATACGGCCTCAAGCAAGCATCAAGGCAGTGGTTCACAAAGTTCTCCTCTGCATTGATGAATCATGGTTTTATTCAATCTTCAGCTGATCCAACTTTGTTCACTCGAAAGAAAAACAATTCATTCATTGCATTACTGGTGTATGTAGATGATATCATCATCACCAGTAATGAGGATGCTGCAGTAGCTGATTTGAAGCAATTTCTCCATTCACAATTCAAGCTTAAGGATCTTGGCCCTTTGAAGTACTTCCTTGGTCTTGAGATTGCCTGTTCCACCAAAGGAATTACTGTTTCACAGAGAAAGTATGCACTCAAAATTCTCTCTGATTCAGGCTATTTGGCTTGCAAGCCTGCTTCATTTCCTATGGATCAAAATCTGAGACTATCTAAGATAGAAGGCACGGCTCTTTCAGATCCACTTTGCTACAGAAGATTAGTGGGACGACTCCTCTATCTAACAATTACCAGGCCTGACTTGTCTTTTGCTGTTCAGATTCTAAGTCAGTATGTTGCAAATCCTACTGATGTTCATCTAGCAGTTGCTCATCGTGTCCTTAGATATATCAAAAGTAATCCTGGTCAAGGGATATTTTTTCCTTCATCCAGTGATTTGGAACTCAAAGCTTTTTGTGATGCAGACTGCGCTGCATGCAGGGATACCAGAAAGTCCATAACTGGTTTTTGTATATTTCTTGGCCAATCACTTGTTTCATGGAAATCCAAGAAACAAAACACAGTGTCTAGATCTACAACAGAGGCTGAATACCGTGCTATGGCAACAACTACATGTGAGATTACTTGGCTGCAACACTTGCTCAAAGATTTGTCCACACCACAGTCCAAACCAGTTGTGCTCTTTTGTGACAATAAGGCTGCCATCCATATAGCTGCAAACCCAGTTTTCCATGAGCAAACAAAACATATTGACATAGATTGTCATATTGTTCGAGAAAAGTTATTGGCAGGAACTATGAAAACATTGCATGTTTCTTCAAATCATCAAGTAGCAGACATTTTGACTAAGCCTCTCGGCTTCAATTCTTTCTCTAGTATTCTCTCCAAGATGGGTGTCATTAACATTTACACTCCATCTTGAGGGGGAGTATTAAATCATATAAGTCAAAATTAGTATTACACGTGTATAGTAGTTAGTTATTCTTTTTGTATGTGTATAAATAGACATCAGGTACTTGTACAAAGTTAACAGTTTACAAAATACAATTGATCCGATACATTTTCTCTCCAAGATCCTTCTGCTCTTTTATTCTTTCATGTATTCCATTTCTTTCTTTGTTCAAGTCTGATAACTTTAAGTGGCATTATCCAAATCACACATTTTTCAAATTCAAAATTACTACCAGATTGAGAGAGAGACAGTGAGAGAGAGCTCAAATGAGAGAGAGACCGAGAATGAGAGAGAGACAATGAGAGAGAGAGAGAGAGCAGGCGAGAGAGAGAGACGATGAGAGAGAGAGAGCCGGTGAGAGAGAGAAAGAGCTGTTGATGAGAGAGAGAGAAGATGAGAGAGAGAGAGAAAGAGCTGTTGATGAGAGAGAGACGATGAAAGAGAGAGAGCTGGCGAGAGAAAGATGCTGAAGAGAGAGAGAGAGAGAGATGATGAGAGAGAGAGTAGATGAGAGAGAGAGCGGATGAGAGTGATGAATGAAAAAAAAATCAGAAGTAGCCACGTAGTGAGTGCAAAGTGTGCACTGCTACAGTGGCTGCTTTGTAGCATTGCTCTATTTTCAATGAATCACAAAAACTACAAAAAGAACTGTACTTCGATGGAAAATTATTAAAAAAAAAAAATCTCTATTATTACTTTATGTCAATCATTGTACAAAAAGAACTCAAGATTTGTAACCGAATACAGATATTTAAAGAAAAGTCTTCTTGCAAGTAAGTTCATGTAATAAACCGTGCATCAATGCTAACATGTAAAGCATCTATTTAATGAAATGGTACGAATTGAAGGTGAAAATAGTTTTCATGAGATAGAGGACCTCCTTCTTCTCTCATTTTTTTTTCAATAAAAAAGTTATATCAACGTGGGTATGAGGTTTGGTGCCCCAAACTGCTTGTATCTAGCAAGACTCTTATTTTAAAGGAAGAGAAATGATACATATAAACTTCAAATGCACAACTCTCGTGCAAGTTATTTATAACACAAATGAATCATATTATAGAAACGTGTGAAAAATTCACTTTGTTAATGGAGCCCACATTTTTACAAAATACTTGTACAAGGTTTGTACATTTGGAACTTATACTTAACAATATTAAAAAAAATTTGCTTGAACACGTTCTTCTTTTTTATGTATTTTTTTATTATTATCATTCTCTCAACATTTCTTTACATGATATCAAATAATTAGTCAATAATTAAGATTTAATAAAAACAATGATAAACTTGTAGAGATTCATAATCAATCAATGCAAACATGTCAATTAATGAAAAATGAAATTCAATCTTATAAAAGTATCAATCATGTAATGTAGAGTTTTAAAAGAATTGTAAGGGAGTTTTAGGTTAATTATTTTTTCTATTACAAATCATTTCTATTCATTTGACCTTGTTTGGATTGAGAAGTGATATCAACTCATCTCATTATTATAACTTTTCAAATTCTTACACAAAATATAATAAAAAATTTAACTTTTTCAAATTTTAAAACAGTAATAATATTAAAAATAATATTCTAACAATATTTTATTTAACTCATCTAAAATCATCTCATCTCAACTTACTATCCAACTACAATCTTTTTTCATTTTGTTTTATAATTTTATATAAAAAAAAACATGTTTTAATAAAATGATGTAAAAAATAATTTTATTTTCAATGTAAGGTATTTTAAAAATCGTTAAAAATCTACTTATTTTAATTCTTATTTATTAATAATAGAAAAAATTCGTATTTTTACTTAATGCAGAAAGAACTTTTTTGTAACCAACTATTTGTACTATTGAAGAAGTGATTTACGAAGGTTTAAGAGTTTTTTTAAGCATTTACGAAGAAGTCATTTGTTAAAAAATGCAGTATTTTACATGTAAACCAAGCGTGGAAATCGAACGATCGAAAAATTAGGGGTGTAACCGGTTTGGTCTGGTCCGGTTTTGGACAAAATCTTGGATCGAACCGGTATGACCGGTTTTGTATTTTTCAAAACCGATTACGCACCGGTTACTCTCTCGAACCGGTACTTCCGGTTTTACCGGTTTTCAGTCCGGTCTGGTCCGGTTTTTCCATTTTTTTAAAATGTAAGTTTGACATTTTGTTATTAAAAATATGTTTAAAAAAAAACTGTTTTAAAAAAATCTATTATACTTTTATTAATCTATATTAGACTATTAATATAACTATAACTATAGTTTATATTAGACTATTAGTATAAGTTATAAATTTATATATTAGTATAGCTATATATTAGTATATATTAGTATTAGTGATAAACTATATATTAGTATAACTATATAATACATGATCAATTCCATTTCCATTTTTAAGATTAAACTTTTATTTTATAATAACATTATCTTATATATAATTATATTAATTGTATATGATCAAACAAATTACAAATGTTCATATTTAAAATTAACATTTTATGTTAGATTTTATAAGTAATAATATGAAATTATTTCATATATGATATATAATTATATATAAAACTTTCACATATAATTATACATTATATATAAAACTTATATATTAATATATATAAAATATTTTGTATAATTTTAATTTTGTATAAAACTTATATATAAAATATTATTTTTTATATTTTTTTATCAACCGATTCGGTCCGGTCAAAAAAATCCTAAGACTGGAACTGGACTGGTTCCAACCGGTTTATGAATTATAAGAACTGGTTTTGGACCAGACCGATTCAAAACCGGTAAAACCGGTCTAGTCCGGTCCGGTTCGGACCGGTTTATCCGTTTTTCGGTTTAAATTTACACCCCTACGAAAAATGCTGTATTTTTCTTTTCAGACACTGCTACACTTATCGAGGAAAGTAATCGGAAGTTCCCAGCTTAAACATTTTTTAAACATTTAAAAAAATCACAAACTTATTAAAAAAACATTTCTTTAACTCTTAAGTAAAAAAAAAAAAAAAAAGGGGCGAATTTTTTCAGTCATACTCCTCTATGGAAATATCATTTCCCTTTTCTTTTCTATTCAAATCTTTACTATTATATAAAAGGAGATAACTTTTGGCCGAAGAATCCTATAAAGTGAGAATATCGGAGACCAATAAGAAGCTGACACGTAAGTGAGCGCATGACCAAATTACATTCCGCATAAACAGGATATTTGCGTCCTCCCTCACTCTCTTTGCCTCTTGATTCTCCCCTCCCCCCCTCTCTCTGCTCCCTCTCATGACTGAGTCCTGATCATGAAAACACCTGACATGGAAAATCCACAGAGAGAGAGAGAGAGAGAGAGAGAGAGAGAGAGAGAGAGAGAGAGAGAGAGAGAGAGGTTCTGTAAATAAATGGTAGACAAATGGTTTAGTAATAACTTGAATGTGGTTAAGAAATTGCAAAACAGAAATAGAAAAGATCTATTCTAGATTTTAGCTTCTCTCTGTTTGGTTCTCGGAGAAAAATGAGTGGAAAATGAAGGAAAAAATTTATGAAAAGCCTTAAGAGCACTAGCATTGGATTAATCAAATTCATTTTTAAAATTTGATGACAAGTACATGTTTTCCATAAATATAAAACTTTCACATCCATAATTCCACATTAGATTAATCATTTGATTCATCAAAATAATAATATAATATTATTTTTTTAATAATAATAATTTTAATTTTTTCTTTTATATCTTGCAATTACACTAACCATATGTTAAGTAATAATTTAATTTGATACTTAAATTTTTGTATCTCAATTAATTTTTTTCCTCAACCTAATTAGCCAAAAAACACATTTTGCCAACCCTTCTTCTATCAAACAATCATATATACAATTTATGAAACCAACAAACACATTTTGCCAACATTTCTTCCATCCAACAAACACATCTACAATAAATTTCAACCAACAGACATATTATGCTAATATTTCTTCTACCCAATAGTCACATCTACAATTCTTAAAACTAACAAACATTCATTCACAAACTCTTCTTCTCTATCCAAACTTTACATCTACAATTCTAAAACCTAACAAACACATAAATTCCACTTGGGAAAATACCAAACATTCATATCTACAATTCTTGAAATCAACAATTAGATGTAGCCAATCATTCTTCATTTGCCAAGATTTTTAGTTGTAGCTAATAGTCTTGGATTAAGCTCTATAAATAGACCCATCCTCTCACTACTTCCCACTCATCAAAAACCAATATTTCTTCTTCTATTCCATCAAATTTTGTTATCTTAATTTCCTATGGATCCCTTTTAGAGTATTGATCATATGGAAGATGAAGATTATTATGATTACGAGGAGTATATGATACAAGCAATGACCCTACATAGACAACAGCATGTAGGCGAGGGAGAATTTGCTTCACGTCGTCGTAATTCTCAACCTTGTATGTTCATCCAACATGATCCATTGGAAAGTCATGAATGCCTTTGGAATGATTACTTTGCTGAGCCGTCAATATATCCGCCAAACATTTTTAAGAGGAGGTTCCGAATGCATCGTATTGTTTTTTTACGCATACATTTTGCAATTGAAGCTCATGATGATTATTTTGTTAAAAAAAAAGACTCCAGTGAGAGACTTGGATTATCTTCCCTTCAAAAGATAACTGCAACAATTAGGATACCTGCATATAGGGTAACGACAGATCTTATGGATGAGTATGTAAGAATTGGAGAAAGCACCGCATGCTTGAATATGAAGAAATTTGTAAACGCGATTGTGTCAATTTTTGGGGGTGAGTACTTGAGGTCTCCAACCTCAAGTGATAGCGAGGTTACTAGAAGTCAGACAAAGGCGTGGGTTCCAATAATGTTGGGTAGCATTGATTGCATGGATTGGAAATAGAAGAACTGTCCTAGTGCTTGGAAAGGTATGTCCTCTGGTCACGTAAATGAACCAACTATTATTTTGGAAGTTGTTGGGTCTTACGATCTTTGGATATGGCATGCTTTTTTTGGTTTACCTGGGTCTCATAATGACACTAACGTACTTGATCAATCTTCTGTTTTTGCTACGTTGGCCGAAGGTCGTGCTCCTCCGTGCAACTACACAATCAATGGTCACGAATACACAATGGGTCCCTTTTTATTATTTAATGTGGAATCCAATGTGGTTAATGGGTCCCTTTTTATTATTTAATGTGGAATCCAATTTTCCTTGCATATTAAGGAAGTTCTATTATTGTTTTTTTATTGTGCAGTTGACTATTTTTAAATATTGAAGTTATGTTGAGTGAAAGATTGAAATATTGAAGTTGGAAATCTATCCACACGGCATATACAATTCAGGATTGTAAAACAAAACTTAATTAATTAAATCATAAGACACCTATAAAATACTCATTCTATAGTAGAAGCTGCTAGTTACACATTCATTCACAGAAAAAGCTCAAGAATCAACTCCCCTTTTACCATCACGTAATCAACTCCCCTTCCAAAACTTGCTGCCATCACTTTAACATTAGAATCAAGAATCAACTCAAATTCAACTCAGATTCATTCACTTTAATCAAACTCAGAATCAACACAAAATATTTATCCAAAACATGTTAATCTGCAACTTAAAAATCACACAATCTAACCTGTTCCATCACTTTAATCAAGCTCAAGAATCAACTCAAATAAATTCACTATCATGAGCTTAGATGCATTCACTATAATAAACTCAAATGCATTCACAATTCACAACCCAGATTCATTCACTATTTAACATTCATTGCCTCACAATCACTTCAATCTGCAACAACGATTACACAATTTAAAAGGCTGTCAACCCAGATTAAACTTAATCTAACTTGCTTCAATCACAAAAAATATTTAACATTCACTTGCTGCCCTCACACAAGCATCTCAAACTTAACATTCACTTTAATCTAACATTCACTTTAACATTAACTTGCTGCCATCACACAAGCATCTAAAACTTAACATTCACAATTCAGATTACATCAACTTAATTCCCCTTCCAAAATCAGATCACAATTCAGTACCCCATCAAGTGACAACCCAAAGTCTGAGGTGAAGTTTCCCTTCCAAAACTTAGTCACAAAATACAATCAACCAACAAAAAAGTTAACTTTTACAAAATACAATCAACCATTTATAAAAAAACAATTCAGATTTCATAGTGGTTGCCCAACCACATGTTTATCCAAAACATGTGGCTGGGTAGCCACTAGAAGCTGGAAATTTGAAGTGATATCCAACAGTTTCTCAACTCCATGAGGTGTGGATGAAGATTTGTCGAATGTACCTTTGGAATTATCCAAAGAGTCCTCAAATATTTTCCTTTGGAGATTCAGGAAGTAGGCTTGTTGCATGGTAGTCATGCTAGAGAGATCCTTGCTCATGATCTCCGCCTCAAACTTTCTTTTATCAAGTTCTAGTTGTGCACCCCTATCAGCATCTTGCTTCATCACCCATGCTCTCCTCTCTGCCATGAATCTCCATCTATCATCAGTCATTTATACTAATGTCATGTTAAACTCAGCATCACATGATTCTTGGGCCTTCCGCTTCCTCAAGTTATCTTTCTCAGCTTTTTTTCCTGGAGGCTTCTCAACGTTATCCTCCACAATGTCGTCGGCAATTTCAGGTGACTGCTCATTGATTGGACACTTATCTTGTGGTTTTTTCCTTTTATTCAGATTAATCATGTGCTGCTGCCACTTGGGTTGGTGTCTCAATTGACACCAACAATGCTCCAATGTGAAGTTTCTATTCTCTATCTCCTTGTACGTTATTTTTGCTTTTTCAATTTGAAAATTAAAATTAATATTGTCAAAAAATAGAATTATAGATAAAATAAAACATTATTAAAGGAAAATGGTACATACATTGTCTTGCTTGGTCGCATCACTTGGGTGCAATTATTCTACTTGCTCTAGAAATGCACAAAATTTGTTTGTGCATTTCTGGATCATGGACCAACGATTGATCAATGACCTTACCGAACGATTTGCATAATTTGGTTTTTTATACTCATGATAAAACTCAAAAATTATGTCCCACATTTGAGTGGATTTTTGATCAGTATCCCGTATGGCATCAATGCTAATGTTGAGCCAACTAGAGACAAGTAAGTTATCCTCCTCAACAGTGAAAGATGCCCCTCTTTGAACTTTTTTTGCCAGAGGCCTCTTTTCACCGTGAAGGGGAGTTACATCAACCATAACATTACTTAATTGCTCATATGTTGGATTGCTATGACAACCTTCTCCGCCACTTTGTAAGAGAGTGGTGAAGAAGGGATCCTCCACAAATGGAGTGTCCATCCTTTAAGAACAGTAACCTTGGGCTATCAAATGAGGTAGCACAAGAAAATAGATACAAGATAGCACATCACAATAGATACCGGGTAGCACATTTCAAATAGATACAAGGCAACATATTTTAAACAAAATGGTATATCATGCTGCATGTTGCTTTCCCAAACAGTTACACATTAAGTTCATTACTTAGCATCACATGTTAAGTTCATTACACAGTTACACAACAAGTTCATTAAACAACTACATAGCAATTTCATTACTAACAGTTACACAACAAGTTCATTACACAGTTACACAACAAGTTCATTAAACAGCTATATAGCAAGATTCATTACACAGTTACATATTGAAGTTAATTACATAGCTACACAGAAAAAAGTAATAATAAAAACTGCTAGACATAATAATTGTCGAGAATTTAGTTCAATCCAGAGTAGAATCAATTTAGTTGCCATTGTTTTGCAAAAAAAGAGTTTTATTAGTTGCTTATTATGAATATGATGCTATACTGCAAGATAAAAAATGTCCAAAGTAATGCCTAACTTACTATAGCACTTGTTTTTTTTTCACCGCAGCAACTTAAAGATCTTCATCACTGCAAAAACTTAGCTTAGTGTAACACAAAACCACCAACTTATGTTACGAAAGCAGGGGTTTTTAATTTCATCAATTTTCTTTTCAGCCTCAAGTTATATGTAGATTAGTTATATATTTTTTTTCATAAGTTAGTATTTAGATCAAGTATATATATATATTTGAATGTGATGCTATCGAGTGAATACAAAGATGAAAGAAAATGAAATTAATTGAAGAAAATGGTATATTTTTTCCCGTGAAGAAACAACAGAAAGCCCACAAAAACGTTGTCTCAAAACCATTCTTTGTTTCATACAACTCAAATAATAGAACTAGTCATGAAATACAAAAATTTATTCATGGGAAAAGTTCATTACATAAGTATACAAATGTAGTATCAAATTTCTCACACATGCATATATGATTAATATATAAAGACGGGGAGAAAGCACTCACGAAGGGGAAGAATCGAAGAATTGAACAACCCAATGGGAGCAGTAATGGTGCGCCTATGGAGGTGATGGAGATCCTCTGAAACTTGAAACACCTCGTACAAACTTGAACCCCAGTGGATGAAGATGAAATGCTCACTGGCACGGCAAAGGGAATGGATAGCTTGGCAAAAATAGGAGAGGAAACAGAGGGAAGAAACGAAGAGGAAGAAAGGGAGAGGAAAAAAGGGAGAGGGAGAACTGTGCTGGGAATCGGGAAGGGAGAGGAGAGGAAGAAAGAAAGGGAGAGGAGAGGAGAGGAAGAAAGAAATGGCTTTTGGGATTTGGGGTTGAGGAAGAAAGCAGAGAAGTGGAAGAGAAACCAAAGTCTTTGCCTTCTATTTTTCTTTTCATCTTTCCCTTCTTTCGCTCTCACTTGTAAAGCCTGAATTTTTCCTTTCGTGTTTTTCGTTTTGTTGAAGAAATCTGAGAAGGTAAAGATAAAGCAAAGATAACACGAAATGGAGTCAATCCAACAATGATCTTATTTTTATGGTTTTCCAGTTGCAGATCTAACAGGAATATGAACACCAAAACACTCAACTGGCTAAAAACGCCGACATTCACTAAAACGACAAAAAACTCTAACACAAAAAAAATCACCTTTTTTTTTCTCTTTCAAAAAATCAACTTGGAGATCTAAATTAAAGAAATATGACTTAGAAAATAGAATAATAAAAATAGAAGGAAGCAGTTTTGATGGATTTATATTGCCTTTTGTGGTTTGAAGGGTGCAAAAGTGGTTTTGTTGTTTTGGTGAATACCTTGAATTGCTGCATTGGAGAAGATGATGAGAGCAACCTCAGCATCGCAAAGGACGGAGAGAGAGAGAGAGTCGATCGAAGGAGAAAGATGGAGAGTCGTTCGGGAAGAATTACCGAAGGAGAGAGAGAAACTCAATCGGGAAGGAGAGTCGTTAGAGAGGATGATCCTGTATGCATCCCCACATTAACAATTGAGGAAGGTTTATGTGTCACCTTTCTATTGGTCATTGATAAAACCACATTTTAGGTGTCTCCATCCTGAAGCGTTTGTCTATATAAAAATCAAGTTTTAACTTTTCACTTGACATTCACACTGTATTTGTCGGTGTTAACTTATTTCGACAGTTTACTGATACACATGTTTACTCTATTGAAAAAATAAAAAGAAAACCAACACGTTTATTCATAAAATACTTTTGTGTGAAACGTCTTGTCAGGATTGCCTTTTCACTTTGAAAACCAAAGCATGACCAAAATCAATGGAATATGATAGAATTGATTCTCCATCCCCCTCCTTTCCCAACATCACCACGTTAAAATTGGCTTCCAGCAAGTTGAAAATATTTCCTGATTTTTAGAGAGAAACCAATCCAAATTAAAAGTTCTAGACCTTTCAGATAGCGAGATTGGTGATTAATGAGGATATATTTCCTGCTCCTCCATCTTCATCGCCTTCACGGCCTGCTCCTCCGCGTAAGCCTCTAGTTCCAAGCTCGGCGCCATTGACGTCACCTAATTATGGCTATCCTCCTGAAGTTGGTGCTCCAGCCAGTACTGATCATGACAAGTCTATGGCAACATTAATGGAGCATGGAAGGTTCGGCGTGGGTTCTTTTGAAATTATCTTTTGCTTGGCTTTTGAAATTTGTTTGGTGGGATTTGTCACTCTTGGATGATCTAGGAAATTAAGTTGGATTGGATTCAAACTAATTTACGGAACTACCCTTGTTTAATTCCTCATTGCATCTATTGCCAACCGTAATTCAGATGGAAAATGCTATTCTTATCGCTCATTTCTACCGCTCTATTATACTGCTGTGATTTTTTTTATTTAATGATTAAGAAAATGTTTTTTTTAATATTGTGATTTTTTTTAAATTTAAAAATGTTAAAAATTACATATAAAAAAAATCAATAGTTTGGAGCGGTGGACGTAGCACGTCCAATTCAGACTCACTTTGTTTTGTTTGTTAACGTGTCATCCTATACAGACGACACTCACCCTTTTATGACTTTTCTTTGGCAGGCCCTTTTATGACTTTAATCTAATTCAACGAAGTTAAATCAACAGAGTAGGTTCTAATGGATTCCAACGTGAGGTTCAGTTGTTTATTAAGAAAAAATTATAAAGATTAAGTTCACTCTGGAATGCCTTCGTGGATGCGGGAGACTATTCCTACACGCAACATGGCTGAACATAGTTTAACATAAGAAAAAACAAGAAGACATTAGATTCTTTTTAGGTATGAACCTTGCTTATAGTTCTTATTAATAGTGAATGTTCCTGCCAAATGAATAATATTTTCATGTAAATATTTATTGATAAAGTGAACTCTTTTATATATGTATGCTCTAATTTATATATATTTGATATACATTTTTTAAAAGTTGTGGTAATGATTATGTATAGTAAACTATTTAGATTTATAAAATTTAACATAAATAATAGTTTGTACATTGCGTGGGATATAGGCCCGTATGAATAATGCTAGAGCCACCGCTGGCTCCCGCTAGGCTCTAGCATGTGTTTTTTTCTTAGTTCTTTTTTTTAATAGATTTTTTTAATAATGTTGTAAATTTTTTAATGATGTTGTAAATTTTTTAATGAAATATTTTTTAACGATGTTGTAAATTTTTATTTTTATTTTTTAAAAATATTTAAAAGTATTAAAAAATCTATATAAAAAAAAACTAAAAAAAAAAACACATGCTAGAGCCGAGCAAGAGCTTCCAGCAGGAGCCCCAACAGTGGCTCTAGCATTATCTAGTCAAATATATGTATAGCATAAATGCCAATCTTTTTGACATCCGTGAGGCCAAATCTTTTCTCTTTTTTTTTTTTCTAATTAAGCACACTACCTAGTTTGTTTTCACAACACATATCCTATCATACCATTTCATCTCATTTAATTATTACAATTTTTTTAAATTTTCACATAAAATAAAATAAACAATTTAACTTTCTCAAATCCCAAAATAATAATAATATTCAAAATATATTCTAACAATATTTTATTCAATTTTTAACTTTTATCTCAACTCATCTCATCTGTGAAAACAAACGATTTGGGTAATGGAGTGTTTTGGGAATACTCTACTAATATTCATTATTTTATCAGTACTTTCACAACTTTTTAATACTATTCACTACTATTCAATATTTTATCATTATTTTTTCGCTACTATTCACGAAATATCTGATATCACCTCACTATCCAATTATAACCTTAATATTAATAGGAAATGAGAATAAAAACGTAGTATTTCAAGGTTGATTCTTTCCATTGACAATATACAAAAATACATCTGGTTAAAATATCTAGGAGTATCCAACCAAAAGTTAAATTGGTCCTTGTCCATTGGACACATCGATTCTGTGTTCAATGAATTTTTCTAATACTCCAATAGTCACAAAGTTGTAGATTTTGATGGGAGTCATTTATGATTGAAATGATTTTTCAATTTGCATTTTCTATTACTGTAATGACTTGTTGCGCATCTCCCTCCAAAATGAGAGATTTTAGTTGAAGAGAGTTTGCTAGCTGTGATGCTAGAAAGGTTGTAGATACTTCAGCTATGACTGAAATTGTGGAAAGGATTTTGAAGTCCATATTTTGAGATCATACCTTAAGAATTGCAACAAACTACCGATGATGTGGAGAATGAGTATCTTATTGCTGCATCAAAGGAAATACTCCAGTTGTTCAGTGGAGGTGGTGATCGCCGCAAAAGAGTATTAATTGCTGCGAGTTTGGATTCGACGCATAATTTTTACACCAAAGTGAGGTTTTTGCTGGGTGGTGCTATGAACTGTCCTTTTACAGCAAATTTGTGACTTATTGCGACGATAAAAATGCCGTACTAAATAAAATGTAGTTGCAACGTAAGTAAATGACCAGTTGAGGACTTTTCCAATTGAGCACTTGCTTTCTTCAAAGACAGCACAATATGATCATGAATAATTTTGTTTCAATTCTTTGAAGCTGCCAGATAAGGTTGAGTATTTAAGACAACAAGAATGTAAAAGTGATATATCTCTAGGCCATTTAATACCAAGACTGGCTCTAGACTGATTATCAATAATACCCAATCTGTTATTGAGTTGATAGGCAGAGATGTGAGATTTAATGGCCAGTTACTTTGGCTCCAAAGTACCCAAGTGAAGGGGCATTCTATGAAAAGCTAGAGTAGAGATTCTTCTTCTACATTACATAGAGGACAGTGCATATTTTCAGGTTGAATAGTTGGAATAAAATTGTTGAGCCTTGCTCGAGTAGGGAGAATGTTCTAAATGATTTTCCAGAGAAACAACTTATGTTTATCATGGATTATCAATTTTCAGAGTTTCTTCAGCATGGGACTTGGGAAGTTTTGTGAGGGAGTTCTGGATACATTTGTCACAATGTGGTATGCTGTTTTCACAGAAAAATTTTCCTAGTTGGTTGGAGACCATATCAAAGAGCCTTGCCTTTGAAGGTTTTGGGAAAAAAGAATTTTTTGGATTTCTGTCAGGCTTTCTTGGTCAAAAAGAGATTGTAATTTTTGGATGTCCCATGCTCCAGGAGTTTGTGTGATTAAATCCGAGACCTTTAAAAAGGGGAAGATCTCATCCATTTGCTAGAGTAGATTAGGCTTAAAACTATCCAGAGTAAGAATCCAAGATTTTGACCAAATATTAACAGATTGAACATTGACATTTTGATAGCATCTACCTTTTGAGAGTAGCCCTCTTGTCTTTAGAATGCTCCTCCATGATTTTGACCAAATATTAACAGATTGAACGTTGACATTTTGATAGCATCTACCTTTTGAGAGTAGCCCTCTTGTCTTTAGAATGCTCCTCCATGACCAAGAGTTTGATGGTTTAGATAAAACAGTAGAGAAACTTGAAGAGTTGAGATATATCGATAAAAGTAGTGAGTGTCAGATACTAGTATGTGCTTGACTCATTGCCCAACCTATTTTTGCTTGCAAGCAAGGTTATGTTAAGACTTTCCATTGTCCTCAAGCCAAGTCCGCAGGTTTTGGGTTGAGAGATAGACTTCCATGACTTCAAGGTTAGATTTTATTTTCGATCATCACGGAAGCCCCACCAGAAGTTTTTAAACCAAGTATCTAGTAATTTGCAAACCCATTTAAGCAACATGATGAAGACATTTGATATGAAGGAATGATGCTTGCCACAATTCTGGTTAACATGGTTCTTCCAACTTGTGATAGCAGTTTTGACTTCCAACCTTCCAACTTTTTACTGATTTTTTCTTGCAGTTCTTGATAGGACTATTTTTTGGCCCTGCTAAAAGATGAATTTTTTTAGGGCAAAATCAGAGTAATTGCTACTTGAGCTATTGGGTTGGTATTGTGAATTATGAATATTGAGGACTTATTGTGATTAATCCTCTGACCTGACCAAGCCTGATATTTTTCCAAGCATTCTAAAATTTCTTGGGCATTCCTTGCATAGGCTTTCCCAAAAATGATGAGATCATCAGCAAATAACAAGTGTGAAATTGAGGGACAATTTTTATTTGAGCAAATCCTTGCAAAAGTTCCTCGAATTCAAGCCATCCATTCTACACAAAACAACCAGCAATTTTAATAGTATGGCTCCCAAGCACCATGTATCATCCATGTAAAGTACGAGTCTTATTTAGTTGGTGAGGAGGGGAAGAGTTAGAGGGCTGGAGCCTGGAGTTGGTAACAGAGAGAAGGTGTGGGCCACTGCTAAACTAGTCGACAGAAAACTGAAAATAAATGATATAATAAAATCAAAATAGGTGAAAATATCTGATCTTATCTCCTTGTATAAAACTAACAGTGGGGCACGAAATCAAGTTCCCGAATTCCCTCATGGATACCTAGCTGGGAAAGACCAATAATCGAAGTCTTATAAGAACAGGGTAGAGGATAAGGTCATAGCTTCAAAACCTACCAAGTACATGGGTAATATAATAAAACAAAAAACAATTTAGAAATTGGGTAATAAGTTTCAGTTTAATCTCCCTTATTGATCCCATCTGGGATAATCTGTAACTTTTTTTTTTTAAATGATTTCATAATTGTGAGGGACATGTTTGGGTGCATTCATCTCGGGCAATGAATTAGTTGCCTGCTGAAATTTGACCAGTTGGAACACATTAACCTCAATCTACCACACAGACGCAACAACAACAAATGCAAAAACAGACACTACAATAGCAACCAAAGGAAGAGTCCACACCACTCAACTCTCTCTCTCTCTCTTCAATGGTCCAGTTGGACCAAAATTTTGAACATAGGGGCATGCCCACACATTACATGGGAAATAACATTTGGTTTGAGGCAATGGTGGTGATTAATGACTTAATGGCAAGAGCTCGCACGGGAGCTTTGGAATATGCTTTAACAATCCTCAAATACATTGAATAACAAAATAAATAGGGAAAATCAAAGGGAAAGTGTGGGGCTAACTTGGAGGCTCGGGAGAGGCGTCTCAGAGGGCGGTGCGTGGCAGCGACACTTGCTGTTGTTAGCAAATTGCCGAGACTAGAGAGGGAGAGGGAGAGGGAGGGAGGGAGAGAGAGAGAGAGAGAGAGAGAGAGCTTGTGTGTGGTAGCAACACCTGCTTTTGGTCGAAATTGCTAAGACCAAAGAGAAAGAGAGTGTGTGTGAGAGAGAGAAGTTAGTGTAGGAGAGAGGCAATGGAGAGGGTGAGAGAAGTATCCTCACCATGGGAGGCGTGATGCAGAGGGCTCGATGTCTCTATCTCAGGGAGTGAGAGAGAGGTTCGACCTCTCTATCTCGGGCCGGTGCCATCAAACAGTGGCTGGCCACTGTAGGAAGCGGACTTCTGAGAGAGAGAGAGAGAGATTGGGTGCGAGAGGGGCTGTAGGATTGTGGGAGTGAAGGGGAGGGAGGAGGCATGTTTGAGAAAATTTTGACAGAGAGTTTTTGAATAATGGCATGGCAGGAGGAAGAGAAATAAAACAAAGCCACGTGCGCTTTTGAGCAGTAGAGCAGTGGTAAGTGGGGTGCCAAATCTTGTTAATTCGTGTTATGTCAAGTCATGTATATTATATGATATGGTTCAATTCGAACACGATCTTTTAAGTTTAACGAGTTAGATTTCTAAACCCTAACAAGACCCATTGAAATAATGGATTCACACGACATAATCCGTTTTGACCCGTTATGAATTAATTAAAAATATATCAACATGACACGATCGGTTTCGACCCATTTATGTAAATGGATGGAATTGATCCAAATAATCCAATTGACCTGATTAATATAATTTCAAATAAAAATTGAAATCACAATATCTCCCAAAAATATAAAACTAACTACATAAGTTTAAAATTATAATCCAAACAATAATGATACCAAGATTACAATCTATAGGAAGTGTTGAAGGTGGTCGTGAATTGTGAGAACTGACTCAACTAAGAACTAAGAGAGAGTTAGGAAATACGAAGTAGGATTGAAGTATTTTTAGTTTTAGGTTAAAAATGATATATTATAATTTTGAGTAATAAATTTTAACGGGTCTAAAGGGGTCACTAACGGGTTAAGCGGGTTGACCTGTTAATGAATTGTGTCTTAATGGGTCAACCTGTTTTGACCTGAACCTGTTAACATCAAACCAAAATCTATAAATTTCGTACTGTATTTGTGTTGGGTTAACAAACTCGTATCACATATTACCACTCTTAGGTTACTGGTAACCATTAGTAAGGGTATCATTGCCCCTTTTTAAATTTGTGAATTTTTTTCTTTTCTTAAAAAATGTTAAAAAAAAATGCACTCCTCCATACAAAAATTCGGTAGGGCTCTCGGTGTCCCTAGCACCACCCTTTTAATAAAATAGGAATAATGCGCATTCGATACTCTTGTCGTATTAAATTATGAATATTTAATTATATAGATTAAATCAAACACAACCTACTAAATTAAATCGACAAGAAATTAAAATTTTATTAAGAATCATATAAATAACAGATGGCACAAAATGACCTGCATAACCCATTTAAAAATCAATTAGAATAGAATTAACACGACACTACCTGTCTTGACCCGTTTTGTTTAAATAAGTTCAACTGACTCATATAACCCGTTTAACCAAATTGACATAATTTCATATGAAAATTAATATCTATAAATTTTTGTATCCACAATATAGTTAATATATCCAAGAAACGTGACAATATACCAACAAAAATGTCAAGATTTAATATTAACCTATAATAATATCAATATTACAATCCCAAGTTCCCAACAATAACAAACATAAATATATCATACAGTAGTCTTCAAATAAATTTAAACGGGTTATGTGGGTTGGTTACAGTTTAAGAAGGCTGACTCGTTTATTAATCATGTATTATGATGTTGATTTATTTTAACCCAACGCATTTATATCAAAATTAAAACCATTTATATGTTGTATTCAAGTTAATTGCGGTTGGCTGGAGAGTTGTTCTTCCTGGATACTTCACTGCCATTGAATGTTAAAAGAGTTACAAATGCGTGTGAGCTTGTGTATCTTGGTTGGAGTATTTCACATACAATGATGTCTCTTATTTTAGGAATATTTTTTCAATTACATATTGTACAGAAAGTACAATTGAGTTGCATAAAAGAAAATCTCAAAGAAACATCATATCTTAAGAGTTCTCATAACTGACACAAGCATTACCATAAAATCAGCAAATATAAATCACCAACAAATCAAAATATTCCACATACGCATTAGTATAGACAACAATAGAGAGAAAAAGAAGGAAGATTTTCTTTCTCATTTGTGAAGGCGACAACGGGGAATAGCAAGTAGATGTTTGGCTCTAGGAACTGTAATGCCAAACTCCTCGGTCATGTCCAACTGAGTTGGTAGCATGTTATTAGGAAGCTCCCAATCAAAGCAATGAACAAGTTGTGCCACCACGAGCCGGATTACGCATTAGTATAGACAACAATAGAGAGAAAAAGAAGGAAGATTTTCTTTCTCATTTGTGAAGGCGACAACGGGGAATAGCAAGTAGATGTTTGGCTCTAGGAACTGTAATGCCAAACTCCTCGGTCATGTCCAACTGAGTTGGTAGCATGTTATTAGGAAGCTCCCAATCAAAGCAATGAACAAGTTGTGCCACCACGAGCCGGATTGCGGTTAGACCCAACTGTAACCCCGGGCAACCTCTTCTCCCAGAGCCGAATGGGAGAAGTTGAAAGTCACGTCCCCGGAGATCAATGCTACTCCCAACAAATCTTTCTGGTAAGAACTTCTCAGCATCAGTCCAAACACTTGGGTCTCGCCCAATTGCCCATACGTTTACTATCAACCTAGACTTCTTTGGGATGTAGAAGCCTTGGATAGTGATGTCTTCTGTGGCCTCATGAGGTAACAGTAGAGGTGCTACTGGATGTAGCCTCATGGTTTCCTTTACAACCATGTCCAAGTATTCCAGCCTATCCAAATCGGATTCCTCCACCATCTTCTCCAAGCCCACTACATCTTCTAGTTCCTTTTGAAGTTTCTTCATTACCCTTGGATGCTTGATGACTTCTGAAATTGTCCACTCAATTGCTGTTGCAGTAGTGTCCATTGATCCTACAAGCATGTCCTGCAACGAAATCATTGTCAAGGAAATTAGTGACCAAAAACAAATTTGAATATAATAGTATACAAGCTCAACAAATGATTACCAAGATTATGGCCTTGACATTGGACCGTTCAACACGGTATTCGGAGTCTTTTGATCCCATGAAGCTCAGCATGACATCGACAAAGTCATTAATCTTATTTTCATCTTTGGATTGGACATGATCGTCGATAATTTTCTCAAAAAAGTCATCAAATATCTTACTAATTGCCTTCATGCGACGCGTCAGCCCCTGAAGGTCAAGGAGACCAACATAAGGAATGTAGTCACCAAGGTTAGGAGTAGCACCTAGATGCATACCCTCTTGAATTACAGCCTTGAATCCCCTCTCATCAAGATCCTTATCCATGTACTTCTTCCCAAACACCATAAGGCAACTCATATCCGTGCTGAGGGATGAGATTTTGGCACTGAGATCAACATCAATACAATCACAGGCAGCCTTTTCAATAAACTTCACCAATAGGCCAAGCTCTTCTTTCCTCATGGATTTGAAAGAATTGATTTTGAGGTTGCTAAGCAATTCAAGGGTGCACATCTTGCGAATGTTGCGCCAATAAGGACCATAAGGGGAAAAGGACAAGCCTTTTTGCTCATAAGAGATGTGCTTTGCAGCCTCAGTTGGTGGTCTACTAGCAAACAGAAGGTCATGAGCTTTAAGAAACAGCTCAGCAGCTTGGGGGGAGGAGACAACAATGGTGGGCACAAAGCCTAAGCGCAAGTGCATGATGGGGCCATATTTTTGGGCTATTCGATGAAGATCTCGATGAGGAAGTTCCCCAAATATGTGAAGATTCCCTAAGATAGGCAAGCCTCTTGGACCAGGTGGTAGTTTCTTGGTCTTGTTCATCCTTTTCCATGTCCATTCTTGCAGGAGATAAGCAAGTATAACCAGTACAAGTATCGTCCACATCCAGGCCATAATAGGCATGCTTCACTTAGATATTGTTGTTATGGCTAACATATCTTAGTATTTATCCATGGCATGCATGGAAATTGCATAAAAGAATACAAAAAAGTTTGAGTTAACTTCAATGTACTGAATATTATAAAAAAAAAATGGGGCGGCCTAATTTATGCATGATTGGGATTTATAAAATTATTACGCTAATGTCCAAATGGCACAGGCCAAGTGGATAAGCATCTCATAATCATGCAAAACCAGTTAAACATTAAATATCATCTCTAATCGTGGGGCCATCGATGATTAAACGTCACTTTATGATATTGTAATCATCTTGATTATACCAATCTTCCCTGTCTTCTTGTTGTGTTTGTTCTAACCATTTTAAGAGACGGAGATAGTGAGATCGATGATTAAGATTGCTTTAGAAAGCAGCCAAAGAGCCGAGATACCCATTTTTCAAATAACACTATTCATCCCTGATCCCTCTCACTAAACCAAGCATTTTCCTCCACCTAAAATTTGACAAACGTCCCATCATGCAGGCTCTCTCTCTCTCTCACACACACACCTATTTCTTTCTCCTCCACGCTTTATGTGATCGTTACTGCATGCTATAATAGTGGAATTATGATAATTATTATTTTGCTTACCAGCCTAGGACTTTTCTTTTTAGCTTTCTACTGAAGGTGTTTGCTTGAGTACGTTGTGCAGGCCCATAAATATTTTCGCCTTCGACAGCGGCCAGCAAGTAGTGGAGGGAAAATCAAAGTCAATTAAGGTTATTTCAGGAAGGAAAATTGAAGTAAAGATTATTTATTTAATATTAATATATGAAATATTAATTAGCCTTAGGAAAGGTAAAGGTCTACTGTAAAGGTGCTATCTTCCCTCTACCTCCGCATGGGTAGGGGTTGGTGGTTTCTCTCTCGGAACCTATCTTCGCAAATGGGGGCGGGATACCTCGTCTGGATACTGAGATGCGGGGGCGAACACCCTATCTGTCCACCCCCCGCTCGCATAAATGAGCCATTGGCCTAGAGCACGTTTTTGGGCCCAAAATGGCTTAGAAACACATAATGAGCCAAAACTGGTCTAAAACTTGTTTTTTGGGCCATTTTGAGTTTAGAATTTAATTTAAAAAAATATAAAATTAAAAATAACAAAAAATAATTTAGAATAATAGAAATTAATAAGTATATATTACTAAGTTGCAACTATTAACTAATAATTATAAATAAGCTATTACAACAATACAAATTAAGAGAAAACTATTACATATTCATATAAAAATTTTACAAATTGTACTATTGTGGCAACAATACAATTAACTAATTAAGTAAACTAACAAAATAATAACATTTCAACGGAATTTGGAGTGACCATGTCTTGGTAGAAAAGTCAATGAGCTGCTGACTGCTGTGAGATTATGAGAATTGAGATCATAAAACCTAAAACATTAATAATTTAAAAGGAAAATAAATTACAATTATCAACATGAATAAAAAATAAAAAATAAAAACATATATTACTAACATTAAAAGTACTAACTAAGATGAGATTTGGTCATTGAGATCAAGATGAGAATAGAACATTGGGTTCTTAGAACTAAGATTCGGCATATGATATTGAGATTATAAAAGCTAAAAAAAATATAAGCAAAATAATTAGATTCAGAAAATTATATAAATACAAAAAACAATTAAGGAACAAATTGTGCAAACAATGACAAATGGCAATGGTGGGTCTAATAAACATGAAGTCATACTATAATAGAGCTAGTCGTAGATATTGTCTCATGTATCGCTACAACAATTAAATTTGAAATTAATACCGATTAAATGAATATAAATAAATTAAAATAACAAAATGAAATCCACGATTACCAGATCCAGGCTGATCACCACCCTCCTCCTTGTTGGCATTCTCAAAGTCAAAATCATCCGGAACATGAATTGGGGTCCCCTTGATTTAATTTTGCGTGCAAATTAATGCCTTTACAATGGTAGTAGATAATGAACTCCGGAATGGATCCAATATACGTCATCCAGTACTAAAGGTTGATTCTGACACTATGGTGCTAATAGAGATATCCAAAATACTGCGGCCTATTTCTCTAAGGAAGGGATACTTCATAACATTGGTCTTCCACCAAGCTAATATAAGTCTTATGCAAATGGTTAAAGATCTGCTACCAAGTATCTATCTACCTCCGACTAAACCTCTATAGAATGATGAACTATGGAGTTGTGCTCCAACCTCTCACCTTAGTCCAACCTACGACTTTTTCCAGCCCCGACTTCTAGAGGAGGTGGGAGGGGGGGGAGGGGGGGAGGTAGGTGTAGGTGCTAGAATATTACCACCCTTTAAGATGTAGACTTATCAAACAATCTAGCAAGGGTTTCCCTAACCCTTGTCACAATAAGCTCTGCCCATGCCTTCTTGTGCTCAATTCCCAATCCATATATCATGCCATCAATTTTAAACTAGGGATCAAGAGCAACAACCACATATAACAAAATATTAGACCTACTGAAATCTCCCTAATACTTGTCATACTTCACTCTCATCATTAATGACATCTCCTATATCCTAATATGGTCACTCGCGCACATGTCATCTAATTATTCTTTTATCCTACATATTTGCTGATAGAAATAAAGGGATGTATGGTTCAAAAATCTAGATAGCCTCGTGGTGACCTTGTAGAAAAGTCTAAAAAAAATCTACAAAAGTAGCAACAACCTTCTAATCATCATCAATAGGCTTCTCAATCCCCCGTACTTATCAAAATATCTGACATATTGAATATTTTCATCATCCAATAATGCAAAGACCGACTTACATTTTTGGGCCGCCTCCAACATTAAAAAGGTTGAGCTCCATCTTGCAGGAACATCAGTACAGAGACCCTTCTTGGATGTTATGCCCGCATTCCTTACAGCAATTTTGAATTTCTCCAATCTAGCAGAAGAAGATCTCACAAATCTCACAACAAATCTGACCCGAGCAATCGAGTCATCAAAATCTTTCAAACCATCAGTGACAATTAGATTTAGAATATGTGCAACACGTCTCATATGCAAACAATCATTACCTAAGATTGTTTTATTTGTCACTCTAAGACAGGTCTTAAGATATCTCAATGTAACATCGTTAGATGAGGCACTATCAATTGTAACTGTCAAAAATCATGCCACACTCCTTTTATTTATCTTTTCTTTCCACTAGGATAGGCAATAACTGAGCTTGTAGGTAGCTAAAGAATATATATTTCAAACCTTTTATCTTGGGGTTCTCTTTATTTAATGCGTGAAAATCTTCAGCAACATTTAGAAAGCTAGACAAGTAGAGCATGCAACCCCCAAAAAATTCTTAAATCTACTAAGAAAAAAAAATCACACCCACCTATGTTATCTTTTCTTTGCTACTAAAAAAAATTCTTAAAATCTAAGTCATTATTTTTTTATGGTTGACATTTGTGAGGAAAGTTTTTATCATTTTCAAAATATGATACTAGCATATATAGTAATGGTTTTTATTTTTTATTTTTATACTTATGGGATGAGCTTGTGCGTAGTTCTTTTTCAATAGTTCCTTCACGGGTTCTTCAATCCTTACTGTCTTTTTTTAATTTTTTTTTCTCACACAAAAGTTCTATTCTCAATTTCTCCTATTATTCTTTAAAAAGCCACCAAACTCCTTAATTTTCCTAAACACTCTACATTAGTAGCTGATTTGAGCTTGTGCTGATATTATAAAAACTATATAATATAAAAGAAATATAACAACAAGAAGCATAATTTAGTGTCAAGATTTGAAAATCCTAAATTAATTTACAGTTAAGGAAACCCCTAAATTAATTTAGAAGTCTCAAGAATGAAACCCGTGACATAATTAAGGGTTTTGGATTGGAACCCTAAACTAATTTAGAGTTCCAATGTGAAACCCGAAAGAATTTCAAATTCACAATTTAAAAATTACAATCATAAAAACATATGCACAATTCAATCCTCCACAGCACACAATTCACAATCCCATCCTCCAACTCCTCAATTTAATTCCATCATCCATAACTCAAAAAA
The DNA here is from genome assembly GCA_029856935.1 of Cyclocarya paliurus. Taxonomy (NCBI): domain Eukaryota; kingdom Viridiplantae; phylum Streptophyta; class Magnoliopsida; order Fagales; family Juglandaceae; genus Cyclocarya; species Cyclocarya paliurus. The sequence goes on from CM056950.1 coordinate 10,173,481, forward strand.
AAAAAAAAAAACATATGTGCATATGAATCGAGAATGGGGAACTTACCTTCGGTGATAGACTAGGTATGTGATGGACTTCACGGCGATGAAGAATGGCTTGAGTCCTGATGGCGTATGATGGACGAACTATAGAGCAAGAGAGAGAGTGGCGACTGCGAGGGTTAAAGAGATCAAAGAGAAAGAGGAGATTCTGATAGGAAAGTGGGGGTCACGGCAGGGTTGGCAGGGGTAGCTTAACAACCCATATCAAAACGACGTCATTTTGTCAATGACAAAATGACGTCATTTTGATATGGTTGTTTTTTTAAAAATAACCCAGTTATCAAAACGATGTCGTTTTGACAATGACAAAACAACGTCATTTGGATGACTGAGGTATTTTTTTAATTATAAATTTATAATATACATTTATATATAAAAATATATATTATTTATTTATATATTATTATATATGCGGGAGTGGGGCAGGGGTTGAGCCCATCCCCCCCCTCGTCCCCACTGGGGGCACTAGGTGCGGATGGGGCCACCCACCCCTGGCATTTGGCAGACGGGGGTCAGGCTCGCCCATGCGGGGGTGGGGCAATAGGGTGTGGGGTCCCCTTGCCCACCCTTAGTCTTCTAACGTGATGCACAAGAACAAAGTTTTTCATACCATATATTAAAGCAGGCAGCTAAATGCCATAACAATTATGTTAACACAATGGTTTTAATAGCTTTTAAGTCTATTTCTGAGCTACATAGATAATGACAATTTAATAAAGCTAATTAGAGGATTCCAAGAAATTAGTTCTTTTAATATCCAGTGGAAGAGATTATATTTTAAGCTATTATTGATTTTGGGTGTTGGATGTTATTGAGCCAAGCCATAGCATTGCTTGGTTGGTCATCAGCTTGGGGTAAAGGGGTGACAGGTTTACCAGCTTGTGGATCCTAGATAGATGTAGGAGGCTTGTGAATTTTGATCAGAAAATAATTGTATATATAATATCAGGAATTCAAAACAAATGTCTTGCTAGTTTTTCAAAAGATTAAAACATGCTAATAAACTTTTCAAAAGTAAGGTACTACTATAGTCACACTCAGGTAAGAAAGCTACCTCCAGTTACTCCCTCTTACTTTTTCTTTTTCTGAAAAAATAGAGAGCACTCTCTTTTTAAACATATAAGTAGGTCTAATCTAAAGATGTGGTTGTTAGCTCAACCAGAAAATGTAAACATACAAGCAAAGAGATGGAAAATATTAACAAAAAAGAATACAAATGTTGTATTCTTCGAAAAGATCATATATAGAACAATTAAAAGGAAAACATAGGACTTCTTCAAGAAAACAATAATAGCTGGGAATGGGAAAGACAGGAATCCATGGAAAATTAGGATGGCAAATGAGAACATTGATCAAAAGATAAACCATTGTATATCAGTGTAGTTTCAAGAAATGGCTTAAACTAATGTAGGCCTCTTTGATGTAAACATGGTGAATGATAATTGGAATTTCAGGTAGAAAGTGATCTAGAATTATGGGATAAATAACATAAATTAGGACTGGGATTTGGCTTTTGAAAGAAAAGAAAGAAACAAAGAAAGATGGGTATTAATTTTTTTTTTTTTAAATTGATAGCTCATAAATTAAAAGCTACGCTGTATACTACACTTTTGTACTACTTTCTAACTATGTTGATGCATTATTATTATCAATATTTGGATTATTTATTATAATAAGGGTGCAATATCCAACATATATATCACTGACAAATAATTAGAGTGTGAGTGCGACTTGTACTTTTGTTTGTAGAACATCACAACACAACTAATGGCTGGCACACAAGAAGTCATTTGAAGGAATCATGTTATAATATAAAGGGTAATTCTAAATTGATTCTTAAAGTGTATAATTTTTGCGTATTTCTTTTGGAAAAGGACGTGGTCTATCATTAAAAAAAGAGAAGTGATACAGACACAAAGAGATTTCATAAAAGTAAACTCACAAGCTAATGTTGTTTTATGTGATTCGTTAATCTGTTTTATAATAAAATTAGCTTTACAATCTGATGAATCACATTAAGTCATATTAGTTTATGAGATTACTTTTGTGGTTAAAGTATTTCTCTTAAAGAAATAATTTTTTTTATAGGAGTTCTATAACCATTTTTTTAAAAAGAAGTGTCCGAAACTTGCACATTCTAAAATTGTAAATATTATTAGTTTAATATAAATCAACCATGTCCTTTCCATATCCCATTTAATGCAAGAAAAAAGAAAACAACCTCAATCAAGCAGTGTTCAACTACCTCCAATATCAGATAATAACGCTAGAAAAGAAAAATAAAATCTCAAAAGAAAGCAAATACTCCATTCGGACTTAGTCCGAATGGAGTTTCTCCCCCCTCCGTGTAGGCGGAGATGGTGGGGTTTATTTCTCCATCGGGTATGGAGTTTTGTTAGTTGGTTACTGCTACCTCTATCGTGGATAGAGTTGCACTATCTCTTAGACTTAGGTTTTTAGAGATTTGCCGTCTGGACTAGACCATATCAGTCATGCAAGTATGCTGGGAAGCTATTAACGTTTGTAATTGACTTATTTTCAAATTAACTTTGTATCTCTTCTTTAATGAATAAAATGTGATCCGTTCTTATAAAAGAAATAAAAAAAAAAAAACACGTACGCAAGAATAAAAAAACACCTCTAAGAAAAGTCGTCATTTCCATCTAAGATAATGGAAGAAGAGAAATAATACCTGCCCAGTTTAGACCTCTGAGAGAGAGAAATCTTGGACAAAAGAGGATGCTCTTGTACCCTACAATAAACAAAGGTTGGAAAGAAAAGTTCATGCCGAGAATGTCCGAAAGGAACCAATCAGTTATAGCACACAAAAAATGAACAAAAATGATACACCAAACAAAGACTAGATTCAACCACAACCTAAGCATAAATCACACACAAAAAAGAAGAAGAAAAGCTGTGAAATCTAGTCCAGCCTAACCTCCAGGTCAATAAAGATTTCAGGATCGTCAAGAAGTATAAAAGATGAGATCGATATGTATAATAAAAAACTTAAATGACGGATCGAAGTACACCTTTATATATATATGCAGAGTTAGCTATGCAATTTCTTTTTTCAATCTTGTGCTCATGTCACAACATTGGCTAGACAAAGCAACACATTTTGGGAAGAAGATTTGGCCAATAATGCAATATATTGTGAACGTGAAATGGAAGGAAATAAACTCAAACGACATACCATTTATTTCAAGATAAAATATAAATTTATTTATTTTTATTTCCATCAGCTTTTAAACTTTTATGAGAAGTGATTTCATTGATTAAACTTTAACTTCTTAGCATAAAGACAACATATGGATTTAACTGCTTCAATTATAGAGCAAATTTCTTCCCCACGTGAAGAAGGAACCAAGGCACACTCGACATATCTTTGTATCCTGCACCAAACAGAGGCTCATATGAAGCAAGATTCAGAGTAGCAAAATCCTCACATGATTTGTGATTCCATGAAATAGAAAACCCGCATCATTCATTCCAAAGCGAGAACGATCAAACCCTACTGTTGTGCTTTGTAGCTTGTACCCCTTCGTTGTGCGAAAAAATATTATGGATTATGTTACTTATCATCCCGCACTAGACATTATATATATTTTAGTTTTTATTTTATTTTATTCATATTAAACTAATTGAGTTGTTTAACTTATCATCTATATAACACATAATTGTTATTAAAAAAAAAAATTAAAAAAATGTAATGTATAATGCGTGGGATGCTAAATAGAATTATTTAAATATTATATGCCAAACCAGAAATAGAGAGGGAACTCTAGGCCTCGTTTGTTTTCAGAGATGAGATGAGATAAGATTAAAGTTGAAAAGTTGAATAAAATATTATTAGAATATATTTTTTAATATTATATTTGTATTGGGATTTGAAAATTTTGAATTGTTTATTTTATTTTGTATGGGGATTTGAAAAAGTTGTAATGATGGTATGAGAGGTTTTCAAAGTTTTCAAAATTTTTGATTTTGGTCTTGAAAACAAACAAGGCCGCAAGAGGGGGAGGAAAAGGATGAGCTTATTCTGCACTATTTTCAGAATATATTCACAACAAACTTAGAACAAGGGGAGATGAGCTTTCTTGAAGATTTACTTGGCAGAGTAACAGCGGGTATGAATGAGATTCTAACAAGCTCTTTTACAGCAAAGGAGGTTGAAGATGCTTTAAAGGAAATGAATCCAACAAAGGCTCCTGGTCCTGATGGAATGCCTCCAATATTTTTTCAACAATATTGGAATACAATGGGGAGCCCAGTCACCTTAGCTGTGTTGAAAGCATTGAATGATGGCCACTTACGAGGTTCTTTAAATCACACCTTCATTTTTTTTATTCCTAAAACCGAAAAACCTGTTAAAGTGAGTGAGTATAGACCTATTAGTCTTTGCAATGTGGTTTATAAAATAATTTCCAAAGTCTTAGCTAATAAGCTTAAATAGATTTTGCCTAATGTTATCTCAAAGTCTCAAATAGCTCTTGTTCTCAGAAGAATCATTTCTAATAACATATTAGTGGCATATGAAATGGTCCATTACCTGAGGAATAAGAAGGTAGGAAAAGAAGGGTTCATGTCCCTTAAGCTTTACATGAGCAAAGCCTTTGATAGGCTAGAATGGAATTATTTGGAGGAGTTGATGAAGTAGATGGGATTTGCAAGTAAGTGGATTGATATGGTAATGTTTTGTGTTAAGTCAGTGAGTTTCTCTATACTCATACTTATTTCTGTTGTGTACTGAAGGCCTCATTACTCTTTTGAATAAGGCTACTGAAAGAAGACTGATTAGTGGGATTAAAGTGTATCGAGGGGCCCATTTATTAAATCATCTTTTGTTTGTTGATGATAGTGTTTTATTTTGTAAGGCTAACCTCAATGAAAATATGGCAGTGCATGAGCTTTTACAAGTTTATGAATTTGCTTCTGGGCAAAAAATAAATAGAGACAAAACAACAGTGATTTTCAGTGGGAATGTGTCTAATGAAAGAATGATAGATCTGCTACAATTTTGGAGGATACAAAGCTTTGAACAGTATGAAAGATATTTAGGACTCCCACCAATGATTGGAAGAGCTAAGTCTTCTACTTTTTCTGATATTAAGCATAAAGTTTGGCTCAAACTGAAGAATTGGAAAGACAAACTCTTGTCTCAAGGAGGAAAATAAATACTAATCAAGGTAGTGGCTTTACCAATACCATCCTATTCTATGAGTTGTTTTAAGCTGCCTTCTTCTTTGTGTAATGAGCTTGAGCAAACAATGGCAAGTTTCTGGTGGGGTCCGAAAAAAGAAGAGATTAGTTGGAAGAGGATCTGCGAACCAAAGAGCAAAGGGGGTATGGGTTTCAAGGATCTCATAATTTTCAATGATGCCTTATTAGCTAAGCAAGGATGGAGACTTATGCATATTGAAGATAGTCTGTTTTACAAGGTTTATAAGGCTGAGTACTTTTTCAAATAGTAGGTTCTTGGATTCAAAGAAGGGACATAATAGTTCCTATGCATGGCAAGGTATATGGTTAGTTAAGGACCAACTATCACATGGTTGCAAATGGAGGGTTGGTAATGGAAGAAGTGTTGAAATTTGGAATGATTCTTGGACTCCAGGTATTAAAGAATTAAGAAGTTCTGCGAATGAGAATGTCATTGAGGATGCTGGTGCAAAAGTGATTTTAGTGATTGATTCACAAACTAGATGGTGGGATGTCTCCAAAGTAAGAAGTTTAATGCCACCTACTGCTACAGATGCATTCCTAAAAATGGTATTAAGTTCTAAACAACATGAAGATAGTTTAATTTGGACTATGGAGAGGAAATGGAATTATTTTGTGAAGGGTGCATATAGACTATTTACAACTATGAAGAGGGGAGAAGACCATGCAGAATCTTCGAATACAAACAATCAAAATAAGCTATGGAAATTAATTTGGAGTTTGAGTATTCCAAATAAGGTGAAAGTCTTTTCATGGAGGGCTTGTGTGGAGGGTTTACCAACCATGGTGAATTTGAAAGTAAGAAGATCAGTGGAAGAGGATGTATGCAGATTATGTTTAAAAGAACCAGAGAATACTTTTCATGCCTTGTATCGATGTGATCAACAAGTTGTATGCTGGAAGAGGCACTTTCCTTGCTTGCAAGCTATAGACTCACAGTTGCTATTTTGGGAATTTCTGAGATTAAATCAAGAAGGCAAAACAAAAGCAAATTTGGAAATGATGTTGCTCATTACTTGGAACTGCTGGTGTAATAGAAATCAATGGATTTATGAGGAAAAATAACTCAGTCTAGATTGGGTGGTTACACAGGCACTTTCAATGCAAAAATTCTACAACTCTGTTAAAACAGAACATTCAAACATAGTTAACAAATTTACAAAATGGATGCCTCGACCTACTGACGTAGTTAATTTGAATATTAATGGAGCTGCTTTTCATGAAGCAAGAATAGTAGAAGTGGGAGTAGTATTAAGAGATAGTAAGGATGAAGTGCTTATGACTTGCTCAAAGAGATAATTGGCAGTGATTGATTCCTATGAGATTGAACTTATTGCAGTGTTGAGGGGCCTTCAGCTTTGCATTCCATTGGGTTTACAGGAGTTACAAATTGAGAGTGATTCTTTAATGGTGGTAAAGGATATTCAAGATCAAATAGATTCCTCTACAATGATGGGTCATATCGTCAAAGATATTCAACACCTCATGAACATGTTTCCAAGTTGTTCAATCCTTCATGCTTTTAGATAATCAAATGTAGTATCTCATAAACTTGCAAGGTTTGCTTGTAATGTTCAAGATATTAATGTTTGGTGGGAGAGTTTTCCAACATGTATTCAGTAGCCAATTTGGGTTGACCAATAGTTATAATGTTTTATTTCACTAATGAGAAGTTGATGTTTCATATAAAAAAATATAAGTGTTGGGGGTCAAATCAATGTCCTATACTTCATCTCGAGATAAAGTTGAAAATGAAGCCAAGAGGTGGGGCTAAGAAGAGATAAGGTAAGTTGGCTCAGACTCCTAAAATGATAGAGAGACCTAAACTCCTAAAAGGAAATAGACTAAAACTTTTAAAAGAAAGGGGTTCACAAGGTAAGTTAGACTCAATCATTCCAAGAAAATAGACCTCTATATAAGGAGGAGATATCAACAAATCTACATAGGCTTCCTACGTGCAGACTCCACCACACATAATGATTCTAAATGATCTTCTCTCAAGGGAGGCATTGCCTTCAACCTCCAGAAATCTTAAATTTCTTCATTGTATTGAGCGATACGTGAGACCATGAGAGACTGTAAAATCACAAATCATAGTGGATTTTGTCTCTAAACAACATGTGGACCTAGGCTTTTATGTCGAACCATGTAAATCTTTGTGTCTCTCTTTATTTATTTTTATTTGCTTATTTATTATATAGATGAACGTGAAGTGCACCGTATCGAAGCCTGAATCATTATCGTGGGTTAGGAAAAATTCTTTCTTCTCTTCCAATTTTTTGTGCAAATTTATGCATTAAAAGTTGGTGCCGTTTGTGGGATCGACTAATTTTCTACACCAGAATTGGGAGAAAGATATTCTCTGACTCACGAGATCATTTACAAAAATTCAGATAAATTTTTCCACTTTTTACCTTTTATTTTTATTTTACTAACACTTGTAAAAAGAGAAGGAAAAGACAACAGGGGCATGTGTAGAATGCATGGTTGTACTACGCGTGTAAGACATGAATTGAGCAAGTGGGATATGAATTGTGCACATGATACGCATTGTGCATGAAAGGCACCCATTATGCATGCCATGTAGGGCATGCATAGTGGGAATGACACACCATGCACCCAATGGCCTTAGTCGGAGGGCATGAGGGGCTAGCACCTCCTCTGCTCGGCGAAGGGCAAGGTCGGCCGCCCAGTCGTAGAACCAGTAGGAGATTTTATGCCTGTTTCTTGCCAATGCAAGCTTGGAAACAACCTGAAAAGTTTCTGCCAGCAACCCATGGGGTAAGTGAAGTTGCTAGCGGCCACCACATGGCTGTCGACGCTTTCTGTCGTCATCGTAGTGCTTCCAGCTGGTGGTATGCCTAGATTCGACAAACGAAGGTAGGTAGACTATTCCTGTGCGATATTTGGGCAGCGCCGCTCACGACAACTCGCTAGGAGGCCTTCATTGACCACCATACTAGTGTTGTGGTCCTCTACCACCGTAGCTCCACCCATTGTGGCACTCCCCACTCGCGACGTGCCCAGGACTAGCCAACTCGTGCAAGATTGGCATCGGCGGAAATAGTACCACCCAGGCGGCGACACATGAACCAACAATACTGCCATGAAAAGGGGATAGAAACTCTTGTCGGACATTCTTCCACCGCTGGGCTTACATACAGGCTGAGAAGCTACTCACCATGAAAGCTCCTCGCCATGGCTCAACAACTCACTAGCATCTCACCACCCTCATGGCGGGTAATAACCAGCCTTTGCTCGACCAACAAGTAGCTCACACGTATGGCAAAAACTCACCAACATCTCATTGCCCTCCCAACGGTCAACCTCTTGCCAGCCTCACCCCATGCAGCATCTTGCCATGCCACAAAAGGTTGTGCTCACTATACAAAACTCCAGTCATATTGTGTTTCCTCGCCACAATTCAATCCAATGAGTTGCTCACACACAAAAAGTTTGCTCGCCATGGAGGAGGTTGCTTCACCCACTGTAAGTTTCTCGCCCTCTCCAAAATATTTTACTCACACACAGAAAGTCCCTCTCACCACACTTAGTTGCTCGCTTAGATTCGGTTATAAAAAGAAAAAAAAATCATTTCAAGATGGACAGAAAATTGTCATCCTTACAAAAGAGCTCAAAGACGGGTAATTTCTCTATGCAAAAATCATTTAGTAGCTAACAATTTCAGTTGAGGGAGAATTGAAAGTAACAGCTAAATCGCTCATGTTTGTCTTTATAAAACTTGTTATTTTAATTTTATTTTCACTAAAAAATTTGGTTTTGGAGATTTCCCCCATTGAAACTTATTGAGGTTTCACAAGAATCCGAGTGGCTACAAGCTCAAGGAATATATTTCGTGGCAAATTGCCCACGTGACACGGAACACTGGCTACAAAGCCGTCTTGGGCACCGCACAGGCTTTTGAATTTGTTTTCATCAGAAAAGATTGCTCAATATCGAGGGCACCCTAGACCTTCATTATTGAAGCATGCCTGCCTGTTGGCCTCGTTGATGCACCACAAACCTTCACCATGCTCTAGCAAAGTGATTCAGGTTTGCAAATCTCATATTTGTGATTTGGATTATCTACACTATCTAGATTTGCATTTTTAGCACAGTCAAGCATCTCTTTTGAACAAAAGCCAAGAGTCGGGAAAGGTCAAGGACCATTCGACCTTACTTATTTCTCGCTGAGGATCAATAGGTGGGACAAGTCATTAGACGGATTGGCCTCCCTCGTGATGAGCCATCTAGCAGGAAAGGTCAAGGACCACCTGACCATACTTATCTCTAACTGAGGATCAAAGATGGGACAAGTCATCGGACTGCCTCACCTCCCTCGTAAAGAGCCAATAGGTGGGAAAGGTCAAGGACCTCCCAACCTTATCTCTCATCGAGGATCAAGAGGTGAGACAAGTCATCAGGCTGTCCAACCTCCCTCATGGTTGGCCAATAAGTGAGAAAGGTCAAGGACTGCCCGACCTTACTTATCTCTCGTCGAGGATCAAAAGGCGGGACAAGTCATCAGACTGCCCGACCTCCCTTGTGACGAGCCAATTGGTGGGAAAGGTCAAGGACTGCTTGACCATACTTATATGTCGCCGAGGATCAAGAAGCTAGACAAGTCATCAGACTGTTTAACCTCCCTTGTGACGATTCAACAGGCGGGAAAGGTTAAGGACTATCCGATTTTGCCTATCTCTCGTCGAGGATCAAGAGGCGGGACAAGTCATCAGATTGCCCAACCTCCCTCATGATGAACCAATAGGTGAAGGTCAAAGAGCGCCATACCTTACTCATACATCGTCGAGAGTCACTAGGCAGGACAAGTCACTCAATTGTCCGACCTCCCTCGTGATGAATCGACATGCAAGAAAGATCAAGGACCACCCGACCTCTCAGGCGCCCAACAAGCTGTCAAGTCTCTTTACTACCCAATCTCTCTCACCTAGATAGCAATACAAGCACAACATCTTCTGTAGCATACACTGAGGGTTTAGACTCATGCCACAATCACCGCCAGCGGGTTTCCTCCAAGAATAAGCCTTCAAGCTCCACAAGCGCCTTGCATAGGTTACCTTCAGGAATGAATCGACGAGCTCGACAACTTCTTAAGATGGATCCAGGGGTTGACGGGCTCTCTGACCACTTGGTGCGGGTTACTAACAACAAACACCAACCGCAAAACAAGAACACCAACAACAATTTACACCAAGGGACATAAATTTCACTACTACAAACAATAGCAAAAACAATCAAGAAAATAAACACTCTTTGTTGACAATAAAAGGTCACATTTAGCCAATCATGGAAAACAAATAGCAAAAACCAATCATGAAAATATGCACTTTTCACCAGAATAAACAGTCTCTCAAGCAAACATTCACACAAATAAACAAACTCAAAGCCGAGCTTCGTGCTAACACTTAATGTGAACAAGTACATCTCTCACCAAAGTCAATATGTGAAGCCATGAGAGATTGTAAAATCACCAATTATAGTGGATTTTACCCCCAAACAACCTGTAGACATATGCTTTATGCCGAACCATGTAAATTTTTGTGTCTCTCTTTATTTATTTTTATTTGCTTATTTATTATTTATGATATGGATGAACGTGAAGTGCACTATTTAGAAGCTTGAATCATCATCGTGAGCTGGGAATAATTTTCTTCTCTCTTCCAGTTTGTTGTGCAAATTTACGCAATACAGATTTTTTCAGAATTTAATTTGAACAAATGTGGAAGGAATAAATATAATAAAATCCATACCTCAATGGGCTTGGATCAACGAGGGCTAACTTTGCAGTATGTCATTTCTATAATTGGGCAAACATCAAGTCCATGGGTGTTGTACACATTCTGCTCTTGTTGTCGGGCTCCCAACAGCTTCTTGATGCCATTTGTTCGGCAAGAGAAGCATTGAGTTTTTAATAAAATAGGGAATACTTTGTATTTACCGATCGTATTTTTTTCATGTTAAGACATGAGTATTTTATTATATAGATTAAATCAAAGACGATCTACTTAATTAAATCGACCAGAACTTAAAGCCTTAACATAACTTATATAATAACAGATGACACAACAAGACCTGCATAACCTGTTTAATAATCAATTAGGATTGGATTAACATGACACAATCCGTCTTGACCCATTTCGTGCAAATAAGTTCAACTGACTCATATAACTCGTTTGACCTAATTGACATAATTTTATATGAAAATTAATATCTACAAATTTTAGTAGCCTCATTATAATTAATATCTCCAAGAAATGTGACTAAATATCAACAATAAATGTCAATATTTTTAAAATATTAACTTATAATAATATGCAATATTACAATCCCAAAAATAACAAACATAAGCATACATATAGTACAGTAATCTTTAAATAAAATTTAAACAGATTATATGGGTTGATTTCGATTTAAGAGGACTGACTCGTTTATTAATCGTGTCTTATCGAGTCAATCTATTTTAATTTGAACTCAATTATATCAAACTTAAATCCATTTATTTCATGTTGTATTCATGTTGACTGGGGTTGGCTGGAGAGCTATTCTTCCTGGATGCTTCACTGCCATTTACTATTGAGAAGAGTTACAAATGCTTTTGATCAGCTTGTGTACATTGGCCGGAGTATTTCACATACAATGAAGTTTCTCTTATTTTATAAATATCTTTTCGATTATATATTGGACAGAAACTACAATGAGTTTCATAAAAGTAAATCTCAAACTCAAAGGAACATCATATATATCTTGAAGAGTTCTAATAACATGAGTGCAATAGGGACATGCATTACCATGAAATCAACAAATATAGATGACATCAGAGTGAAAATGAAAGGAGATTTTCTTTCTCATTTGTGAAGGCGACAACGGGGAATAGCAAGTAGATGTTTGGCTCTAGGAACTGTAATGCCAAACTCCTCGGTCATGTCCAATTGAGTTGGTAGCATGTTATTAGGAAGCTCCCAATCAAAGCAATGAACAAGTTGTGCCACCACGAGCTGAATTGCAGTTAGACCCAACTGTAACCCTGGGCAACCTCTTCTCCTGGAGCCGAATGGGAGAAGTTGGAAGTCACGTCCCTGGAGATCAATGCTACGCCCAACAAATCTTTCTAGGAAGAACTTCTCAGCATCAATCCAAACACTTGGGTCTTGCCAATTGCCCATACATTTACTATGAACCTAGACTTTTTGGGGATGTGGAATCCTTGGATAGTGATGTCTTCTGTGGCCTCATGAGGTAGCAGTAGAGGTGTTATTGGATGTAGTCTCATGGTTTCCTTTACAACCATGTCCAAGTATTCCAACCTATCCAAATCGGATTCCTCCAGCATCCTCTCCAAACCCATTACATCTTCTAGCTCCGTTTGAAGTTTCTTCACTACCCTTGGATGCTTGATGACTTCTGAAATTGCCCACTCAATTGCTGTTGTAGTAGTGTTCATTGATCCTGCAAGCATGTCTTGCAATGAAATCATTGTTAGGAAATTAGTGATCAACAACAGACTGGAATCTAATAGTATACAAGTTCGACAAAGGATTACCAAGATTATGGCCTTGATATTGGACCGCTCAACATGGTACTCAGAGTCTTCAAACCCCATGAAGCTCAGCATGACATGAACAAAGTCCTTAATCTTATTTTCATCTTGGGATTGGATATGATCGTCAATAATTTTCTTAAAATAGTCATCAAATGTCTTACTAATTGCCTTCATGTGTCGCGTTAGCCCCTGAGGGTCAAGGGGGCCAATATAAGGAATGTAGTCACCAAGGTTAGGAGTAGCACTTAAATGGATACCCTATTGAATTACAGACTTGAATCCCCTCTCATCAAAATCCTTATCCATATACTTCTTCCCAAACACCATACGAAAACTCATATCCATGCTAAGGGATGAGATTTTGGCGCTAAGATCGACATCAATACAATCACAAGCAGCCTTTTCAATAAACTTCACCAGTAGACCAAGCTCTTCTTTCCTCATGGATTTGAAAGAATTGATTTTGAGTTTGCTAAGCAATTCATGGGTGCACAGCTTGCGAATGTTGCGTCAATAACGACCATAAGGAGAAAAGGAGAAGTTTTTTTGCTCATAAGACATGTGCTTTTCAGCCTCACTAGTTGGTCTACTCGCAAACACAAGGTCATGCGCTTTAAGAAACAGTTCAGCAGCTTGGGGGGAGGAGACAACAATGGTGGGCACAAAGCCTAAGCGTAAGTGCATGATGTGGCCATATTTTTGGGCTAGTCGATGAAGATCTCGATGGGGAAGTTTCCCAAACATATGATGATTCCCGACAATAGGCAAGCCTCTTGGACCAGGAGATAGTTTCTTTGTCGTGTTCGTCATTTTCCATGTCCATTTGTGCAGGAGATAAACAAGCATAATCAGCACAAGTATTGTCCACGTCCACACCATAATAAGCATGTTTCATTAAGATATTGTTTTACGTAACAACAATATCGGAGTATTTATCCATGACATCGAAATTGCATAAAAGAATAGAAACAAGCTTGAGTTAACTTCAATGTCTACTAAAAAAAAAAAATTGGGGTAGCTTGATTTATGCATGATTGGGATTTATAAAATTGTAACACTAATGTTGAAATGGCACTGGCCAAGTGGATAAGCATCTCACTTAATTATGCAAAATTAGTTAAACATTATTTGTCACCATTAGATATCATCTCTAATCATGGGGCCATCGATGCATATTATCTGGCAAACTTTAAGAAAATTAAACGTCACTTTATGATGTTGTAATCATCTTGATTATACCAATTAATCTTCCTTGTCTTGTTCTCGTGTTTGTTATAACGATGTTGTAATCAAGATTGCTGTTAGAAAGTAGCCAAAGTGCCGAGATACCCATTTTTCTACTAACACTATTCATCCTCTTACTAAACCAAGCATTTTCTTCCATCTAAGAATTGACCAACTTCCCATCATGCTGGCTCTCTCTCTCTCTCACCTATTTCTTTCTCCTGCACGCTCTCATGTGATCGTTACTTCATGCTACAATAATGGAATTATGATAATTATTATTTTGTTTACCAGTCTAGGATTTTTCTTTTTAGCTTTCTAGTGAAGTTGTTTGCTTGAGTACGTTGTGTAGACATAGAAATATCCTCCCCTTCGATAGCGGCCAGCAAGTAGTGGACGGGAAATCAAACTCAATCAAGGTTATTTCAGGAAGGAAAATTAAAGTAAAGATTATTTATTTAATATAATTAATATATGAAACACGTACCTTAATTAGACTTAGGCACTACAACAAAATTGACTTTTAGGGACAAACTAAATTTTGTCCCAAAAAATTTTGTCCCAAAAGATTGATGACTTTATAAAACTGTTTGATCGAATAAATATCCGTTCGAATAGTATTTTCTGTGACAAATTAAATTGTCTCAAAAAGCTTTTTTTGTTCGAACTGAAAAAAATCCATTCGAACAGAAAATCTTGGTGGAGAAGTAATTTATTATGTCGGGAAAAGTCCAAAATCGTTCGAATGATAATTTTTTTGTTCAAACGAAAAATATTTGGTGGCAAAACCTGGCGGGAAGGTTTCTAAACCGTTCGAACGGAATATATTTAGTACGAACATATTCAAGCACCACATTTATATATTTGAATGTATAATATTAATCTTGGTACATAACTCAAAATATAAAAAATATATATACTGATTTCTTTTATGTTAAATAAGATCTTTAGTTAAATAAATATTATCAGTCGTACACCACATAATATAAATCAATAATTACTCTAGAAAAGACAAAATATTTAATTTACAACTAAAACAAATTATCAAAACACCATATATACTGTCCATAACTATAACAAAAAAATATATTAATAAAAAATATAAACTACTATGATGCGAGGTCTCTGCACGCATCCTCGACTACAGCTAATTGTCTCTCTACTTGTGTTAGTTGAGTACTGAGCGTGAGCTGAGTTGCATTATTGGCATTAATCTCTGTATGTAACTCAGAGACGCTAGCAGTAATCTTTGTACGCAACTCAGACATGGTAGTATGAACTGCATCGATCACCGCTGATGTGTATAAGCCGATCTAAGCATGCAGTATGTCGACCATCTCCTCGCGAATAGATGTGCGTGATGCCTTGGCCTGTGCAGATGCCTCACCAGCCGATACTCTAGTATCTCCTAGTTGTGCATCTCTTTGAATATCAACCCTGTTAGGAACAGGTCCACAAAAATGAAATCTTGAGTGTCCCGTGCTCCTTGACAGGGTGGTGCTGTTGATCGGTCTCATCGGCCGTCGTGCACGCTCGGCAACTTTTGGCACAATCCCAGACTGTAGCAAAAATCAATTGATCAGGATCCCAAACGATAGCATATCTATCGTAATGTACCAAGCTTCTGATCAGATCCTCTCAAATATATACCCCATGAGGTTGATTGGAATGCCACGGGCGACCCATATCATAAATTTTGCTCGATCCATGCCAACCTCAGTCTTGTGCTGCCGAGGGTCAATATTGTTGGCTATAATTAAGTTTATGATCTTGAAGAAAGAAGATAAATTTGCCTGCCTAATGCTCTTCTTCCGATCGTACACTAGAGCATCTAGACCAACAATCAAGTCTTTGACCTCAAGATCAGCAAGTGTATCGACTTCATCTATGTAAACTGGTCCCTTATCCTGAGACATCTCTGCATCACCTGGAGGATCAGACTCTCTAGGTGATAGGTTTAGATAGGCATCGACTAGCCTAGGAATACCGAGATATGCAGCGAATCCATCCACTGAAAATATAACAGGAGCTCCTCGGACATAGATCTTGCATGCCCCTCCATAGTTTGGGCTGGCACCACCGAGCTCTTTATAGAACTCAGCAACGATGTCAATATAGGAAATGAGCTCCATTCATTCTTCTTGCTGATCTAAGATTGGTGCCTAGCCACGATCATTGAATACTGATGGGAGGGAATGACCCTCCCATGTAGAGTCAAAAAATCAGACAATTTTACCTGCTGCTCAAGTAAAACAGTCTGCTCTTGAACTGTTTGGATGGAAGGTTCTCCTAATCTATCACTTTTACAGCCCTTGTAAGATATTATTATGAACCTGAAATTTAAAAAATAAAATATATATTCAACATTAGTGATAAAATCTAATATGAGAAAAGATTAACAAAATTATATACTAATAGCAATTTAATAAATTGATTGATAGAACAATTTCATAAAATGATGAAAATAATTTAATAAGCTAATAAAAAGTAAATGGTTCGAATGAAATATAAATTGGTCGAATGGACGTTCGAACGATAAAAAAAAGTGGTCAAACGGAAAAGAACTTGTTTGGTTCAAACCGTTCGAATGTTTAAAAAAGTGTTCGAACAGCAAAGTTAAACTCGTTCGAACGCGTTCGAATGGAAAATAGATCGAGCTCACCCATGGCTGAGTCAACTTAGCGG
The DNA here is from genome assembly GCA_029856935.1 of Cyclocarya paliurus. Taxonomy (NCBI): domain Eukaryota; kingdom Viridiplantae; phylum Streptophyta; class Magnoliopsida; order Fagales; family Juglandaceae; genus Cyclocarya; species Cyclocarya paliurus. The sequence continues at coordinate 10,190,216 of CM056950.1, forward strand.
CCATGAAAATACTTAAAAATACATTGATTCTGTGGGTTTCTTTGACAAAACACCTACGACTCTTCATTTCTAAACATCCTACGGTAGATTTGTGGTGTTCTACAGTGACTATTGATGAAAAAATATAATTACAGAAGCATATATTGACGATGAGTGGCATACATTCTGTTCAAAATATTTCTACGGAGTTGACACTAGGTTTGATCGACCAGAAAGAAACTTTGACGTTGACCAAGCAAGATAATGGAATGTGTTTTTCCAATAAGTACGTCCAATTGGTGCAGTGTGTGTTATGACTTGTGTGGAAGAGAGTTTGAGAAAGCTTAGTGGTACGTGTTGAACAATTGCCCTGAGATAGAGAACCACTTGAAGTAAGTTATAACTTTTTCTTAATTTAAATTCCTTCATTTACTTTAAAAAAATTCTAAGAATATAAAAGATTTGTGGTAATTATCAATTTCAGTGATCATATTAACGTGCTCAAGAAATTGGGAGTAAATGATATAAACCAGAAACATTAAGAGTTCTCAAGATGGTTTGAAGAACGAGTAATGACATTACATATGTTTTACTCAATAACCAATGAAAAAATATTGATTTAAAGTTTGATATAATATATGCTTTATTCAATATGTAGGTTGTACAAATGCATGTGAATAATCTGAATGATATATCGGATGAACTGTATGCATTGGCATGTGGCCCATTGAGACGCGCTGCTCAATATTCTACATGTATTTCTCGGGGAAGTAGGTATCACACAATGGACTGAGATTGTTACAGAAAAAACTAAAATAGTAGTGTCCTAGTCGAAAGAATTCATGATGGAGAAAACATTAATTTCTATAGGGTTATTGTCGATATAATTGGAATGAAATATTTGGGGGAGCTTGCGGTGTATCTGTTTAAGTGTGATTGGTGGGATTTTAGCAATCCTCGAATTGGAGTCCATGATGATGAATATTTTTTAAGTGTTAATACATCAAAAAAATGGTATGAAGATGATTATTTTATTTTGACTTCTCAAGCATCTCAAGTATTCTACTTAGATGACTCGGAGTTAGGATATCAATGGCGAGTAGTATAAAAATATTCTCCAAGAAATATATATGATGTTATCTCTCAGGTAGAAGCACATGATGAAGAAGAAGATGACCCTTCTACTCAAGAAGCATACCAAGATAGTTAACCCGCCTTAAATTTATTTGTGGATTTGAGCTAGTATGAGATGATTCCATTAAATAGAGAAGATATTGAGGTTGAAATTGTTAATGCGATAATTGAGGAAAATGTTGAATCATCTGAAGTATCTACAAATGATGAGAGTGAATTGTCAAATGAAACTGATATAGATTATGATTGACCAATTATGTGTTAACATTACATTTGATGACAAATATTTTACTTATTAAATATTTCAGTGGTTTGAAAATGCCATAAAAAAGGAAGGAAGTTCACAACCCATCTCCACCTATTCCTAACTCTCCTTCAGACTCACCATTAGAGATTGACTCTACAGAACAAGGTAAAAATCTAATACTCATAAAAGTTATTAATTAAGGTCATATAATAGACATATAATAGAAATTGATTACAATGTTATATTTTATAGAGTCCACAGTACAATCTCGTCAAGGTCGAGGCACCACTAGAGGCGTGACGTTGGAAAAATATCATAAGGTGGGTAAGATCAAGGTTAGCATTCCTGACGAACATACCGGAGGCGAATGACAACCAGCAACTTGGCTTGCATTGCATGTAGGTGCTCTTACACGAACTTATGCACCTTTAGCAACAACTTCATGGAAGAAAGTCCCCTATGATGTTAAAGAGCTTATAAGGAAGCGTTGTTTGGTAATGTTTAAAATATTGATTTATTAGCATAAATTTCTATATTTTACTTAAATTTAGAATATTATAAATGATAATATTTTTGTGACTATTTTTTTAAGGATGATTTCAAATTAAATTTTGGACGGAGAGAGGAGCGTAAGACTGTGGAAGAGCTTATGAGTAATGCATTCCGTAAATATAAGGCGAGGTGTCATGAGCATTATAATAAGTTTGAGAACAAGGAAAATGCACGCCAACATCCTTTTTAGGATATCCGACCTTCTGAGTGGGAAAAACTTTGTGACATGTTTGAGGATCCATCATATCAGGTATAATTAAATTAATTATTTTACTTGTCCCATTTTTCATTTCGCTTCATAATATTTTCAATTTCTTTGTAGGAGCGAAGTTCTATAAACAAAACAAATAGATCAAAATTGAAGATTAATCATTATGCAGGCTCAAGATCTTTCCATCGTCTCTCCAAGAAATTGGTATTGCTATTTTTTTATTTATTGGATATAGGTAATTATTTGGATGAATCAGAATGATGTTATAACTTAACACATTTATTGTAGCAAGATTCAGATACTAATTATGATCTGACAAAATTATATGCTGCATCGCACACTGATCGTAATGGAGAGTGGACTCATCCTGATGCCCGTGAAAATTACGTAAGTATTATAACCTGTTTTAATTAAATATATTAGAATATTTATGATGATATTAATTCTTTATTTTATATATGTATAGGATAAAATGGTTGCCCTATGTGCTGAATTTGCGTCAGATCAAAATTCTTTAACAAGTGATATTAATATTTTTACACAAGTCCTGGGTCAACGTTTAGGATATTTGAGGGGTTTGGGTCATTGTGTAAAGCCTTCTCCCTCTTCCTCTTCTTCCGGGTTTGCCTCTACAACTTCTATAGCACTAGAGAATGCGAATTCCAGATTCGAAGAATGATAGCATGAGTTAGAGGCTCAATTGGCGAAACAAACAAACATGGAGATGTGCTTCAAACAACATGAAGAACAACAAGAAGAGTTCAGGAGACAGATGTAACTCCAAATGCAGCAGCTCTAGCAACAGTACAGGCTTCCAAGCAACTGAAGGTTTTTTACATACAAATTTTGGGATTATCTATTTATGCATGAACAATGCCAGTCTCACAGTTATTTATTTAGTTCGCACTAATTATAAAAATTTTGTGAGTATCAAACAATTTCTAATGTATTTTTTCAAATATTATGAATGTCTATTTGGGTTTTTATTATTGTGTTTAAATAAAATAGTTATTGTTCGAATGATCACATAACGTTCAAATGCTATTTATTAAATCGTTTGACAAACCACATAACGACAACATAATGTTCGAACAAAACTTTCACCCCGTTCAAACTCTTATACTGTTCGATCTATCTGTTTAACGTTCGAATGGGTATCTAATGTATTTTTGTGCAAACGTATTTTGCAATCGTTCAAACAAATTAATGCCGTTTGAACAGAAAATTGTAACAATTCGAACAGTATTCTGGGATGAATTTCAACCGTGACAAAAACAATTCCCTGTTCGAATGTGTTTGAACTGTTTCTTTCAAATTCGTCCCAAAAGATATTTTTTGGGATGAAATGGTAATTTTCGTCCCAAAATATCTTTTGGGACAGTGTTGTTGGGACGAGCTCGGGATGAATTTTTTTTGGGACTAAATGATTATAATTTTGGACGAAAGTTTTCATCCCTAAAGATTGTTTCTGTTGTAGTGAGGAAAGGTAAAGGTCTGCTGACATGATGCAGAAGAACAAATTAAGATTTTCATACCATATATTGCAACAGGTAGCTAAATGCCATCACAATTATGCTAACACAATGGTGTTAATAACTTTTAAGTCTATTTTTGAGCTACGTAGATAATAACAATTTAATAAAGCTAGTTAGGGGATTCCATGAAATTACTTCTTTTAATATTTAGTGGAAGAGATTATATTTTAAGCTATTATTGATCTCGGTTGTTGGATATTATTGAGCCAAGCCAAAGCATTGCTTGGTTAGTCATCAGCTTGGGGTAAAGGGGTGACAAGTCAACCTTGTGGATCCTAGATAGATCAATGTAGGAGGCTTGTGAATTTTGATAAGAAAATAATGGTATATACATATATATATTTAATATCAAGAACTTAAAAAAAATGTCGTGCTAAATTTTCAAAAGATTAAGTAGGTCTAATCTCAAGATGTGCTCGTTAGTTCAACCCGACAATTTAAACATATAAGCTAGAAGATGGAAAATATTAACAGCAAAGAATACAAATGGTGTATGCTTCAAAAAGATATCGAACAATTAAAAGAAAAACATAACACTTCTTCAATAAAACAATAATAGTTGGAAATGGGAAAGACAGGAATATTGCATGGGAAATTAGGATGGCAAATATTGAGAACATCGATCAGAAGATAGACCATTGTATAACGCTGTAGTTTCAAGAATTAATGGCTTAAAATAATGGAGGCCTCTTTGATGTTAGACATGGTGAATAATGATTGGAACTTCAGGGAAAATGTCGTACTCTAGAATTATGGGATTAATAACAGAAATTGGGGCTGGAATTTGGCTTTTGAAAGAAAATAAAGAAACAAAGGAAGATGGGTGTTAAGAAAAAAGGATGATTTTTAAATAAATAGCTCATAAGTTTTGAGATACCATATACTACAGTTTTCCTATTTTTATTGAGCTGTTGTGCTATTATTATCAATATTGGGATTATTTCTTATAATAAGGGTGCAATATCCAACATATATAAATATTTATATATATTTATATAAATATATATATATATATATTTATATATGTATATCACTAACAATGAATTAGAGTGTGAGTGCGACTTGTACTCTTTTTTAGAATATCACAACACAACAATATGCAATTTAGTTGGCCAGGTGAAAATACAAATCTCTTTCATTATGGTTGGCACACAAGTTTTTGAAGGAATCATGTTATAATATAAAGAGAAATCTTAGATACAGTCCTAAAGTGAAGTGTGTAAACTCCGCACACTCGATTTAAAAAATAATGTAGTCCATCATTAAAAAAATAATTTTTTCTAGGTGGGTCCGATATTTATCCACTTTTTTAAAAAAGAGTGCGAGATTTACACATTCTAAGACTGCAAATATCATTTCTCTAATATAAAACAACCATGTCATTTCCATCCATTTAATGCAAGGGAAAAAAACAACCTTAATCAAGCAGTGACATGACCATTTTAAAGAGATTAGATATCCCAGTGCTTTTACCTAAACCCAAAAAGTTATCAGTGGTGAAATGGATTCGGCCACAACAGAACTAGGTGAAGCATAGTAGTAGCTTGGGAAATCCAGGGCCGGCAATAGCTGGGGGTGTTATTCGTGATGATGGTGGAAAATTCCAGGCGGCCTTTGTGGTTGCTTAGGCCATGGTTCAAACAATTTTGCAGAAATGAGAAGTCTGCTGGAAGGAGTTAGAAGGTGCTGTCAATTGGGGTTTCACCAAGTTCACATTGAGACAGACTCCCAAATTCTTGTTAGATGGCTTACTAAGGGGAATGTAATATTTGGTATCTCAAAGATTTTTGGGACGAGCTTCAGACCTACTTGGGAAGCATGGTTTATAGAGTGAGCCATATGTTTCGTAAAGAAGATGTTGTAGCTGATTTTTTAGCTAAGCAAGGTACTGAAGGCATAAATATGGACTAGATTGAAGATAGATATCATTTGCCTAATAAGCTGAGGGGTCTTCTTTGCATGGACATAACTGGTATTCCTTATTTGCGAATTTCGTCATGAGGTATTTTATTTCGTTGCACCTATTTTTCTTTGTTACTATTCTTCTTGGTGTGTGCTGATGATATCTGCAAGTTTGCCCTTCTTTTTAGTTTTCTAAGGTTTACTTTACTGTTGATTGATTGTAATCATTGGATATTTGTTTATTGTGGCCTTATAATAAGTTTTTTGAATACTTGGGTTTTGGCATTTTATGATTATCTGTAACTCCCAGGTGTCTGCCTGTAACCACGATTTTTTTCCACCATAAATGAGGGCTTTTAATAAACTTAGGGTACCGTCCTTTAAAAAAAAAAAACCTCAAATACGCAGTGTTCAACCTCCAATATCATATCATGCGAGAAAAGAAAAAAAGAAAATCTCAAAAAAAAAATTGCAACAAAAAAGACAACCTCTAGGAAAAAGTCATTCCCATCTCAGATAACACAAGAAATCATTTCATGCTGATAAGAAAAACAAATGCTTGATTTCAACACATACGCAAGAATAAAAAACACCTCTAACAAAAAGTCTTCGTTTCCATCTCAGATAATGGAAGAAGAGAAATTATACCTACCCAATTTAGACTTCCAAGAGAGAGAAATCTTGGACAAAAGAGGCTACTCTTGTACCCTACGATAAACAAAGGTTTAAAACAAAAGTCCAAGCCGAGATATTCCGAAAGAAACCAATCAGTTACGGCACACAGAAAAAGAAAAAAAATGATAAACCAACTAAAGACTAAATTCAACCACAACTTACGCATAAATCACAAAAAAAAAAAAAAAAAAAAGAAAAGAAAAAAGAATGAGCTGTGAAATCTAGTTCAGCCTAACCTCCAAATTGGGGTGTCGTAACAAATAGAGATTTTAAGATCTTCAAAAAGTATTAAAGATAGATCAATTTATATAATCACAAATTTAAATGACAGATCAAAATACCCCTTTATATATATGCAGGGTTAGCTATGCAATTTTTTTTTCAATCTTTGTGTTCATGTCATATCATGTCACGACAATGGCTAGACAAAACAACGCATCCTGGGAAGAAGATTTGGCCAATAGAAATATTCTACTCAACCGCCCACTATTCATGTATCCTCCACACACCAGCCCACGTGGTTTTTTTTTTTTTAAACGTTGCCGTTTCTTACTTGGGTAAAGCTACAACCCCCGCTGTGAGTCCCGCTCCCCTTGCTCCGCTTGAGCTGGCTTGCCCACGTGGCAATAATTTAATAATTAAAAAAAACACCAAAATGTCCAAAACGAATCCCGCGTCTTCCATTTTTGTGTTGTCCATTTTGGATGAAACAAAGGTCTGTAACCTCCCACTCCGAAATCCCTCTCTGAAACGAGGCTCCTCTCCTGCGTCGCCTCCTTCGGCACTGACCACGAGTCCGTGCCCAGCCCCTCATCCCTCTCGACAGCCCAGCCCCTCCCCAAAGCTCCTCTACTCCGAAATCCTTCTTTGCTCGGTTTCTTCCCCGTTGCGTCGTCCTCCGTCGCCTCCTCTGGCACTGACCACGAGTCTGCACAAAAAAATCGATCCCTCATCCCCCTCGACAGCCTTTCCCCGAAGCTTCCGTCGCAGCCCATTAAAGAAATCCAAGACCCAACCTCGACTCCACATCCCTTTCTTTTTGTTGTTGTTCTTCTTCTCTACAGAAAAGTTCTTTTTTTTTTGGTTCTAGGCGAACCTCAGACTTAAAGATTGAAAAAAATTTTCTAGATTCATGTGTGTGGTTGACTCCAAAGTTTGATATTTACAAAAAGATCATGGAGAATAGATGCACCTTATCATTTCAGAACAAAAGGGTATTCTATTTTTTTTGTTTTTTTCTGTCTATAAATTTCTGGGCACATTAACATAGTCCCCATTGTCATCGCTAGCAAGTTAAAACAATGAGCTCGAGCTATATCAACTACCCTGTCAAGCACCGGCATGAAGAGACTAGTCTTGAGCAGGATGCTAATGGCTACCTGGAGAGGAAGCACAAGGGCTTTCTTAGCAAGTGGAAATCCTACAAAGATTATTATTAAGGTTGGAAGAAAGTCATGTGTTGCCTGTGGTTGATTGGCGATTTCAGAGCAGGAGCTTTTGGACCTTCGTTTCATCCAAAATGGACGACGCTAAAATGGAAGACGCGGGATTCGTTTGGGACATTTTAGTTTTTTTTTTAATTATTAAATTATTGCCATGTGGGTATGCTAGCTCAAGCGGGACGAGGGGAGAGGGACTCACAACGGGGGTTGTAGCTTTACCCTTCTTACTTTCAGTTCTCTCTCCCATAGCCACCCCCCCATTATGTCCCGCGTCTTCTCCCTCTCTACTCTCTCCCTCTCTGTAGTGAATCTAGGGCAAACTTGACCCATAGCAATGAATCAAGCGGTAAGCTCAAATCGACAGCAAACTTGACCCCCATGCTTCTGTCGATTTCAAATCCCCTTGCATCCAAAAATAGGGTCGATTTGAACACTGTTTAGAGGTTGTTTTCCGTAATTTATATAGCCTATATGACAATTGGGTATTTTGCTTCCCTACTATTCGACGATCTCTCTGCTTGTTTTTCTGTGTCTAATACTTGCTTGTAAAATAATTTGATAGATATCAAATATATTGCGTAGAAGATGGGTATTGCGGAGCCCAACTTGGAGAAGTTTTTTGAGGAGAAGATAGGTAGTGCGTAGAAGATAGGTATTGTGTTAGGAACCCTATTGGTTACATTCGCTTACTTGGGACAACGTACACTGGCTTGTGTGGGATGAATAACGTTAGGGTGGGGGAAGAAGACGTAATGGGATGAGGGGGTTTTCTGGAAAGGACTTTCAATATCACCATATGAATTGTTTTGATTAAAAAAAAACGGCGTGCAGATGTTGCATAAACAGTAGGCAGTTGAGTAGCATACCTCTCTTTTTAGAGCCTTGCTAGGTCCAAACCACTTGTACCGATGCTCACATGGTTCTTTTTATTGAAAAGAAAAGTAAAAGAAGGAAAATATTGAGAGAAGAAAAATGCCTTTTGTCTCACAAAAATCATTTTTGTTTCAATTTGTACCATTTAATTAAATAGATGCCTTACATGTCAGTATCAGTGCACAGTTTGATACGCGAACTCGCTTGCAAGAAGATTTTTTTATTTTTTTTTCTATTTAAGCTTTTAAGAAAGTGTGCCGTGTTAAACTTGGACTTTTAGCATAAATAGTACATCAGACAACCTTCTTTTTATTGTAATTTTTTTTAATCTCATTCTCTCAACATCTCTTAATATAATATAATGGTATCAAATAATTAGTCAATAATTAAGATTTAATAAAGACAATGATACAGTTATTGAGATTCATAATCAATCAATGCAAACATGTCAATTCATCGAAAATGAAATTCAATTTTATAAAAGTATCAATCGCGTAAAGTTTTAAAAGAGTTGTAAGGGCGTTTTAGGTTTAAGTATTTTTATACAATAAATAATTTCTATTCATTTAAGGACAATAATTCAACTCCAATCTTTTCATTTTGTTTTATAAATTTATATAAAATAAAATATTTTTAATAAAATGATTTAAAAAATAATTTTATTTTCCATGGAAGGTGGAAGGGATAAAATATACTAGACCCAAAATAAGTTTATTGGGCCTAGCCTAAGGAGAGAGATCCCATCACTATAAGACAAAGGAAGAGAAAAGAATGGGAGACAATGAGAAGACAAGAGAAAAGAGGGTATTAGGAGAAATGGACGAGAAGGTAAAGGAGAAAGTGGAGGGAAGAGAGAATGTCAGACACTTTTTAGAGGCACGCAGAAATAGGGATCAGATAAAAGGAAATGACCAGACAACTCCAGGGGGACTTCGACTTCTTCTTCAGCTTTTTCAACCTCTCAAAGGGGAGAGCCAGTGAGAACATCTTCTCCAGTAAATATATTCAAGATCTACATTGTACAGTGATAAATGAGAGACTATGAGAGATTGTAAAATAAACATATCATAATAGATTTCTCCTCTCCAAACCCCCGCGGACATAGGCTTTATGTCAAATTACGTAAATATGTGTCTTCCTATCTTTTACATTCTCAATATTTATTTTTTATTCACTGCTATGGATGTAAGCACTGCCTTACCGGACCATGCCAAGGGCTCCAAACAAAACCGATTGAGACCCGAATCGTCATAGCGGGCCAATAATGACCCTTTCTCCTCTTTCGACATGTTATGCGATTTTTGGCATTATCAAAATGTATTTTAAAAATGGTTAAAAATCTATTTATTTTATTTTTTAATATTCTTATTTTTACTTAAGGCAAAAAAAATAGACCGCGTTGTGACGTAAAATTACTATCAAAATTTCATAAAGTTATGTGCAGTGAAATATAAGATTACGGATTTTTTTTAAATTTAATACGAACAATTGTAAAAGGAATAAAATATAAATATAATAAAATTCATACCTCAATGGGCTTTTTTTTTTTGTAAAGAGTTAGGGCCACATGTCCAATAGTGACCCCTCTCCAATTTTATTAATAAACCCTCACTTATGGCGGAGAAAAATCGTGGTTACATCAAAAGCAACTGGGGGTTTACATAAAACCAAAACCTAGTATACAAGAAAAGGACCAACCTAACCAAAAACAAACCTCAACACCTGCTAAACAAAAAAATAAAGACACTAAACAACTCACAAATTAGGCAAACCACATCGATCCAATTGCAAAATTCCTTTAAGCATATGAGGAATATTTCCTTGAATAAACTCTTCAGAGCTTCCACTACTACCCATTCTTGCCAATCTGCCACAGAATTTCCTTCTCGAAAAAGATGTTGATACCGCACATTCATCCCAATAAGAAAACCTTGAATTTCTTCCCAAAAATCTTCCAAATACCAAACATTACATTGACCTTCTTTAAGTCAGTTAACAATCAAAAGTGAATCCAACTCAAGGACAATATTATTAAAACCATATAACTTACATCGTCGCAAGCCAAACAAAAGCGCCATCAACTTAGCGCGATTGTTAGAACCAATGCCAATATATGCAGCAAACGCAAACTGAGTAATGCCCTCATGATTACGTCAATGGGCATGGATCAATGAAGGGCTAACTTTCTAGATTGTCATTTGTATAACTGGGCAAACATCAGGTCCGTGTTGTATGCATGTTGCTCTTGCTGTTAGGCTCCCAATAACATCTCACCCAATCATTTAAGTATCTTAGTGCAACTGGTGAGTATAAAATTTGGTATTCAAATGATACAAACTTGGAACTAGTAGGTTATTCAAATGTGGATTGGGCTGAAAATGCTGATGCATGATAGAAAAAATACCTCAGGAGATTGTTTTTATGTAGGTGGAAACCTTATAGCTTGGATGATGAAAAAGTAAAATTCTATTTCATTGTCAATAGATGAAGCCGAATATATTGCAGCTGGAAGTTTTTGCACTCAACTTTTATGGATGAAAAAGATGCTTCAAGATTAAGAATTCTCTCAAGAGACTGACCATTTATTGTGATAAATCAAGTGCAATTAGTATCTCTAAGAATCATGTTCAAAATTCTTGAACCAAACACATAGATATTAGATATCATTTCATTAGAGAGTTGGTCGAGTCTAAGATAGTGTTCTTGAATCATGTTCCTACTGAGCATCAATTGACTAACCTATTTACTAAACCTTTAGATGGTCTAAGGTTTGAGTTTCTAAGGAAAGCCATAGGTGTGTGTGACCTTAATTGATAAGAACACTTGCATGTTCTTGTATTTCCTGTACATCATTAGTTTAGGATAGGGCTGTTCATCCGGATTCCGACCAGGGAACCCGGGTATACCGGGACCGGAACTTGGGTTTTAAACCCGAGCCGGAACCCGGATAAATCCTGGTTTTTAAAAACCCAGATTCTGGGTTAAACCTGGTTTTTTTTTTTTAAACTAAAGGTTCATATTTAATGTTTTTTGACTAGAGGTTCATATACCCGGATAACTCTTTTTCAAGTAAAAACCTATATTTTATTAAAGTAGTTTCAAGAAAAATCCCTTTGAAAGCACAATTCTTTTTATGCAAAAGCCTATATTTTTTTAAAAAAATTTCAACCCATAATTATTATTTTTTTATATAAAAGCCTTTATTTTATTAAAAACAATTCTAAGAAGTCAAGTTGGAATGCATTATATTTGTGTTCTAAATACTTAATGCATAAATTCATCGATGCATGCATCACAATGCAATCCACTACATATTACATTATTTGTTATTTATACATTACATTACAAAATACAAAATTACAACATATGAATTACAAAATCAGTAGCATGTCCATCAATGATTTAATCTCCACACCAAATAGCAAACTTCAAGTAATTGGACTGAAAGAGACCCTGCAAAAAATAAAAGGTTTTGAACAAGAATTATATATATATATATTTTTATAAGCAAACAAGGATTATATACCGAATCAGTGAAAATATTAATCCAAGTCATGTTCATCATGTGATCCATTGAATTACAAGCATAAAGGTGCAACTTTGGCCAACTACAACATGTATGTTCAACTATTACCAAGAATCCAAGCACACAAATGGATTCTCATTTTTTTTTCTCCAAATACACCCACACTAACAAATATTTTGTAGAGTTTTCATTCAAATAGATATCCCTAGATAGACACTTCTCTAAGCAAAATTAATAAACAAGAACCTAAAACAGAGTTTAGATATCCCACCATAATTGTTGGAGTATAGCTTCACAGATTGAGAAAATGGAATTAAAGTCTAAAGAAGCACGTGTCAAAGTAGGAAAAGATGTAGAAAGTTAGTTATTTTTCTGTTATTGTATTTTATCTTTATAAATACATTCTGTACTTGTATCGATTTATCAAGTCAATTACATAAAAGTTTTCTTCTTCATCTTCTCTGTTTCTTCTCTGCTTCTATTTTGTGTTCATCAAGTTCTATATTCAAGTCTTCATCAGAAAGTTAACATGGTATCAGATTGAAAACCATACTTGCTTCCGCATATTTTCTTCTCTAAATCTTCCAATCTACATTGCAAATTCTGCTCAGGAATTTTCTTGAGAATCCTATTTCAGTTCTTGCATTTTCTTGGTAAAATGACAGAATCTTCAGAATCTTCTCGTCCCTCTAATCCCTCAAATGATTCTTCTAGCCCATATTATCTTCATCCTAGTGATAATCCGGGTTCTCTCTTGGTCTCAGAAATCTTTGTAGGAGACAATTACATTGCTTGGAGTCGATCAATCACTATGGCTTTAACTGTCAAGAACAAGGTAGCTTTCATTGATGGTTCGATTATTGCTCCTCCTACTAACCAGCGTATTAATCATACTGCTTGGCTCTGTGCCAATAATTTGGTACTTTCTTGGCTCATGAATTCTATTTCTAAAGATATCAGAAATAGTTTGCTTTATGTAGCATCTGCTGTAGATCTTTGGAATGAGTTAAAAACAAGATATTTGAGAAGTGATGGCCCAAGGGTTTTTCATCTTGAAAAATCTCTAAGTTCCATAACTCAGGGTTCTTCATCAATCACTGAATACTTCAGTGCTTTCAAAACCTTATGGGATGAGTATGTTAGCTACAGGCCATTCCCAACTTGCACCTGTGGAAAGATGGCATCATGCACATGCAATCTTTTTGATTTCTTACTACATCAACAGCAATCTGACTATGTGTTAAAGTTCTTGGTTGGGTTAAATGATTCCTTTGCTTCAGTTAGGAGTCAATTACTTCTTGTTTTCCCATTGCCAAGCATGGCTAAAGTCTTTTCTTTATTGCTTCAAGAGGAAAGTCAAAGACAGCTAACAAATTCTGTATGCCATGAAACCCATGCTTTGTTAGTCAAACAGAATACTCAACCATTTGTTCAGTCAAAGTTCTCCAAAGACAAGCAGAAGAAGTCTTCTTTGTACTGCACTCACTGTGGATATAATGGACATACAGTGGAAAAATGTTTCCAACTTCATGGATATCCTCCTGGTTGGGCTGGACCTAAAGGAAAGCGAAATCCTCCTACTGCCCATGCTGCCATTTCAACTGGAGAGGTCTACATTCAAAATAGTAATGAGAATCAAAAGTTTTCTTTAACTTCTGAGGAATTTACTAAACTACTAGCACTTGCAAATTCAAATCCATCACCTACACCAGCTGTGAATCTTGTTACTTCCCAATTCTCTAGTAAATTACCACATTCTTGTTATTCAGTTTCTTCAAATTCACAGCATAGTTTTTCTTGGATCTTGGATACTGGTGCAACAGATCACATGATCTGTTCACCTCTCTTATATTCTTCTACAGCTAAGAAAATTAATACTTCCATTAATCTGCCTAATGGCAACTCTGTCCTAGCCACTCATATTGGTACTGTCTGTCTTTCAAACACATTATTTCTGCATAATGTGCTGTGTGTTCCAAGTTTTTCTTTCAATTTGTTATCTGTTTCCAAACTAACAAAAGAATCTAATCTCTCTGTATCTTTCTTTGATTCTTACTGTCTTTTACAGGACCAATCAGCAAAGAAGATGATTGTGATTGCATTTGAGAAGCATGGACTTTACCACTTATCTCAAACTACCTCAAAAGAGACTACCTGCAATCAACGCCAGTTTAATTCTTCACCATTTGTTTCAGCCATTACTCAAAATCAATTAGATCTTTGGCACTACAGATTAGGTCATGTTTCTAATTCAAGATTACCCTCTCTTAGAGAATTAGAATCATCCATAACTTTTGATTCCACAAATGTTTGTGATATATGTCATTTAGCAAAGCAAAGAAAGCTTTCTTTCCCTGTATCCCAAACTACTTCAAATAAAATGTTTGATTTGATTCATTGTGACATATGGGGTCCGTTTGGTATTATTTCATACTCTGGTTACAGATTCTTTCTCACTATAGTTGATGACTTCACACGATGTACTTGGGTTTATATGCTCAAAACAAAATCTGAAGTCCCTTCTATACTTAAAAGTTTCTATAAAATGATAGAAACACAATTTAGTGTTCCTATAAAAATATTAAGGTCAGACAATGGACCAGAATTTTTCTTAACTCAATTCTATAATGATCATGGCATTATACATCAAAGAAGTTGTGTGGAAACTCCACAACAAAATGGAGTTGTGGAGAGGAAGCATCAACACTTATTAAATACTGCTAGAGCCTTAATGTTTCAAGTAAACATACCTTTAACTTTTTGGAGTGACTGTGTCTTGACTGCTGCACATATCATAAACAGAATTCCCACCCCTCTTCTCAAAAATAAAACACCATTTGAAATGCTTTTTAACAAAACACCTAATCTCTCCCATCTCAAAGTTTTTGGTTGTCTTTGCTTTGCTTCAACACTTACAAATCACAGACATAAATTTGATCCAAGAGCCACAAAATGCCTTTTCTTAGGTTACCCTTCTGATATAAAAGGCTATAAGCTGATGGACCTCAATACAAACAAGATATTCATCTCAAGAAATGTAGTTTTCTATGAAAACAGTTTTCCTTTTAAAGCCCTTCCACCTATTTCATATTCTGAGACACACTCCTTTCTATTTCCTCCAACCAACTCTACTTCAGATTTTTCTTCTGATCAAATCAGAAAAGATCAAAATTCTCATTCTCTCATTCAAACAGATCAGACTCTATCTTCTAATGAACCAATTTTACATACTGGTTCATCTTCTTTTCCTAATGCTCAGGATTTTTCTATTAACAATCAATCCTACCAATCTGTCTCAAACACACAACAACTCAGAAAATCTTCAAGAATTAAACAACCACCAGTTTTCTTGTAGGACTATTATTGTGGTAATGTTTCTACTATTTCAAGTGCAAATCAATCATCTGCTTCTACTGGTTGTTCTGTTAATTCAGGTAATCTCTATCCTATTTATGATTTTCTCTCTATCAATCGACTATCCACATCTCATAAAGCCTTTCTAGCATCCATTTCAGCCTCCCAAGAACCCAAAACCTACAAACAAGTTGTCAAAGTACTTGAATGGCAAGTTGCTATGCAAAATGAAATAAATGCTTTAGAGTTAAATAAAACTTGGGAACTTGTTACTCTTCCTAAAAACAAACAGACCATAGGTTGCAAATGGGTATTTTGAATTAAGTACAAAGCAGATGGCACTATAGAAAGGCACAAGGCTAGATTAGTAGCTAAAGGCTATAATCAACAAGAAGGCTTAGACTTCTTTGACACATTTTCTCCAGTAGCAAAGATCACATCTATAAGGTTGATTCTAGCCACAACAGCAATTAAAAATTGGCATATTCACCAACTAGATGTAAATAATGCTTTTTTGCATGGTGACTTACATGAAGAGGTCTAAATGGAATTGCCCCCTGGATTGGCTGCCAAAGGAGAAAACAAAGTTTGTAAACTTCTCAAGAGCCTTTATGGTCTAAAGCAGGCCTCTAGACAATGGTTTGCAAAACTGTCAACTGCTCTACTTGATTATGGCTTCACTCAAGGAAATTCAGATTGCTCTTTGTTTATTAAGAAATCTGAATCTTCTTTTATAGCACTCCTAGTTTATGTAGATGATGTTCTACTGGCTAGTGACAGTTTACTAGAGATTGAATTGCTCAAAATTTTCTTACACGACAAGTTCACAATTAAAGATTTGGGGGAACTCAAATACTTCCTTGGCTTGGAAGTGGCGAGGTCTAAAAATGGCATATCCATCTGTCAAAGAAAGTATGCCTTGGACATACTTGAAGACACTGGAATTCTTGGTGCTAAGCCTGCTGCCTTCCCAATGGAGTCGAATCTTAAACTTACTGCAACAGATTCTGATCTCTATGAAGATCCTTCAGCTTATAGAAGGATGGTTGGAAGATTATTGTACCTAACAATCACTAGACCTGACCTTGCATATTCAGTTCAAGTTCTGAGTCAATTTCTTGCCAAACCAGCTGTTAGTCATTACCAAGCAGCTATTAGAGTACTCAGATATCTAAAAGCTACACCTGGACAAGGTCTATTCTTCTCTTCTTCATCAGAATTGCAGCTAAAGGCCTTCTCAGATAGTGATTGGGTAGGGTGTGTTGATACTAGAAGGAGTGTAACAGGCTTTGCTATTTTTCTAGGCAACTCTTTAATCTCATGGAAAAGTAAAAAGCAGGCTACCATTAGCAGGTCTTCTGCAGAAGCAAAATACAGAGCCCTTGCTTCAACAACATGTGAGATCCAATGGCTCCTCTATGCCTTGCAAGACTTAAACATCAGCCACCAACAGCCAACACTACTCTATACAAACAGCAAATCAACATTATCCATTGCTACTAATCCAGTTCAGAATGAGAGGACAAAGCACATACAAATTGACTGTCATCTTGTTCGAGAGAAGCTGCAGCAAAACATCATCAAACTTTTCCACATTCCTTCAAGATTGCAAATGGCAGATATATTCACAAAGCCCCTAGGCTCCCTTCCTTTTCATCACACTCTTCGCAAGATGAACATCCTTAATATACATGTTCATCTTGAGGGGGGTGTTGGAGTATAGCTTCACAGATTGAGAAAATGGAATTAAAGTCTAAAGAAGCACGTGTCAAAGTAGGAAAAGATGTAGAAAGTTAGTTATTTTTCTGTTATTGTATTTTATCTCTATAAATACATTCTGTACTTGTATCGATTTATCAAGTCAATTACATGAAAGTTTTCTTCTTCATCTTCTCTGTTTCTTCTCTGCTTCTATTTTGTGTTCATCAAGTTCTATATTCAAGTTTTCATCAGAAAGTTAACAATAATAGATCAGGTTCGATCATTATATAATAAAGTAAGTTGTCATGAGAGCCACCTTGAATAGAAATTTTTTATATCTCTATTTTGGAGGTTTACCATTATCTTGAATTCTCATGTTAGACCTTATGAAGCCCATTGAAAAACAGACAAGTTTAGAAACTTTCAAACAACCACATCCAATGGTCATCTTTATTCAAAACTATATATGTCTTACACTGGACAGAAGCCATACTTTTGAAACATACTCAACATATTTCTGAAGCCAACCCATCTCTCAATCATGCACGTTCTTTCCTAATAAAAATCCTAGGAAATCTTTACAGAAATAGAAAAACTCATAAGGTAGTGGGCTACCAAATCAATTCCTAAACACAATCAAGGATCAAATTACCTATATAGAAAGAAAGTGGCAACCAACCAAATCACAAGCCTAGCTTTCAAATTATGCTTTGAAAGCTCACTAATAATAAACTATAGTATCTTTGAATAGTTGCAGGTGAAAAAAACTAAAAGCATCAAAACATGTTAGTCCTATTTATATGAGATTAGGCACAACAATTAACTTTACCTCCATTCCATGGGGTATCATCAGGCCTGCAATTCAACAATAGGAAGGAGCATAAGTACAACTATATAAGAGCTATACTCATTCACAACAGTCAGAATAAATATATACATTACATAGAAAAAAGAATATATATTGAAACAGAGACAAAGACAGTTATGCTTTTCGTTGGAACGTACCCAAGATAACAGCATTCCAAAGCATTATGTTGTTCAATAGGCAACATAGAACAAAACAGACCCAAATAAAAAATAAATAAATAATCCAAGTTTAAAAACAAAGAGAGCAGATTTAGCAACCATTTCAAACCATAAAAATACGGTTCAGGGTTTTAGATGAAGTAGACCCTTTACGCAGAAAACAAAGAAGGCTAGGGTTTCAGAAAATATACCCAGACTGTTAGGAACCTCACGGGAGAGCACCCAAAATTGTTAGATCTCCCCGAGAGCATTGACCAATTTTTGGCTCAATCGTAGGTAGGCAGGGCTTCCACGATCACGCTCGTTGAACTCGTACGTGTGAAGTTCCTGGACTTTGGCTGCAAAAGAGAAACAGAAACCCAAATGGGTCAGACAAAATCCAACCAAAAACTCTAATTTTGTAGCAAAAAAATTTTGGTGAGAGATGAGCTTGAGAGCTTGATGGGTATGAGTGTGTTGGTGGGCAAAGAGATGATTCTCAAAGCTGAGCCTTTGCAAGCCGGCGCGGTGAGAGAGTGTACTCGAATCTGCTACTCTCCAACAAGTAACCATCGAGATCATCACGGCGGTGGCTAGGGTTTCGTGGCTAGGGTTGAGAGAGAGAGAGAGAAAGAGAGAGAGAGAGGGGGTGTCCGGGGTCATGGGCTAAATTTGTTTTTCTTTTTTTGCCTTTTATACAAATCCGGTTATACCGGATTATGAATACGGAACCCGGGTTTCATACTTGGGTCTGGACTGGATATATCATGTTTTTATAATACGGGTTTCGGCCCGGATTTAGTCCGGGCTGAAAATCGTAATCGAAACCCAGTTATTCGGGTTCCGAACCTGGCCGGGAAAAAACCCGGCTCGGATGAACAGTCTTAGTTTAGGACATGCATTTCACATATTTTTGTTGTTCTTTATTTTTTTGTTTGGTTGAGTTGATCTCTATTTTTCTGCTTTGTTATATAAAAAAAAAATTATAACCAAAAAGATGAAAAAAGAAAAAATCATTTTTGCCTTCCCAAGTCAAGAGAACTTGGACCTTCACACTTCTCCATACTTGGAGTTGGAACATCTTTTTTTCTTTTATTTTTCACAATTTGAGTGTAGATCACCCCATGACTCATTTTTTCAAAGTTATATTCTATTGGATTGTGAGGAACTTATTTCCCACATTTTATTAATTATTTATGTTCCATAAAGTCTCATAGAAGCTGTCCAAAAGGCGAGTCCAAACCTTAAATTGACTAATACATGTTGAACCTAGTATTAAAAGTGAAGAGGTATATATCTTCTTGCCATACATCAAAGTTTGATCGATATAGAAAAAGTCGGTATTTTTTTGTTACCAAAAAAGACAAACACCCTAAACGGATCTATTTTCTTAAGTCTTTATAAAAAAAATAGTGCTCTATTCATTGCGGAAAAAGATGAACAATAAAATAGACATACAAATGGTTGCACAACCTTGTGTTCGGAGGATATACTCTTTTTAAGTATCTCGATCCTAGTATAAAGTTTGACTTTTCAGGTCTAAGATTACCTATTTGGAAGTATGTATGTGCAAGAAATAATAATAATAATAATATATAAATATATAAATATTTAATAATGGAAGTAAGTTGCCTCACTCACACACCCACATGGACTTTGGTCAAGATAACTTTATGGTGTGTTCACACTCATTTGTTTCCAATTCATTTCAAATAAGAGAGTATGAAGCTCTTTTAAAGTTGGTTGTGTGAGTGGAACATTTGTCTTGACATTTGGTATATGTAGGCAAGTGACTTGACTTTAAGAAAATTAAATTGGTTCATTTTCTTTCTTTTTGCAAAACAGTGAGTATTAAGTCAGATTTTATTTTATTTGTTATTCTGTTTTATTTTGAATTTTATTTATTTATTTTTTCATATGAGCACTCATTGCAAAAACCAGTTCAAGTATCAGATATTTGAGTCCTCATAAGTATGCACTGCGTTTGTTTGATTAGGACTCCTAGTGGGACACGTAATAATAATTAATAAGCCCCACTCGAATAAGTCTCCCAGTGAGACTCAGCTATGACATAGTGATGGAGACCCAAGAAGGGCTAGGTGCACCGAGGCTAGGAGGGTTGTATTGGGTTGCATGCATGGTTCGGGTGGTGAGGTGATGGGCATCCAAGACAAGTGCAACTAGAGGAGTCTCAAGTGTTGGCCAATTCTTTGATTTTAGGGATTGGATGACAAGATGAAAAATACCTTAATTTTAGGCCACATGTCCTTTATTTTAGGAATTTATCTATTATTTCATTATTTTAGGCATTTGAATTATTTCCTTCAATTTAGGAGTTTGATTTGTTTTGGAATTAGGAATTCAAAGAGTTTGATTTGTTTTGGAATTAGGAATTCAAAGAGTTTGATTTATTTTAAGACTAGGAATTCAAAAGAGGTTGGGGGAGGACTAGCCAAACCCTACTACTATATATTTGGCTTTTTGGCTTGTAATTCATCATTAAGCTATTTTGAATAAAGGAGAATTTTCTCTTTCAATCTTTTGAGAATTACGTGCTAGCTTGAGTTAGTCTTAATTTTCACCAACCAACCCATTGGGATCTTTGTGTTGCTTTGAGGTAACCCTAGATTCAATCATCCAACACTCCACAAACATTAGAGTGAGAGTGAGGCTTCCATCACATAGTCATATGCCCACGCACGCGGGATTGCCAATCACACTGGTTTAGTTCAAACAAACACCCCTCTACCCATTATCTCCTCTTCGTGCCTAAGGACTCTAAAGCCCATGCCGAATACGATACCTCAGTTCTCTCGAGCCCTAGTGTCTTCATTCCCACGAAATCAGTCACCATTCATCCTCTTCAGGCTTCTCATTCACGGTAAATGCCTCTCATCTCCCCCTTTATATTCTAGGATTTGCTTTTCACACTTGTGGGATTTTTTTGCCCTTTTTGGTTCCTTGTGGGATTTTAGCGACTCGATTTGGTTTTTGAGTGTTGGAATGTGAATCGACAACTGTTGTGTGTGGACTCTTCTACATATAATGTATTTAGGATTTTTGGTGGGTTCTTGAATGTTGCATTTCGGTTTCCACGGTTTGCCCACCAAGTGTTTGATG
Organism: Cyclocarya paliurus; assembly: GCA_029856935.1. Taxonomy (NCBI): domain Eukaryota; kingdom Viridiplantae; phylum Streptophyta; class Magnoliopsida; order Fagales; family Juglandaceae; genus Cyclocarya; species Cyclocarya paliurus. Next base: position 10,211,472 of record CM056950.1, read on the forward strand.
TTTTGCCTAAACTAACATTTCTTAGTTTTCCTTCCGATTCTTTACATTCATTCATACTCATTCATCATCTTAATCACAATGCAATGTAGAGTTGAGGTCATTTGTGGTTCTGGAAGCATTACATCTAGCATTTTAACACTATCTCTCACATGGTCTGTAAGGGTCTAGATCTCATTTTTGTTAAGTATAACAATATCCATGGTTTTTTACATATGAGATTCAAGGATCGTGCTAACAAGAAAAAAAAACAAGTAATGTGCCCACTCCTGACAATTCTTCTAGTGAGGAAGAGCTATCAGCCCCTCCTCCTTTTGCACCAATAAGATCTGGTGCAGAATATGAGCGCTTCACTACACCTGAAGCTGAAGAGGCCTATCGAAACATATTCTCCCACAGACCTGTTTTAGGTGAGAGAGATATTAGTTTAATTGATCTTTCATCCACAGAGTTTAACATCATTAGAACTATTTTTGCAAACAAACATTGAAAAAATCTCACACACTCCTCTCCTACTCCATGTGTTGATATAGTCAGGGATTTTTACTCAATATTACGCATTTTAATTTGGAAGATCATAGCATCACATCTGTTGTTAGGGAAACCACCAATGAGGTCTCTCCTGCCATTCTCAGGGACTTATTAACCTCCCAGTTGTGGATTATCCCTTGTACCCATATCAAGGCATGAGGGCCCAACCAAAATAGCCATGAGTAATCTGTTAGTTGGTTCTCATGGCCCAAAGTGGAACCCTAAGGTTCACAGACTCCCTATAAGTGTTGTAGATGTAAAAGTTTGGTTAGAACTAGGTGATTAAGTTGATGAGTTTGGATAGGATTAGGTGTCTAAAATGATAGAGTTTATCCTATCATTAAATTTGTAATTTTGGATGAATGTAAATTATTTATTTACATTATCTATAACAATATTAAATTTATCTAGGAGGTATTAGAAGTTGTTTAGAGAAGTCAGAAGTCTAAAAATCGAGTCTCAAGGAATCTATACTTATCCAAAGAAGAGGTTGATTTGAAATCTATTACTACAAACAAGATTTATCGCGAGATATTAGCATTCCGTCAGGAGACGTTTTCGCAACAAACTCGCCCCCCGTCAGCAAAGTCCTACTAAAACTAAAACTACTTTCAGATTGTTTATTTAAGGGATCCTACTGATTAGGATATGTAGAAATTCAGATCTAGATATTTTTTCTAGAGCACTTTCCAGTACATATTTTGGTGAAAAAATTTCTTGGAGAATTTTGATACTGTTTCTCTCAGAGAGTGGTACTTGAGTGTGAGAAAATTCTCTTGAGAATTTTCTAGTGTTTTATCTCTCTTTTTGAGTGCGTACATACTCCGTGTCGGAGTTGAGGTGATCGAGTTTAGATATTAGAGTTCTAGGAGAAAAGTCAATGTTTGAAGATCGTTAAAGGTTCTGGCTATTACTGTGGTAGAAGACAAATGGATCATTTGTCTGGTCAAGTAAGAGTGTCCATTGACGAAGGTTTCGTAATTGAGCTTTACTTGTAATTGATTTTCAAATAATAAAATTGATTTTTCTGGATTTAGCTGCCTCGTAGGGTTTTACCTTTAAAAATTTTTTTATAAGGTTTTCCTTCGATACCAAAATTGGTGTTACACACTCCTTTTATTTTATGTATTTGATTGTTTATCAAATTATTGCATAATTAACAACTAATCAATTTGTTGAGTGAAATGGTAGATATTTCCGCTGCATTACGACAAGAGTACTTGGGTAATTTCATTATAAGTGTGATGCTTCCTCAATATAGACTCCTAGCAAAAATAGTGTTGTTGTCTAACTTTTGGCCCATTAATCATCACACTCAGCTCCCTTTAGAGCGTGCGTATTTCATGTATGCCCTAGTTACGGGTGTATCTATTGATTTTCCTCGGCATGTCATACACATTATACATCGCTCTCATTTGATAAGGAGCAAAATCTGCCATTTGGAGCCTTGATCACTAATTTGGCTCTCAAGGCTAAGGTTCCTCTTTGGAACAATGAGCCAACTGTGAAGATGGCTGACTTTATTTCTGCAATTACAATTGTTAAATCAGAGGCCATGCTATCCAAGAAGTGAGCATGCACTACAGAGTCCACCTCCTTTCCTCCTGAGCCATCAGTACCCTCCTCTCAGGTTCTGGAGCAACTAAGGATAGGTTTGGGGGGTGAGATGAGAATTTTGTGTTTTGTTTTAAAGTTTAAAATATTATTTTTTAGTTTTGAGATTTGAGAAAGTTAAATTAGGATTTGAAAAAGTTGTATTGGAATTTGAAAAAATTGAATTATTTATTATATTTTATATGGAGATTTGAAAAAGTTGTAATGATGAGATAAGATGAGATGAGAATTTTGTGTGAGATGTGTTTTCCAAACCTATCCTAACTCTACTCTCACAAAAGATAGACATCATTGCTACCTAGCTGGATGCCAACCAACTCAAGTTAGAGAAGGAGATTGTTGTTGTTCGATCAAATTGTGTCGAAGCAAATGACAAGTTGGTCCATCTATCCTTGGACATGCAGCAGGTTATGAAAAATGTCATGAACTCAATTTTGAACAAGAGTAACCTTTGTCAAATTTGCAACAAAAAAGGGGGAGTGGAAGGAGCATTGGAGGAGTTTAGCAGATTGAAGGGGAGCATATTGACTTTTATTATTTTGGAATTAAGGGGGAGAATTGAATTTTGATTTTAAATGGATTTGTAACAATTACATTAGAAACTTTTTGATTTGTAGTTGATTTGATCTAGTTTGTTTTTGCTGGACAAGAATGTGTTTAGACTTTGAAATTGTGTTGAATTAATTTCAACCACTATTCTATGAACTTGTGTGATCCAGAGTATTTTTTGCTTTTCTATTTGCTGTGGGGTTTTCTTGTTATTTTTTTTCAAGTTCAAGTCACATTCAAGAAATGTTTAATTTTGTCATAAATTCATAAAAAGGGGGAGATTGAAAATGTAGATTTCAAGAATTTGGTTAGGATTAGGTGACTAAGATGATAATATCATCTTTACTTTGAATTCATAAGTTGTTGAATGTAAAACATTTTGAGTTTATCTAGAGTATGTAATTTAGTGTTTTAGATAAGTCAAAATAGGGAAATTCAAGTTTCAAGGTCCTTATCTTATGCAGTGAGGGGTTAAAGTTGAAACCGCCACAATGTTGTGAAGATAAGTTCCAATTATCACCAAATTGTAAGCAAAATCATCGCAACAGATTTAGCCCATTAACAAAATTTCACTAACTTGAAAATTGATTCCAGAAAGATATTTAAGTCAATCCTATTAATTAGGAAAGGCATAGATTCAGTGGGCGAGCTGTTGGAAAGCACTTTTCGAGTGGTTATTTTTGGAGAGAAAATTCTCTTTAGAATTTTCATAATTTTTCTCTCAAAGAGTGTGATCATAATTCAAGGTGGACATAGCATGATCATTTCAGCCATTGGAGTTCCAGTAGAGAAGTCAAGATTTAGAGATCGTAAGAAGTTCTGGCTACTATTGTGGTAAAGACAAACGTGTTGTTTGTCTAGTTAAGTAAAAGTTTCAATTGACAAATATTTTGTAATTAAAATTCATTTGTAACAAATTTTCAACTAATAAAATTGACTTTTCTGGGTTAGCCATCCCATAAGAGTATTACCCTTAAAGAGTTCTTTAAAGGGTTACCATTCACTGCCAATCTTTGTGTTATGAAATTTATTTACTTTATGCTAATGTTGTCCTTATTGAATTAATTGCATGAATTTTGATTAACAGTTCGGATTGGTAGATTTTTGAAAATTTTAAAGTAAATCTAAAACTCAAAGGAACATCGTATCTTAAAGAGTTCTAATAACATGATTGCAACAGGGACATGCATTACCATGAGATCAACAAATATAGACGAAAATAGAGTGACAAAGAAATGAGATCTTCTTTCTCATTTGTGAAGGCAACAATGGGGAATAGCAAGTAGATGTTTAGCTCTAGGAACTATAAGGCCAAACTCCTCAGTCATGTCCAATTCAATTGGTAGCATGTTATTAGGAAGCTCCCAATCAAAGCAATGAACAAGCTGTGCCACAACTAGCCGAACTGCGGTTAGACCCAACTGTAACCCCGGGCAACCTCTTCTCCCGGAGCTGAAGGGGAGAAGTTGGAAGTCACGTCCCCGGAGATCAGTGCTACTCCCAACAAACCTTTCCGGGAAGAACTTCTCAGCATCAGTCCAAACACTTGGGTCTCGCCCAATTGCCCATATGTTTACTATCAACCTAGACTTCTTGGGGATGTGGAAGCCTTGGATAGTGATGTCTTTCATGGCCTCATGAGGTAGCAATAGAGGTGCTACTGGATGTAGCCTCATTGTTTCCTTTACAACCATGACCAAGTATTCCAACCTATCCAAATCTGATTCCTCCACCATCCTTTCCAAGCCCACTACATCTTCCAGCTCCTTTTGAAGTTTCTTCATTACCCTTGGACGCTTGATGACTTCTGAAATTTTCCACTCAATTGTTGTTGCAGTAGTGTCCATTGATCCTGCAAGCATGTCCTACAATGAAATCATTGTCAAGAAATTAGTGATCAACAACAAACTTGAATCAAATAGTATACAAGTTCAATGAATGATTACCAAGATTATGGCCTTGATATTGGACCGTTCAACACGGTACTTAGAGTCTTCAGATCCCATGAAGCTCAGCATGACATCAACAAAATCCTTAATCTTATTTTCATCTTTGGATTGGACATGATCTTCGATAATTTTCTCAAAAAAGTCATCAAATATCTTACTAATGACCTTCATGCGTCACCTCAGCCCCTGAAGGTCAAGGGGACCAATATAAGTAATGTAGTCACCAAGGTTAGGAGTAGCACCTAGATGCATAGCCTTTTGAATTACAACCTTGAATCCCCTTTCATCAAAATCCTTATCCACGTATTTCTTCCCAAACACCATATAGCAACTCATATCTGGGCTGAGGGATGAGATCTTGGCGCTGAGATCGACAACAATACAATCATAGACAGGCTTTTCAATAAACTTCACCAGTAGACCAAGCTTTTCTTTTCTCATGGATCTGAAAGAATTGATTTTTTGAGCTTGCTAAGCAATTCAAGGGTGCACATCTTGCAAATGTTGCGCCAATAAGGACCATAAGGAAAAAAGGACAGGTTCTTTTGCTCATAAGACATGTGCTTTGCAGCCTCACTAGGTGGTCTACTAGCAAATACAAGGTCATGTGCTTTAAGAAACAGTTCAGCAACTTAGGGGGAGGAGACAACAATGGTGGGCACAAAGCCTAAGCGCAAGTGCATGATGGGGCCATATTTTTGGGCTAGTCGATGAAGATCTCGATGAGGAAATTCCCCAAACATATGAAGATTCCCGAAGATAGGCAAGCCTCTTGGACCAGGTGGTAGTTTTTTAGTCTTGTTCATCCTTTTCCATGTCCATTCTTGCAAGAGATAAGCAAGCATAACCAGCACAAGTATCTCCCATGTCCAAACCATAATAGGCATGTTTCACTCAGATATTATTGTTATAGCTACAATATCTGAGTATTTATCTATGACATGGAATTTGCATAAAATAATAAATACAAGCTTTAGTTAACTTTAATGTCTTGAATACTATATATAAATATAAATGGGGTGGCCTAATTGATGCATGATTGGGATTTATAAAATTATAGTACTAATTTCCAAATGGCATAGGCCAAGTGGATAAGCATCTCACTTAATCATGCAAAATCAGTTAAACATTATGTGTCACCCACTATAAGGAAAAAGGTTTTTAGCGGCGCTATAAATTCGCCGCAAAAAGTCTCAAAATCGCTGCAAAAACATTTTTACAGCGTTTTTTGAGTCGCTGCATGTTGGATGCCAAAAAGCGGATGCTGATACTTTTTACCAGCGATTTACAAAAAATCGCTGCAAATAAATATATTTCCGGCGCAACAAAATCGCTGCAAATAGTAAATACAAACGCCACAAAAAATCCCCACGATTGCTGATATACTCGTTGGAAAAGATTATTTGTGGCGATTATTGTTCGCCGCAAATAGCACATAATTCGCCGCAAAATACCAGTTAAACCATGGTTAAGGTTTGCCGCGATGACTTTTTGTGACGATCTATTTGGCTGGAAATAATTGTGTGGCGATATTCGCTGTTGGAAATAAGTATTTGGGGCGATGTAATTAATTATTTCCGGCGACGTTGTATCGCCGCATATAGTGTTTCAGTAATCTAAAAAAAATTCCGACGGTTGGAAATCGCCGGAAATGGCCTTTAACAAAATTTAAAAAAATAAAAAAAAAGCATTAAATAGTATACATGAAATAAGGTTATTGTATCCTTCAAGTCGGCCTCCAAAAGCAGGCCACCTAAGTGGTCCATATGCATGCATTTGCACTACAAGCTGATATACTCTTCTACAAAATTAAAAAAAATGAGCATATCAATATTAAATTGATATTGATTTGAACAATTAAATATCAATATAATTTTTCCTTCAAGGAATAATGAGCATCTCCTTTCTTTATTAAACATATATCCATCCTGTTGTTCAAAACCAATAAAAACAAAAGATGACATATAATTAGTGCTTTGTCCATTATTTTTACAAAGGCAATCACCTATAGTGTTCATGGTCTAATCCACTGCACTTAACTCCATAAAAATAAGTGACTTTATCTATAGCTTTTTAAAGATAGAAATGACTGATTTATTAGAAGCCATGGTGTTGGATTAGCTAGTGATAAATTGTACTAATCCAAGAACTCCTCCTCCAGTTTTCATATTATAAGTGCTCTTGGATCCCTATGAATTTATTATCATGAAAATTACAAATCTCACTCAGATATACCTTTATAGCAGAGGACTGGGTTATATAAAGTTTCAGTTTTTGTTGTGTTGAAATTAGTGAAAATAGAGAGATCGATCAGGAAGTTTTGGGAAGATGATTAATTTTTAAAATCAACCACACAATGAGAACACCAACACTACCCTTTCCCCATAGTAACAACAATTGTTAATACTAATATTGGATATGATATTCAAGAAGCAGCAGAAATCCAAATTATCACAGCATAATATATTCACTAATCCCAGAACAAGGCTAACAATCAAAATTATCTTTGTATTAAAAAGAGGAACATAGAGAGTAGGAGAGACAGCAGCATGAACATGACTGTAATTAATGACAGAGAGGAGGAGAGGGCCACTAATCATGATTATTAAAGCATCAAAGTGTTTAGTCATTAATGTCTCTTCCGACATATATAGGACACACCAAAGAGCATAACAATATTTGCTATGCTAGAGAGACAAACAAGGAATCAAACATGTTGACCAGATGTTTAGTCATTAATGTCTCTTCTGACATACATTAATAAGGTTGAACTAAAAGTCCTGCTACTATGTGTGTGGTTGCCTATCCTAGAAGTGACATATTTGCTTAATCCTTACTTCATATTTGGCCTATTACGTGTTCAACCACTGTACATCTCGCCAGAAAAGAAAAAAAAAATCAATTAAAAGACTGCATCTGACCTGTTCATGTAATCCCATAGGCCATCTGATGCTAACAGTACAAATTCTGCATCCAACCCAAGAGCTACTTGATAAACATCTGGAGATGCAATAACCAAGTCTGCGTTGAATTGTACACTGGTACAAAGTAAATGTTTTCACTATCAGAACATCCTTTAAAAGATCTTGGATGCACAAACTGCTATAATACTATCACTGTATACATAATTCATGTTACTAGTTTAAGATTATGCCAGAAATCTAGTATAGCTTCCTCTCATGAGATAACAACTTAACAATCTTCCCTCCTAATACAATTCACAAAACATTACGAGCATAAACCAGTATGGCCTCAATTGTTAGAAGTTTGAATTGTATATTTAGAATGAGAAAATAGTGGTCCAAATCTTCTCAAAATTTCCGATGGTAGTCAATATAAGGGGCATAACATATCAAATATTCAATAAACAAATGGTTCCATATCCATCCATTCCAGCATAAACACAGATACTCGCACACAAGCAGAGAAAACCATCATCAGATGCATGCAGTAGTAGGCCATGCATTTAAAAGTTACTCCAAATCAGTGCTTTAAATTTAGATTAGAAGAGTGCAAGAGACTGACTCATTTTTCTTTGTCTTAAACCGCATGTCGCCAAAAGCACAAGCTACAGCAATGTCTCCACAAATCCTTCCGTTTACAATCTGTAGACCCCATAAGAAAACTTTTCATGAGACACATAATATGGATTATATGTATGTATGTATGTATGTATGTATGTCTGTGTGTGTATCTTGTTAGCTTAAATTAGTTAGATTAAGCCCACAAACCAAAGCCTCACAAAGTAAGATTTACAAGCTATACACACACACACACACAAATAGCACAATGAAGAGAATGATGACCCACAAAAGGAAAATAGATTTCTGAACAAGACAGAGAGTAATCATTTATCTGCATAACACACATCCACTAACCTGCATAGATAGTTCTTGATAAACTCGAAAATTACAGCAATTACAGCAAGAGATAGTTCTTGATAAACCAGAAAATTCAGAACTTGGAAGTGTGTTTGCTGCTATCTTTTTAGGTGCTAAACGTGAGCTAAGAGAGGGAAAAATGATGGGAGTTTTAAACTAAACTGAACTTAGTCTTCAGTTATCATATAACTAAACTGAACCAACAGTTCAGCTATCATATAACTTAGATGTATTCAAAAACTTCAAGAACAGAAGTATGTACACGTAGGGATTGTTTGTGGCGTTCGAAGTATAAACCTTCAAAAACTTCAAAACTTCAGTATGTACACTTCAAAAACTTCAAACTAAATGTACATAGCTATCATATAACTGAAGTATGTACACTTTAAAAACTTCAAACTAAATGTAGCACAGCTTTCCAGTCATTTTCAAGCATATGAAGAATGCTTCATTTCTCACCCCATTACAGATGTGATTTCTAAAAGCTTAAACCTAAATACATTAAGTTCAATAGCTTCTTTGAAATTGGGAAACACCTGCACCAATATAGCATAAAGAAGGCACAGTTTAACAACTGGATGAAATCCACCTAAGTTTTATTTTATAATAAAGCATCCTTTTCAAATGCATGTAACCTATTACATATTAAAGCAAACTAAAATTCACTCATGAAAACAGCTAGGTAAAAATGGCAAAGTGAATCATATAACTTAGATGTATTCAAAGAAGCTATCAAATACCATTTGGTCTGATTATACCACAAAAAAATATCAAAAACTTCAAACACTGAAGTATGTACACGTAATAGGAAAAATACTTACATTAAAATGTTCTACAAGCTCACAAAGGTCATTTTTCAGCGCTAGCAACCTTCCTGTCAAATTCCTCAACATACACAAATGCTTAACTACAAGAAACAAATTGACAAACTAAGAAACTTGATAAACTAATATAGTTATTGAGAAAAAACCCAACAGAACCCTAGTTCAAAATCAAATAAAAATTCACTGCTTTGTTGCATTATGCATTCAGTTCACATTTGAAATAAGCATATGGAGTGGGCTCAGTTTTTGTTCAATGGAAGCTGTAATTTACCAGCCCCAAAAGAATACAGCACAACTTCCCAAGGAAACTAACATGACAATACCAAAGATTACCATGAAAGGTAAAGAAAGCAATCGTGATTTAAGCACTCAGGCATCATTATGAAACCATCAGGCATCCAAGGTTCAGGTCCCAATACAAGAATGCCACCCTGCTTAAGAAAAGAACATTTTCTGAATAGATGGTTCAATAGACCTTACATGACAAGGTGGAAGTACCATAAAATGAAAAATCCAGATAAACCAAGCTTGAGAATGAAAATCGAATAAAATGTCACAAAAGTAAGCCTCCAAGTGAGCTTACTGCATACCCACTTATTGCATACCCAAACTACTAATATGAACAAACTTACTAAGAAATTACATAGAAATTACGTACACTATGGATTGGTTTATAGTCCTTTTTACGTACTCAAAAAAGATCCAAACTACTAATATGACCAAACTTACTAAGAAATTACATAGAACCAACAGGCAGATAGATGTTACCTCTTCCTCACCCAGTAATTGGAAAAAAGTAGAGAGGAAAAAAGTAGATAGATGTTTCTAAGAAACTTATTATTTTTCCAATTGAAAAAAAAAAGTAGAGAGGAAAGTTTCATATTACCCAATAATTGGAAGGTTTCAGAATCTGTATATAACTCTAGTAGATGCAAATAGTGAGGAAATCCAAGTGTCCTTGGATCGAGACATGATTCAAAAACAAATATGCGATGTCTCAACATCTTGGAAAAAGCCTAACAAATTGTATTCAAAGAGCTAGCAGCTTGCACCCATGAAACAACCACTGCTGTGAACTTATACAGCTTATAATTGAGAGTAGGAGTACAAGTTAAATTCCTTCTTAGTCCTTAAATCTATGGCTCATGCAGTCTTTAGACCAACTACCATGTAAGCAAGAAACAAGACAGGGAAATACCACACAAGTAAAGGCAATCTGGATAAATAGTATGGATTTTTTATAAGGAGCCTCTTGTAAAGCAAATACATGAATTTATTCTCCAAGAAAAAAATGTTTTGATGTAGTGCTGAAATAAACCTGTATGGCACGTATAGAGAAGTGACCTAAATCAGCAAACATTGCTTCTGCACCTGCAGCAACACAGGAACTCATTCAATGACAGGAACAGAAACTAAGTGAAACTAGCCCAACAATAAAGGCACAATCATCAACTTGGCATGAAAGAAAAATCTAAGGAAATACAGAACATAATGCACAAAACCTCACAATATAAATCTCAAACTATTTAGGCAGCACATTCTGCTGCAATTACTCAACACAAGTCAGAAAAGACATTCATTCCACTCAAGCATTTTCAGGACCAATAAGTTTGTATTTTATGTCAAAAGGTATTGTTTAAGTGAACCATCACATACCCAGGGGCATGATTGCACATGGTTATAAATTGTTTGAATCCCTGGCCAAACAATAGCATTCGCCTCTACAGACAGTTTCAAATTTCATTTCCAAATTTTCATTTTACAAATTTTCAACTTTCCTTTTCAAGATATATTTCTTTCCACCAAGAGAAATAACTTTTGAGATGGATTTAAGCTCAAGTAGGTGCCTTGTTATCTCACTTTCCTTTCCTATATACCACTTTCAATTTTTTTTCATATGGCTGTCACTTATAAGCAAGTGTGACTTATGCCTATTTTCGTAGAATTAATTCCTTTTTTTTTTTTGATAGGTAATAAGTGATAGAATTAATTCCTTTTACTTACCATAAAACTTTTCCAATATTGACACAATATAAAAGCACATTTAACAAAAAAAAGAAGAAGTTAAAAAGCAGGTTAAGAAAAGAAAAACGAATGAAATACCAAAAGAATAAGCCCTGCAATGATGATCATAATCACAAAAATTAGTCAAATGTGCTCCACATAAAATAAATTTAACATCCAACATAAATCAAATATACTTACAAGGTAACTAAAGAAATCCAGAAATCTAATATTAATGATATTATGCGTCTATGGCATGAAAAAGAACTACTACTAAAAACATTTCGGTGGATTCCTACATTCTTATCGAGGGGCATATCCACCTTAGGTCAATGGTGTCATAGCCAAATCAAGAACTCTAATTGATGGCTAATGCAAATATGGAAAAAGATAACGGACTGATTTCAACTCCACACTCACTGTCAGGAAAGCCAAGACTATTGAGGTTAGGCTTGACCTTCAAAATGAGTTTCTGCCTCTTGCAACTCAGGCCAAAGGCCAGCCAAAGATTGATGCCTAAACTCAAAATCTTAGCTCAATGCTCACATTATTCAACCAAAGTCTTTGGCCTTTCTGCTTCTACAAATTAAAAAAAGAAAATCTCAATCCCACAAAATTATAAAGTCACTACAGACACTATATAACACTGTAACACGAAATTATAAAGAAAATGACAGAAATTAGGTTGAAATTAGGCAAGAAATTAGGGACACATAGGGGCTCGATTCCTTAGGGCTCTATGAATGGAAAACATTTCTCATGACCTAATGCAACCAAATCATAGTAATGAAAAACGAAAATGGTTGTTCTATGTAGAGAGAATGGGTCACCGAGCGGCAGTTAGAGAGAGAGGGAGAGATAGATCGATTGAGCCTAAAATAGTGAAAGAGAAACTCACCGGTGTTGGCTAGGCGGTGAGAAGACGGCGGCACTAGCAATCGAAAACCATTTTGCGAAGACAAGAGAGAGAGAGATGGATAGAGACCAAAAATCTCAAATACAAGCTCACCGGCGTAGGGGAGGAGGCGAGATGACGACCACAATAGCACCGGAGTAGACAATCGCAGTCGAGAACAGAAGAGAGAGAGAAAGAGATCAGAGTGAGAGAGAGGGGAGGAAGTATCGGGAAGCGTGGGAAAAATAAGGCGCCCGCGGGGGAAAATTGAAAACACAATCTTTCCGGCGCTTCTCTGTCGCCGCAAATAGCCCATAATTGGCCGCAAACAAGTCGACATCTATTTTACGGTGACAATATGTATTTTTACAACGATAATTTTCGCCGCAATAAATATATATTGCGTCGACCATCCTATTCGACGGAAAGCAAATGCCGCTACAATTAAATTACCTATTACGACGACAAAAATCGCTGCAATAAGTAAAAAGTCGCCGCAAAAAATTGAACAGTAAATCCTCCCTCTCCAAATTTCAATTTCGCACTGGAATTGAGCGACGGCATGGAAATCGCTGCATATACCCCTTATTTGCGACGATTTTATTTGCAGCGATCTTAAAAACGCTGGAAATGACCAAATTCCTTGTAGTGACCGTTAGGTTAAATCAAAATTAGGACGTTGATATTCAGGACTAGTTCTGCCTTGAGTAGGATAGTTTTCTTTATTATAATATCATTTGTGTAAGTTTTTTAAGACAGTGACAAACCATTTTATTGTGCAAGACATAGCTTGGAGCCAAAAGGCCAACGCCATATTAGATATCATCTCTAATCATGGGGCCATCGATGCATGTTATATAGCACAATTTAATAAAATTAAACGTCACTTTATGATGTTGTAATCATCTTTGATTATACCAATAAATCTTCCTTGTCTTGTTCTCGTGTCCGTTCTAACCATTTTAAGAGACGGAGAGAGTGAGATCGATGATCAAGATTGCTGTTAGAAAGCAGCCAAAGAGCCGAGATACCCATTTTTCTACTAACACTATTCCTCTCTCTCTCTCTCTCTCTCTCTCTCCTATTTCTTTCTCCTCCACGCTCTCTGTGATCGTTACTGCTAGCTACAATAATTATGTCAACACAATGGTTTTAATAGCTTTTAAGTCTATTTCTGAGCTACATAGATAATGACAGTTTAATAAATCTAGTTAGAGGATTCCACGAAATTACTTCTTTTAATATCCAGTGGAAGAGATTATATTTTAAGCTATTATTGATCTCGGTTGTTGGATATTATTGAGCCAAGCCAAAGCATTGCTTGGTTGGTCATCAGCTTGGGGTAAAGGGGTGATAAGTCTTACCTTGTGGATCCTTGGAGGCTTGTGAATTTTGATAAGAAAATAATTGTATATACATATATTATATATATATATATATATATATCAAGAATAAAAAAAAATGTCTTACTAGTTTTTCAAAAGATTAAACTATTCTAATAAATTTTTTAAAGGTAGGGTGTTATTATGGTCACGTCTAAATAAGAAAGTCATCTCTAATTATTCTTTCTTGCTAAAAAATAAAAAAGAAAGAAGAAGAGCATAAATAGGTCTAATCTCAAGATGTGCTCGCTAGTTCAACCTGACAATTTAAACATATAAGCGAAGAGATGGTAAATATTAACATAAAAGAATTATTCTTGGGCTGGGTGAAAATACAAATCTATGTCGTTATGGTTGGCACCATAAGAACTGTTTTGAGGAATCATGTCATACTATAAATTAGATAGCCCCTAGTAGCCGGGCGAGGTGAGTTTAGTTGATTTACACCATCCAATAATTGTGTGACACATATAGGTTCTAGCAATTGAAAAATAGAATTTATTGTAGAGGATGAAATGTTGCACCCCTCTTCTCCCCTTCTCTATTTCTCCCCTATTTTTCCTCCTGTCAATCTCTCTCTCTCTCTCTCTCTCTCTCTCTCTCTCTGCTTCGAATACAAAGGTCTGGTTCTAATCCACCATAGCGGATCAAAGAAGAAAAAACCAAAGATTTCAAGAAGAAAAGGCTGCTCTCAAATTTGACCACTCTGTTTGGCTTCTTTCTATTCACCAGTATATCTTAAAAAATGTTGAAAAACCAAATGTAGCCAAAACAAACTTGTCTCTCTTTCTCGATCCTTTATAACATAAAGCGTGTAAATTGGTGAGTTCATAATCTTTGGAATCTTTGGCAAGTGCCCACTTTGAGTTTTGTATTCCTATGATTTGATTTTATCACTTTTTCTCTCACGGAAGAAAGGACGTATTGTTAGACACCATCTCAGAGGGCGAGATATAGGAAGCAGATGGAGGAAAGTGAAGATAGCTCTTGGCATCAACTCCTGCCTTTACGCTCCTCACACTCTGGATGACTCCTCGCTGCCTATGGCTCTGGTCTTCGTCGACTGAGGGAGAGAGCTTTGCGGGTTTGTCTTGAGGGGAAGAGAGTGAAAAAGGAGAAGAGGAAAAGAAAGGGATGAGAGAAATGATTCCCAGCCATCCCACCCATATATTTTTACGTAAATCGCCTACACGTTGACTTAAAATTGAAGGGTGTAAAACATACTTCAAGAGCTTTCTCAATAGTCTTATTTTATAAAATATATTATCAAAATTAACTTTTTTTAATTTTATATATTGACTTTTGTAGTATATTTTTTTATATAATTTAAATATTATAATTTTTAATATTTTTTTATCATTTTAAATATTTTCTCTAATTATTAATAATATTTTCGTATTTTTTATATATACAATATCTCTCCATATACAATATTATATAATTATATCTTACTTTAAATTCATCTAAATTTATAAGAAAGACCAAATTATAAATTAATTCAGAAAAAATAAAAATTATATAATGAAAATATTGTCAAGGTATATTATGAGAACGGGATGCTTTAGCTCTGGAGGCCCCAGCGAGAGACAAAAATGAAATAAAAGTGGCTTTTCTGCAGTGAAATTAAAAAAAAAATGTAAAAAGAAGAGATAAATAAATTAAAAATTAATACATTTGTGTACAGTGTCCATTAGATGTAGAGACTGTATTGTAGCAAAGTGTAAATTAATTAAAAAATATATAATCCGTTAGACGGGTGTTTTGAGGTATTTTCTTCAAATTTTACATTCTCAATGCGTTTTACATAACCCATTGTGAATTGTCTAAGCGCCATGTCCGGTTTGAAGTTAAACTCTATAAAGTAACCATGTCATTTCCATCCCATTTAATGCAAGGAAAAAAAAACAACCTCAATCAAGCAGTGCTTGATTTCAACAAGCAAGAATAAAAAACACATCTAAGAAAAAGTCATTTCCATCTCAGATAATGCAAAAAGAGAAATTATACCTGCCAGTTAATTTAGACCTACGAGAGAGAAACCTTGGACAAAAGAGGATGCTTTTGTACCCTACAATAAACAAAGGTTTAGGGCTCGTTTCGAACCTAAACTCAGCTCAACTCAGTTGTGTTTTGAACCGAGCCCGTCATCCAAATGCATATCTGAGTTGAGTTTCGGTATAAAAAAAACACTAAACTCGATTTTACTGTTTAGATAGATATATCCATCAACTTTACAGTCAACTTTACAAAATTCATTCTTACATTACTTTTATTAAAATATTGGCGTGCAGGAGAAGATGGAAGTCTATTAATAGGCATAGATATTATAATATAATATATATAATATTTTTCCTTTCTCATGGTTGCTTTTCTCTCTTTACACGTTGACCATGCATTTCGTTGGATAGTGAGCACTAGTATAATATCTTGTGTGTCAGGTGAACAGTGTTAATTAATTATGGGATCCATTTCTTTCACAACTTCTCATAAATATATTTAAACTCATCTTAACATCCAAACACAACAAAAACTCAACTTAAGTGAACCCCACCAAACTCATTCAACAATCTCAACTCACTACTATTCATAAAAAACTTAACTCAATTCAGCATCTAAACACAACCTTAAAAGTAAAATTCAAGCCGAGAATGTCCTAAAGGAACCAATCAGTTACAGGACAAAGAAAACAAACAAAAATGATAAACCAAAGAAAGACTAAATTCAAGCACAACTTAAGCATAAATCACGAAAAAAAAGTAGCTGTAAAATCTAGTCTAGCCTAACCTCCAGGTCGGGATGTCGTGACAAATAGAGATTTCAAGAAGTATAAAAGATGAGATCGATATACATCTAGAATAAATCGATATACATCTCATCCACCAACGTCATTATAAATAAATTCTCAACAAGTTATGAACAAATTGGCTCAGGTAGTTGGAAAACGATAATTTTAAGTAAAAATTAAATTATTAATTACTATATGAAGTATATTTGCAAAATATTATAAAAAAAAATTATTTGTATAATATTATTTATTTAATATATTATTATATTACTATTTTGACTTTAAGATGGCTAGTCTAATGTAGATTCACCTTGCCCAAGATTAATGCTATAGCCAAAACTTAAAGTTCTAGCAAAAATTTGGACTTGGCAACTAGACTATTGCCAATGCTCTCAGCAACAAAACCCATCAAGATATTTGAAATTGAAACACAAAATTTAGTCCCCCTTGCGCTCTCTTCCCTTGCATGCTCTCTTCCCTTGCATGCTCTCTCTAACAACTCCGTCCATTAACACCGTTCAGCACCACCATCTCAGGTGACTCTCTCTCCCTCCATCTAGTCTCCGCCCCTCCCTCTCTCTCTAGGTTTGCTAAATACCTTGTTGCGGATTGTATGGATGGCGATAGATGAATGGAGAATGATGAATCAATTAACAGGAAGATGATGAAAGGAATTCAAACTGTAATTGAAATTGATAGTCACTGGGGTGTTTGAGGCAAAACCTAAATCCTCTCAAACAGTTAATACATTTGTAATAATTTTTAAAATGATCTACGTCTTCCCCCACCCCAGTACACTTTCCCCTTTCTGACACCAACAAACTAACAAGCATATGACTAAACTGACCTTACAGATACAATAGAAATGCAATTGCTAAAACACTGCGTTTAAGACATAGGTACTTAAAAACACAACTAGACTTTGCCATTTAAGATCTGCACGACATCATCCTCCAGCCAACCAATATGCCATATTCCTTGAATTCTACACGACACCATCTCATCTTCATCAGTTCACTTCAATTGCTCATTTTAGCCTCTACATATCTTCAAACTCCACCTCGTTAGGTTCCTAACAGGGTTTTGGCCAAAGCTGGTTAACGTTTACTAGTTATAGCGCTATATCACAGGAGTTGAAGTGGGTCCTTTATTGATGATGAATGCATTCGAAATGATTACCCTATCACAGGGATTGAATTTATCGATGTTGTTTGATAGCGGGCAGCTAGGATTATCATTCCGGCATTTATGTGAGGTCTTAAACTGGTGGGATCATGTTATGATAACTTGAATAAGATGTATGAAATCAAAGTGGTTGAATGTGGGAAGTTTTAATTAGTCTATATGTTAATGTCCCAGATTCCTTATTTGCATCAGCATTTCACCATATTCACCAAGAATGGAAGAAGGTGGACAAACAATGTCATTTTTCACATAGCTAAGAAGACCATAACCATGAAGAACAGGAACAACTTGCGCTTTCCAGAGCAAGTAGCTGCTGGAAGTTAGCTTAGTAAAAATACCAGGAAGTGTAGTTTTGATAGGCAAAAAATAAGAGAAGATGAATCAACCATAGGTGGAATGAAAGATGAAGAAGGAGACTCTATATGTGCAAGGCGTCTAATACCATGTAAGAAAGCCAGCCTAATTATGCATGGCTATTGTATTGATTTAAATAGTGAATACACTAATCAAACACTCAAGGGTACAATAAGACTACAACTACATATAAGCTATCTACAGAAAGTATAATCTCCTATACAAGGAAATAACGGATTACATAATGTATAAGAACATAAATACATAGATTTGGTATCAAGGCATAGTAATGGCAATGTATCACGGCATAGCAATGAGAGTATATCTTGATAGAAAAATCCCACAAACAGAGAAAGGTAATATAGGGATATACCACAAAAGGAACAGTGGAAATGGAAATCTGAAGATAATAAGACAACGAAAACACATATAGCACAACATGGAAGTTGAACAATTCCATCACTAGAGCACTGTACACTACATGTTTGCAAGGATGGAGCCAACAGATTTCAAAGGAGAGAGATGTCAAGAGTTGAAAGATGTATCAAGCGTGAGACACTTCTGAAGCGAGTAATAATAGATACAAGCTCCAAATAAACAAGAATCATACAAGTTCTTTGTAAAAAAGTGGATTACACTAATAAAGAAAAGTTTTTTTACACTTTTTAAGGTAGAGTCCAATTTTTATAAGGGTTTGTATGTGGATTATCTATTTGGGACTTATAAAAATCATTTATCTTTTGAAACTGTAGATATCAACTCACATAGTAATAAAACTTTAGTTCCATTAACGAAGGTACTATCAGAGCATTCACGTTGAACCAACAAATTATTTGTCAAAATTTATTCAAAAATTGTATCTTTTTATTTTATTTTAATTCTTCATCTTTTCTAAACATCTTATTTTATTTTTATTTTTTTTGTCTTTCAAAAATAAAATGCGAAGGAAATTTTTAATTTATTTCTTTTCATTTCTTCGTAATGATTTAATTATTTATTGTGCCCGTGTTTTCAACTTTTTATTTGTAGTAAAAATTTTTAAAATGATTTATCTCTTCAAACAGTAATGTTTTCAACATCAATACTTTCCTAACAATAATATTTTTTAAAAACCATCTTTTCCCAAATGGTCGAATTTAAGAAAAATAATGCATACAATCTTTACGTTCAAATCTCGTGCAAGTCCTTTATAAAAAAATGGATTCCGTCATAAAAATATGAAAAACTCACCTTTTTTAAATGAGACTCACAATATTTTCAAGATTCTTGTATAAGACTTATATATTTTGAGCTTGTACTTAATAGTACTAAAGAAAAAATTGCTTAAATAGTGCATTAGAGGGCCTTCTTTTTATTATAATTTTTTTTATTACCATTCTCTCAACATCTCCTAATATCTCAATAATTAAGATTTAATAAAGACAATGACACTACAACAAATAGCCTCTTTTGCCACGGGTTCTTTTTACACGGTAAACACTAGTGAGAAAAAGTAGGTTTTTTAGATGAAAAGTGCTGGTGGGAGTAAAACTGAACTTTTTCCCATGAGATGGAAGTGGTGGAAATTTATTGATGACAATAAAGCTTTTGTCACGAGAACTTATTTTTATTGTCGTGTTTATACGATGGAGTGCAGAAAACTGTACGAGTATTTGTTAGTTCTCGGAAAAAACTTGTTACGACGAAATATTACCTAGATCTCGACAACTTGTTATCGTTGCAAAAAGTAGATTATATAGTACTTACCGCGCATGCGTCCCCCACCCCCGCGATAATCCCTTCTCCCGAATTAACTACAGAATTTCCCCTCCTCCATCAAAGTCCAAACCCTGCCCTCTGTCTTCCCCCTCCCAGTTGCTCTTCCCTCTCCCCCTCCCGCAACCAATATCCCCATCCCACTCCCTCTCCCGCAGCCGCTGATCCCCATCCCTCGCATACCCAGTCCATCTCCCCCTCCCTCCCGCGCAGCGCCGATTTATCCAACACCTCCCTTTCGCGCAGCCCCACTTCCACCAAGGAATTGCAATAAACACTTGGATTTGGTTTTCCTCGTGCGGACCCCGACACCCATCGTTTGTAAGTTTTCAATTTATGCTCTAACCCATGTCATGTTCTGTTGGAATTTAGGCTTAGTTTGCCGTCATGTTCTGTTGGATTCTAGGCTTTGTGTTCCCATATTCCTTGTTGCATTTCACCCGAATGGATATGTTCGATTTATTGGATAGTTCCTGGTGGTAATCTCTTTCGGTTATTCTGCTGCATGGATTTCTTTCGGTGATTTCTTGCCGTGTTCTATCTTTCCAATGTTTCTATATTTTGTGGAAGTTGTGGGATGGTGGAGAATTATTTATATAGATTTTAATCATTTTCTCATTTGCTTTAATCGATCCGACTGAAGGCATCATAAATGGACAAAAAGAGAGAAAAAAACAGGGGGTGCTCTAGTTACTTGAAAGCTGTGATTTTTCCAATTCTTCTTTTGTCAAAGTAGCTTGATCATTCCCATTGAAGCACTTGGAATTTACTTTACTTCCAAATCCACCGGACTCCAACCAACCAAATGAGCCAAGTCTAGGAAACAAGATCTTCTAAATTAATGTAATAAATGCATCTTAGACTTCTTATGGAAAGACCCCACTAAGACTAATAGCAGTAAATTGATTAGAGGTGACATGGATGTAAGGAATGGTTAACTAGTTGATATTTCTATAATATCAACTTATGATACTAGAAGTTTAAGCAGTTCCATTCAAAAACTGATACCCAAATAAATTATCGATGATCCTGAAATTCTAAATAGACAAAAAGGAGAGCAGATCTTAATCATTTTTATAAATTATCTTTTAAGCATATCTATTTCTCTATGCTGTATGCTGTCAAAGCCTTGCAAATTGTTGAACATTGAGCCTAATCTCAGTAGATAAACTGACAACATAATTAGCCATATGGTGGTGGAGGAGTCATGCAATTGTTACTGTTTTCTAGCTTATCTTCATGACATGCTCAATAATTGTAGAATTTAGTAGGTTAACTAACATTGACAGAATGGGGTGTTGGAGTATTGTTTGGTGACACCCAATCTGTAATTGTGAAGTTCTTAATTATTTTCATAAATGATTGTCTGGAAGAATCTGTTTTCTTCTAACCCAGAGAATTATCTACTTCTTGTTGGAATACAGAGAGGCTTGACAATGATCATGAAGAAACAATTATATATAAACTAGTGGGTTTGAATTTCATTACAATTTGTATAATATCACAGTAACAGCACACCGATTTTGTTAGGAAAAACTCATATATGGACTGAATTTCACTATTTTTAGTCTGGGTGGGCTTTTTTTTTTGGAGA
Organism: Cyclocarya paliurus; assembly: GCA_029856935.1. Lineage (NCBI taxonomy): Eukaryota > Viridiplantae > Streptophyta > Magnoliopsida > Fagales > Juglandaceae > Cyclocarya > Cyclocarya paliurus. Next base: position 10,232,771 of record CM056950.1, read on the forward strand.
GAGAGAGAGAGATAATCATGTTGATTTTAGAATTCACACGCGGGATTTTTTTTTCAGGACTTACAAATATAATAAAAAAATGCATTATATGGACTTGGAAGTTGTTTTATTCCAAAATTCTCCAAACTTTAGCCATAGATAACTTAATATATATTTTCAAAGGTACTTAGTTGTAGAATCAAACTTTGAGCTTTTACTGTATTGTAAAAATCTTTATGGGTCTATGGATTTTACTGTAAAATGTTGCCTAGAAAAGAAAGAAAATCAATGAATTATGCTAATCCCATTTACAAGAATCCCTTGAATGAGATGGATATATACAATATCCTTCCAAATTAAGCCACTTTTCATGTGAAAGTCAGAGAAATCTGAATAAAACAATGACAGGTTTTATCTCATGTGTGTTGCACATCAATCTAATTTCAATTATTAGGCTGTTCCAGATGGCATTTGTTAAATGCTTGGTCCGGATCACTGCATATTTTTCACATTGTCCTTAGTTCATGAATGATTATTTAGAAATGTAAAATTGACCACATATTCTCGTAGAATTTTGGCAAGTACACATTAATCTTGTCAAATTAGGTGCATGCATGCATGCATGGCACTTTGTAGAATCAAATTAGGTGCATGCATGGTACTTTGTAGATCATTCCATGGATTTACTAAATAGAGACATCCATGCCCCTTAAATTTGTTAAATACTACTAAATATTGGTTGTTAGGTCTTGATAAAAGGCGGAACTAGCTGTATTTAATTGGGATTAAAGTAGAAAAACATTGTTACTAGTCATGTTAAATCTGTGGATTGAAGTAAGGAAGTCAACATGACTTGTCGGGTGCATGATATATATAATAATTCTATGCATGCGAACCATTGCATTTATTCAATGGAAATTGTACTGCAAAATTCTCATGTGCTAGAAATATAACGTGGGGTTTACTTATATAAAGAGGACCACTGATCTCATGAGTATGCTTTGGTAGCTTCCAAAACCTTTATTAAACCACTAATCTCAGCTCAATCACTTTCCTTTAGATTATAATCAAATCTTACTGATTATAAGTATTTAGATAAAGTGATCCCTGAAGAAATTAAGCAACATGGATAACCATTCAACTAATATAATTATTATACTCTTTAGTACGTATAAGCAATCACAACAACACTTTTTCTCTTCATTGGGTGCATGCATGCTTTGGACTGTCCCATGCAATATTAATTGTATGGTATTCATTATAACCCAGTCGACTAGTTGATATAAACACCATGAAGGATCATACGCCCTAATATCAATGTCTAACATAAATAGATTGATGATCAATCGGGTTAAGAAAAATGTCCAAATAAAGCAATTTGCACATAGATCAGTATGTAGTCTTGATGTTGGCATAATTCTGGCAAAGATATAACTTAATTAACATTAATGAAACCATAGCAAGAAAAGAGAGATGATTAGGGGTAGAGGGTTAATGATAATATGGCCAGTTCAGGCAAGATCTAATGATGCAAAGAAAACACACATCATTTCTTCCATCCAAATTTTAACTGTAAACAACCTTCACCACATAGCCCTGATTTGATCTGATCTCTCTCTCTCTCTCTCTCTCTCTCTCTAACAAACATGTGGGCAAAATTAATATATCTTATTATAATTAAACATTTGTATCTGAGTTGAGAATATATAGGCGGCCTATCCTAGCTAATTCCCTCCACTCAACCGTTGCTTAAGGTCGTCAAATTCCTTGGTGTCAATGAAGATGATCATGATGATTGGATGTCTGCTTTCATGATTTTCGACCTTCAATTTCCTGTTGCATACTTTTCATAGGTTTTTTTCTTTGTTCTGGTGGGTATAGGAGAAAATCCCGTGGAAAAGCAAAGCAAGAAAAGGGGTGGAAAAGCACAGAGTTGAATTACAAACTCATCCTTCAACCAGCTTCTACAAATTATATCAAATTCGTCTTCCCCTCTAGCTCACATCATTAATTACCAGAACAGGTGAAATTCTCTTTGTTGTATTTTATTCATTTTCCATGATGAACATGATTGCGACCTGTCACATCTAGTAGAGAATGAATACATAATTATCATGGTATATTGAAACCAAATCTGTGGACGTTTCTAAATTTGTACCTAGCTAGCTACTGTTATTAAATTTAAGAGACATGCAAATCTTAGCTCATATATATCACACACCAGCCTAATCATGCTTATGTATAAGCATTATTCGTGAGTTTTTTTTTTTGACCATAATGAATATTGGAGATCAATATTACTACCAGCTTGTCTAGCTAGCAGCTAGATAGCTGAATGGCCAGATAATTAGTTGATCATCAGAGGGTCCAGGCCGTAAAATATCAATTCAATCTATATTCCTTTTTCTGTTTAAATTGGTTTTACATGATAAATGAACATTAATGGAAGCAACACTGTATTATTGGGAGCCAAGTGCTCTATCCTGTCTAACTGATCTTGGGGCTGAATGAGGTTCAAGAGTTGACAGAAATTGGTATTTTTTTTTGTGGGGGCTTAGCAAAATTAGGCTTTTTTCCCCATGTTTTAGGGGTGGGCCTTGCGAGTGTTAGATGGGGTAAAGTCTATCTACTCTTATTTTATTATTATATATATGGACCACATTTCCATTATAAATGATATATATATATATTTGAAATATAGTACTCATACCGACAAGTCCATGATGATCTTTTTAAGTTTTTCTATGTGCAACAGCTGAACAAGCTTGATCATAACCACTAATTGTCAAGTTATCAATATGTCAATTGACTCTTTTTTAACTTCACTCATTTTCTTCCCATAGGGTTTCTTTTCGTCTATAAGACATTAATATGCTTTCAGCCTGTTCCTTAACTCATTGCACCAGTACTCAACTAATCTAATCTTATATTTATAAATATATATACACATATATATATTCTGCTCACAATTAGATTATAAATCTATTATTCAATGATAACCAAAGTGTATATTTTGCTTCATGTTGGGTGTTTCATGTATTCGTGTGGTTCAGCCTTGTATATCTTCATATATGTTCATGAACATGATGCTTCATTGGCTAGCTGCATGCGCCTTGTAAGTCGTCATGTTCAATCCAAGAATATGCGTGCTATGACGAAATTGCTTCGATTACCCATTATCGAACATGCCGATAAATTCTTATCTTCGTTTGGATAGATCATGGATTTGGGCGGGGGATTAAGATATGGGTCTTGAAAATTCACCTACTAAGGATTTGGATTGTTTAAAAAAGTGGTAACCTAACAAAGATCATTTTCCAAGTTATGAGGTCTGAATTTTTAACGTACCTTTTGGTCAGCTGGGTAATTTTCATGTTTATAGAGCATGCATTAATACCAGCTGATACGTACGTTTTATCATGCTCTCCCACATGCACTATGGATTTGATCCTAAGCTTCCCAATCATGTCTTTACTATATTATATGATCACTAAGAACCTCATCAAGCAAAAACATGAGCTAGCAAATAAGTAAAGCATATATGCGAAAGATTTAAGTACTACTTAACAATGCATGTACAGATCGAAGAGATCATCTCTCAATATTTAAGCTTCAATATTTAATACACCCATGCATATAATATCATTTATATATGTATATGGATAATCATACATGCCGATTTGCTTCCAGCTTGCAAGTCTAAGAGTAGTACTGGTAGATATAAGAAGTAAATTAGATAACAAAAGTGTGGCAGAAAACAATGGCTAGCTAGGATCAATGATCTCCAATAATTATAACACAAACAGGGATACTTTAGTAAGCACGATAACTGTAACGGATGACAATCAAATTGTCATCATTTGGCTCAAGCTATGTAAATGGTCATTATTATGTTAATAGTTTTGTGTTTTTTGTGAAGAGGACCGGATCAATCAATTTGGCAAGCCTAGAAAAGCTGGAAAAGCAATTCTGGTGTAATTGCTTTTCAGTCAAGTTTGGACCTTGCCATTATTTTAGTTTAGGATGCTACAAAGAAGTTTTTTGTGAAAGAAATTGGGGATAGTATCTGAATTCAGGTGCATGTTCTGAGGGGGCTGGATCAATATGGTGTTTACATTTATCATCTATCCTTCCAACTTGTCAAGTGAAGGGAATGGAAATTAAAAGGAGAGAGGAATTATCTTACTGCTCTTGGTTGGTGGTTAGGTAGATGCTTTTTGCATGCAAGGGCATAGAAAAGCAAAATGTCTAATGGTAAACGCCCCCCTCCCCACAAAAAAATAGTAGAGGAAGAAAGGTTTCCATACCTTCAAAATATATATTTTTGATAGTACCCAACCCCCTAAAATAAAACTCAAACAAGCAAAAAAGTTTTCCATATCTTAAATAATGGGAATACTTAATTGGTTTGGCTATATTTATGGAAAATTTACTGCATCTTACTCTGTGCAAGGATGAATCTCATTTCACAAACCCGGAATTAGTATGCTTCAGTAATCCACTGGTTGACTAATTTGCCTTATATGTCTTTCACTTGGCATGGTCAATATAGGTCATTACAAAGTGTTCATGTCCCATACACCGAAAAAAGATGTGTCCAACAACTAAATTGACCCGAACAACTTATTCTTCTATCACTTACTATCCTTTATTGCTCTATGGAATACTAAATTTGAATAATAATACGTAATCCAGTTAAGTGTGGTAACTTTTGTTTAATACAGATGGATTTTATTAGGCATTTTTATGGGATATATTAATATGAAATTTACTATTTTGACTTAATGAGATATTATTTAATTTTTATTTCATGATAAATGAAATGAATGGATAATGTGGTTGAATAACAGTAGTTGGCATTTAATAATAATAGCAGTTGGATATTTTCATATATGATTCCAGAACATATCACATTCTCTCACAGTTCTATGGATTTAAAGATTTTTCCAAAATCTGACCAATTTAAACTCTTTTGAAACAAGATGGAATGTATAGTTTTCTCGAACTGGCTTTAATATTATTATTACTCAAGTAAGCTTTGCTCATATTCTGGGTGCCAGTCTCTATCCCATATAACTGTAAGATTATTACATTGCAATTCGCATGGAGTCATATATCATGTTAGCCCACTGCTATTATTATCCCACTGATATTTCAAAGCTTACTCTTTTGAAACAAGTCATTGTGTATAGTTTTATTGAACTGGTTTGTTTATTATATAGATGCTCAAGTCAAACATGCTCTGAAAATGATTTTCGTTGCATTTTTTCATGGTCTATTTGGCACCTTGCATTTGGGTTAAAGAGATCTAGGTGATACAACTTTAAAACAGTCCTGCTGTTTGGTTTCTGAGGGTTGAGATGGTGCCCTTTGGTGTTGAACTTATCTCTTTTGGGGTTTATATAATGACTGACTTACTGACTTGAAGAACCTGGTTTCGAGGAAAAATCATGGATCGTCAATCAATTGGTTATTACCATTCTGAAATTGGTAAACATCTATTGTAGTCATATCTGAAATAATTTCACAATGTTTTTTAATCTATTAAAAAACGTTTAGATAAGTCATTAATACTTGAAGACCAAGGGGACAGTATTGACAGGGAGCTCTACAACAAGATCAAAGTAGGCTATGGTGCTGAAATGGATATGGTTATACCACTAGCCAAATGACCACTAAACTTGTTCCATAGCTTTCTTTCAAGCTACCTCTCTCTTGTCTAGATTAGCATGGACAAAATTCAAATTAGATCATTTAACATGGATTGCCAAAGTTGTATTGATTTGTAGTTTTTAATCATGTTTTACATTGTAAAGTTTTATTAATATAGTTTACTTTTTAGTGTTGTTTAGATAGTTATCTGGTAATGTCATTTTTTTTTTCCATTTGTTTTAGGACTTGGTTGTAACCCCAAGTTCTTATCTTCGTACATAGTACTCTGTCGCCAAATGTTTACAGCGAATGTAATGCGTTAGTTGACAGCCTAGCCAATTATGCCATGGGACATAAGGCAAGTTGACAGCCTAGCCAATTCCCTAAGTGCCATATGATTCATGCATGTTCTGTTCTCTATAGATCATATAAGTCTTTCTTCTATGCTAGTTAACTCTTCTTTGTGTTTATTCCTAATGCTCATCATAATGGTTTTTTCCATTAGATACATAAGTAAGAAGAGGATCAAGGTTGGGAAAAGCTTCCTAATCAATGGTCAAAGACTGATCAAGAGACAATTGATCATAATATCCCCCTGATTTCTAATATATCATAAATTTTTATATAGGAAAAAAATTTTAATGTATCATGTTATACAAAATTAAGTATGATATGCCTTATGATCCTTCCTAATTTGCATTTATTCAAATATGAAATTTTTGTCAATAGCAAGGTAGACTAGATTTTCCACCAATAGTTTAGCAGCCACGAAGCTGTTAATACATGTACTGAATCTGTTTATTTACATGAAAGAACTAATATATCTGCAATTACTAACTCTTTCCTTTTTTGTTTTTTGTTTTTCTTTTTTACTGTAATGTACACTATTTTTTTGGATTATCAATTTTGTATCTTATCTATTCATTTTTTAACGGTATGTATCCACTAAAATAGACATAGAATGTCAGCTGTCGTACTCATCATATGTATGTATCCATGAAAATCTTAATAGATTTCACAATCCATTTTTATCTTGGGGCTGAAATCAATCATCTTTCCAAAATTAAAATCTCTCTATTTTCAGCTACATGCCCAACATCTGCTGCTTGTTCAATGTCCACTTCCTCAGAATCGTATTTTGTAGATTTGGTTAGCCTGGTTTTTGCTAGTGCACTGAATCTTGGTTGGAGTTACTTGGAATATAAATCCTTTTATATTCTTTATTTTTCTTTCTACCTCTTTTGCAATACGGTTTTCCTAATCTTCTTATCTTTTCAAATAACTATTAACCCATGCGTGTGAATGATTTTCAGTAGAGTATAGCCAGATTGTCTTTTTTTGGGTAGAACAAACCAGAGATTGAGAGAGAGAGAGAGAGAGAGAGAGAGAGATTGCTGTTTTATATATCATATTCAAATATAAAGTAGTACTAAGTAATATTGGAAGAGTTATATATAATTCGAAAAATGGAAAAAGTTTTGTAATGTAATTGGTTGGTTATAAGTAGTTTGGAATTAAGGGATTTATGGTAATTTTATAGGACAAAACTGCATGTTGCAACTTGACAAAATGGTGTTCATCAATAAGCTAAATTCACCATCTCAACAACAAAAACTGAAACTTTATGCACCAGTCCTCTGCTATAAAGATCCAAATCTTATTGGTTATTTACTTGAACAATGAATTAAACTACGGAATATAAAGAATTATGTTCTAGTTCCCCACCTTCTGTTGTGAGGAATTTAAGGTGATTAGCTTACCTTTTAGGTAGTTTAATATTCCACATGTGGAATATGGATGCATCGTAAATGTGTTTCACTCACAATATCCTCTGTTATAACTTATTTTTTCCCTTCTCTCTGCCTCTTTTGGTTAGAATCCATACACCTTCAATTAGTAAATCATACTTAAATGAAACCAGCTCCTTTATGGCTTGTTTAAAGAACAATCATTTAGTTAATGGTGTTGTTTGCAAGAATAGATAATCTTGAGGGTAGAGGAAGTAGATTCTGTTCCTTATTGTTAGGGTACACTTTTCTTGGTTCCTGCAAATAGTTAAGTAGATAATCTTCCTGAACACTTATGAAGCTGAAGCATTAGGATTTGCTGCTTCGTTAAAATTGCTGAACACTTTTCTTGTTTGCCTCCCGTACCATTTCTCCAGCATAGATAGAGGTAGAACCTATAGGTATTGCAAGGTATGCGATATTTGGATCTTCTCTGCTTTTTCTGTGTTTGGATTATTGTTTCTTGTTTTTCAATTTGTTTGTTTTTATATGCAAATTCTAGATTAGCACCTGCTTTGTATATTAATCCAACATATTTCAGAAATTGTCTTCTAACGTAAATACTAATCGTCTGTCACAAAGTGGTTGATAGTAATGAATATTGTGAGTGCCATATTCCATTAAACTGTCTATCACAAAGTGTGCTTTATAGTTCTCTTACATACTGAGGGAACATGTGCTTTGGTATATACCAAAGCACAAACCCCCAACCTATGTACATAAATATATTTATGTACATAGGTTGGGGTATGAGTGACCGTGTAACATGGTTGATTGGAAGTACTAATAACACTACTTTTGTGGCATGGAATTACATATCAAATACTTCCATTCAAAATGGAAGTTGGATTTACATGGACGTGTCTATTCGATTAGTGGTCAAATTAGATACTTAGGAGACCAGCTATTAATTTGGATAGGTGCCACCAATTCTATCGTAACTATGTCCATGAACTTCTTATTTCCTCTCGACTTATTGAATTACAAAACTGGCCTCTGGGGTATGTAAATACTAACATGGAGTTATTCTTCTCTTCGAAGGTCATTGCACAGTGTGCCAAACCTATCCTAATAAGCACTGAACACTAGCTGGTCAGTTGCATAAGATGGATAAGTCTTGGATGCTTATTGAAGACAGATTGCATTCCACTGAGTATGATGAAGGTGTTAGACAATTCTTAGCCATGTCGCAAGCTCATGCATCGACTTCTGATCAGATTAGGTGTCCATGTAGGAGATGCCGGAATAGAGCTTTCCACTCTCTTCGTATCGTTGAAGATCATTTGTTTTTAAGAGGGATTGATCCAACCTATACAAAATGGATTTTCCATGGAGAAGAAGATCCAATCCTAAACTCTACTTTCTCTGATGAAGAGGATGATGATGCATCTTCTTACAACCAGTACATCGATGATGTTGACGAGATGTTAGAAGACATTCGTCATGGGTCGTTTATGGATAATTTAGGTAGCAATGAAGGAAATGCTACTGATAATTATCCCCCCTCCACCTCTAATGCTCCAACCAACTATAATTTCGACGAGTTGGTTGCCGACGCACGACGACCACTTTATCCTGGATGCACTAAGTTCTCGAAGCTATCCTTCATCGTCAAGCTGCTTCACATCAAGAGCATAGGTGGTTGGACAGTGAAGTCCTTTGACATGGTGATCAAGCTTTTGCATGATGCATTTCCCGACGCTCTATTCCCTGATTCACATAATGATGCTCGTCGCTTAGAGCGTGGCTTGGGCTTTAGTTATGAAAAGATCCATGTGTGCCCAAATGACTGTGCGTTGTTTTGGAAGGAGAATGCATCCTATAATGAATGCCCTAAATGTAATGCATCTAGGTGGATTGTTAGCACAAGTGAGCATCGGATGATACCGCAAAAGACTCTTCGCTACTTCCCCCTGAAGCCGCGCTTGCAGAGGCTATTTATGTCAACAAAAACAGCCCAAGCCATGAGATGGCATAAAGATGCACGTGTTGACGATCCAACATGCATGCGACATCCTGCAGATTCAAGGGTATGGAAAGACTTCGATAACAAACATGTTGCCTTTTCCCATGATCCTCGCAATGTTAGACTTGGGTTGGCGAGTGATGGGTTTAACCCATTCAATAACATGAGTAGGCCATATAGTATTTGGCCGGTACTACTTGTGCCCTACAATTTGCCCCCTTGGTTATGCATGAAAGATCCATACACCATGTTGTCATTGCTAATCCCTGGCCCTAAGTCACCAGGAAATGATATTGATGTGTTCTTGCGTCCTCTTGTCGATGAGTTGAAGGAATTATGGGAGGAGGGTATTCGGACATTTGATGCGTACAGTGGACAAATGTTTAGATTGCATGCTGCACTACTTTGGACTATCAATGACTTCCCCGCATATGCTAATCTTTCTGGGTGGAGCACGAAGGGCAAGATGGCATGTCCTTCTTGTAGATCTGACACAAATTCACAATGGTTGGTATATGGGCGAAAGCATTGCTATATGGGCCATCGACGGTGGTTGCCACTAGATCACAGTTGGAGACGGAAAAAGAACTCTTTTAATGGGTGCGAAGAGTATGGACTCCAACCATCAAGTGTCGATGGAGAGGACTTGCTAGAACAATTAGAGGGAGTTGCACATTTCCAGTTTGGCAAATCGGCTTCAAAAAGGAAACGAACGCCCACTCAACTAAATTGGACCAAAAAATCCATCTTCTTTGAGCTTCCATATTGGTTAGACTTGGGGTTGAGACATAACCTTGATGTCATGCATATTGAGAAAAACATATGCGATAGCGTGTTGGGAACATTGTTGAATATTGAAGGAAAAACTAAGGACTCCGCCAATGCCCGTCGTGATTTAGCAAACCTTGGAATAAGGAAAGAATTGCATTTACAACATGATGGGGACCGTACTACTATGAGTCTTGGTTGTTACATGTTAAACTTAAATGAGCGAAGGATTTTTTGTGACTGGTTGTCAAAAGTGAAATTTCCTGATGGTTTTGCATCGAACATTGCCCGTTGTGTGAATGCTAGTGACGGAAAGATCAGTGGAATGAAAAGCCATGACTGTCATGTCTTCTTGCAAGCATTGTTGCCGGTTGTGATTGGTGGGTTCTTACGGTCTGATGTGCGTCAAGCCTTAATAGATCTAAGCTCATTCTTCAAAGAATTATGTTCCCGAACTTTGAACTTATCTGTGTTAACATGTCTTCAAGCTAATATTCCCATTATTCTCTGCAAACTAGAGATGATATTCCCTCCAGCTTTTTTTGATATCATGGTGCACCTTGCCATTCACTTGCCAGAGGAGGCATTCCTGGGAGGACCCGTGCAATACAGATGGATGTACCCTTTTGAAAGGTATTTAGGGAAGTTCAAGCGGTATGTCCGCAACAGAGCACGTCCAGAGGGCTCAATTGCTGAGGCATATGTGCATCTCGAGTGTCTGACATTTTGCTCTATGTACCTCCATGATATTGAAACTAGATATAATCGTGAGGAACGCAACAATGATGCTCGTATTGGGACAACAGAGTCGGTTACTGAGCCAAGTTTATCTGTTTTCTCACAAAAGGTCAGACCGTTGGGAACAGCAAATTCCCACAAATTAGCCGACACACTATTGGCCAAGGCTCGATGGTATATACTTAATAATTGCATAGAGATTGAGCAATACATTGAGTAAGTAGACCAAAAACCTGAGTTGAATTCACTTTATGAATTGTCCTATAAAAAACTTTTTACCCCAATGGTAATTGATCGGCTCACATATATTGACAGGGAGCACTATAACAAGATCAAAGAAGAGGACCCTCAGAACATCGACCGTAGGCACCAGAGTCAATTCCCATCGTGGTTCAGGTCACGCGTAAGATACAAAAACTATCTGTCATTATAACTACATTCTTCTCAAATTACATGTATAACTAATTAATCTTAAATCTTCTCTATATGGTAGATTCGAGAGGTGCGTTCAGTTAGGCCCACCGCGGTAACCGATGAGATATATGCCTTAGCATGTGGTCCAGATCCGTGGGTCGCCTCCTATGCCGGATGCATAATGAATGGTATTCGCTTTCATACGAAAGCGCGTGAAAGGCATCGCCGTGGTCAAAACAGCGGGGTGGTTGTGCATGGTGAGCATCAGGGTTCCCATGTTGACTTCTACGGTGTGTTATATGATATTATAGAGTTACGCTACATGGGTTGGCGTAAGGTATATCTCTTTCAATGCACTTGGTATGACATTGGCGACCCAAGAAGGGGGATACGTGTCAGGGACAAATTGACAGTTGTCAATACTGCTAGGCAATGGTATAAAGATGAGCCTTTCGTCCTTGCCTCCCAAGCAAGTCAAGTCTTTTATCTCGATGATCCGATATTGGGGGGAAGTTGGCAGGTCGTCCAAAAAATTACAAGTAGGAATGTTTACAACATTCATGCAAGTAATATTGTTGAGTATGGGATGGACGATGTCGAAACATCAGATGGTGACTCAGACGATGCGGGTGACAATAACACTAACAATTATCCCCCTATTCTCGAGAGTGGACAAGCCATGCCCGAGCCATTGAATCGTGATGATTCAGATCATTTGCTTGTTGATCCAGCTTCCATATCGGGTCAATACCCGAGACAAACGGTTGATGATGAGTTCGATATTGATGATGAACTACCTGACGATGACTTGAGCCTGGAGGATGTATGTGACGATGATAACCCTGGTAGCGAGGCCGAGAATCAGCAAAGTCATGAAACTGATGATGATTTTTAATTGTTAAGCTTTGTATTTGGGACTTGGTTGACAATGATATAATGGTCGGTGTGGTAATTGAATTCACGTGGGTGTACGTACCTTAATTGAATTCACATCCTTGATGCCATAATATTTTAGATGTGGAGTTGGGTTGGATTTTCCATTCTGTGCAAATAAATTATAACACAAACAAAAGCCCTCGCACCCAGTTGTGGTGTCATGAATTCTTATGTTTCAAAAAGGGACTACATGCCAAGGTCCAGGATAAACACAAATTCGATCTTGTAATTCATACTAACATGGGTTACTCGTAGGTGCCATAAATGTTACTAAATACATTCCTAATGTATTTCAGATTTGGTTGCATCTAGTTAGTAGTTATATTGTATTGAGTCATAAAGTGTCTTCATGCAAGTAACTAACCCTTATATGTGATTAACTATATAAGGGTATTGGTTGGTTATCATGTACAAGGATGCATATTTGGGATACATAGTTTTAAATTGCTTACCAACCATGTACAAAAGCCAATGTTTTACATTTAAGGTCTAGAATTGCTTAGTTGGATTTCTTGTTGTAATAAGGAAAACTTAACAAGCTGTTGATAGCTAATAAAATTACTGGAAAAGGTTACTCATTGGTGGTTTTTCGTTGCTTGCAGATTTTAGGCTGGTCTTTAAAGGCAACGTTTGGCAAACCCATATAAACTGTCCACCTATGCAGTCAAGTGGCTCAAAGGTGCAGAGGGATGGTGCCAATGTGTATTGAGTTGCTAGAGCATTAGGTGTCTAGATAACCAGCTGAATACAAAACTATTCGACCACAAATGGAGGTATATGCATGGGGAGGATCACAAACTCTTAGAGGGGCTGGAAACTTATTTCAAAACTGGGCTTAACTCTCTCGGATTGCAAACCAGATGGAGAATGGGGGTGGTGGCACAATACCCATGTGGAAGTATTGGCCAGTTCATGCAATAAACTAAATAATATATATACAACACTATATAAGGCAAATCAGGAAATACAAACAAATCCATATCTAAAATTACAACCTATAAGCAATTATGCATTTAACATCCTCAAAATTTGAACTTAAGGTTATACATGGTAAAAAGATAGAGCATTAGGTGTTGCTGGAAACCTATATTTTAATTACAAAGCGTGAGCAATGAAATATGTTGAGGATTATAAAATGGAGTAAAAAGCATGTTAGCCTTGCCAACGAAACATATTTGATATTGTTGATATGCTCCAAGTCCTTCCCAGGTGTGTTGCCATAATTTCTGATCATGGGATTCAGAAAAGACGTCTGCAAAGTAGACACTATTGAGTTATTTAAAATGGATTAAATTGAGTATGTATTCAACTAACCATGTTTAGGTGTGTTGCCATAATTTCTGATCATGGGATTCAGAAAAGACGTCTGCAAAGTAGACACTATTGAGTTATTTAAAATGGATTAAATTGAGTATGTATTCAACTAACCATGTTTAGGTGTGTTGCCATAATTTATGAAAATGGGATTCAGAAAAAGACGTCTGCAAAGTAGACAATATTGAGTTATTTAAAATGGATTAAATTGAGTATATATTCAACTAACCATGTTTAGGTGTGTTGCCATAATTTGCAGCGTATTCTGATAATGAGATTTAGAAAAAGACATTTGCAAAGTAGATACTGTTGAGTTATTTAAAATGGATTAAATTGAGTATGCATTCAACTAATAATGTTTAGGTGTGTTTCCATAATTTTTGATTATGGGATTCAGAAAAAGACGTCTGCAAAGTAGATACTGTTAAGCTTATTTAAAATGGATTAAATTGAGTATGCATTCAACTAACCATGTTTATAATTGATGGTATTCTCAATACACCAGCCTAAGTGTGTTGTTTTATTTTGGACCGTATTATTAAAAAAAAAGGAATTCCAAATTGCTGAAATATTGTTGAAGTATGATTTGGTAATTTATGTGATGATAATATACAACAAGTCTACAAGAATGGCCTATGTAAGGGGCGGGGGAAATGGTAAAGGGCGGGATGGTAAATTTTTTGAGATCTGAAATGGCGCCATGGGTCAAATCGTAGTGGCTGGTTGGTATTTCCCATGGACAGGTGTCCCTCAATCATGTTTTCTACCACTACTACACGCTACTTTGTTCTGAAAATCTCCACAGCTGGTTCAGTTCAGCACTGGGAACAAGTAGAGTCCAGAAATATCCAAGGGGTTAAGCTCGTGCAAGAGAGTTCCAGCATCTGTATTGTGGTTCCACAAATGGCATCAGGTTTGGTTTCTTTTTTTTTTTTGCATGCACCTGCTTCTCTTCTTTACTTACACAGATCTTTAAAACTATATTCTTCACATAAGCTGCACTTCAATAATCTCTCATTTACAACTGTCTTCCTATGCATGGAGTTGCTTCTTTTCTTCCACTTAAGAATTTTTAAAAGAAGCAAAACCTATAACATAAACTACACATAATAGCTCCTCTCATTCACCCACTCCCACGAAAGCCAGGCATTACAAGCAGGTAATAACAAGCCTTTTGTCTCTCTTGGTTTTTAATATTCTGTGACTGCCTGTTTTGTACTGAGATGTTAGATTAGGTTTACACAGGCCACCTACAACCATTTCAGATAATCAAAAAGTTATTGATTTTTGTTTTTAGTTAGAACAAGTTGTTTATCTCTTTAGAAGGTCGGCCACAATTTTTGTTATCTACCACTTGAATATTATGTTTAGAAGGCATGTCAATGCATGCTAGAAAACAGGCCAGTAGGTGCAAATATATACTATTAAAGATAAAAAAAGGTATTGGATGTCATGAGGGTAGATGTTATGAAGAGTTATTAAGGATTTTAGTACACTCATACAAGTGTATTTAACAGTAGCAGGAGCTGTCCAGGTTGAAAACTTGTTGAATAAGTGATATCTGACTTTGAATATCACTTAATCAGTGTAATTTCAGAGCATCAACTACCCCATTGCATTTCACAGATTGGGTATTTTACTTTAGTAAAAATAATTTCATTTGTAAACAAAGGAAGCAAGGTGGTACATGTGCTTAATAGCAGGAGCTTTCCACTCTTAATATTGGGGAGTCACTTTCCAGATGTGGCTTTAGTATGCTTACTTGTTCCAGTAAATTGGGGAGTCACTTTCCAGATGTGCCAACAGAATAGTTAGGGGCTGGAATATGAGTTTACATGATATACAATATGTCAAATAGCATCTAATCTATTCTCTCACAAATTGACAAAATGTTACAACTGAGTTGTGTTTAAAATTCCAGCAAAGCCAAGGATGGTGAAGACTATAAAGTTTCGGGGGGGGCGAGTCCGACATGGTAGAGCTCTAATTGGTAGCAGCCCAGAAGAAGATGTGTTCCCACCGAGAACCACATTGCGGGATGAGCTAGAGTCCAACGAATCGACGCAGGATGTAGGAGGTGTGGGGCCACAAGAGGCAGTGGGTGGTGCACATGTTGGACAGAATCAGACTAATACAGGTATGGCATCCAACTAGTTCTGAGGACTCAAATTATACTATGTGGTGTGGTAGATAAGTCATTATCAATCTTTAATGGTATATAAGATTTCCTGGTTCATGGAAGGTAGTACATAGGGTGACTAGGTTACTATATTCTTTTGATGTCTTAATGTAGATCCACCTACTAAGAAAGTGGGTCGAGGGCCAGCGAAGGGCACGCTATTTGAACGACTTAGGAAGGTGGGTAAGATCCCTCTAGTTATACAAGATGGTCATCGAGGGCCTTCGTGCGAGAATGCCTCCATATTCACTGGTCGGTTGACGGGAATTATTAAAGTACATGCCGACATGACGCATGCCAGTTGGAGTTATGTACCCAAAGAGGAAAAGCAAGAGCTCGTTGACCGTGTGCGGGTAGGACATTACTTTGTACCAACAAAGTGAGGTGGTTGGTGGCTTACTCATGTGGCCTAATTAGGGATGTTTGATGACAAACCTTGTAATGTAAATTTATTTTTTAAATTGCAGGCTGATTTTGTTCTGGATTGGACAAGGGACAACCATCGTGAGATGGTTGAAAGACATTTGGGCGATAAGTATAATGCATACCATTATACACTACACAAAGTGTATAAACAATATGCATCACATGAAGAGGCCCTACGTGGTGGGACGGACATGGTGGAGAAACCTGTATGGGAAAAGCTATGTGAACGGTGGGCAAGTTCGACATTTAAGGTATATTGTAATTAACTTTTAGATTAGTATTCAGTGAACAAAATAGACCAGGTTTTTTTTTTACTTCGTTAAAATAGTACTATATGATGCAGTATGGGTTTTTGACAATTATGTTAAACTCAAGAAACACACTAATTGTATATGGACCTAATTTTTTTGAAACAAATGCAGGAGAAGTCCAGAAAAAACAGTTCAAATAGACAAAAATTGAAAGTCAAACATACCGGTGGACGGAAATCCTTTATACGGATATTAGAGGAGAAGGTTTGTGATTTTAATGGGTATATATAAATCCTGACCAATCTGTTGTATTTTTCTGAAAGTGTATTCACTGTTACTTGTGTGTTTTAGAGGGAGACGACGCCAAACATGGTTGCATTTTATAAGGAAACACATTGGTCTAAAAGAAAGGGTAAATTCATCAATGCGGCCACTGAACACAAATATGTAAGACTGTTTAATTTAATTTAAGTTAGACTATAGGTATGATGGGTGTTTAACTTTATGCTGATTTACCTTTCATGGTCTATTTTTCAGAATCTAATGGTGGAAAGGTTAGGTGAAAAGGAGTCTGAAGAGGATGTTGAAGAAGTGGCTGACACTATCTTCAAAGAAGTGTTGGGACAAAAAACTGGGTATGCAGTAGGGATGGGGCACATGGTCATTCCGGACCCCTCTCCTTCGATGAAGAAGAGTAGAGCATTTATTCGTCTATCGGAGGAGAATTTGAGGAACAAGAGTGATGCGGAAATGTACAAAAGCAAGCTAGATCAGATGATGGGTGACATTGAAGCGTTGAGGAAGAATTTTTCTGAGCACGAGAAAGTCTTAATGAACTATCGAATGACTGGGATTGAGGGAGGTACTGAGTCTCATAGAGAGACTCATCAAGATGCTTAGGCATCTCACTTTCTAACATATTTTGTGGAGGGTTTTTTTGTGGGGTTTTTTTTTGGTGGATTGTTTATTGGATATGTAACAATTCAATGGCCAGCTGTTTAGGATAATCGATACTGATTTTGGTAGTTGCAATTTATAGTTAGGGTGGATAACTATAAACCATTAGTGGAAACTTCACATGCAGGGTATACTTTTGAGTTGTTGGTAGTTTGGGTTGAATTGTTGGTGGAAAAGCTATAGCTTTTTGTTGCGTAGCTTGAGAGGGACAGATTAGGTTCTCAAGAAAGGGTAAGTTCTCTTACAGTTACATCATGATGGTTTAATGCATGGAAGTTGAGATTTACATAAGTTTAAAAACTGAACAAGTAATTCCATTTCACCAGTATTCTCCTCTTACAGGTTGGAGCAAGTCTTTTGATGTCTCTTTTGGGATCATTGAATTCAGAGTAGGAGAATTGTGTTCATGAAGAGGAGTTTCAGATAAACTCTTATATTAAAGGGGGCTGCATAATTCTTCAATCATGTAAGAATTAGTACATGGCAGCTGTTTTTTTTTTTTCAAGTCATGTATGCACAATTCTGGTTCTGCTGTTAATATCACACACACTTATCAATTGGAAGGACATAAGCTTCAGGTTCTAATATACAATAGCGTATTGTTTAGTTTATATGGTAAGATAACCTCCTTTTTAAATAGCACAAGTTGCTTAAACTGAGGTGAAATAGTTAGGATATATGCAAATCAGAAAAATCCTCATGGTGTCTGGCCAGTACCAATTGTGATAAACTTAATACCTAGTTGAATAAACTTAGACTTGGTTGCAAATAATGAACACAGTTTATTCTCTCACAACATGGATCCATTGCTATGGTAGATGGGGAGTCACAAGTAGAGTATAAACAATTGATTTTCCTCTCCTAGTTTCATGAATTCAGATTGCTCAAGTCAAAGATTGGTGGGATATATAGAACTGATATTCTGCAACAGGTTGGATGAGGCTAGAGCAGTTGCATATTTGTTGTACTTGGAATAGCATAAAATTAATAGTAGTAGGTATTGTACATGGAATTTAATGATTATATCACTCCCATTGATATAATATCATTTCAGAAATTCATGCTCTAGAGTTAGGATTTTTACTCTAAAAATCCTAATATGTGTATGGGCAAGAGTTAATAAAATTGTACATTAATTTTAATGTACATTAAAATTTATATGATGGTATGGATGCACCAAATTAAAGATGCATATCCTTTATTGTCTGGTTGGTTATGGTCATTTTAGTTTAAGTATCTTAGTTTGACACAGGGCTTGTTGGCAATTTCAGGAAACATGTTAGCCCCATACTTCTGTGGAGCAAGATTTTACCGTGCTGAAATGTGTGTTGGTCACAAGAAGGGGCAACATCAATTGCCCTGAATCTGTCTATATATCAGAAGCACTAGTCATGGATGCTGTTGGAGAAGAGAATTTATAATTCCCTCATGTACTGCTTTACACAGTTGCAACAAACATGTTTGTAAATGGCCATGTAAATTTGGTTTCAATGAATATTGCCCCGATTTGTCTGATCATGATGGTGTAACTAATATGTTGGCAGGTTTGTATATATATCAATGATGGTGATTATATATGTAGCTTGATACGTTATTATTACCATTGCTTTTTCCGTATATTTTAGTTTGATGTGGTCTCTTCCTCAATCTGCTATAAAGTTTCTGGATTAATTGTTTGGTGGCAATACTTGGAGTTTAAAAGGTTTAATTTGTAAAATGGTGTCATTGGTGATAAGAAACTTTTATAAAGTGCCCAAATGGTTGACTTAGCTCTTTTGGCACAGATTTAGAATTTATTGTTCGGTGGTTTCGTGGGAAACCACCAACTACCCACTTAATCCAAAAGTGGCAAAAAAATTAGAGGCTATGATCATAAACAACTATAGATGACGGGAATGTGTAATGGGAAAAGCTGTCTTCCCACAACCTCATTGTCGTGGACATAAACAACTTCCTGGTGGGCAATTTTTTTTCCCACAAACACACATTATGTTAAATGAATTGATTCCAATCACAAAAATTCATGAGAAATGCTAGTTTTCCACCAATGCAGTTTAAGGTCCATGACTAATTCCCACTGCTAATGTCATCAGCATAAAGGGTATTGTCATAACAACATTAATTAGGCAATAGCATTTGTCACGACCGAAAGACATGGATAACAAAATTTTGCTACGAGCTTGTTCTATGGGGAATACGTATTTCCCAACATATGTCGTGGTGGGTAGTAACTGACGGCAACAAATGTATGGGTTAGTATTGTATAATTGTCACCCAAAATTGTTGTCCCAAAACAACTCTAGTGACGAATCAGTGAATGGGGAAAAATCTTATGCCACTAAAGTTTTGACCAAATGCTTCATGGATAAAAGATTTTTTCCAGCATTGATTCCGTAGGTAAATGGGCTATTTCCCACCGCAATTGACTGGGTGGCAACATAATTTCCCACGAAAAAAACATGTATTCCCGCAAATAGTTGTCGTGGCGAAAAGGTAGCTTTTGCCATGAAACAAAAATTTCTTGAGTAATATATTATTCGCCACGAGTTATATGCCACGAATGAGCCACCAAAATAATTAGTGGAAAACGTTTTTTTCTCACTACATCAACCTTGTTCCGACCACTTTCCTTCATGGCAAAAACTTCAATTTGTTGTAGTGTGATACTTATATAGATTCATAATCAATCAATGCAAACATGCCAATTCATGGAGAATGAAATTTATAAAATTATCAATCATGTAATGTAGAGTTTTAAAAGAGTTGTAAGGGAGTTTTAGGTTAAGTATTTTTATACAATAAATAATTTCTACACATTTAAGGAAAATTATTCAACTCCAATCTTTTTTCATTTTGTTTTATAAATTTATATAAAATAAAACCTTTTTAATAAAATGATGTAAAAAAATAATTTTATTTTCAATGGAAGGTATTTTAAAAATCGTCAAAAATCAATTTATTTTATTTTTTATTTTTTAATAATAGAAAAATTCTTGTTTTTACTTGATGCAGAAAAAATAGACCGCGTTTTCACTTAAAATTACTATCAAAATTTCATAAAGTCATGTGCAGTGATATATAAGATTAGATTTCATAAATTTAATATGAGCAATTGTAAATGGAATAAAATATAAATATAATAAAATCCATACCTCAATGGGCTTGGATCAACGAAGGCTAACTTTGCCGTATGTCATTTCTATAACTGGGAACATCAGGTCCATGGGTGTTGTATCATGCTGCTCTTGCCGTCGGGCTCCCAGTAGCATCTTCATGCCATTTGTTCGGCCTACGTATGAGAAGCGCTGAGTTTTTAATAAAATAGCAAATAAATTGTATTTACATATCGTATTCTTATCGTGTTAAGATATAAGTATTTATTATATAGACTAAATCAAACACGATTGGCTTAATTAAATCGTCCAAAACTTAAAATCTTAGCAAGACTCATATAAATAATGGATGGCACTAGGGCTGTGCATAATGGGCCGTAAGCCCGATCCGTCCGCACTAACCGACTTAATTAACCAACCCGTGAATGCCGGGTTCATCGGATCAAAACTTATGATACCGGGTTTTATACAAAAAACCTGTCGAATCCGTCGAAACCGAAGCATTCTCTTCACTCAGATGCAAACACTCTCCTCTCCACTGCACAAATCCTAATCACTGTCGCGCCGTTCTCCATCGCCGTTCATTGTCGCCATTCTCCATCGCTGTTCGCCGTCGCCGGTCGCAGAGGTCATCGCAGAGGTGTGTTCTCTCTCTCTCTCTCTCTATCTCTCTGGAGGTGAGATTTACTGCTTGGGTCTGTTGTGGGATGAAGAGTTTCTAATTGATGAAGATTTATAATCTTTGCACTTGTTTCTGTCGTCCCTTAACACCATCTGATCATTCGATTTGCTTTTCACTTCCTGAGGTGATGTGATTTGAAGTTAGAAAATTAGATGAACCGATGATTATCATCAGTTATTGAGGGAAAAATTGATGTTTGGGAATGAAGATTATTTTGTTTTGTTGAATCTAAATTTGGGGCTCACTTTTCCACAATGCCAAATTATGAACTTGGGTCCTTATTCTTAACATGGGACTGTCTGTTGGATTTTAGTTCTTCCTCTTTTTTTTTTTATGAATATTCACTGTGTACATCTTGTAAGAGTCAGAACAGTCGATTGTGTTTTATGAAGTTAATCCATGGCAGCTGATTCTAAGCCATAAAGTTAATTCCTGGAAGCTAAGTTATATATTGCAGTTTTATGAAGAAGAAAGTAGATATAAAACTTGCATTTTGTCTGTGAATTTGTTGTCTGGAGCTGGCATTTCTGGATATATCAGCAATAGGTGCTATAAATTAAAACCACTCTTGAATTGCTTGTCCTTGTATCTGTTATGCTTACCACATATCAAAATTGGTTGGAAAAATTAAGAAACCGATCAATTAATTCCTTGATGAGTACTTAAAGATATATTTAATTGTAAAATTGTAAACCCATAACATAATTTGGTTTGATATAAAATGGCAGGATGTTTAAGTTCTGAACTGAAAAATTTCGGGGTGAAGTGATAGTTATCAACTCAAAGTGAACAAATTAAGATCCTCGACAAAGATTCAATCACTAAAGAGCAGTTTAAGCATGTGATATACATAATATGATGGCATTATAAAGAGCAAACCAGCCTGGTTTTGCTGTTAAGTCCTGTGCACAGACTTGATATTTGAAATGGCTTATTGTCAAAAGCCTCAAGATTTTTAATCATATTTCTTGGAGACCATGCAAATGGCTCTTCCACTCCATCTTTTTTACTCAAGAAAGCTACAATTTCCCCTCCTTTTGCTGTACTTTTTAGATCATATAACAAAAGTTTGTCATGTCTGTTAATTTGTTTCATCCAAGACAACTAATTGCTTGTGTTTCAATTTTTAAAGTCATCATTATTGCAGTAACGATCCAGACCATATTGCTTTAGAATCACTAAAGGAACATCATCATCATCACAAATTTGAAATCAGCCATATATAGAATCAAAAGTATCTATACTTTGGCTGAAAATGATCTTAAAAAATTAACTTTATTATCACATCTTGTTAGTCAATAATTAGCCATTGGGTTTCACAAGTACTTACGTACTTGTAATTTTCCGGGTTCAACAACTCCTAGCCTCCTTATAATTTGGTCGAGTACTACTTAAAGTTGAAGTAAATTATTATTATGTAAGAATCTAATTAAAGTTGATGTAAATTATTATTTGTGTAAACACGAATGTTAAGAAATTATTGGAATCCGATAATTAAGCAAATTCATTCCAATAACGGGCTAGACGTATTAAAAAAGAGTGATAATTAATATTATATGTATGGTAATTTGCTAACATGAGTAGTATATATCATGTGTTTCATGTGCTCGATCCTTCTTATAATATAATTATTCCTCATCATTTGAACTCCATCGTCAGCTTTATATTTTGCTGCTTAACATGTATAATTTCTTCTAATTTATTCGAATTTTGATCATGGATATTGTAATCGGCATGCATGCAGTACTAAATTTTCAGACCATTAACCAATACCATGCATGCACTGAATTACTACAATTGCACTGGAAAAGGCTTCATGATTGATGAAGTTGATCATGTCCATTTGACTGTTGCAGTTTTTCAATAATTAGTCAATAACTTACGTATGCTTATTTGATCAGTGGTTTCTCTTTCTTTTGAGTTTCTTTAAATCATAAAAATAGAGTAATTTTCAGTTCATGTCCTAATATCTTGATTTTTATATGTTATATTATATGTCAGCTCATATATGGATTGCTTTGAAAGTGACACTCGTACAAATTTAAGAGATAATGAGACTGCTACTCCTTTGGAAAATCAATCACAAATGGCTTCAAATATTAACTTGTCTAGTGACACAAGTCTCCCAGTCCCTCCTCGTAAAAGGAGGGCAAATAAGGAGCTCTCATCAGCGTGGGATCATTTTACTAAAATAGATGGATGCCCTTTAAATGACCCAAAAGCGAAGTGTAATTATTGTCACAAGATTTACTCTTGTCATCCCAAAAGACATGGTACATCAAGTATGCTACAGCATCTTGGTACTTATAAGCAACATCCTCATAGAATTAAACTGACGGATCAACAGACTATGAGTCGTGAGGGGGCTCTTGAGGGAATTGGAGATAGTGATGTCGATAATTCGGCAAATGCACATAAGTTTGATTCAGAAAATGTACGAATGACAATTGCTGAAATGATAATTTGTGATGAACTTCCATTTAGGATAGTAGAAGCCCAGGGATTTAGGAAAGTATGTAGATCACTTGAACCAAGATTCCAAGTGCCATCTCGAACTACTGCAGCGAGAGACTGTATTAAACTATTTAAAATGGAGAAGGAGAAGTTAAGGAAAATATTTAAGACAATTGGGAGGGTTAGTTTAATCACTGATACATGGACATCGATTCAAAACTTAAATTATATGTGTCTTACTGCACACTTTATCGACTCTGAATGGAAACTACACAAAAGAATTCTAAACTTTTGCATGATCCCTAATCACAAAGGAGAAACTATTGGAAAGTATGTAGATTCATGTCTACAAGATTGGGGTATTGATAAGATCTTTACTGTTACAGTTAACAATGCTTCCTCAAATGATGTTGCCATTGAGTATTTGAGGAAGTTCGTAGGAAGTCATTTGTTGGAAGGGAAATATATTCACATCAAGTGTTGTGCCCATATTATGAATCTCATTGTGAATGATGGGCTAAAAGATTGTGATGATTCAATCACAAGGGTGCGCAATGCGGTTAGGTATGTTAGATCACCTCCCGCAAGAATGGATAAATTCAAAAAGTGTATTGAGAAGGAGAAAATTGGTTGTACAAAATTGGTATGCCTTGATGTTTCCTGATTGAGCTGCATTATTACATAGTTTATATAGTTAAAATCAGTACATTTTTAATTGTTTTACTATTTTATTATTGATTTTAGATGAAAAAAATGGTTAAAAGGAATAAATCCAAGTTGTGATTTAAATTGATTAAAAGCATAGTTTATGCTTATTTTTATAACTTGTGATTTAATTGTATAATATTTATTCACATACACAACACACTTTTAATATTTTAGTCTAGTTTTATTTTATCTTTATTTAATTAATTATTTTCTTTTTCTAATTTTCTTTTTGTTTATTTAATTATTATTTATTCTGTCTGTTTTATTTTATTTTTATTTTTTTATTTTTATTTTTATTTTTGATTTTCTACGCAGGCTAAACGACATGTCGTTTAGTAAACAAGACAAAAGACATGTCGTTTTGTGGTTGGTTTGAATTCGGCAGCTGCACTAAACGACGTGTCCTTTAGTCCACTGACTAAAACGACGTATCGTTTTGTCTGTCGAATTAAGAGCCCCTCTGTTCTAAACGACTTGTCGTTTAGTCAATAGACGAACAAGTCGTTTTCGTCATCTTCAACCTCCGTCCAGTTGCATGCAAACTCTATGCATGCGTTCCGAGCATGCACAGCCACAGCCCACCGCCTCGCCACCACCAGCAGCACAACCTCTCCACCACCAGCAGCACAACCATCTCCACCTAGGGCAGCAACCTTCTCCTGCGCAGCCCCACCACCACGAAGCAACCGCACGACCTCCATCCGTTGCCATGCATCAACGCACTGAAGCTCCATGCCCAGTGAAGCTGCACCTCTCCACCAGCCGTAAACCACCTCACCTGCACCACCTAAGTCTTCTTCACAGCACCTGTGCATGCCAAGCCGCCTCCTTTGTTTTTAACATAAAAATCAGAGCATGTAAGCAGCCACCATCCATACACGGCTTCACCTTCACGTAACCTCCATCTTCGGCAACCTCCTACACATCACTGCACCATCACCATGCAGCAGTTGCGTCTTGAAGACCTGGAGGAGGAAGAAAAGAAAACACAAGAGAAAGAAATGAAAAGAAAAAGCCTGGGACGGAAATACGGTGAAATGAAAGTTGCGGTTTGCATGAGCCGAACGAAAATAGAAGGCTTGCAGACAGAAAGTAGGTGGGGAACAGAAGAAAGAAGAGCATTTAGTGGAGTGGTTGAACCCAGACCCATTTGGTTTAGTGGAGGAATAAAACAAAATGAAGAGGAAAGCTTTCGGTCGATGGTTACTGGGTGACAAGATGATAAACAAATTCAGTGGAAGAATAAAGAAATAAAGAGACACTACGGATGCATGTTGTAATGCCGAAAGCAATGAATAGAAAATAATACTAAGGCAACAACATGCATGACGCTGAAAGCAATGAAAAGAAAAGAAAGAAAAAAAAGAAAGAAATGCACGGCACATTTTGGCAGTGGGAAACAACACACAGAACGGCCAGCGAGAAGATATATTTTTTTCTCTTCAGTGGACGACGACATAGCACGGCAATTATTCTTTGTGGCTTTTGAAGCCTATAAAAAGGCTTGAAGTGAATGAAGAAAGAGAATCAAAGTTTTGGAGATTTTAGGAGAGAAATAAAACAGTTATAGTTTTTGTAATTAGGAGTAGAGTAAAGTAGAGTAGAATTATTATTTTAAGTGTGATTTTATTTTTTTATTTTTTTAGTTTTATTATTTTTATTATTATTTCAGTTTAGAGTTATAAACTACATGTCTACATTTTCAAGGTTAAAGGTGAAGTCTAATGATTTAAATATTGTTTTGGATCAACAATAGAGTTTATATTGTGAGTTTGATCAATTGAATGGTGTTATTATTAGAAACTTTGATTATCTATATATTTTTCTTGATCCATTGTGATTTCCGAATACATTGGATGCTTGAAGAATCCCTGTGATAATCAATTGGACTTGTGAATGTTTCTACCATAAATTGTTCAAACTTAATCTTTAGTGATCGAAAGAATTTTTGGTGTTATTATTAGAAACTTTGATTATCTATATACTTTTCTTGATCCATTGTGATTTCCGAATACATTGGATGCTTGAAGAATCCCTGTGGTAATCAAATGGACTTTTAAATGTTTATACCATCAATTATTCAAACTTAATCTTTGGTGATTAGTTTTCTTGGGCTTAATTGTTAAATCTTCCAGTTAGACGGAATCTTTATTCTAGTCTAGCTGAGCTAAATTGATTGGAAATAATATTCTAAATTATTAGACGGATCCTCAAAACCTTATTCATTTTTCATATTGATTTATTTTATTAGTTCAGTTATATTTTGTTACTTTAAAAATCTTCATCTCAATAATCTCTTTTCTTTTTGATTGCACGTTCCATTTAAATAATCTATTTTTATTTTATTCTCTTTATCACATTAGTCAATCTCTGTGGATTCGATCCTGTAAGGCACTACAATACCTGTATACTTGCAGGTAAAACTGATCTGAATTTTTTATTCATTATTTTGAGTGAAAGTTCAGACTCAACATTTCCACAAGATGGAATTCGACTTATCTAATGCTAGAAGTTGCAGAAACATTTAAAAAATCATTTTTGCGATTGGAGAAGGATGATAATTCTTTTTTTCGTTATTGTCGTAGTGTGAACTTGAGCCCCCCTAACTCTAGTGATTGGGAGAGAGTTATAGTATTGATAAAGTTTTTGAAGATTTTTTATGATGCTACTGTGAGACTTTCTGGTTCTTTGTATGTCACGTCTAATGCATATTTTCAGGAGCTTTGTGGCATCCAATCACATTTGTCGAAAATGTGTCAAAGTAATGATGTAGTGTTGAAATGCATGGCGGCGAATATGAAGATTAAGTATGACAAATATTGGGGATCAATCGAAAAGACTAACTTGATGATATTTATTGTCGTTGTTCTTGATCCAAGATGCAAATTTAGTCTTTTGCATTTTTGGCTCAAAAAAATATATAGTGGTAATTTAGTCGAAGAAATGATTGCAAAAGTCAAACAGTTGATGATTAACATTTACGGAGAGTATAATGTTTTGTATGGGAGTTCAAGTGGAGTTTCCTCTTATGAGCCTCCTTCCTCAGTTGATCCTAGTATGATTAATTCTAATTCTCAACAGAGTTTTTGGGTTGAGTATGAACAAGAAATTATTGAATCTAATTTGATGAACAAATCAGAGATTGATCAGTACTTGGAACATGGTTGTGAGGCACGGGCTCTAAATTTTGATATTTTAGATTGGTGGAAGATCAATGAAGTAAAGTATCCTATTTTGGCAAGAGTGGCACGGGATGTAATGGTCATTCCTGTTTCTACTGTTTCTTCTGAGTCAGCCTTCAGTGCAGGGGGTTGAGTGCTTGACCCATTTCGTAGTTCACTATCTCCAAGAACAGTCGAGGCACTTGTTTGTACACAAAATTGGTTAAGGGATCCAATACCCATTGACCTTCGTGCCTCATTGGATAATACTGAAAGTTTTGAGGCGGAATTGGGTAATAAACTTATTTCTTATTTACATATTTATTAAAATTTTTCATAATGTTTATTTTTATATCATTTAATAATCATCATGTGTTTTTTTAGAATTTGACCCAAGATCAAGCTTTACTTATGTTGATGAGGAATAACTCAAGGCTTATGATCTGCAACTTTGCATGATGGTATGCTTCTCATTTTCACTCATTTGTTAGAGAAACTAAACCACTTTGTGTTGACTTGAATTATGTGCTATTATTGATTTGGTGTGACTTTTTCATAATGGCAGATATAGAGGAAGGGATGGGAAGCTGCTATAATTTGATTGTTGGATACTCCTTAGGCTTTTATCAGTTGATGTTTATATTTTCATATGTTAGATAGTTTTTGTAATAGATGACTTTTGTACATTTGTTTTATTAGTTTTTGTAAAAATTTAACCCATATGTCAGCCATTAAATCAAATAGTTCTAAAGAAGGACTTGAGGTGATTAGTGGTATCACGAGCAATATGGACAACGTCCATCCAAGGGTCTCGTTATTTTGATGAAAGTTTATTTTTTTGTAAGTTTTGTTGAAGTGACGTTGGCATAAACTTAGTTTATAAAACTATGATGTTTCAACCATTGGTGATACAAAATAAACACTGTGGCATGTAGCAGCAGAAAAAAAAAAAAAAAAAAAAAAAAAAAAAAAAAACGGTTCGACCCGACCTGCATAGTGTCGGGTCGGGTCGGACCGGGTTGGCGTGCAAACAGTGATGGGCGCGGGTCAAACGGGTCAACATCCGGTTATTTTACATCGGGTTGCAGGCCTAGATGGTGCAACAAAACTTGATAACTTGTTTAATAATCGATAAGAATTAAATTAACACTACACGATCCCGCATGTTGACTCGTTTAGTGCAAATAAGTTCAACAAACTCATATAACTTGTTTGACCTAATTGACATAATTTTATATAAAAATTAATATCTACAAATTTTAGTAGCCACATTATAGTTAATATCTCCAAGAAATGTGACTAAATACCAACAAACAATGTCAATATTTTTAAAATATTAACTTATAATAATATCAATATTCCAATCCCAACAATAACAAACATAAGCATACATATTGTATAGTATCTTCAAATAAAATTTAAGCATATTATATGGGTTTGATTGCGATTTAAGAGGATTGGCTCATTTATTTATCGTTTCTAATCAACTCAATATATTTTAATCAAAACTCATTTACACCAAACTAAAACCCATTTATTTCTTGTTGTATTCATGTTGATTGCAGTTGGCTGGAGAGCTATTCTTCCTGGATGCTTCACTGCCATTTACTGCTGAGAAGAGTTACAAATGCTTGTGATTAGCTTGTGTATGCTAGCCGGAGTATTTCACATACAATAATGTCTTTCTTATTTTATGAATATTTTTTCGATTACATATTGGACGGAAAGTACAATGAGTTGCATAAAAGTAAATCTCAAACTCAAAGGAACATCATATTTTGAAGAGTTCTAAAAACATGAGTGCGATAGGGACATGCATTACCATGAAATCGACAAATATAGACGACAATAGAGTGAAGAAAGGAGATATTCTTTCTCATTTGTGAAGGCCACGATGTCGGGGAATAGCAAGTAGATGTTTGGCTCTAGGAACTGTAAGGCCAAACTCCTTGGTCATGTCCAACTCAGTTGGTAGCATGTTATTAGGAAGCTCCCAATCAAAGCAATGAACAAGTTGTGCCACCACGAGCTGAACCACAGTTAGACCCAACTGTAACCCTGGGCAGCCTCTTCTCCCAGAGCCGAATGGGAGAAGTTGGAAGTCACGTCCCCGGAGATCAATCCTACTCCCAACAAACCTTTCCGGGAAGAACTTCTCAGCATCAATCCAAACACTTGGGTCTCGCCCAATTGCCCATACGTTTACTAACAACCTAGACTTCTTGGGGATGTGGAAGCCTTGGATAGTGATGTCCTTTGTGGCCTCATGAGGTATCAGTAGAGGTGCTACAGGATGTAGCTCATGGTTTCATTTACAACCATGTCCAAGTATTCCAGCCTATCCAAATCTGATTCTTCTACCATCCTCTCCAAGCCCACTACATCTTCCAACTCTTTTTGAAGTTTCTTCATTACCCATGGATGCTTGATGACTTCTGAAATTGCCCACTCAATTGATGTTGTAGTAGTGTCCAGTGATCCTACAAGCATATCCTACAATGAAATCTTTGTCAAGAAATAAGTGATGAACAACAACTTTGAATCAAAGAGTATACAAGTTCAACAAATGATTACCAAGATTATGGCCTTGATATTGGACCGTTCAACACGGTACTCGGAGTCTTCAGATCCCATGAAGCTCAGCATGACATCGACAAAGTCCTTAATCTTATTTTCATCTTTGGATTGGACATGATCGTCGATAATTTTCTCCAAAAAGCCATCCAATATCTTACTAATTGCCTTCATGCGACGCGTTAGCCCTTGAAGGTCAAGGAGACCAACATAAGGAATGTAGTCACCAAGGTTAAGAGTAGCACCTAGTTGCATACCCTCTTGAATTATAGCCTTGAATCCCTTCTCATCAAGATCCTTATCCACGTACTTCTTCCCAAACACCATACGACAACTCATATCCGTGCTGAGGGATGAGATTTTGGCACTGAGATTGACAACAATACAATCACAGGCAGCCTTTTCAATAAACTTCACCAGTAGGCCAAGCTCTTTCCTCATGGATTTGAAAGAATTGATTTTGAGGTTTCCAAGCAATTCAAGGGTGCACATCTTGCGAATGTTGCACCAATAAGGATCATAAGGAGCAAAGGCCAAGCCTTTTTGCTCATAAGAGGTGTGCTTTGCAAACTCAGTAGGTGGTCTACTAGCAAACACAAGGTCATGAACTTTAAGAAACAGCTCAGCAGCTTGGGGGGAGGAGACAACAATGGTGGGCACAATGCCTAAGCGCAAGTGCATGATGGGGCCATATTTTTGGGCTAGTTGATGAAGATCTCGATGCGGAAATTCCCCAAAAAGATGAAGATTCCCGAAGATAGGCAAGCCTCTTGGACCAGGAGGTAGTTTCTTAGTCTTACTCATGCTTCTCCATGTCCATTCTAACAGGAGATAAGCAAGAATAACCAGCACAAGTATCTCCCACGTCCAAGCCATAATAGGCATGTTTCACTCAGATGTTGTTATGGCTACAATATCTGAGTATTTATCCATGACATGGAAATGGCATAAAAGATTAGGAAGGTTTGGATGCAAAAAGTCTTTTTAATTCATCTCATCTCATATTACAACTTTCCTAAATTACCACACAAAATACAATAAACAAATAATTTTTTCAAATCCCAAAACAATAATAATATTTTAATTATATTTTATTCAACTATGAATTTGCATCTCAATTCATCTCATCTCAACTCACTATCCAAACCTCTCATGTTCATCCTTCTCCAGTTACTCTCTCTTATTGTCTTTTTTAGGGAGGGGAAAGGGAGAGCATAAATAAGTCTAATCTCAAGATGTGCTCATTAGTTCAAGCTAAAAATTTAAACATATGAGTGAAGAGATGGAAAATATTAACATAAAAGAATACAAATGGTGTATGCTTTGAAAAGATATATAGAACAATTAAAAGGAAAGCATAAGGCTTCTTCAAGAAAACAATAATAGCTGGAAATGGGAAAGACAGGAATGCATGGGACATTAGAATGGCAAATGATAACATCGATCCAAAGATAAGCCATTGTATAACATTGAAGTTACAAGAAATGGCTTAAAATAATGGAGGCCTCTTTGATGTAAACATGGTGAATGATGGTTGGAATTTCAGGGAGAATGTGATCTAGAATTATGGGATAAATAACAGAAATTAGGGCTGGAATTTGGCTTTTGAAAGAAAAGAAAAAAACAAAGAAAGATGGGTGTTAAGATAACAGGTTAATTTTTAAATAGATAGCTCATAAATTTAGAGCTACGCTATATACTACACTTTTGTCCTACTTTTGTAGAACTATGTTGATGCGTTATTATTATCAATATCAAACTATTTCTTATATATCACTGATAATGAATTAGAGTGTGAGTGCGACTTGTACTTTTTTATAGAACATCACAACACAACAATTTGCAATCTAATTGGCTGGGTGAAAATACAAACCTCTTTCATTATGGTTGGCATACAACAAGAAGTCTTTTGAAGGAATCATGTTATAATATAAAGAATAATCTTATGTCCTATTCATTCTCTTTGAAAAATAATGTGATCTACTATTAAAGAAATAATTTTTTTCATGTGAATCTTATATTTATCTACTTTTTTAAAAAAGAGTGCACGAGATTTACACATTCTAAAACTGCAAATATAATTTCTCTAATATAAATCAACCATTTTATTTCCATCCCATTTAATGCAAGGGGGAAAAAAAAAACAACCTCAATCAAGTAGTGCTCAACCTCCAATATCGGATCACGCAAGAGAAGAAAAAAAGAAAATCTCAAACAAAAAAGACAACCTCTAGGAAAAGTCGTCATTTCCATCTCAGATAACACACGAAATCATTTCGTGCTTACAAGTAAAAAAAATGCTTGATTTCAACATGTAAGCAAGAATAAAAAACACTAAGAAAAAGTCATCATTTCCATCTAAGATAACGCAAGAAGAGAAATAATACCTGCCCAGTTTAGACCTCCAAGAGAGAGAAATCTTGGACAAAAGAGGATGCTCTTGTTACCTACAATAATCAAAAGTATAAAATAAAAGTTCACGCCGAGAATGTCTAAAAGGAACCAATCAGTTACAACGCACAGGTTGCGGTGTCGTGACAAATAGAGATTAATTCAGGATCCTCAAGAAGTATAAAAGTTGAGATCGATATATATAATCGAAATACCCCTTTATATATGCAGAGTACTATGCAATTTGTAGGGAAGAAGACTTGTCCAATAATGCAATATATTGTGAACGTGAAATGCAAGGAGATTACATCTCTTTCTATATGTTTGATTTCACGTGTTAAACGGACTTCTTGACATAAAGACAACAGAACATGTATTTAATGGCTTCATACAA
The DNA here is from genome assembly GCA_029856935.1 of Cyclocarya paliurus. Lineage (NCBI taxonomy): Eukaryota > Viridiplantae > Streptophyta > Magnoliopsida > Fagales > Juglandaceae > Cyclocarya > Cyclocarya paliurus. The sequence continues at coordinate 10,265,615 of CM056950.1, forward strand.
TTATAGAGCAAATGTCTTCCCCATTTGAAAAAGGGACCAAGGCCGCACTCAAAATATCTTTGTATTCTGCACCAAACAGAGGCTCATAAGAAATCAAGAATCGAAGCAACAAAATCCTCACAAGTTGGGAGCTACCACTGGGGACCCCCACTGTGATTTTTTTATTTTTTATTTTACTTCATAATTAAGAAAATATTTTTTAATGATGTTGTAATTATTTTTTATTAAATATTTAAAAGTGTTAAAAAAATCTATATAAAAAAGAACTAAAAAAAACACATGCTAGAGCCTAGCGGGAGCCCCCAGCTGTGGCTCTAGCAATATCCATATATATAAAGAGTTACTGTAGCTAACAAGCAAAACATTTATCTTTGGCCTCTTTAATGTAGACCATTTTAGGGATTGTTAGCCAAACTTCGGTTTACATTTACATTTAGTTAAGCCAATGTGATTGCTCTCAACGAAGGTACAAGATCATTCACATTGACCTAACAAATTATTTGTAAAAATTTATCCAAAAATCATTTTTCATTTTTCTTTTTAATTACTCATCTTTTTGAAACCTCTTATTTTCCACTTTATATATTTTTTATTCTATTAAAATAATATTTTTCTATTATTATTTTTACTCATTTCTCTCTACATTCTTAACTATTCAATTTCTTGTCTTCCAGACATAGAGGGGAGGAAATTTTTCGATTTGTTTCTTTTGACATCTTGGTAATTATTTAATTATTTGTTGTGTCCATATTTTCAAATTTTCATTTGTAACGAAATTTTTTAAAATTATTTATCTCTCCAAACTATAATGTTTTCAAAATCAATGCTTTCATAACAATAATAGCTTTTAAAAATCATCTTTTTCCTAATGGTCAAATTTAAAAAAACAATGATCATCTCAATGGTGGCATTTTTGTTGAGTTTCAATTATAATAAATATGAATATAAGAGAAAATATAGATAATTGAACGAAGAGTTTCTTTTGTTAATCAAATAAGTATTTAGAAAAATATATTTAAGAATGAACAATAACTCTTCATATTTAAAAATCTATTATTAAAAGTCAAAAATTTTTTCAATAATAATCACCCGAATATAGAACCCTATTTTTGGTTAAAAGTTAAATTTTTTACTAAATTTTAATCAATAAGCTATGGGAATGCTCTAAAACCTTGATGTTGACAAGAAAAAAATGCTAAAAAAGGTAGGGTATTGTGTTTACTCACGTCTCTGCTATGTCCCTCGGCTCCTCTCTATCATTGTATGCTAAAAGTCATCCCTCGTCTCCTCGCTATCACTGTATACTAAAAGTCTCTGCTATCATTGTATGCTGATGGAAGTTATTTTCAATGTGAATCACAAAAACTACAAAAAGAACTGTACTTCCATTGAAAATTATTAAAAAAAAAAAAATCTCTATTATTACTTTAGGACAATCACTGTATAAAAAGAACTCAAGATTTCTAACCGAATACATAAATTTAAGGAAAATTTTTTTTACAAGTAAGTTCGTACTCCAAACCGTGCATCATACTGACATGTAATTGAAACTCGTGCAAATTATTTTTCTTTTAAATTGAAGACGAAAATGGTACAAATTGAAGACGAAAATAATTTTCGTGAGATAGAAGACCTTCTTTTTCTTTCAATTTTTATTTATTTTTCTTTTCAATAAAAAAGTCATATCAACGTGAGTATGAAGTTTAGTGCCCCAAAATGCTTGTATCTAGCAAGACTCTTATTTTAAAGAAATAGAAATGAAACATATAAACTTCAAATGCACAATTCTCGTGCAAGTTATTTATAAAAAAATGAATCATATTATAGGAACGTGTGAAAAATTCACTTTTTTTAATGGAGCTCACATTTTTACAAAATATTTGTATAAGATTTGTATATTTGGAACTTATACTAAACAATATTAAAAAAAAATTGCTTGAACATGTCCTTCTTTTTTATGTATTTTTTTTTATTATCATTCTCTCAATATCTCTTTATATGATATCAAATAATTAGTCAATAATTAAGATTTAATAAAGACAATGATACACTTGTAGAGATTCATAATCAATCAATGCAAACATGTCAATTAATGAAAAATGAAATTCAATCTTATAAAAGAATCAATCATGTAATGTAGAGTTTTAAAAGAATTGTAAGGGAGTTTTAGGTTAATTATTTTTTATATAATAAATAATTTCTATTCATTTGGCCCTATTTGGATTGAGAAGTGATCTCAACTCATCTTATTATTACAATTTTTTCAAATTCTCACATAAAATATAATAAACGATTCAACTTTTTCAAATTTTAAAATAATAATAATATTAAAAAATAATATTTTAAAAATATTTTATTTAACTCATCTAAAATCATCTTATCTCAACTCACTATCCAACTACAATCTTTTTTCATTTTTTTTTTTATAATTTTATATAAAATAAAACATGTTTTAATAAAATGATGTAAAAAATAATTTTATTTTCAATGGAAGGTATTTTAAAAATCGTTAAAAATCTATTTATTTTAATTCTTATTTATTAATAATAGAAAAAATTCGTATTTTTACTTAATGCAGAAAGAACTTTTTTGTAACAAACGATTCGTACTATTGAAGAAGTGATTTACGAAGGTTTAAGAGTTTTTTTAAGCGTTTACGAAGAAGTCATTTGTTAAAAAATGCAGTATTTTACATGTAAACCAAGCTTGGAAATCGAAAGATCGAAAAATGAGGTATTTTTCTTTCCGGACACTGTTACACTTATCGAGGAAAGTAATCAAAAGTTTCCAGCAAATTTTTTTTAAAAATATTTTTTAAATTTCTTAAACATTTAAAAAAATCAAAAATTTATTAAAAAAAATTTCCTTAACTATTAAATAAATAAATAAGCCGATGAATTTGTCAGTCATACTCGGATATTCTCTATGGAAATATCATTGCCCTTTTCTTTTCTATTCTTTTTTTTTAAAACAGAAAATCTCGTTCTATTAATAAGGTAGGACAAACAAATTGACTTAAGAATAAGTCATTACAAGCGTTAGTAGAATCCCAGTACACTCTCGTGACTGGCATGGTCTAGTCCAAACAAAACATCTCTACAGACCTAGTCTAAAAGATAGCACTCCTCTGTACAGTACAGAGGTACTAAAATCCACAAAACAAAGCCTCCATACCCGATTAACCGGGAAATGGAGGAGGAACGCCCACCAATTCCATCTACGCGGAGGGGGAGGAAACACCATTCGGACCCAGTCCGAATGGGCACTACATTTATGGATTTTTTTTTTCCTAGACCTAAAGACAAACAAAACAAAATACACTAAAACACTGAAAACAGAAACCAGCGCACAAAAACCAGAAACGGAAAAGCCAAAACCAAAACACGGGTGAACAGTACACTGGATTCGTCTATAACGCGTGCGGATACTGTTCACACTGGGGGGAAAAACCGTCGAGCTGACTTTGAAGTCCCGGAATCAGAGGTTCCTCCGAAGCCGAGCGTGGCGTCGGCAACAGTCTCCTGGGTGGTGCGTGATGGCCACGCGTCGTCTGTGTCCGGAACTTCGTCCCGCACGTGCGGGCTACGCTCCACTCCGATGGACACCGGATTTGGTAGATTTGGAGATCGACAGCTAGGCATCCTGCCGGTGAGACGCGTGTAGACGGTCGACGGCCGGATCGACTCGAACCAACGATCCTCCCTTCCTCAGCTTGACAAAATCAAAAACCTAAACAAAAATAAAAAAACAGAGAACAAAACGCAGGTTAACTAAACACAAGAGAGGGGGGAGGAGCCGAAGCTCCCTCCCCCTCACATTTGATCTGTTTTTTGTGAAGTTTTAGGGAGAGGGGCGAGGGTTTCACAGGGGAGGGGAGAAAATGCAAGTGGTTCCCTAGTGGTTTCCGCCTACTTAGTTCAATACGGCACTTATTTGAATTCCAATACGGCACTTATTTGAATTCTTTTCTTTTCTATTCGAATCTAGCAAGTTTTAACTTTCCACTTCACATTCACACCGTATTTTTCGGTGTTAACTTATTTCTACAGTTTACCAATACACACATGTTTACTCTATCGAAAAGATAAAAGAAAACCAACACGTCTTTTCAGAAAACCTTTTTGTGTGAAGCGTCTTGCAAGGATTGCCTTTTCACTCTGAAAACCAAAGCATGACCAAAATCAATTGAATATGATAGAACTGATTCTCCGTCCCTCCTTTCCCAACATCACCATGTTAAAATTGGCTTCCAGCAAGTTGAAAATATTTCTGGATTTTTAGAGAGAAACTAATCCAAATTAATAGTTCTAGACCTTTCAGATAGCGAGATTGGTGATTAATGGAGATATATTTCCTTCTCCTCCATCTTCATCGCCTTCACGGCCTGCTCCTCCGCGTAAGCCTCTAGAAGTTGGTGCTACGGCCAGTACTGATCATGACAAGTCTATGGCAACATTAATGGAGCGTGGAAGGTTCGGCATGGGTTCTTTTGAAATTATCTTTCGCTTGGCTTTTGAAATTTGTTTGGTGGGATTTGTCATTCTTGGATGATCTAGGAAATTAAGTTGGATTGGATTCGAACTAATTTACGGAACTACCCTTCTTTAATTCCTCATTTCAGCCGTAATTCTATTTTTATTGCTCATTTCTATCGCTATACTCTACTGCTATGATTTTTTAATTTTTTAATTTAATGATTAAAAAAATATTTTTTAATAATATTATAATTTTTTAATTTTTTTAAAAAAATTTAAAAGTTTTAAAAAATACATGTTAAAAAAGCCAAAAAAAAAAAAAAGCCACTCAACTTCGTCTAGCGGTGGACGTAGCACGTCCCAATTCAGATTCCCTTTGTTTTGTTTGTCAACGTGTCATCATGTACGGACACACACTCGTCCTTTTATGGCTTTTCTTTGGCAGGCCTTTTTATGACTTTAATCTAATTGGACGAAGTTAAATCAACAGAGTAGGTTCTAATGGATTCCAACGTGAGGTTCAGTTGTTTATTAAGAAAAAATTATAAAGATTAGGTTCTGTGGAATGTCTCCATGAATGTTGGAGACTATTCCTGCACGCAGCATGGTTACATTAGATTCTTCTTGAATATGAACCTTGCTTATAATTCTTATTTACAGTGAATGTTTCTACCAAATGAATAATATTTTCATGTAAATATTTATGGATAAAGTAAAATTTTTTATATATGCATGCTCAAATTTATATATATTTTATATATTTTTTTTTACTAGTTGTGGTAATAATTATTATAGTAAACTATTTAGATTTATAAAATTTAATATAAATAATGGTCTGCATATTGCGCGGGATATAAGCTCGTATGAATAATGCTAGAGCCACCATTGTCTCTTGCTAGGCTTTAGCATGTGTTTTTTCATGTTTTTTTTCTTAGTTCTTTTTTTAATATAGACTTTTTTTTAATAATGTTGTAAATTTTTTAATGAAATATTTTTTAATGATGTTGTTAATTTTTATTTTTACTTTTTAAAATATTTAAAAGTGTTAAAAAAATCCATATATAAAAAAAAGAACTAAAAAAAGCACATGCTAGAACCTAGCGGGAGCTTCCAGCAGGAGCCCAAACAGTGGCTCTAGCATTATCCATTCAAATATATGTATAGCATAAATGCCAATCTTTTCGACTTCCATGAGGTCAAATATTTTTTTTTTCTTTTTCTAATTAATCACACGGCCTTGTTTGTTTTCACAATATATCTTATTTCATCTCATCTAATCATTACAACTTTTTAGAATTCTCACATAAAATAAAATAAAAAATTTAACTTTTTCAAATCCTGAAATAATAATATTAAAAAAATATATTCTAATAATATTTTATTCAATTTTCAACTTTTATCTCAACTCATTTCATCTCATATCATCTCTGAAAACAAACGATTTGGGTAATGGAGCGTTCTGAGAATACTCTACTACTATTCATTATTTTATCATTACTTTTCCAATTTTTTAACACTATTCACTATTATTCAATATTTTATCATTATGTTTTCACTACCATTCACTGAATACCTGAGATCACCTCACTATCCAATTGTAACCTTAATATTAACAAGAAATGAGAATAAAAACATAGTATTTCAAGGTTGATTCTTTCCATTGACAATATACAAAAATACATCTGGGTAAAATATCTAGAGTATACAACCAAAAGTTAAATTGGTCCTTGTCCATTGTGCACATCGATTATGTGTTCAATGAATTTTTCTAACACTCCAATCGTCACAAAGTTGTAGATTTTGATGGGTGTCATCTATGATTGAAATGATTCGTCAATCCGCATTTTCTATTATTGTAATGACTTGTTGCGCATCTCCCTTCAAAATGAGAGATTTTAGTTGAAGAGAGTTTGCTAGCTGTGATGCTAGAAAGGTTGTAGATACTTCAACTATGACTAAAATTGTGGAAAGGATTTTGAAGTCCATATTGTTAAGATAATACCTTACGAATTGCAACAAACTACTGATGATGTGGAGAATGAGTATCTTATTGCTGCATCAAAGGAAATACTCCAGTAGTTCAGTGGAGGTGGTGACCAGTTAAGGATTTTTCCAATTGAGCACTTGCTTTCTTTAAAGACAGCACAATATGATCATGAATAATTTTGTTTCAATTCTTCGAAGCTGCCAAATAAGGTTGAGTATTTAAGACAACAAGAATGTAAAAGTGATATATCTCTAGGCCATTTAATCCCAAGATTGGCTCTGGACTGATTATCAATAATACCCAAAGTATGAGTTGATCGGTAGAGATATGAGATTTAATGGCCAGTTACTTTGGCTCCAAAGTATCCGAGTGAAAGGGCATTCTATGAAAAGGTAGAGTAGAAATTCTTCTTCTACATTACATAGAGGACAGTGCATATTTTCAGGTTGAATAGTTGGAAGAAAACTGTTGAGCCTTGCTCGAGTAGGGAGAATGTTCTAAATGATTTTCCAGAGAAACAACTTATGTCTATCATGGATTTTCAATTTCCAGAGTTTCTTCAGTGCGGGACTTGGGAAGTTTTGTAAAGGAGTTCTAGATACATTTGTCACAATGTGGTATGTTGTTTTCACAGAAAAATTTTCCTAGTTGTTTGGAGACCATATCAAAGAGTCTTGCCTTTGAAGGTTTTGGGAAAGAAGAATCATTTTAGAGTTCTGTTATACTTTCTTGGTCAAAAAGAGATTGTAATTTTTGGATGTCCTATGCTCGAGGAGTTTGTGTGATTAAATACGAGACTTTTAAAAGGGGAAGATCTCATCCATTTGTTGGAGCAGATTAGGCTTAAAACTATCCAGAGTAAGAATCCAAGATTCTGACCAAATATTAATAGATTGAACATTGAAATTTTGATAGCTTCTACCTTTTGAGAGTAGCCCTCTTGTCTTTAGAATGCCCCTCCATGACCAAGAGTCTGATGGTTTAGATTAAACAGTCGAGAAACTTGAAGAGTTGAGATATTTCGATAAAAGTATTGAGTGCCATATACTTGTATGTGCTTGACTCATTGCCCAACCTATTTTTGCTATCAAGCAAGGCTATGTTAAGATTTTCCATTGTCCTCAAGGCAAGTCCGCCTAAGGTGTTGGGTTGAGAGATAGACTTCCATGCCTTCAAGGTTAGATTCTATTTTCAATCATCACGGAAGCCCCACTAGAAGTTTTTAAATCGAGTATCTAGTAATTTGCAAACCGATTTCCGTAACATGAAAGAAGACATTTGATATGAAGGAATGATGCTTGCCACGATTCTGGTTAACATGTTTTGTCCAACTTGTGATAGCAGTTTTGACTTCCAACCTTCCAACTTTTTATTGATTTTTTCTCGCAGTTCTTGATAGGACTCTTTTTTGGCTCTGCTAAAAGTAGTTGGAAGTCCAAGATATTTCATTCTCAAAGATGAAATTTTTTAGGGTATAATCAGACTAATTGCTACTTGAGCTATTGGGTTGGTATTGTGAATGATGAATATTGAGGACTTATTGTGATTAATCCTCTTACCTGACCAAGCCTGATATTTTTCCTAGCATTCTGAAATTTCTTGGGCATTCCTTGCATTGGCTTTCCCGAAAATGATGAGATCATAAGCAAATAACAAGTGTGAAACTGAGGGACCATTTTTATTTAAGCAAATCCTTGCAAAAGTTCCTTGAATTCATTTCATCCATTCTACACAAAACAACCAGCAATTTTAATAGTATGGCTCCCAAGCACCATGTACCATCCATGCAAAGTATGAGTCTTATTTAGTTGGTGAGGAGGGGAGGAGTTAGAGGGCTAGTGCCTGGAGTTGGCAACAGAGAAAAGGTGTGGGCTACTACTAAACCAGTCGTCAGAAAGCTTAAAATAAATGATATAATAAAATCAAAACAGGTGAAAATATCTGATCTTATCTCCTTGTATAAAACTAAGAGTGGGGAAGGAAATCAAGTTCCTGAATTCTCTCATGGATACCTAGCTAGGAAAGACCAATAATCGAAGTCTTATAAGAACAGGGTAGAGGATAAGGTCATAGCTTTAAAACCTACCTAGTACATGGGTAATATAATAAAACAAAAAACAATTTAGAAATTGGGTAATAAGTTTGAGTTTAATCTCCTCTACTGATCCCATCTGGGATAATCTCTATTTTTTTTAAATGATTTCATAATTGTGAGGGACATGTTTGGGTGCATTCATCTCGGGCAATGAATTAGTTGCCTGCTAAAATTTGACTAGTTGGAACACATTAGCCTCAATCTACCACATAGACGCAACAACAACAAATGCAAAAACAGACACCACAATAGCAACCAAAGGAAGAGTCCATACCACTCACCTTTCTCTCTCTCTCTCTCTCTCTTCAATGGCCCAGATGGACCAAAATTTTGAACATAGGGGCATGCCCACACACATTACATGCGAAATAACATTTGGTTTGGGGCAATGGTGGTGATTAAAGACTTAATGGCAAGAGCTCGCATGGGAGTTTTGGAATATGCTTTAACAAGCCCCAAATACATTGAATAAAAAAATAAATAGGGAAAATCAGAGGGAAAGTGTGGGGCTAACTTGGAGGCTCGGGAGAGGCGTCTCAGGGGGCTGTGCATGGCAGAGACACTTGCTGTTGTTCGCAAATTGCCAAGATCAGAGAAAGAGAGGGAGAGAGAGAGAGAGAAGTTAGTGTGGGAGAGAGGCAACAGAGTGGGAGAGAGAAGTATCCTCGCCGCAGGAGGCATGATGCACAGGGCTCGACGTCTCTGTCTCAGGGAGTGAGAGAGAGGGAGATAGAGAGTGTGTGTTCGGCCTCTCTATCTCGGCCAGTGCCATTGAACAGTGGCTGTGTCAGGTTCCAAGTGAATTATTAGAATAATTCCTGGCAATTTTGAGTAGCTAGACACTCCAATATTGCACACGTTAAGATGACTCAAAAACTGAAGCAAATTTATTGATAATGCTTTGACCTTAAATAGGCGTTACAGATTAGCAATAACGGAAAGAAATTGACCCACTATGCACGGACTGGTGCAATAATAGATAACAACCCATTAACAAGTCATGGCCCATCAGGTATAACAGCCCATTGACTTGGTTTAACGTAAACGGAAATGAAATAACAACATAACCTAAAATTATCCCTGACAACTTAAATAATTTCCTAACATACGTAGCCCTACTAATACTTAGACAAATTGGGCGTGCAACATAGCCCCTTCCTTCAAAAGAACTCGCCCACGAGTTCGGGATATGTCTTGCTCAACTCCTTTGCATTGACCCAGGTGGCATCCTCCTTATTAGCTCCCTTCTATTGAACCAAAAGACCAACTCCAGCACGGTTTCCCTTCTTCTTGAGCCTTCCCTCAAATATCTTTTTTGGTTCGGGGGCCATTGTGTCGTCTTCCATTACAGTCGGCAGTCTAGGGTTAGGGTTTACCTGGGTACCAAGCTTCTTCTTGAGGCATGAAATGTGAAATACGAGGGAGATCTTGGATTCCTTCGGTAGATCAAGCTTGTATGCGACTTTCCCAAATTTTTGAATGATTTGGAAGGGTTCGAAATATCTTGGAGAAAGCTTCAAGCTTTTCCTCACTGTGATCAACATCTGCCTATAGGGTTTTAACCGCAAATAGACCTAATCCCCCACGCTATATTCCCTTTCCGTTCTCTTTTTATCTGTATAGTGCTTCATACGTGTTTGAGCTTCTTGCAGGTTTTCTTGCACCAAAGTGAGGATGAAGTCTCAGCTCCTCATTTCAACTTCGATAGCTTGTACTGCCTTGGTCCTTGGCTCATATGGAAGAAGTTGTGCTGGCTCTTGCCCGTAGACTACCTCAAAAGGGGTAAACCCTGTGGAAGAGTGCTCTGAGGTATTTTATGTCCATTCGGCTAGGGCTAGCCAACTGGCCCAATTTTGGGTTGGTCACTGGTAAAGCACCTGAGGTACCCTTCTAACCATTTGTACATCACTTCTGTCTGTCCGTCTGTTTGGGGATGATATGCCAAATTCATTAACAGCTTTGTTCCACTTAAATGGAAGATTTCCTTCCAAAAAAGGCTTGTGAATATTGCATCTCGATCGCTGACTATACTCTGTGGTATGCCATGTAATTTGAATATATTCTCCATGAATGCTTTTGCAACTGTTGCTGCTGTGTATGGGTGGGACAATGGTATCAAATGATTGTACTTTCTGAACCTGTCAACGACTACCATGATTACACTTTATCCTTTGGACAAGGGCAACCCCTCTATGAAATCCATACTAATATTCACCCATACTTTGCTTGGTATTGGTAGAGGCTATAAGGCCTCTGCTGGTTTGAGGTTCTCTGTTTTATTTCTTTGGCATACCTCGCATTCTCTTATGTATTTTCTGATGTCTTTTCTCATGCTGTGCCAAAAGAATTCCCTCTTGAGCCTGGAATGAGTCTTCTGTGATTCAATATGCCCTCCCATAAGGCTACTATGGAATTGTTGCATGACTTGCTCCTGTTGCTCCTTTAGGGTTCCCAAGTGCAACCTTCCTTTGTAAAATAAGAACCCCCCTTTGAGTTGGTATTTTAGGGTGTCAAGATCCCCTTGATGGTAGTGGTTGAGTAACTGCTGCAACTGGGGGTCTTGGTTGTACACTTGATGGAGCCCTTCCCACCAATTAACTGTAGCCATGCTGATGGCCTTGGATTCTCCATAGTTAACCCAAGCCATTACTAAATTGTCCTCCTCATATGGTAGCCTCGAGAGTGCATCTGCTGCCTTGTTCCCTTTTCCATTATGATATTCCACACTAAAGTCAAAGCCTAATAGCTTTGCCATCCACTTTTGTTGGAAGGGTGTTCCAATATTTAGCTCTAAAAGATGCTTCAAGGCTTGTTGGTCTGTCCTTACCTTAAATTTGTGCCCCAAATTTGTGCCCCAACAAATAATGCCTCCATTTCTTAATAGCCAACACCAAAGCAAATTCCTTTTCATAAGTGGATAAGAAGAGATTTTTACCTTTTAATGCTTGGCTTAAAGAAGCTATTGGTCTCCCTTCTTGCATTAAAACAGTTCCTACACCATTCCCAGAGGCATCACATTCCACCACGAACATCTTGGAAAAGTCTGGTAAGCCTAGGACAGGGGGAGTCACCATGGTTGTCTTTAATGCTACAAAAGCTTGGCTGGCCTCCTCACTCCATTTAAAGGAATTATTCTTTAGTAAGGCAGTTAGATGGGCTACAATACTTCCATATCCCTTCACAAACTTCCTGTAGTAACCTGTTAAACCAAGAAACCCCCTTAAAGCTTTAGGATTCTTAGGTTCAGGCCACTCCATCATGGCTGTAATACTCCACTTCCCAACAACGAAAAACACATTTTGAGGCTTTGGCATACAGCTGGTGTTGTCTTAGAACTTCCAGGATAGCTTTAAGGTGCCTTACATGTTCTTCAACAGATTTACTATACACAAGCATGTCATAAAAAAAACTAACACGAACTTTCGGAGATATGGCCTGAATATTCCATTCATCAACCCTTGAAAAGTTGATGGAGTATTAGTGAGCCCAAAGGGCATCACTAAAAACTCATAATGCCCCTTATGTGTACGAAACGCAGTTTTGGGTACACCTTCAGGTTCATCCTGATTTGATGGCAGCCCGATCGTAAATCTAGCTTAGAAAATAACTCAGCCCCATTAAGTTCATCCAATAACTCATCTATGTTAGAAATGAGAAACTTATCTTTGATAGTGTCTTTGTTGAGAGCCCGATAGTCAATGTACATAAGCTAACTCCCATCTGCTTCCCTCACCAAAAGGACTGGTGAAGAGTATGGACTTTGACTTGGTTGGATGATCCTTGCTTTTAACATCTTTCTAACCAACTTCTCAATCTCTTCTTTATGATAATAGGGGTATCGGTAGGTTCTAACACATGCTGGTTTTGCTGTTTCTTGAAGTTGGATTTGGTGGTCGTGACTCCTGGGAGGTGGAATTCCACAGGGTTCAGCAAACACTGTTGGTGCTTCTCCTGACTTCTCACAAATCTCCATGAGTTGCAGCCATATTCCTCTTCCATCAACAAGGGTAGCTTTACTCAAACTGTGTTATTCTTTTATGGCCTTCTCGGGTAGTCTCAAACCCCACAGAAATAAACTTTCCCCTTCCACAAAGAAACTCATACTTAAATCAGCAAAATTCCACTGAATAGTTCCTAAACTCCTTAACCAATCAACCCCTAGTACAACATCACACCCTCCTAGGGTTAATAGGGATAGATTGGTTAAAATGTTGCAGTTTTGCATCTTTAAAAGAACTGCCTTACAGCAATCAAGGTAAGGAAGGGTGTCCGCATTGGCAACCTGGACTGCCAAGTGGTCTTCCTCCACTGGTAGTTTTGCCATCCTTGCTACATTCACATCATAAAACTATGTGTACTACCAGTATCAATGAGAACAATGATTGAACATGTACCTATCTTCCCAACTAACCTCATAGTTTTGGGAGAAGGAGCTCCTGCAATGGCATGCAAGGATATGCCCAATAATTCAGCTTGTTGTACTGCAGGTAAAACTACTAAATTAGGCTGGTCAGCGGCTTCTTCTTCTTCCAACACCTCCTCTTCTTCCTCCTCCTTGAATTCCATTCCCTCCAACAAGTATAATTTTGGCCTGCTACATTTGTGTCCTATATGGTACTTTTCATCACAAAAATAGCACAGTCCTTTGTCTCTTCTTTCTTGCATTTGGCTGGTACTTACACGCTTTATGGGATGAGAATTCCTTCTTTGAAATGGTGGGTTGGTTTTCAGGTTTTGGAGGGTTGGAAGTCTTAGTATTGGGTTTGGGGCTAGTAATCTAGGTATGGAGTTTTGTGCAGGTAGTTTGAGGGGAGGGGGCCTGAGTAAGGTTGGATAAGAGTTGTGTTGGGCTTGAGTGTTTGGGTAAGAGTACTGTTTTCTGGTTACTTCTTCCTCTTGTAGCCAAGCCAAACCAAAGGCAGCAACAAGGGTGTTTGGTTTGAACATGGTAACAATAATTTGCAATTCATCTTTTAAACCACTTAGAAATTTACTTATACGAAATTCTTCACTCACCCCACTTATTTTGTTGGATAGGATCTCAAAAGCAGTTTGGTAATCTTCTACGCTCCCCATCGGCCTCAATTTGATGAATGCACCCACTAGATCTTCATATGCCGAAGGCCCAAACCTAGTGCGAAGAGCCTCCAAGAATTCATCCTGTTTGGTCACTGGACTTGATTCTTTCAACCAATAATACCAAGTCAGCGCTTTCCCCTCCATGTGAAAGGAAGCAATTTCCAGCTTATGATCCTTTGGAGTCTCAAAATAATTGAAGAACTGCTGCGCCTTCAAGATCCATTCACTAGAATCTCCCCCATCAAAACGAGGGAAGTCCAGCCAAAGAGATCTAGACTGGATCCCTACATGTCCCTCAAACAGAGGATTAGCATTCGCTCTAACATTGTTAGAAGTTCCTTCCCCTAAACTTAGTTTAGTTGTAATTTGTACCAAGCTATCATAGCTTGATGCCAAATTGTTGAGTTACTGCAAAATGCCCTTTATTAACATTCCATGCCTGGACTGCTTCTCCTTTAGTGAAGAGGTCTACCCATGTAAAGTATTTATTGTATCTGATAACTGTGCTATACGTGTCCCTTCAGCCATGTTGCAGGAACGCGACTCTGAGACCAACTGTTCGGTTCCAAGTGAATTAACTAGAATAATTCCTGGCAATTTTGAGTTGCCAGACACTCCAATGTTGCACTCGGCAAGATGACTAAAAAACTGAAGCAAATTCATTGATAATGCTTTGACCTTAAATAGGCGTTATAGATTAGCAACAATGGAAAGAAACTGACCCACTATGCACAGACTGGTGCAGTAACAGATAACAACCCACTAACAAGTCATGGCCCATAAGTTATAACAGCCCATTGACTCGGTCTAACGTAAACGGAAATGAAATAATAGCACAACCCAAAATTACCCCTGACAACTTAAATAACTTCCTAACATATGTAGCCCTACTAATACTTAGACAAATTAGGCATGTAACAGGCTGACCACTGTAGGAAGCGAACTTCTGAGAGAGAGAGAGCGAGAGATCGTGTGCGAGAGGGGCTGTGGGAGTGAAGGGGAGGGAGGAGGCGTGTTTGAGAAGCTTTTGATAGAGAGTTTTTGAATAATGGCATGGCAGTAGGAAGAGAAATAAAATAAAGCCACGTGCCGTTTTGAGTAGTAGAGTGGTGGAAAGTGAGGGTGCCAAACCGTGTTAACGGGTCGTGTTCATGTCGTGTCAAGTCGTGTATATTATATGGTATGGTTCAATTCGAACACAATCTGTTAAGCTTAATGGGTCAGATTTCTAAACCTAACAAAACCCATTGAAATAACGGATTGACACAACACAATCTGTTTTAACCTGTTATGAATTAATTAAAAATATATCAACACAACACGATCGGTTTCAACCCGTTTATGTAAATGGATGGAATTGATCCAAATAATCCAATTGACCTGATTAATATAATTTCACATAAAAATTGAAATCACAATATCTCCCAAAAATATAAAACTAACTACATAAGTCTAAAATTATAATCCAAACAATAATGATACCAAGATTACAATCCATAGGAAGTGTGGAAGGTTGTTGTGACTTGTAAGAACTGACTCAGCTAAGAACTAAGAGAGAGTTAGGAAATACGAAATAGGATTGAAGTATTTTTAGTTTTAGGTTAAAAAGGATATATTGTAATTTTGAGTAAAAAATTTTAACGGGTCTAAAGGGGTCACTAATGGGTTAAGCGGGTTGACCCGTTAATGAATCGTGTCTTAACGGGTCAACCTATTTTGACTTGAACCTGTTAACATCAAACCAAAATCTAATAATTTTGTGTTGTATTTGTGTTGGGTTAACGAGCTCGTATCACATATTGCCACCCCTAGGTCACTGGTAACAATTAGTAAGGGTATCATTGCCCCTTTTTTAATTTGTGAAATTTTTCTTTTCTTAAAAAATGTAAAAAAAAAATAAAAAAAATGCACTCCTCAGTACAAAAATTCGATAGGGCTCTCGGTGTCCCTAGCACCACCCTTTTAATAAAACAGGAATAATGCGTATTCGATACTCTTGTCGTATTAAATTATGAATATTTAATTATATAGATTAAATCAAACACAACCTGCTAAACTAAATCGACAAGATATTAAAATTTTAGTAAGACTCATATAAATAACGGATTGCACAAATTGACCTGCATAACCCATTTAAAAATAAATTAGAATTGAATTAATACGACCCTACTCGTCTTGAGACGTTTTGTGCAAATAAGTTCAATTGACTTATATAACCCGTTTGACCAAATTGACATAATTTCATATGAAAATTAATATCTATAAATTTTTGTATCCACAATATAGTTAATATATCCATGAAACAGACTAAAAACCAACAAAAATGTCAAGATTTTTAAAATATTAACCTATAATAATATCAATATTACAATCCCAAGTTCCCAGCAACAACAAACATAAATATATCGTACAGTAATCTTCAAATAAAATTTAAATGGGTTATGTGGGTTGGTTACAGTTTAAGAAGGCTGACTCGTTTATTAATCGTGTATTATCATGTTGATTTATTTTAACCCAACTCATTTATATCAAAATTAAAACCATTATATGTTGTATTTAAGTTAATTGCGGTTGGCTGGAGAGCTGTTCTTCCTGGATACTTCGCTACCATTTACTGCTAAGAAGAGTTACAAATGCTTGTGAGCTTGTGTATCCTGGCTAGAGTATTTCACATACAATGATGTCTCTCTTATTTTAGGAATATTTTTTCGATTACATATTGTATAGAAAGTACAATTGAGTTGCATAAAAGCAAATCTCAAAGAAACATCATAGCTTGAAGAGTTCTCATAACATGAGTGATATTGACACAAGCATTACCATAAAATCAACAAATATAAATCACCAACAAATCCAAATATTCCACATATGCATTAGTATAGACCATAATAGAGAGAAAAAGAAAGAAGATTTTCTTTCTCATTTGTGAAGGCGATGACGGGGAAAGACAAGTAGATGTTTGGCTCTAGGAACTGTAATGCCAAACTCCTCCGTCATGTCCAACTCAGTTGGTAGCATGTTATTAGGAAGCTCCCAATCAAAGCAATGAACAAGTTGTGTCACCACAAGCCGAATTGTGGTTAGATCCAACTATAACCCCGGGCAGCCTCTTCTCTCGGAGCCAAATGGGAGAAGTTGGAAGTCACGTCCCCAGAGATCAATGCTACTCCCAACAAATCTTTCTGGTAAGAACTTCTCAGCATTAGTCCAAACACTTGGGTCACGCCCAATTGCCCATACGTCTACTATCAACCTAGACTTCTTGGGGATGTAGAAGCCTTGGATAGTGATGTCTTCTGTGGCCTCATGAGGTAATAGTAGAGGTGCTACTGGATGTAGCCTCATGGTTTCCTTTACAATCATGTCTAAGTATTCCAGCCTATCCAAATCATATTCCTCCACCATCCTCTCCAAGCCCACTACATCTTTGAGTTCCTTTTGAAGTTTCTTCATTACCCTTGGATGCTTGATGACTTCTGAAATTGTCCACTCAATTGCTGTTGTAGTAGTGTCCATTGATCCTACAAGCATGTCCTGCAATGAAATCATTGTCAAGGAAATTAGTGACCAACAACAAATTTGAATAAAATAGTATACAAGTTCAACAAATGATTACCAAGATTATGGCCTTGACATTGGACCGTTCAACACGGTATTAGGAGTCTTTTGATCCCATGAAGCTCAGCATGACATCGACAAAGTCCTTAATCTTGTTTTCATCTTTGGATTGGACATGATCGTCAATAATTTTCTCAAAAAAGTTATCAAATATCTTACTAATTACAGTCATGTGACGTGTCAGCCCCTGAAGGTCAAGGAGACCAACATAACTAATGTAGTCACCAAGGTTAGGAGTAGCACCTAGATGCATACCCTCTTGAATTATAGCCTTGAATCCCTTCTTATGAAGATCCCTATCCATGTACTTCTTCCCAAACACCATACGACAACTCATATACGTGCTGAGGGATGAGATTTTGGTACATAGCGACATCAATACAATTAGAGGCAGCCTTTTCAATAAACTTCACCAATAGGCTAAGCTCTTCTTTCCTCATGGATCTGAAAGAATTGATTTTGAGGTTGCTCAGCAATTCAAGGGTGCACATCTTGTGAATGTTGCGCCAATAAGGACCATAAGGGGAAAAGGACAAGCCTTTTTGCTCATAAGAGATGTGCTTTGCATCCTCAATAGGTGGTCTACTAGCAAACACAAGGTCATGAGCTTTAAGAAACAGCTCAGCAGCTTGGGGGGAGGAGACAATAATGGTGGGCACAAAGCCTAAGCACAAGTGCATGATGGAGCCATATTTTTGGGTTATTCGATGAAGATCTCGATGAGGAAGTTCCCCAAACATATGAAGATTCCCTAAGATAGGCAAGCCTCTTGGACCAAGAGTTAGTTTCTTAGTCTTGTTCATCCTTTTCCATGTCCATTCTCGCAGGAGATGAGCAAGTATAACCAGCACAAGTATCATCCACGTCCAAGCCATAATAGGCATGCTTCACTTAGATATTGTTGTTATGGCTAAAATATCTTCGTATTTATCCATGGCATGGAATTTGCATAAAAGAATAAAAACAAGTTTGAGTTACCGTCAATGTCCTGAATATTATAAAAAAAAAAATTGGGGCGGCCTAATTGATGCATGATTGGGATTTATAAAATTATTACACTAATGTCCAAATGGCACAGGCCAAGTGGATAAGCATCTCACTTAATCATGCAAAACCAGTTAAACATTAGATATCATCTCTAATCATCGGCCGTCGATGATTAAACGTCACTTTATGATATTGTAATCATCTTGATTATACCAATCTTCCCTGTCTTGTTGTCGTGTCTGTTCTAACCATTTTAAGAGACGGAGATAGTGAGATCGATGATTAAGATTGCTGTTAGAAAGCAGCCAAAGAGCCGTGATACCCATTTTTCTACTAACACTATTCATTCCTGATCCCTCTCACTAAACCAAGCATTTTCCTCCATCTAAGAATTGACAAACGTCCCATCATGCAGGCTCTCTCTCTCTCTCTCTCTCTCTCTCTCTCTCTCATCTATTTCTTTCTCCTCCACGGTTTATGTGATCGTTACTGCATGCTATAATAATGGAATTATGATAATTATTATTTTGCTTACCAGTCTAGGACTTTTCTTTTTAGCTTTCTACTGAATTTGTTTGCTTGAGTACGTTGTGCAGGCCCATAAATATGAAACGTTTGCCCGCTTACTGCTCCTTCCGCCGTTGCCAAGGGCATAATATGAGAACTTGTAGAAACGGTAACGATCAGAACAACATGAAAAAGGGAGGCAAAGTTTGGGTAAAAAAAGGTGAAAAAAATGATGCCGAGAAAGAGAAGGTAGAACGTGACTCGGTCTTGCATGATGCAGGAAAAGCTGACAACAGGCTTGTGCTTTTTGAAGGTGCTGTGGTGGCCGTGTTTGAGCAAGTCGAACAAAGGATAGTGAGTGATTTGGTGCAAGGTGACGAAAGGAAAATGGAAGTTGAAACTCGGCGGGAGTCCTTGACAGATTCAGCTGGTGCAGGTGATGTTGCTGCTATGGTTCCTCCTGTGAATGGACTGCACCTTTCTGAAGTTCCTTTTTCGGGAGATATGGTTGGTAACGTGGGCAAGGAACTTGTAGTATGTGAGTCTAAGAAGGCAGTGCCGTTGGAGGGTCAGCGCAATGGGCCTTTTACGGTGCATGACTTGGGCCTAGAGGGTCAGAAAAATGGGTCGGTTGCAGTTAATATGGAGGAGCCCTTTCGTTTCATACCATCGGGAACAGAAGGCTGGGCCCAGCCATCAAATGGCCCCAATACTTTCTAAAGTCTAGGTTAGTGCTGAAACTTTTGGCACGGCTGATAATGATGTTATGATTGAAAATTAATTGAGGGATGAGTCCCAATCAGATTATGAAACCGAAAGAGATAGGATTAAAGACGATATGAGAAAAGAGTATTGCATTGATTCTGAAGAACCCAGTAAATCGGTTGGTAATTTACAAAAAAGGAGCTCCACCCGGGTGATCACTCGCCCGTCCAAACTTATTTTGGAATATTAAGGGAGTTGGTACCTCACAATTACGCTTGAAAAATATGACAAACAAATTTAAGCCTAACATTTTAGCTTTGGCTGAGCCTTTTCTATTGGAGGATAAAATTCCTTATTTTTTGGGGAGGCTAAATTGTGATTCCTTTGTTACTAATGAGGGGCATGGTGGAAAAATATGGTTGTTGTGGAGTTCTGTCGTTTTCTGTTCACTGGATGGCTGGGTCTAATCAATTCCTTACGGTGAAAGTAGTGGAGAATGTGCATGCTTATGTTCTTACCATAGTGTTTGCCAAGTGCAACCAGTTACTTTGGGAGGATCTGGTAGCTATCGGTACTAGAGATCTTCCTTGGATTATTTGTGGTGACTTCAATATTATCAAAGAGGATTATGAAAGAAGAGGTGGTCATTCCTATCAATTTAATGCAGTGGAAGATTTTAACCAGTGTATTCAAGCTTGTGGCTGGTTGGATTTGTCTTATAAAGGCTCCAGAATGACGTGGTACAATGGTCAAGGTGGCCTAGCTCGCAACTAGGCAAGGTTAGATAGAGTTTTCATTGATTCCAATTTTCTTAATTTTTTTCCTAATGTGTTTTATCAGATTTTGGCTCGCACTACCTCCGATCATTCTCCATTGGTGATTCAAGTGGGTGAGGATACTGTTGGGTAGTCCTTTTCATTTTCAGTATATGTGGACCGATCATGTTAATTTTCTTAGTATGGTCGAGGGGGTGTGGGAGTAAGAGGGGTATAGTTTTGGGCTTTTCAAATTATCTAGTAAATTGAAAAGTGTTAAAGTTGCCTTGAGAGATTGGAATAAAAATGTTTTTGGTAGGACTAATATTATTATTAGTGATTTAGAGCAACGCATTGATCATTTGGACAATTGTCTTCAAGATCAATTTTCTGTTGAAGATGATAATGATCTTTTGGTTGCTAAGATGGAGCTTTCTACCTGGATGAGTAGAGAGAATAGGCGCCTTGCTCAAATGGCTAAGAAAAGTTGGATGACTGATGGGGTTCAAAATTCAAAATTTTTTCATGCTTTTCTTAATGCCAAATATCATAATAGGGTGACTGATATGTGCTTATCTGATGGTACTTCTCTTAACTCCCCGCATGATATTCATCAAGTTGCAGTTGAGTACTATAAGCAGTTTTTGGGAGTGGGAAGCAGTAGAGACTTGCCTTCTTTTAGTGATTTGGTTTCTCCAGTGATCACAGATGTGGAGAACGCTCTTTGTCGTCTCCCGTCTCTGGACGCGGTTAAAGATGCTCTTTTTAGTATCCCCATGGATAGCAGTCCTGGACTGGATGGTTTTGGGTCTGGTTTCTTTAGGTTTTGATGGGATCTGGTTAAAGATGATTTACTAGAAGCCATTTCTTATTTTTTCCAAAACCATTTGTTTCCTAGATTCTATACTGCTTCTTATATTGTCTTGATTCCTAAAGTGGATAAGCCTAATGGGTTTGATAAATTCCGACCCATCAGTCTTTGTTCGGTGATTTATAAGGTTTGTGCTAAAATCATGGTGGGTGTATGACGACTTTGCTTGATAGGATGATTTCTCAGGGGCAAGGGGTTTTTCTCCCTGGGCATAGTATTTTTTAAAATATTAATCTTACCCAGGAGATGGTCCATTCCATTCACAAAAATTCTAATGGGGGTAACGTTTTGGTTAAGCTCGATATGTCTAAAGCTTATGATAGGGTGGATTGGAATTTTCTTCTTCATGTCTTGGCAGCTTTTGGTTTCTCTCCTCATGCTTGTGATCTTTTTAAGGCCTGTATCTCTACACCTTGGTTTTCTATTATGATGAATGGTACTTCTTTGGGCTTTTTTAAAGGGAACCGTGGTTTGAGGCAAGGCAATCTGCTTTCGCCCTATTTATTTATTATTATGCAAGAGGTGGTTTCTCGTCTACTTAGAAAGTCCTTTGAGGATGGTAAAATTGGCCATTTTACTCAGGCTAGAGGCATGCCCCTTATTTCTCACCTTATGTATGCCGATGATATTATCATTTTTGCTAATGGTGGAAATAGATCCATGAGGAACTTGACCCAGGTTTTAATGCTTTATGAATCTTGGACTGGTCAAGTCCTTAATAAAGAGAAGAAAGCTATTTATTTTTCTAAACGTGTCCTTGTTCATAGAAAAGCTTCTCTTTTGCGCATTACTGGTTTTTCTGAAGGGTCATTTCCTTTTAAGTATTTAGGTGTCCCTATTGTGGTTGGGAGACTTAAAGCTAGTGATTTTGATGAGTTGCTTAGAAAAATCAATAAGAAAATTGCGGGTTGGATGATGAAATTGCTTTCTGTGGGTGGCCAGACTATCCTTCTTCGCCATGTTCTTTCTAGTATGGCTACTCACCTTATGGCTGTTTTACATGTCCCTCATTCTGTAATCATGGCCTTGAATAGGACTCTGAGTTCTTTCTTTTGGGGTGATTATGAAGGGAAAGGAAAGAGGAAGTGGCTTTCTTAGTATAATATCTGTAAGCCTACTGAGGAAGGTGGTTTGGGTATTCGGAATTTTGAGGACATTCAGAGGGCTTTACATATGAAACTTGCTTGGCATCTTATTAAGGGCCAGTCTTTATGGGCAGATTTTTTTAGAGCAACATATGCCCGCAATAATCATTTATCTCTTTTGGTGCCTGATAAGGGCTCTCGGTTTTGGAAATCTGTTGTTCGTTGTATCCTGGAGGCTTTAAATAATTCGAAGTGGATTGTGCGAGAGGGGAATATTTCCTTTTGGTTTGATAATTGGGAAGAAAGGGGTCCTTTTAGTTCCCATTATCCTGTTCTTGATCAGCCTATGTTGAAGATTAAAGAATTTCGTATTGAAAATGGTTGGGATATTCCTTTATTGGAAAGGCTAGTGGGTTTTCAAAAAGATTCTGATTTATGTCAATCCTTGGCTAGGAGGAAAGACGGGTAAGATGTTTTAATCTGGTTGAAGGATAGTGATGGAAACTTCTCGACCAAAAGTGCTTGGGATCTTATTCGAGTTAGGGCTCCTTCCTTACCTTGGGCTCACTGGATTTGGCAGAACTCCCTTCCTAAGAAGATCTTTATTATGATGTGGAAGGCCTATAATAACTGCTTGACTGTTAATGAGAAGATCAAATCTATTGGCATTCCTCTTGTCTCTAAGTGTAATTGTTGCTCTTTGGGTGATATTGAGGATTTGAATCATGTACTTTGTACGGGTGGTGTCGCTAGGCATATTTGGTGTATGGCTTCTATTCAATTAGGTGTGCACATGGTTGTTTTCCATACTAAAGGTGTTTGTCGTCTTTGGTATCTTGAGGATTATTGGGAGGATTTACTTGGTTATTTAGAGTGCATGGAGTTTCGTATGAGTCATGTTTATCGTAAAGGAAATGCTGTGGCTGATTTTCTTGCCAAGAGAGGTGCAGGGTGTTCTGATATGGATTGGTACAATGATAGTGATCATCTACCTAGCCAGTTACGTGGCCTTCTCAGAATGGATAGAATTGGTCTTCCTTATCTACGCATTTCGTAACTTCTATCCCAGGTATAAGTTTTGATTTCAGTTAGACAGACCTTTTATCATTATTTGCCTCTGTGGTTTTTTCTTCTTGCAGGTTTTGATTTGGTTTTTTGTCTTGGTTTTGTATTGATTTTGTCTTTCTGTACATTTAGTTTCCAGCTTGTTGTTTGTTGTTTTCGATGTTTGGGATTTGGGTTTTATTCTGCTTATTTGTACATCCCAGGCGTCTAAAGTTTGTAACCACGGTTTTTGTCCGCCATAAGTGAGGGCTATCAATAAAATTGGGGTACCTTCCTCTTTCCTAAAAATCGAAAAAAAAAGGCCTATAAATATTTTCCCCTTCGATAGCGGCCAGCAAGTAGTGGAGGGAAAATCAAAGTCAATTAAGGTTATTTCAGGAAGGAAAATTGAAGTAAAGATTATTTATTTAATATTAATATATGAAATATTAATTAACCTTAGGAAAGGTAAATGTTTGCTGTAGAGGTGCTACCCGCCCTCTACCTCCGCATGGGCTGGGGTTGGTGGTTTCCCCCCCGGAACCTATTTCCGCAAACAGGGGTGGGATAGCTCATCCGGATACCGGGGTGTAGGGGCAGACACCCCATCTATCCACACCCTGCCCGCATAAATGGGCCATTGGCCCATAACACATTTATGGGCCCAAAATGGCTTAGAAACACATATAATGAGCAAAAATTGGTCTAAAACTTGTTTTCAGGCCATTTTGAGCTTAGAATTTAACTTAAAAAAATATAAAATTAAAAATAACAAAAAATAATTTACAATAATAGAAATTAATAATTATATACTACTAAGTTGCAACTATTAACTAATAATTATAAATAAGGTATTACAATGATACAAATTAAGAGAAAACTATTACATGTTCATATAAAAATATTAAAAATTGTACTATTGTAGCAACAATACATTTAACTAATTAAGTAAACTAACAAAATAATAACATTTCAATGGAATTTGGAGTGACCATGTCTTGGTAGAAAAGTCAGTGAGCTGCTGACTGCTATGAGATTATGAAAATCGAGATCATAAAACTTGAAACATTAATAATTTAAAAGGAAAATAAATTAGAATTATAAACATGAAATAAAAAATAAAAATAAAAACATATAGAAATGTAAAAATTACAAACATTAAAAGTACTAACTAAGATGAGATTTGGTCATTGGGATCAAGGTGAGAATGGATCATTGGGTTCTTAGGATTATGATTCGACATATGATATTGAGAGTATAAAAGCTAAAAAAAATATAAGCAAAATAATTAGATACAAAAAATTATATAAATACAAAAAATAATTAAGGGACAAATTGTGCAAACAATGACAAATGGTAATGGTGGGTCTAATAAACACAAAGTCATATTGTAACGGAGGTAGTCGTAGATGTCGTCTCAAGTATCGCTACAACAATTAAATTTGAAATTAATACCAATTAAATGAATATAAATAAAATTAAAATAACAAAATGAAATCCATGATTACCAAATCTAGGTTGATTACCACCCTCCTCGTTGGCATCCTTAAAGTCAAAATCATCCGGAACATGAAGTGGGATCCCCTTGATTCAATTCTACATGCAAATCAATGTCTCAGCAGTGGTAGTAGATAATGAACTCTGGAATGGATCCAATATACGCCATCTGGTGCTAAAGGCTGACTCTGAGGTTACGGTGCTAATAGGGATGATCAAAATACTGCGGGCTATCTCTCTAAAGACAGGATACTTCATAACATTGGTCTTCCACCAAGCTAATATATCAAAGTCTTATGCAAATGGTTGAAGATCTGCTGTCAAGTATCTGTCTACCTCCGACTAAGCCTATCTAGAATGACGGACTATGGGGTTGTGTTCTAACCTCTCACCTCAGTCCAACCTATGGCTTTTCCCAACCTTGACTTCTCGAAGAGGTGGGGGGGGGGGGGGGGGAGGTAGGTGTAGGTGGAATAACCACCCTTTAAGATGGTAGACTCATCAAACAATCTAGTAAAGGTTTCCCTAACCCTTGTCACAATAAGCTCCGCCCATGCATTCTCGTTTTCAATTCTCAATCCATATATCATGCCATCAATCTTAAACTGGGGGTCAAGAGCAATAACTACATATAAAAAAATATTAGACCTACTGAAATCTCTCTAATACTTGTCATACTTCACCCTCATCATCAATACCATCTCCTGCATCCTAATATGGTCATTTGCGCACATGTCTTCCAATTATTCTTTTACCCTACATATTTACTGATAGAAATAAAGGGATGTAGGGTATAAAGAGCTAGATAGCCTCATGGTGACCTTGTAGAAAAGTCTAAAAATATTTACAAAAGTAGCAACAACCTCCCAATCATCATCAATAGGCTTCCTAATCCCCCATGCTTATCAAAATATCTGACATATTGAATACCTTCATTACCCAATAATGCAAAGACCGACTTATATTTTTGGGTTGCCTCCAACATAAAAAAGGTTGAGTTCCATCTTATAGGAACATCAGTACAGAGACCCTTCTTGGATGTTATGCCCGCAGACCTTACAGCAATCTTAAATTTCTCCAATCTAGTAGGAGAAGATCTCACAACAAATTTGATCCATGCAATTGAGTCATCAAAATCTTTCAAACCATCAATGACAATTAGATTTGGAACATGTGAAACACGTCTCATATGCAAACAATCACCACCCAAGATTGTCTCATTTGCCACTCTAAGACAGGTCTTAAGATGTCTCAATGTGACATTGTTAAACGATGCATTATCAACTGTAACTATCAGAACTCGTGCTAATCCCACTCCTTTTATTTATCTTTTCTTTCCACTGGGATAGGCAATAACTGAGCTTGTAGGTAGCTAAAGAATATATATTTCAAACCTTTTATCTTGGGATTCTCCTTATTTAATGTGTGAAAATCTTCAGCAACATTTTAGAAAGCTAGACAAGTAGAGCATGCAACCCCCGAAAAATTCTTAAATCTACTAATAAACAAAAAATCACACCCACCTATATTCTCTTTTCTTTTCTACTAATAAAAATTCTTAAATCTAGGTCATTATTTTTCTATGGTTGACATTTTGTGAGGAAAGTTTTTCATTTCCAAAATATGATACTAGCATATATAGTAATGGTTTTTATTTTTTATTTTTATACTTATGGGATGAGCTTGTGCATAGTTCTTTTGCATTAGTTCCTTCACGGTTCTTCAATCCTCACTGTCTTTTTTTTTTTTTTTTCTCTCACACAAAAGTTCTGTTCTCAATTTCTCCATACTATTATTCTTTAAAAAGCCACCAAACTCCTTAATTTTCCTAAACACTCTACATTAGTAGCTGACTTCAGCTTGTGCTAATATTATAAAACCTATATAATATAAAAGAAATATAACAACAAGAAGCTTAATTAAGTGTCGAGATTTGAAAATCCTAAGTTAATTTACGGTTAAGGAAACCCCTAAATTAATTTAGGAGTCTCAAGAATGAAACCCTTAACATAATTAAGGGTTTTGGATTCGAACCCTAAAGAATTTCAAATTCACAATTTAAAAATTACAATCATAAAAACACATGCACAATTCAATCCTCCACAGTACACAATTCACAATCCCATCCTCCAACTCCTCAATTTAATCCCATCCTCCATTACTCAAAAAAAAAAAAAAAAACATCTGTGCATGTGAATCGGGAACAGGGAACTTACCTTCGGCGACAGACTAAGTGTGTGACGGACTTCACGGTGATGAAGAATGGCCTAAGTCCTAACGGCGTACGATGAACGAACTACAGAGAAGGAGAGAGAGTGGCGACTGCAAGGGTTAAAGAGATCAAAGAGAGAGAGGAGATTTTGAAAGGAAAGTGGGGGTCATGGTAGGGGTAGCTTAACAACCCAAATCAAAACAACGTCATTTTGTCAGTGACAAAAAGACGTCGTTTTGATATGGTTGTTTTTTAAAAAATAACCCAGTCATCAAAACGACGTTGTTTTGTCAATGACAAAACAACATCATTTTGATGACTTAGGTATTTTTTTAATTATAAATTTATAATATACGTTTATATATATAAATATATATTATTATATATGCGGGAGTGGGGCAGGGGTTGAGCCCATCCACCCTCGTCCCCACTGGGGGCACCTGATGTGGATGGGGCCACCTGCCCCCCGTATCTAGCAGACGGGGGTCCACCCTGCCCATGCAGGGGTGGGGCAACAGGGTGTGGGGCCCCGTTGCCCACCCCTAGTCTTTTAACGTGATGCACAAGAACAAAGTTTTTCATACCATAATTACAACAGGTAGCTAAATGCCATAACAATTATGTTAACACAATGGTTTTAATAGCTTTTAAGTTTATTTCTGAGCTACGTAGATAATGACAATTTGATAAAGCTAATTAGATGATTCCACGAAATTAGTTCTTTTAATATCCGGTGGAAGAGATTATATTTTAAGCTATTATTGATTTTGGGTGTTGGATATTATTGAGCCAAGCCATAGCATTGCTTGGTTGGTCATCAACTTGGGGTAAAGGGGTGACAAGTCTACCAGCTTGTGGATCCTTGATAGATGTAGGAGGCTTGTGAATTTTGATCAGAAAATAATTGTAGATATAATATCAAGAATTCAAAACAAATGTCTTGCTAGTTTTTCAAAAGATTAAACCATTCTAATAAACTTTCCAAAGTAGGGTGCTATAATGGTCACGCTCAGGTAAGAAAGCTACCTCCAGTTACTCCCTCTTACCTTTTTTTTTTTTCAGAAAAAAAATAGAGAGCACTCTCTTTTTAAACATATAAGTAGGTCTAATCTAAAGATGTGGTGTTAGCTCAACCCAAAAATGTAAACATATAAGCGAAGAGATGGAAAATATTAACAAAAAAGAAAACAAATGGTGTATGCTTCGAAAAGATCATATATAGAACAATTAAAAGGAAAACATAGGACTTCTTCAAGAAAACAATTATAGCTGGGAATGGGAAAGACAGGAATGCATGGAAAATTAGGATGGCAAATGAGAGCATTGATCAAAAGATAAACCATTGTATAACAGTGTAGTTTCAAGAAATAATTTGTGTGGCTAAAGTATTTCTCTTAAAGAAATAATTTTTTCATAGGAGTCCTATAATCACATTTTTTAAAAGAAATGTCTGAGACTTGCACATTCTAAAATTATAAATATTATTTGTTTAATATAAATCGACATTGTCATTTCCATATCCCATTTAATGCAAGGAAAAAGAAAACAACCTCAATCAAGCAGGGTTCAACTACCTCCAGTATCAGATAATAATGCAAGAAAAGAAAAATAAAATCTCAAAAGGAAAACAAATGCTTGATTTCAACACGTTCGCGAGAATAAAAAACACCTCTAAGAAAAGTTGTCATTTCCATCTCAGTTAATGGAAGAAGAGAAATAGTACCTGCCCAGTTTAGACCTCCGAGAGAGAAATCTTGGACAAAAGAGGATGTTCTTGTACGCTACAATAAACAAAGGCTGGAAAGAAAAGTTCAAGCCGAGAATGTCCGAAAGGAACCAATCAGTTACAGCACACAAAAAAGGAACAAAAATGATAAACCAAACAAAGACTAAATTCAACCACAACCTAAGCATAAATCACACATAAATAAAAAAAAAAAAAAAAAGAAAAAAAAAAGGAAAGCTGTGAAATCTAGTACCAGCCTAACCTCCAGGACAATAAAGATTTCAGGATCGTCAAGAAGTATAAAAGATGAGACCGATATGTATAATAAAAAGCTTAAATGACGGATCGAAATACACCTTTATATATATGTAGAGTTAGCTATGCAATTTTTCCTTTTCAATCTTGTGCTCATGTCACAACATTGGTTAGACAAAGCAACGCATCTTGGGAAGAAGATTTGGCCAATAATGCAATATATAGTGAACGTGGAAATGCAAGGAAATAAACTCAAATGACATACCATTTATTTCAAGATAAAATATAAATTTATTTATTTTTATTTCCATCGGCTTTTAAACTTTTATGAGAAGTGATTTCATTTATTAAACTTGAACTTCTTAGCATAAAGACAACATATGGATTTAACGGCTTCAATTATAGAGCAAATTTATTCCCCACGTGAAGAAGGAACCAAGGCACACTCAACATATCTTTGTATCCTGCACCAAACAGAGGCTCATATGAAGCAAGTTTCAGAGTAGCAAAATCCTCACATGATTTCAGATTCCATGAAAATACAAAACCCGCATCATTCATTCCAAAGCGAGAACGATCGAACCCTATTGTTGTGCTTTGTAGCTTGTACCCCTTCGTTGTGCAAAAAAATATTATGGATTATGCTACTTATCATCCCACACTACACATTATAAAGACAGATTGCAAGAATCAAGGCCAAGACTGAACAGAGCACCTACAATCACGCAAGATAAATCAATTCTGTATATTTCTGTAACTGCTGCAAATCAGTAACTGTAGCATGTTTTTAGCTAAATTAATGTACATTTCCGTAATAGTTTTTTCCTAGCAATGTATATAAGTAAGCTCCATTACATCAATAAAGTGTGGGAAAATATTCATTGAAATCATGGCAATATTTGTTCTTCTATATGGTATCAGAGCAGCCGATCTCTATTGAGCCAACGATCCAAGTCTCCAATATGTCTTCCACCGATCAAAATCCAACCATTATCCTCAACACCCAACCTTCTTCCGCAACAGATAAACCACTTATTGCTCTCAATATTACTGCCCAAATCAATGAAAAATTAACTCCCTCCACCTTTCCTCAATGGCGTGCTCAATTTGAAGCACTCCTCATTGGTTACGATTTACTCGACTTTGTCGAAGGCATCTTCCCGTGCCCTTCCTCCACTGGTATTGCCGCTGATGAGCTGCGCAAGATCCACTGGATTCGACAGGATGAACTTATCCTAAGTGCCCTTCTAGCCTCCACCTCTCCGTCAATCACACCACTCATTGCTACGGCAAAAACCTCTCATGAAGCTTGGAAAAAGCTAAAAACCTTATATGCTAGCCGATCACGCACCCGTGCTATGCAGTTAAAGGAGGAGCTTACCTTAATCTAGTGTGGCAATCGGTCGATCACTGACTATCTTCATGCTGTGAAAGCCTTGGCTGATGAAATCGCCATTATTGATCATCCCATTTTCGATGATGATTTAACCCTCTGTCTTGAATGGGCTAGGATCTGATTTTCGAGAGATAGCTGATCTGATCTGAGCACGGGAGAAGTCCCTGGTATTTGAAGAGCTGCACGATCTCTTGGTCGGTCATGAATCTTATCTTCGGCATCTGGAGACTGCTACTCAGCAGATGGTGATGACGGCTAACTACTCGGCTAAGGGGAAATCTTCATCTGGAGGTGACTTCTGAAAGAAGTCTTATAAACAGAATGGGCATTAGCGTAATCAAGGCCAAAGCCCAGCCCGTCAACCCAATGGTCACCAACGTGATGGACGCCGTGCTACTAATGGGTCTGGCAAGCCCAACAACAATCAGAAACGTTACATTCCCCGCTGTCAGTTTTGTGAGCAAATGGGCCATACTGCAAAGTACTGTCCCCAGCTACAGTCCAATGAATTCATAGCCAACTGCGTGACCTCTTCTAATGGTAAAAAAAAAAAAAAAAAGGCTCATGGACTCAGTGGCCTCTCACAATATAACGAGTGATCTTGTAAATTTATCAATTCGATGGTACTGATGAAGTCATTCTTGGTGATGGTTCAGGTTTACCTATCTCACATATTGGTTCTTTGGAATTACACTCACCCAAACGCAAATTTATCTTAAGTGATACTCTTTGTGTTCCAAATCTTTCCAAAAATTTAATTTCTGTTCATCATCTCACCAAACAAAATAATGTTGTTGTTGAATTTCATCCATTTCATTTCTTTGTGAAGGACAAGATCACGGGGGCGATTCTACTTCAAGAAGCACGCGAAAATGGTGTCTACATTTTTTCAGAATCAATGATGTCTCCTCCCTCCAAAATAATCTCCAAAATGGTTGCTAATGTGCATGAACGGACCTCAATCGATGGGTGGCAAAAAGTCTTGGGCATCCATCTCTTCGAATAGTCCAACATCTTTTTAAGAATTTTTCTCTTCCCGTTGCCAAAATAAAAAATTTATCTCAATTGTGTAGTTCATGTTCCATCAATAAAGTGCATCAACAACCTTTTCATTCCAATAGTCTTCAAAGTCATGCACTGCTTGAACTAATTTACACTGATGTTTGGGGGCCCATAAATTATACTGGAATTGAAAGATCTCGTTATTATCTTATTTTGGTTGACCATTTCACTAAATATATGTAGTTTTATCCAATGGCTACCAAATCCGGGGTGTCTACAATTTTTCCTCACTTCAAAAAATTTGTCGAAACACGCTTCCAAACAAAAATAAAAAATTTGTACTCTGATAATGGTGGTGAATTCATTGCTTTAAAATCTTTTTTATTGACCAATGGTATTGGTCATTATACCACCGCACCCCACACTCCACAACAAAATAGTGTTTTCGAGCGCCGTCACCGTCATCTAGTTGAAACGGGTCTCACTCTTCTCCATGATGCCTCGTTACCTTTTTCTTATTGGCCTCATGCTTTCCAATCAACATCATATCTCATCAATAGGCAACCCACTCCTCTTCTTCAAAATATTTCTCCTTTTGAAGCTCTTTTTGGTCAAAAACCAAATTATCTCAAATTGAGAAAGTTTGGTTGTCTTTGTTACCCGCTTACCCGGCCGTATAATACTAACAAAATGTAGCCAAAATCCTCTCCTTGTGTGTTTCTCGGGTACTCTCAAACCCAAAGTGCCTACAAGTGTCTTGATCTGAACACTCACAAGATTTACATCTCTCGGCATGTACTTTTCGATGAACTACACACTCACACTGAGTTTTCTCCACAGTCGAAAACCCACACACTGAAATCCCAAAATACTCCTCTGTTCTTTGATGCCCAGGTCATGCCCGTGCCCTCATTGATGCCGTTTGCTCTGCTGCTCTCATCCACGATTCCAAAAGGTGTAGCCGCCATCGACGCAGTCTCCTCAAGTAATCTCATCAACTCTTATTCTTCTTATCTTCAGATTTCCTCTGAAAAATCCAGATCATGATTCCTTGCACTTGCATTCATCATCTCCTAGTTCTCGTCTGAACCCTTGTGTGAATGATTCAAACTCACAAAACCCAAATGCTCAAAACCCATCTCCAATACAAACCGAAAATTCCCAAAACCCAACTGCTCAAAACCCATCTCCAGAACAAGCCGAAAATTACCAAAATCAATCTTCTCAAAACCCATCTCCACCACCTGTTCAACGACTTCACCGAATGACCACTCGGTCTATGAACCAAAATTTTAAACCCAAACAACTTAATTCCGTGTAAGAACATCCACTCCCAGAGTCCATTGAACCAACTTGTGTGAGTCAGGCCTTGTCTCAACCACAGTGGCATGATGCTATGTCAAATGAGCTTATAGCTCTCATGAAACATGGCACTTGGGATTTAGTGCCACTACCTTTGAATTGTAACCCAGTCGGCTGCAAGTGGGTGTTCCGGGTGGAAAGGAAATCTGATGGGTCAGTGGATTGATTCAAAACCCATTTAGTTGCAAAGGGTTATAATCAACGCCCTGATCTTGATTATAAAGAGACCTTCAGCCCAGTTGTTAAGCCAGCCACAATTAGAATAGTTTTGTCTATTATTGTTGTCAATGGTTTGGAGTTAAGGCAAATGGACATTAATAATGCTTTTTTACATGGTGCATTGTCTAAGACTGTATATATGGTGCAACCCCTAGGGTTCAAAGATCCATCCAAACCAAATCATGTCTGCAGGCTCCAAAAAACAATATATGGGCTTAAACAAGCCCCTTGGGCTTGGTACACTACACTGAAAAATGTACCCTGCTTGAACTTGGGTTTGAAAATTCCAGAGCTGATTCATCCTTATTTATTTATAGAAAGGACTCTATAATTTGTTATTTCTTGGTATATGTTGATGACCTTGTGATTACAGGAAATAACAACAATTTTGTGGCTTCAATTATCAAGCAACTGGGTGATCATTTTTCTCTTAAGGATATGGGTCTGCTTCATTACTTCCTAGGAGTGGAAGTTGTACCTACTAAGGTAGGACTTTTTATCTCACAACACAAATACATTCGAGAGCTTTTGTCCAATACCAACATGAGTGGTGCCAAAGATGTCTCCACTCCTCTTTCAACAACTCAGTTTCTCAAGTTACTTGATGGTATAACAAATGTGGACAGCACAGAATTCTGAAGAATTATTGGCAGCCTGCAGTATCTTTCTTTGACACATCCAGATATTTCATTCGCGGTCGACAAGTTGTCCCAATTCATGCACAAGCCTACCACAACTCACTTCACAACAACAAAAAGGCTTCTTCGGTACTTAAAGCAAACAATTTTTCATGGTATATAGCTCACAAAATTTGGTCCTTCAGCTTTAGTTACATATACCGATGTCGATTGGACTGAAAATATTGATGACCGAACCTCCACATCTGCCTATATTAGTTTCTTAGGCCCAAATCCCATTTCATGGAGTTCAAAGAAACAAAGAGCAGTTGCAAGATCTACCACCGAAGCTGGATACCGTGCTCTAGCAAATGCGGCATCAGAGACAATGTGGCTTCTTGCTCTCCTACATGAGCTGGGTTTTCCACTAAAAGTAGCCCCTTTACTATTGTGTGATAACCTTGGTGCTACATATCTAGTTTCAATCCTGTCCAACATTCACGCATGAAACATATACAAATCGATCTTCATTTTATGCGTGATCTTGTTCAACGTGGCTCTCTCCAAGTTCGACATGTTCATACACAAGATCAATTGGCCGACCTATTGACAAAACCATTGTCAAGACAAAGAACAGAAATCTTGAGAAACAAGATTGGGCTTGCTGATGGAAGCTCAATCTTGCAGGGGCGTATAAAGACAGATTGCAAGAATCAAGGCCAAGACTGAACAGAGCACCTACAATCACGCAAGATCCTTCAAAATCAATTTTGTATATTTCTGTAACTGCTGCAAATCTGTAACTGTAGCATGTTTTTAGCTAAATTAATGTACATTTTCGTAAATAGTTTTTTCCTAGCAGTGTATATAAGTCAGCTCCATTACATCAATAAAGTGTGGGAAAATATTCATTGAAATCACGGCAATATTTGTTCTTCTATACACATTATATATATTTTAGTTTTTATTTTAACTTATCATCTGTATAACATATACTTGTTATTAGAAAAAAAATTAAAAAAGTGTAGTGTATAATGCATGGGATGCTAAATAGAATTATTCAAATATTATATGCCAAACCAGAAACAGAGAGAGGGAACTAAAATATAGATGAAAAAGCCCACAGGCAGAAAAGAAAAGGAATACGGAAATAAAGGGGTATGCCGCAAGAGGAAAGGTAGAAATGGAAATGATTTGAAGATAATAAGATAATGAAATGAAAACATATATAGCACAACATGTATGCAAGGATGGAGCCAACAAATTTCAAAGGAGAGAGATGTCAAGAATTGAAAGACGTATCAAGCGTGAGGCAGTACTTCTGAAGCTGTAGCAATCAACTCACATGGTAATAAAACTTTATTTCCATCAACGAAGGTATAGAACATTCACATTCACCCAACAAATTATTTGAAAAAATTTATTCAAAAAACATATATATTTCTTAATTATTGATCTTTTTTAAACAATTTTTTGTCTTTCAAAAGAAAAAGCGGAGGAAATTTTTCCATTTTTTTTTCACATCTTCATACTTAAAAAAATGATTTGTTACGCTGGTGTTTTCGACGTTTTATTTGAAACGAGAGTTTTAAAATTATTTATCTATTCAAACAATAATGTTTTCAAAGTCAATATTTTTGTAACAATAATATTTTTTAAAAACTATCTTTTCCCAAATGGTCAAATTTAAGAAAAAATATATCATCTCAATTGGTCACATTTTTGTCAAGTTTCAATTCTAACAAATATGAATATAAGAGGAAATATAGATGATTAGATGAAGAGTTTATTTTTTTAATCAAAAAGAATATTTTTAAAAATATTTAGAAATGAACAGTAACTTTCCATATTCAGAAATCTATGTGTCACATAACATTACTGTCAGAATTTCATAAAGTCATGTGCAATGAAATATAAGTGTTGGTACATATTCCCTCTCGAGAGAGTCAATAGAAGATCTTTGTAAGAGGTTATCTTTGTCAGCAAAGGAGCAGTAGGAACTATTGGTAGAAGATTCTTTGATAGAAGAGCGTAAGAGCAGAGGGGAGTATTGTCTTTTTGTCACGTTGTTGTCTGAGAAGGGCTACAATAATGAAGCTTTAATTAAGCACACTTTGAAGAGCATATGGAGGCCCGTCAAAAAGCTTTCTTTCAAAAACTTGAGTTCCAAAATGATGTTGGTTGAATTTGAAGATGATAGAGATAAGGAACGTGTATTGCCAGAAGGGCC
Source organism: Cyclocarya paliurus (assembly GCA_029856935.1). Taxonomy (NCBI): domain Eukaryota; kingdom Viridiplantae; phylum Streptophyta; class Magnoliopsida; order Fagales; family Juglandaceae; genus Cyclocarya; species Cyclocarya paliurus. Next base: position 10,301,339 of record CM056950.1, read on the forward strand.
TTGATCTTTTGATAAGTCCTTGGTCTTGTTGAAACAATTTGATGGAGATCTTCAGGTTAGTAATATTAACATTGTTGAGACTACTTTCTGGATTTGGTTATATGATTTGCCTCTCCATGCAATGTTTGAGAAGGTTGCTAGCTTAATTGGTAGAAGTATTGGAAAGGTGCATGAGGTAGATGTTGAATGTGATGTTGTTGCATGGGGAGAATACATACGTGTTAGGGTTACTGTAGATATCACAAAGCCTTTGATGCGTGGCAAATGTATTAGATTGGGATCTTAGGGTTCTTGTTGGGTACAGTTTGTTTACGAATGTCTTCCAAATTTTTGTTATTTTTGTGGAATGCTAGGTCATATTCACAAAGACTGTATTAGTTTTTATGGATCCCAAACTATGTATACTGAGGATTTGTTACCTTTTGGTCCATGTCTACGTGTGGGAGGAGTAGTAGCAAAGTTGAACCTTCGAGCTAAGAAGGAAGAAGACCATATTAATGATTCAATGAATGCTGGAGAGAATCTTGTTGAGAAAGGAGAGCACATTCAGGCTGCAAAAGAGGCTGTAACGGCTAAAGATTACTGTCCAAGTTATGATAGCAGGGAGAATCAGGGATCAAATAAGGTAATTGATGAATCTTTAAGGAAGAAAGAGACTATGAAGTCAAATTTGGTAACTGATGGCCTATTAGGGAGCAAAGATACATTGCATGAAGTAAGGGTGGTTTTTAAAACAAGAGGATCAATGTTTGAATTAATTAAAATAATCCTTTAATAACAAATACACTAAAATACGGGGTGTCACAGAGTCGATCTATTTTAATTCGAACTCATTTATATCAAACTTAAACCCATTTATTTCTTGTTGTATTCATGTTGACTGCAGTTGGCTAGAGAGCTATTCTTCCTGGATGCTTCACTGCCATATACAGTTGAGAAAAGTTACAAATGCTTGTGATTAGCTTGTGTATGTTGGCTGAAGTATTTCACATACAATGATGTTTCTCTTATTTTATGAATATATTTTCGATTACATGTTGGACAGAAAGTACAATGAGTTGCATAAAAGCAAATCTCAAACTCAAAGGAACATCATATCTTGAAGAATCCTAAAAACATGAGTGCGACAGGGCATGCATTACAATGAAATCGCCAAATATAGACGACGATAGAGTGAAGAAGAAAGGAGATCTTCTTTCTCATTTATGAAGGCCACGACGTTGGGGAATAGCAAGTAGATGTTTGGCTCTAGGAACTGTAAGGCCAAACTCCTCAGTCATATCCAACTCAATTGGTAGCATGTTATTAGGAAGATCCCAATCAAAGCAATGAAAAAGCTGTGCTACCACGAGCCGAACCACAGTTAGACCCAATTGTAACCCCGGGCAGCCTCTTCTCCCAGAGCCGAATGGGAGAAGTTGAAAGTCACGTCCCCGGAGATCAATGCTACTCCCAACAAACCTTTCTGGGAAGAACTTCTCAGCATCAGTCCAAACACTTGGGTCTCGCCCAATTGCCCATGCGTTTACTAACAACCTAGACTTCTTGGGGATGTGGAAGCCTTCAATAGTGATGTCCTCTGTAGCCTCATGAGGTATTAGTAGAGGTCCTACTGGATGTAACCTCATGGTTTCTTTTACAACCATGTCCAAGTATTCTAGTCTATCCAAATCTGATTCCTCTACCATCCTCTCCAAGCCCACTACATCTTCCAGCTCCTTTTGAAGTTTCTTCATTATCCATGGATGCTTGATGACTTCTGAAATTGCCCACTCAATTGATGTTGCAGTAGTGTCCATTGATCCTACAAGCATATCCTACAATGAAATCATTGTCAAGAAATAAGTGATGAACAAGAAATTTGAATCAAAGAGTATACAAGTTCAACGAATGATTACCAAGATTATGGCCTTGATATTGGATCGTTCAACACGGTACTCAGAGTCTTCAGATCCCATGAAGCTCAACATGACATCGACAAAGTCCTTAATCTTATTTTCGTCTTTGGATTGGACATGATTGTCGATAATTTTCTCCAAAAAGTCATCAAATATCTTACTAATTGCCTTCATGCGACGCGTCAATCCCTGAAGGTCAAGGAGACCAACATAAGGAATGTAGTCACCAAGGTTAGGAATAGCACCTAGATGCATAGCCTCTTTAATTATAGCCTTGAATCCCCTCTCATCAAGATCCTTATCCATGTATTTCTTCCCAAACACCATACGACAACTCATATCCGTGCTGAGGGATGAGATTTTGGCACTGAGATCGACAACAATACAATCACAAGCAGCTTTTTCAATAAACTTCACGAGTAGGCCAAGCTCTTCTTTCCTCATGGATCTGAAAGAATTGATTTTGAGGTTGCCAAGCAATTCAAGGGTGCACATCTTACGAATGTTACGCCAATAAGGATCATAAGGAGAAAAGGCCAAGCCTTTTTGCTTATAAGACATGTGCTTTGCAAACTCAATAGGTGGTCTACTAGCAAACACAAGGTCATGAGCTTTAAGAAACAGCTTAGCAGCTTGGGGGGAGGAGACAACAATGGTGGGCACAATGCCTAAGCGCAAGTGCATGATGGGGCCATATTTTTGGGCTAGTCGATGAAGATCTCGATGCGGAAATTTCCCAAAAATATGAAGATTCCCGAAGATAGGCAAGCCTCTTGGACCAGGAGGTAGTTTCTTAGTCTTGTTCATGCATCTCCATGTCCATTCTAACAGGAGATAAGCAAGAATAACCAGCACAAGTATCGCCCACGTCCAAGCCATAATAGGCAAGTTTCACTCAGATGTTGTTATGGCTACAATATCTGAGTATTTATCCATGACATGGAAATGGCATAAAAGATTAGGGAGGTTTGGATAGAAAAAGTCTTTTTAATTCATCTCATCTCATTATTACAATTTTCCTACCACACAAAATATAATAAAGAAAATAATTTTTTCAAATCCCAAAACAAATAATAATATTCTAATTATATTTTATTCAACTTTTATCTTTCATCTCAATTCATCTCATTTCAACTCACTATCCAAACCTCTCATGTTCATTCTTCTCCAGTTACTCCCTCTTTCTGTCTCTTTGATGGAGAAAAAGAGAGAGAGAGCATAAATAAGTCTAATCTCAAGATGTGCTCATTAGTTCAATCTAAAAATTTAAACATATGAGTGAAGAGATGGAAAATATTAAGATAAAAGAATACAAATGGTGTATGCTTCGAAAAGATATATAGAACAATTAATGGAAAACATAAGGCTTTTTCAAGAAAACAATAATAGCTAGAAATGGGAAAGACAGGAATGCATGGGACATTAGAATGGCAAATGATAACATCGATCAAAAGATAAGCCATTGTATAACAATGAAGTTTCAAGAAATGGCTTAAAATAATGGAGGCCTCTTTGATGTAAACATGGTGAATGATGATTGGCATTTCACGGAGAATGTGATCTAGAATTATGGGATAAATAACAGAAATTAGGGCTGAAATTTGGCGTTTGAAAGAAAAGAAAAAAAATAAAGAAAGATGGGTGTTAAGAAAAAAGGTTAATTTTTAAATAGATAGCTCATAAATTTAGAGCTACGTTATATACTACACTTTTGTCCTACTTCTATAGAATTATGTTGATGCGTAATTATTATCAATATCGAACTATTTCTTATATATCACTGATAATGAATTAGAGTGTGAGTGCGACTTGTACTTTTTTATAGAACATCAAAACACAACAATATGCAATCCAGTTGGCTGGGTGAAAATACAAATCTTTGTCGTTATGGTTGGCACATAACAAGAATTCTTTTAAAGGAATCATGTTATAATATAAAGAATAATCTTATGTCCTATACATTCTCTTTGAAAAATAATGTGGTCTATATTAAAGAAATAATTTTTTTCATATGAATCTTATATTTATCCATTTTTTTAAAAAAGAGGGTATGAGATTTACATATTCTAGAACTGCAAATATTATTTTTCTAATATAAATCAACCATGTAATTTCCATCCCATTTAATGCAAGTAAAAAAAAAAGAAAAAAAAAGACAAAAATACACAACCTCAATCAAGTAGTGCTCAACCTCCAATATCTGATCACGCAAGAAAAGAAAAAAAGAAAATTTCAAACAAAAAAGACAACCTCTAGAAAAAGTCGTCATTTCCATCTCAGATCACACACGAAATCATTTCGTGCTTACAAGTAAAAAAATGCTTGATTTCAACATGTAAGAACGAATAAAAAACACTAAAAGAAAGAGTCATCATTTCCACCTAAGATAATGCAAGAAGAGAAGTAATACCTGCCCAGTTTAGACCTCCAAGAGAGAGAAATCTTGGACAAAAGAGGATGCTCTTGTTCCCTACAATAGGCAAAGGTATAAAATAAAAGTTCAAGCCGAGAATGTTCGTAAGGAACCAATCAGTTACAATGCACAGGTTGGGGTGTCATGACAAATACGATATATATAATCGAAATACCCCTTTATATATGAAGAGTATGCAATTTGTAGGGAAGAAGACTTGTCCAATAATGCAATATATTGTGAACGTGAAATGCAAGGAGATTATATTTCTTTCGACTATATCTTTGATTTCACGTGTTAAACGGACTTCTTGACATAAAGACAACAGAACATGTATTTAATGGCTTCATACAATTATAGAGCAATCTGAGCAAATGTCTTCCCCATGTGAAAAAGGCCGTACTCAAAATATCTTTGTATTCTGCACCAAACAGAGGCTCATAAGAAATCAAGATTTGAAGCAACAAAATCCTCACATGTTGGGAGCTCCTACTAGGGGCTCCCACTGTGATTTTTTTTATTTTATTTTGTGATTAAGGAAGTATTTTTTAATAATATTGTAAATTTTTTTTTAAATATTTAAAAGTGTTAAAAAAATTTATATAAAAAAGAACTAAAAAAAACACATGGCGGGAGCCCCAGTTGTGGCTCTAGTATTATCTATATATATAAAGAGTTACTGTTGCTAGCAAGCAAAAAATTTATCTTTTACCTCTTTAATGTTGACCATGTTAGGGATTGTTATCCAAACTTCAATTTACATTAACATTTGGCTAAGCCAATGTGACTACTCTCAACGAAGGTACAAAAGTATTCACATTGACCCAACAAATTATTTGTCAAAATTTATTCAAATATCTTTTTTTTTCTTTTTAATTACTCATCTTTTTTAGACCTCTTATATTCCACTTTATATATTTTTTTATTTTATTAAAATAATATTTTTCTATTATTATTTTTTCTCATTTCTTTATACATTCTTAACTATTCAATTTTTTGTCTTCCAGACATAGCGGAAATTTTTCGATATGTTTCTTTTGATATCTTTGTAATTATTTAATTATTTGCTGTTCCCATGTTTTCAATTTTTCATTTGTAACGAAATTTTTTAAAATTATTTATCTTAATGTTTTCAAAATTAATGCTTTCATAACAATAATAGCTTTTAAAAATAATCTTTTTCCAATTGGTCAAATTTAAAAAAACAATGATCATCTCAATGGTGGCATTTTTGTCGAGTTTCAATTATAACAAATATAAATACAAGAGAAAATATAAATAATTGAACAAAGAGTTTATTTTGTTAATCAAATAAGTATTTAGAAAAATATATTTCGAAACAAACAGTAACTCTTCATATTTAAAAATCTATTGTTCACTCGTCAAAAAGTTTTCCAATAATAATCCCCCGAACATAGAACCCTATTTTTGGTTAAAAGTTAAATCTTTTTACTAAATTTTAATCAATAAGCTATGGGAATGCTCTAAAACCTTGATGTTGACAAGAAAAAGTAGGGTATTGTGTTTACTGACGTCTCTGCTATATCCCCCTTCTCGCTATCATTGCTAAAAGTCATCCCCCTTCTCCTCGCTATCATTGTATGCCAAAAGTCTCTGCTATCATTGTATGCTGACGGAAATTATTCTCAATGTGAATCACAAAAACTGCAGAAAGAACTGTACTTCCATTAAAAATTATTAAAACAAATATATATATATATATATATATATATATCTCTATTATTACTTTATGTCAATCATTGTACAGAAAGAATTCAAGATTTTATTTATTTATTTTTTTAAAGAGTTGAGGGCACATGTTCAAGAGTGATTCCTCTCTATATTTATTAAAATCCATCACTTATAGCGGAATAATACCTTAATAACAACACAAGCATAAAAAGATAGCACAATACACACCATGCCTACCAAAAAAATAAAACTCCTCCCCAAAAACAGAAACAATAACCAGAAATCAATAACCAGAAACCAAGAAACCAACACACCACATCAACTCAATGACCTCTCAAATAAGGTAAGGATAATTTATCCGTATGAAGCAAACCTCTAAGGTATTTTGGAGCATGCAAAAGAGATCTCCAAACATATGTTGAACCATGAGCTCCCATTTTTATTAAAAAATCAGCCGGCGCATTACCTTTTATATAAATATGATTAATAATAAAATCCCCACCTTGGAACAATCTCAAAGCCTCCTCCCAAAAATCTTCTACATACCATACTCCACAATGCTTCTTCTGAACCCAAGATACACACACTAAGAAATCAGACTCAATATCCACATGATTACGCCCCAAAGCTTGACAATATTTCAACCCTATTAACAAGGCCTTCAACTTAGCAAGATTATTAGAACCCACTCGAAGATAGGATGAAAAGGAAAGAACCAAATCACCACGCCGGTCACGAATAACACCCCCTGCGCTTAAGCTCCCCAGATTCCTAAGACTACAACCATCAATATTTAATTTAAATCTTCCATGTCTAGGCTTCACCCAGCAAACCAATTTAACTTGCACAGCCTTCATCAAGACAATCAGAACATTCAGATCTCTCAACCTCTCCACATCGGTAGAAGCCATCTTTGTAAATTTAGTAAAATGACTTTGTAGCCTCCTTAGCCACCAGTAAATATCCCTCCAACCTCTTCCGACGAGCTGCTTTTACCTTCCATCCTTGCCTTACACCTGAAATGCCACAATTTCCAAATAATAATAGAAGGAAGAAAATCCAAAATAAAACCCACCTGGGACTTGGTAGACGCACGTCTAAACCAAAGTAACACCAAATCAACCCAATGTTTATTTGGATCGTAAGGAATGCCCAAGATAACAGAAAATCGCTTCCAAATCCCGGAAGCCAATTCACCTGCAGCAAGGACATGATTTAAATCCTCATAACCTCCTAGTTTGCAACAATTACACTTGGAAGTAATAGGAATACCAACTCTCCACAATCTATCATCTACACTTAAGCTATTATGAAAAGCCTTCCACATTAATACATAATTTTTTTTTGGTAAAGCTTCGTGCCAAACCCACTTAGCCCAAGGCGCAGCTGGTGTAATAACCCGAATACATTGCCATGCACTTTTGGTAGAGAATCCACCATCTTTATTATGCAACCAGACAAGCAAATCTTGTCCTGATTTGTGAGCACCCAAGAAATTACAAATCTCCTCCGTTTTCTATAAACCCACTAGCCTCTCTAAGACTTCAATGTCCCAGCCATTATCAATTTTTAAATCAGCCACCATCAACTTAGGCACATCCACCACAAGATAAGAATTAGCAAAAGGACCTTCATTCAACCAATGATCCCTCCAAAAAGAAATATTCCCATCCCGAACTCTCCACTTCAAATTTTCTAAAACCGCCAGAATGCACTTCACCACCATTTTCCAAAACCTCGATCCCTTTTTAGGATCTAATAAAGAAGCATGTTTATCACCAATATATTTAGCACGAAAAAATTGAGACCAAAGATCGCTCCTGGTCATAACCTTCCAAGCAAATTTCATATGCAAAGAAATTTGAACCTCATCAAAGTCACGAAGACCAATACCCCCCTCATCAGTCGGCTTACACATCGACTTCCATGCAACCCATTTCTTTTTATTCTTTCCATCTTTTGCACCCCAAAAAAAATGAGCTTAGGAGCCTGTTGAAAATTTTTAGAATCCCTTTTGGCAATTGAAGGATGGACATAATATGTATAGGCATACTAGCTAACACATGCTTCAATAAAATCAACTTGCCACCCACCGAAAGACATTTTAATTTCCACCCCCCAAGTTTATTCCTCACTTGATTAAGAATAGGCTCTAAATGTAAATTAGTAAGCCTCCCACTAACAATTGGTACACCAAGATAAGTAAATGGAAAAGTACCTTCAATAAAACCAGTGATATTAATGAGCTCCCTCTTCCGCCCTACTGAAAATTGCTTAGCGAAATACATGGTTGTTTTCTCCTTACTTACACGCTGCCCAGACTAAACCTTATAAGTCTCAATAACCATCATCAATTCTCTCATAGAATTCTTCCCTCCATTAGAGAAAATAACTACATCATCCACATAAATAAGGTGAGACACAAGAGGTGCACCTCATGGGTGTGAGAAAGTTTTAATATTGCCACACAAAAAATTCTTCTTTAGTAATCTAGAAAGCACTTCTTCCATAATTATAAAAAGATATGGCGATAACAGATCACCCTGATGCAAACCCCGAGACGTGCCATTCATCATAATTGAATACCAAGGTGACGTAATACAATTCCTAATTAATGCGCAAACAGAAGGAGAAAACCCAAAAGCTGCTAATACATGCAAGAGAAACTCCCACTCCACCCTATCATAAGCCTTAGCCATATCAAGTTTCAAAATAACATTACCACCTGTAGCCTTCTTATTAAGAGAATTCACCATTTCTTGCGTAAGGCTAATATTATCGAAGATACTCCTACCTGGAATAAACGCGCACTGCTCGAAGGAGATCAAAGAGGACAATAAAGGCGCAATCCTCGCCACCAAGACCTTAGTGCAAATTTTGTAAAACACTAAACATAAGCTGATAGGCCAAAACTTATCAAAACCCGTTCGCTGAGCCATTTTTGGAATAAGCATTACAAAAGATGCCGTAAAGAATCTGGGCAATAGAACTCCTCGAAAAAATTCCTGGACAGCGTCGACCACCTCAGAATGACCAATATCCCAATATGCACGATAAAAGCCTAACCCAAAACCATCAGGCCCCAGACTACTCTTTATGGGAATACTGAAAACAAGCTTCTTTCACCTTTTCTTCTGTGGGCAACGAACCAAGTCTGGCATTATCTTCATCCAAAATCTCATTAACCACTAAAGGTCCCAAGTCTAGTAACACTACATGAGCAGACTATCCCAAGAAGTGCATGAAATATTGCACGGCTCCATCATGAATTTCTTGAAGTGATTTTAACGTAGAACCACTCGTAAGCCTCGTCTTCATGATCCTTGCCTGCTTACGTTTATTGAGGATAGCATGAAAATACTGAGAGTTTTTATCACCCTATCCCAACCATTTAATTTTAGCACATTGAGCTAGCCGTAGCTCTTCACGTTGAACCCAGGTATCCAACTCCAGTTTTGAGGCTAACAGGTCAATCTCTACCTTTTTTTCATACCAAATCTACAACTTCTCTTCCAGCCGTTCAATACAGTTCTCCAACTCTTGAATGTGCCCACTTGTCTAGCCAAAAACAGACTTATTCCAACCTTTTAGAGCTTGTTTCACCCTTTTTAATTTTGCTACAAGTAACCTGAAACCACTACCATCATCAGGTTGTTCCTAAGCCTCACACACACATATAGTAAAATCAACATGATCCACCCACATTTGCTGAAATCCGAATGGTGCTGGCCCATACACTTCAACATTCCTTTCCAGAGAAATGACCATAGGAGCATGATTAGATGATGTACGAGGCAGATATCCCATTATTGAATCCGGAAAGACATCCAAGAAATTTTGATCAACCAAAGAATGATCCAAAAGAGCCCAACTACGAGACCGATCGGCATGCCCATTGCACCAAGAAAAACTCTTACCCAAGAATTTTAGTTCCGGTAATCCGCAAGTGTGTATGCAAGAGTTAAACTCCTCCATAGCTACCACCGAACATGGCCGACCACCATGCCTCTTCCCATCAGATGCAATAATATTAAAATCCCCTGTGATTAACCAGGGATCAATTGAGTTACTCTCCTTGGTAAGGTCTACCCATAGAACACGTCGTTGGTCAAAAGAGCACTTTGCATAGACAAACGAGATTTTACACTTCATCAAGCCTTCAGTCACAAGCACAGTAATTTGTTGATTACCACAGCTCACCATACTGACATTAACATGATTCATCCATAAGATCCATAGTTTTCCTTCCCAAGCACCATTCGAGAACCCAAAAATCAAAACCTAGCATCTTCTAAACATCATCCAATTGTTCATCACATAAGAAAGGCTCCGTTATCGCAACAACTTGCACAAGCTTTTTCAACCTACTCCGAGACGTTCGTACCCCTCTAACATTCCTGTACATAATTGGACTAGTCATAAATTTAGTTTAGATGACTGGGTAATCACTCATTTACTGCTACGAACTTTCTTTGCTACATCCTCAGCCTTTTCCTTCACATGATCAGGCATTTCAGAATTAGAAAAAACATCCTTATGCGGCACCATTTTTTCATCCACTAGTTTCGTATCAGATAAACTAGCCAACGAAACAGCCATCTCACTACCATCCCCATACAGTGCACTCTCAGGGGCTTGCCAAGGACCAGTCCCCCTTGGATATCTGCTGAGTGATTCACCACTATGGAAGCAAGAGCCTCCTGAGACACAACCACAGAATTCGATCTCAGCACTTCTCCTAAACTCTGTACGTTTACCTCCGTAGGGACAGAGGAACCCACCTCCAGACTCTCTATAACAGACGCCATCTCAGTAGGCAACATTTGGACCTCTTCAGAATCCTTACTCAATTCCACTGCTTGCGGAACCAATTCCACCGAATCAGAATTCTGCACTACCATCACCTTAGGAACCACTGGACTCATCACCTCAAGAACAGAGGATATGACTTCCGTATGGACTTGTAACTCCACATCCGAAGCCTTTTCCTCAGAACCAGTACCAGTCAAATCCACCAACTGTAAATTATCCACTCCATCACCTTCCTCATCAACTATAGGCTGATCAACATTACCTAGCACCAACACATCCGAACTCTTATTATCTGTACCCATGTCCACCACATCTTTGAACTCTGATTTTGAACCCGAGGGATCCGAAGCTTTCAACTATTTCGGCACTTCACTAAACTCAAGTCTAACATATTACTTCTCTTTCTCCTTCCTTAAACTACTTTTCTTGCAAGTTTTCAAATTGTGGCCTTGGATTTTACACTTGGTGCAAAACGCTGGCATAGTTTCATACACTACCTCCTGCATACAACTCGTAGGACACGATGGTGCACCAATCCAAAATGATAATAATGGTGGTTTAGCAACATCCAGTTCTAAACAAACCCTTTCCCCTTCTGTTCTCGTAGCACACCGCGTAGAATTATCACTCCTTATATACTTCCCCATAGGCGCAGTAAGACTTTTTAGGATTGAAGGATGATAGAAATTAGGAGCCAAACCTGGAAGGAAAACCCAAATTGGAACCACCGACGGCTCCTCTTCTTCAGAAAACTCTGGAGTCCAGTGAAAAGGCCAATATGCCACTCCGTTAATGTCACAAACTTCTCTAGAGAAAAGCCTTATTGAAATCCTCCTCCGACGTTAATCGGACAAAAACATTACGTGGCTTTCTCATGGCTGAAACCACTGCAATACCAGTTAGACCCCATATGTTTTTAACAAATAATTTGATTGCATCCAAAGATGGCCTCTGCCTAAGAAACTTCAGCACCAACAAGAACTGAAACGGTTCTGCAGACTTCACGATTTCCTCCTTCGAAAACAAAAAAAACACTTCTCCGTCCATAGTTTTAGGAGCCCTAGATGGCAGAACCACATCAGGGATCGGATGAGGGACAGCAGATAGGAGATATGCAAATGATCGAGTGTTGGCCGCCGTCATGGAACCACCAGAGCCCCCCGCAGCAGCCATGCAAAGATACACGTAAAAACCCTAGCAGAGCAAAATTGCCTGCCACATCAACAAGGTTGAAAAAATCCCGATCTAAACAATCTCTTGTGAGAAAGAACTCAAGATTTGTAGCCGAATACAGAAATTTAAGGAAAAGTCTTCTTGCAAGCAAGTTTAAGCACCAAATTGTGCACCGATGCTGACATGTAAAGCATTCAATTAATAAAAAAAATGCAAATTGAAGACAAAAATGATTTTCGTAAGATAGAGGACCTTTTTCTTCTCTCAATTTTTTTTCTTTTCAATAATAAAAAAATCATATTAACATGGGTATGCGGTTTGGTGCCCCAAACTGCTTATACCTAGGAAGACTCTTATTTTAAAGAAAGAAAAATGATACATATAAACTTCAAATGCACAACTCTCGTGCAAGTTATTTATAAAAAAATGAACCATATTATAGAAAAGTGTGAAAATTCACTTTTTTTAAGGGAGCCCACATTTTTACAAAATACTTGTATAAGGCTTGTAGATTTAGAAGTTATACTTAACAATATTCAAGAAAAAATTGCTTGAACACGTCCTTTTTTATGTATTTTTTTTATTATTATCATTCTCTCAACATCTCTTAACATGATATCAAATAATTACTCAATAATTAACATTTAATAAAGACAATGATACACTTGTAAAGATTCATAATCAATCAAAGCAAACATGTCAATTAATGAAAAATGAAATTCAATCTTATAAAAGTATCAATCATGTAATGTAGAGTTTTAAAAGAATTGTAAGGGAGGTTTAGGTTAATTACTTTTTATGTAATAAATAATTTCTATTCATTTGGCCATGATTGGATTGAGAAGTGATCTCAACTCATCTCATTATTATAATTTTTTCAAATTCTCACGCAAAATATAATATACAATTCAACTTTTTCAAATTTTAAAACAATAATAATATTAAAAAATAATATTGTAACAATATTTTATTTAACTCATCTAAACTCATATCATCTAAACTCACTATCCAACTACAATCTTTTTTCATTTTGTTTTATAATTTTATATAAAATAAAACATGTTTTAATAAAATGATGTAAAAAATAATTTTATTTTCAATGGAAGGTATTTTAAAAATCGTTAAAAATCTATTTATTTTAATTCTTATTTATTAATAATAGAAAAAATTCGTATTTTTTCTTAATGCATAAAATTTTTTTTTGTAACCAACGATTCGTACTATTGAAGAAGTGATTTACGAAGGTTTAAGAGTTTTCTCTAAGCATTTACGAAGAAGTCATTTGTTAAAAAATGCAGTATTTTACATGTAAACCAAGCTTGGAGATCGAAAGATCGAAAAATGCAGTATTTTTATTTTCAGACGCTGCTACACTTATCGAGGAAAGTAACCAAAAGTTCCTCGAATTTTTTTTTAAACATTTTTTAAACTTCTTAAACATTTTAAAAAAATTTTACAAACTCATTAAAAAAAAATTTCTTACCTATTAAGTAAAAAAGAAAATGGTGAATTTTTTCGGTCATATTCCTCTATGGAAATATCATTTCCCTTTTCTTTTCTATTCACAAATATGGATAATGCTAGATCCACCGCGGGCTTCCGCTAGGCTCTAGCATGTGTTTTTTTCTTAGTTCTTTTTTTTTTATATATATACATTGTTTTTTAATAATGCCGTAAATTTTTTAATGATGTTGTAAATTTTGTAATGAAATATTTTTTAATTATGTTGTAATTTTTTTAAAAAAATATTTAAAAGTATTAAAAAAATCTATATAACACAAGAACTAAAAAAAAAAATGAAAAAACACATGCTAGAGCCTAGCAGGAGCTTCTAGCAGGAGCCCCAACAGTGGCTCTAGCATTATCCATTCAAATATATGTATAGCATAAACGCCAATCTTTTCGACATCCATGAGGTCAAATCTTTTTTGTTTCTTTTTCTAATCAAGCACACTGTCTCATTTGTTTTTACAACACATATCATCTCATCTCATCTAATCAGTACAACTCTTTTAAATTCTTACATAAAATAAAATAAAAAACTTAACTTTTTAAAATCTCAAAATAATAATAATATTAAAAAAATATATTCTAACAATATTTTATTCAATTTTTAATTTTTATCTCAATTTATCTCATATCATCTATAAAAACAAACGAGGCTCCAGTAATGGAGGGTTCTGAGAATACTCTACTACTATTCATTATTTTATTATTACTTTTCACTACTTTTTAATATTATTCACTACTATTCAATATTTTATCATTACTTTTTCACTACTGTTCACGAAATATCTGAGGTCACCTCAGTATCTAATTGTAACCTTAATATTAACAAGAAATGAGAATAAAAACATAGTATTTTAAGGTTGATTCTTTCCATTGACAATATACAAAAATACATCCGGGTAAAATATCTAGGAGTATACAACCAAAAGCTAAATTGGTCCTTGTCCATTGCGCACATCGATTTTGTGTTCAATGAATTTTTCTAACACTCCAATCGTCACAAAGTTGTAGATTTTGATGGGTGTCATCCATGATTGAAATGATTTGTCAATCCGCATTTTCTATTACTGTAATGACTTGTTGCGCATCTCCCTCCGAAATGAGAGATTTTAGTTGAAGAGAGTTTGCTAGCTGTGATTCTAGAAAGGTGGTAGATACTTCAACTATGACTGAAATTGTGGAAAGGATTTTGAAGTCCATATTGTTAAGATCATACCTTGCGAATTGCAACAAACTACCGATGATGTGGAGAATGAGCATCTTATTGCTGCATCAAAGGAAATACTCCAGTAGTTTAGTGGAGGTGGTGACCAGTTAAGGAGTTTTCCAATTGAGCACTAGCTTTCTTTAAAGACAGCACAATATGATTATGAATAATTTTGTTTCGATTCTTCAAAGCTGCCAGATAAGGTTGAATATTAAGACAACAAGAATGTGAAAGTGATATATCTCTAGGCCATTTAATCCAAAGACTGGCACTGGACTGATTATCAATAATACCCAATCTGTTATATATTAAGTTGATCGGCAGGGATATGAGATTTAATGGCCAGTTACTTTGGCTCCAAAGTATCCGAGTGAAGGGGAATTCTATGGAAAGGGAGAATAGAAATTCTTCTTCTACATTACATAGAGGACAGCGCATACTTTCAGGTTGAATAGTTGGAAGAAAACTGTTGAGCCTTGCCCGAGTAGGGAGAATGTTCTAAACGATTTTCCAGAGAAACAACTTATGTCTATCATGGATTTTCAATTTCCAGTTTCTTCATTGCGGGACTTGGGAAGTTTTGTAAGGGAGTTCTGGATACATTTGTCACAACGTGGTATGCTGTTTTCACAGAAAAATTTTCACAGTTGTTTGGAGACCATATCAAAGGGTCTTGCCTTTGAAGGTTTTGGGAAAGACGAATTTTTTGGATTTCTGTCATGCTTTCTTGGTCAAAAAGAGATTTTAATTTTTGGATGTCCCATGCTCGAGGAGTTTGTGTGATTAAATCCGAGACCTTTAAAAAGGGGAAGATCTCATCCATTTGCTAGAGTAGATTAGGCTTAAAACTATCCAGAGTAAGAATCCAAGATTCTGACCAAATATTAACAGATTGAACATTGAAATTTTGATAGCATCTACCTTTTGAGAGTAGCCCTCTTGTCTTTAGAATGCCCCTCCATGACCAAGAGTCTGATGGTTTAGATAAAACAGTTGAGAAACTTGAAGAGTTGAGATATATCGATAAAAGTAGTGAGTGCTAGATACCTGTATCTGCTTGACTCATTGCCCAACCTATTTTTGCTAGCAAGCAAGGCTATGTTAAATTTTCCATTGTCCTCAAGCCAAGTCCGCCTAAGGTTTTGGGTTGAGAGATAGACTTCCATGACTTCAAGGTCAGATTTTATTTTCAATTATCACAGAAGCCCCACCCGAAGTTTTTAAACCGAGTATCTAGTAATTTGCAAACTGATTTTGGTAACACGAAATAAGACATTTGATATGAAGGAATGGTGCTTGCCACAATTCTGGTTAACAAGGTTCGTCCAACTTATGATAGCAGTTTAGACTTCCAACCTTCCAACCCTTTATTGATTTTTTCTTGCAGTTCTTGATAGGACTCTTTTTTTGCTCTGCTAAAAGTAGTTGGAAGTACGAGATATTTCATTCTCGAAGATGAAATTTTTTAGGGTATAATCCCACTAATTAGTAATTGCTACTTGAGCTATTGGGTTGGTATTGTGAGTGATGAATATTGAGGACTTGTTGTGATTAATCCTGATATTTTCCATGCATTCTGAAATTTCTTGGGCATACCTTGCATTGGGTTTGCCGAAAGTGATGAGATTATGAGCAAATAACAAGTGTGAAATTGAGGGACCATTTTTATTTAAGCAAATCCTTGCAAAAGTTCCTCGTATTCAAGCCATCCATTCTACACAAAACAACTAGCAATTTTTTAATGGTATGGCTCCTAGTCACCATGTACCATGAATGTAAAGTATGAGTCTTATTTAGTTGGTGAGGAGAGGAGGAGTTAGAAGGCTGGAGCTTGGAGTTGGCAACAGAGAGAAGGTGTGGGCCACTGCTAAACCAGTCGACAAAATGCTGAAAATAAATGAGATAATAAAATCAAAATAGGTGAAAATATCCGATTTTATCTCCTTGTATAGAACTAACGGTGGGGTAGGAAATCAAGTTCTCGAATTCCCTCATGGATACGCAGCTAGGAAAGACCAATAATTGGAGTCTTATAAGAACAGGGTAGAGGATAAGGTCATAGCTTCAAAACCTACCAAGTACATGGGTAATATAATAAAAAAAACAATTTAGAAATTGGGTAATAAGTTTGAGTTTAATCTCCCCTACTGATCCCATCTGGGATAATCTCTAACTTTTTTTTTTAAATGATTTCATAATTGTGAGGGACATGTTTGGGTGCATTCATCTCGGGCAATGAATTAGTTGCCTGCTGAAATTTGACCAGTTCGAACACATTAGCCTCAATCTACCACACAAACGCAACAACAACAAATGCAGAAACAGACACCACAACAACAAACAAAGGAAGAGTCCGCACCACTCAACTCTCTCTCTCTCTCTCTCTTCAATGGCCCAGTTGGACCAAAATTTTAAACATAGGGACATGCCCACACACATTGCATGTGAAATAACATTTAGTTTGAGGCAATGGTGGTGATTAATGACTTAATGGCAAGAGCTCGCACGGGAGCTTTGGAATATGCTTTAACAAGCCCCAAATACATTGAATAACAAAATTAATAGTGAAAATCAGAGGTAAAGTGTGGGGCTAACTTGGAGGCTCGGGAGAGGTGTCTCAGGGGGATATGCGTGGCAGCGACACTTGCTGTTGTTCACAAATTGCCGAGGCCAGAGAGAGAGAGAGAAAGAGAGAGAGAGAGAGCCTGTGCATGGCAACAACACCTGCTTTTGTTCACAAATTGCTGAGACCAGAGAGAGAGAGAGTGTGTGTGTGTGTGAGAGAGAGAAGTTAGTGTGGGAGAGAGGCAACAGAGAGGGAGAGAGAAGTATCCTCACCGCAAAAGGCGTGATGCAGAGAAATAAAATAAAAAATAAAGCCACGTGCACGTTTGAGTAGTAGAGCTGTGGTAAGTGGGTGGCAAGTCGAATTGTATTCATGTTGTGTCAAGTCGTATATATTATAAGATATGGATCAACTCGAATACGATCTGTTAAATTTAACGGATCAAATTTCTAAGTCCTAAGAAAACTCATTGAAATAATGGGTTGACACGACACAATCCGTTTTGACCCGTTATGAATTAATTAAAAATATATTAAAGTTATGCTTAGGGGCAAAGATGAGAAATCTCATATCATCTCTATCTCATCTCATCATTACATCTTTTTCAAATCTCTATACAAAATATAATAAACAATTCAGTTTTTTTAAATTCTAACTTAACTTTTTCAAATCCCAAAATAATAATAATATTAAAAAATAATATTTTAAAATTTTATCTTAACACTATTCATAAATAATTTAGAAATTCTCATCTTATCTAATCTACAAGCATAACCTAACACGACATGATTGATTTTGACCCGTTTATACAAATGGATGAAATTGACCCAAATAATCCAATTGACCTGTTTAACATAATTTCACATAAAATTTGAAATCACAATATCTTTAAAAAATATCAAACTAACTACATAAGTCTAAAATTATAGTCCAAACAATAATGATAACAAAATTACAATCCATAGGAAGTGTGGGAGGTGATCGTGACTTGTAAGAACTGACTCAACTGAAAACAAAGAGAGAGAGAGTTTGGAAATACGAAATATGATTGAAGTATTTTTAGTCTTAGGTTAAAAAGGATCTATTGTAATTTTGAGTAAAAAACTTTTAACGGGTCTAAATGGGTTACTAAAGGGTAAAGCGGGTTGACCCGTTAGTGACCCGTTAATGAATCTTGTCTTAATGAGTCAACCTGTTTTGACCTGAATCCGTTAACATCAAACCAAAATCTGCTAATTTCGTGTTGTATTTGTGTTAAGTTAATGGACTCGTATCACATATTGTCACCCTTAGGTCACTGGTAACCATCAGTAAGGGTATCATTGCCTTTTTAAAATTTTGAATTTTTTCTTTTTTTTTTTTTAAAAAAAATGTTAATAGAAATTTAAAAAATGTTAAAAAAAAATGCACTCTCAGGACAAAAATTCGTACTCCTCAATACAAAAATTCAGTAAGGCTCTCGATGTCCCTAGCACCACCCTTTTAATAAAATAGGAATAATGTGTATTCGGTACTCTTGTCATATTAAATTATGAATATTTAATTATATAGATTAAATCAAACACAACCTACTTAACTAAATCGACAAGAAATTAAAATTTTAGTAAGACTCGTATAAATAACGGATGGCACAAAATACCTGCAAAACCCATTTAAAAATCAATTAGAATTGAATTAAAATGACACTACCCGTTTTGTACAAATAAGTTCAATTGACTCATATAACCCGTTTGACGAAATTGACATAATTTCATATGAAAATTAATATCTATAAATTTTTGTATCCACAATATAGTTAATATATCCAAGAAACGTGACTATATACCAACAAAAATGTCAAGATTTTTAAAATATTAACCAATAATAATATCAATTTTACAATCCCAAGTTCCCAACAATAAGTAAGCTTCAAATAAAATTTAAATGGGTTTTGTGGGTTGGTTACAGTTTAAGAAGGCTGACTCGTTTATTAATCATGTATTATCATATTGATTTATTTTAACCCAACACATTTATATCAAAATTAAAACCATTTATATGTTGAATTCATGTTAATTGCGGTTGGCTGGAGAGCTGTTATTCCTGGATACTTCACTACCATTTACTGCTGAGAAGAGTTACAAATGCTTGTGTATCCTGGCTGGATTATTTCACATACAATGATGTCTCTCTTATTTTAGGAATATTTTTTCGATTACATATTTATATCAAAATTAAAACCATTTATTTTAACCCAACACATTTATATCAAAATTAAAACCATTTATATGTTGTATTCATGTTAATTGCGGTTGGCTAGAGAGCTGTTATTCTTGGATACTTCACTGCCATTTACTGCTGAGAAGAGTTACAAATGCTTGTGAGATTGTGTATCTTGGCTGGATTATTTCACATACAATGATGTCTCTCCTATTTTAGGAATATTTTTTCGATTACATTTTTTTTTGGGTTTTGTTATTCATCCTCCCCACACTCCACACTCCACACTTTTTAATATTTTTAAAAAAAAAATTTTGAATTTATTTTTTTAAAACTATTTATAATTTTTTATTCACTATTCATATAAAAATATATTTGATAAAAAAAATTAAAAAAAAATGGAATGTGGAGTGTGATGTGAATAATAGGAAGTTGAGTAGAATTTTTGTTTTTTTTTTATGAAGAGCCGAGAAACACCTGTCTAGTGCCTCGTCCCAATTTTATTGATATGTCCTCTATTGTGGCAGAGGAAAACCATAGTTACTAACCGACACCTGATGGTTACAATTACAATCGAATTCCGAAACCGGGGGAAAAAAACGCATTAGGAAACAAAGCGCCTAATCAAACTAGACCGACACCTGTCCAATAGTTGTCCTCGGCAAACAACCAACCCATCCATAGCAGTTCTTGACCTTGGTCTTTGAGCTTTGTCAAAATTCTGGAAAGGTTCCATCCATTAACACTACCATCTTCGGTTTAATTTTTTTATCAACTCCTTTAGCCGTCCCTTAGACGTTCCGATCCCCCTAATGTTAGAAACAAATATTGAACCTATCATATAGAGAATCTTGTGACTCACTTGAGCACCCTCTTGGAGCTCCTGACTTTCTCAAAATGCCGTTTATGGTATTTTTGCTTCCCTACGTCACCTTCTGTTTCCGTGTGATACTCTTTGTCCTGCGCAAAAACCTCAGCATGAAGATCAGGTTCTGGGTCCGACATCGACCCTTCTTCCAAAAAGAAATCACCCTCCTGCAACTGTTCTTCCTCCCTCTGTTCTGTTAGCTTATCTTGATCCAAATCATCTGCACCCTCCAGCCTATCTATATCCGCCTCTGTTTCCTGCCATGGTTGAAAATAATTCTGTTTCACCTCTTTTTTCCCTGGTGAGCCCTTATTCTTCCTTTCCTCGCCAGATTGTTCATTCATATTAACCTCAATGTTTTCTTTATCCACTTCCAGCTTTTCTATCAACAAAGGTGATGAAGATTCCCCTGTTTCTAGATTTACAGCACGCTCACTACTTTCGTTTTCTTTATCCACTTCCAGCTCTTCTATCAACAAAGTTGATGAAGATTCCCGTTTCTAGATTTACAGCCCAATCACTACTTTCTGAATTTTCTTTTCCCACAGTCACAAGAGATATAGTTTTATCTTTCGGCTCTTCCACCACAATCTGCTTTTGCCGAACCCATACTTTCTTTTCAATCTTCTTTTTTCCAGCACGGCAAGTCCGCATGTTATGCCCCTGAATTTTTCATGTAGAGCAGAACGCGGGTAGAGTTTCATATATTATTTCTTGCTTACGGCTAGACCCCATCCCAGGAGTCTCTATCCAAAAGTGAGTTAGAGGATCCTTGGCAGCATCCATCTCCACACAGATATGGGCACCATCGATGCGAGTCGCACAACGCGTGGGATTATCACGCCTTATAAATCTACCTATCGGAGCTGTAAATATTTTTAAGAAAGATTCATGGTAATAGTTTGGAGACAAACCTGGCAAGACTATCCATACCGGGACGATTGATGGTTCTTCTTCTTCTTTAAATTCTGGTGTCCAGTGAAATGGACGGTATGGAACCCCATCAATGTCGCAAGCTTCTCTTGACAGCGCCTTCATGCAATCTTCCTCCGAGTTCATGCGTATAAAAACATTCCGAGGATGCATCATTGTCGAAACAACCGGAGTTCCCTCAAGACTCCAGCGATTACGGATGAAAATCCGAACGACATCCAAAGAGGGACGCTTCCGAAGGAATTTCAAAACAATAGAGAACCTAAAGGGTTCTGCAGAACGATGTATTTCCTCCTTTGAGAATTGAAAAAATATTTCTCCATCCTTATTTTTCGGCACTCTGTGTGACACAGCCAACTCAGGAAGAGGTTAGGGCACAATCGATACAAGATCCACGAACAATCTTCGTCCTGTGTTTCCAGCAGCTGCCATGCAGCTTTTTGTGACGAGAAGGCTCAAGAAGAGCTTTCAAGAATAGCCATTATTCTTGGAGCTTTTCGATTACATATTGTACATCAAGTACAATTAAGTTGCATAAAAGCAAATCTCAAAGAAACATCATATCTTGAAGAGTTCTCACAACATGAGTGAGACTGACACAAGCATTACCAGAAAACCAGCAAATATAAATCACCAACAAATCCAAATATTCCACATACGCATTAGTATATGCCACAATAGAGTGAAGAAGAAAGGAGTCTTTCTCATTTGTGAAGGCCACGACGTTGGGGAATAGCAAGTAGATGTTTGGCTCTAGGAACTGTAAGGCCAAACTCCTCATTCATGTCCAACTCAATTGCTAGCATGTTATTAGGAAGCTCTCAATCAAAGCAATGAATAAGCTGGGCCACCACCAGCCGAACCACGGTTAGACCCAACTGTAACCCCAGGCAGCCTTTTCTCCAGGAGCCGAATGGGAGAAGTTGGAAGTCACGTCCCTGGAGATCAATGCTACTCTCGACAAACCTTTCCAAGAAGAACTTCTCAACATCATTCCAAACACTTGGGTCTCACCCAATTGCCCATACATTTACTATCAACCTAGACTTCTTGGGGATGTGGAAGCCTTGGATAGTGATGTCCTCTGTGGCCTCATGAGGTATCAGTAGAGGTGCTACTGGATGTAGCCTCATGGTTTCCTTTACAACTATGTCCAAGTATTCCAGCCTATCCAAATCTGATTCCTCTACCATCCTTTCCAAGCCCACTACATCTTCTAGCTCCTTTTGAAGTTTCTTCATTACCCATGGATGCTTGATAACTTCTGAATTTGCCAACTCAATTGATGTTGCAGTAGTGTCCATTGATCCTAGAAGCATATCCTGCAACAAAATCATTGTCAAGAAATAAGTGATGAACAACAAATTTGAATCAAAGAGTATACAAGTTCAACGAGTGATTACCAAGATTATGGCCTTAATATTGGACCGTTCAACAGTACGGTACTCAGAGTCTTCAGATCCCATGAAGTTCAGCATGACAACGACAAAGTCCTTAATCTTATTTTCATCTTTAAATTGGACATGATCGTCGATAATTTTCTCCAAAAAGCTATCAAATCTCTTACTAATTGCCTTCATGCGCGCGTCAGCCCCTGAAGGTCAAGGAGACCAACATAAGGAATGTAGTCACCAAGGTTAGGAGTAGCACCTAGATGCTTAGCCTATTCAATTACAGCCTTGAATCCCCTCTCATCAAGATCCTTATCCATATACTTCTTCCCAAACACCATATGACAACTCATATCCATGCTGAGGGATGAGATTTTGGCACTAAGATCGACAACAATACAATCATAGGCAGCCTTTTCAATAAACTTCACCAGAAGGCAAGCTTTTCTTTTCCTCATGGATTTGAAAGAATTGATTTTGACGTTGCCAAGCAATTCAATGGTGCACATCTTGCGAATGTTGCACCAATAAGGATCATAACGAGAAAAGGTCAAGCCTTTTTGCTCATAAGAGATGTGCTTTGCAGCCTCAATAGATGGTCTGCTAGCAAACACAAGGTCACAAGTTTTAAGAAACAGCCCAGCAACTTGGGGAATGGAGACAACAATGGTGGGCACAATGCCTAAGCGCAAGTGCATGATGGGGCCATATTTTTGTGCTAGTCGATGAAGATCTTCATGTGGAAATTCCCCAAAAATATGAAGATTTCCCAAGATAGGCAAGCCTCTTGGACCAGGAGGTAGTTTCTTAGTCTTGTTCATGCTTCTCCATGCCCATTCTAATAGGAGATAAGCAAGAATATCCAACACAAGTATCACCCACGTCCAAGCCATAATAGGCATGTTTCACTCAGATGTTGTTATGGCTACAATATTTGAGTATTTATCCATGAAATGGGAATGGCATAAAAGATTAGAGAGGTTTGGATACAGAAAGCTTTTTTAATTCATCTCATCTCATTATTACAACTTTCCTAAATTACCACACAAAATACAATAAACAAATCAATTTTTTCAAATCCCAAAACAAATAATTATATTCTAATTATATTTTATTCAACTTTTAACTTTCATATCAATTTATCTCATCTCGACTCACTATCCAAACCTCTCATATTCATCCTTCTCTAGTTACTCCCTCTTACTGTCTTTTTTAAGGGGGAAAAGAGAGAGAGAGAGCATAAATAAGTCTAATCTCAAGATGTGCTCATTAGTTCAACCTAAAAATTTAAACATATGAGTGAAGAGATGGAAAATATTAACATAAAAGAATACAAATGGTGTATGCTTCGAAAAGATATGTAGAACAATTAAAAGGAAACATAAGGCTTCTTCAAGAAAACAATAATAGCTGGAAATGGGAAAGACAAGAATGCATGGGACATTAGAATGGCAAATGA
This sequence comes from Cyclocarya paliurus, assembly GCA_029856935.1. NCBI lineage: Eukaryota > Viridiplantae > Streptophyta > Magnoliopsida > Fagales > Juglandaceae > Cyclocarya > Cyclocarya paliurus. The sequence goes on from CM056950.1 coordinate 10,325,459, forward strand.
TAACATCGATCAAAAGATAAGCCATTGTATAACAATGAAGTTTCAAGAAATGGCTTAAAATAATGGAGGCCTCTTTGATGTAAACATGGTGAATGATGATTGGAATTTCACGGAGAATGTGATCTAGAATTATGGGATAAATAACAGAAATTAGGGTTGGAATTTGGCTTTTGAATGAAAAGAAAAAAACAAAGAAAGATGGGTGTTAAGAAAAAAGGTTAATTTTTAAATAGATAGCTCATAAATTTAGAGCTACGCTATATACTACACTTTTGTCCTACTTCTATAGAACTATGTTGATGCGTTATTATTATCAATATCGAACTATTTCTTATATATCACTGATAATGAATTAGAGTGTAAGTACGACTTGTACTTTTTTATAGAACATCACAACACAACAATATGCAATCTAGTTGGCTTGGTGAAAATACAAATCTCTTTCATTATGGTTGGCACACCATAAGAAGTCTTTTGAAGGAATCATGTTATAATATAAAGAATAATCTTATGTCCTATACATTCTCTTTGAAAAATAATGTGGTATACTTTTAAAGAAATAATTTTTTTCATGTAAATCTTATATTTATCTATTTAAAAAAAAAGAGTGTATGAGATTTACACATTCTAGAACTGTAAATATAATTTTTCTAGTATGAATGAACCATGTCATTTCCATCCCATTTAATGCAATGGGACAAAAAAAAAAAAAAAAAAAAACCTCAATCAAGTAGTGCTCAACCTCCAATATCAAATCACGGAAGAAAAGAAAAAAAAAATCTCAAAAAAAAAAAATTTGCAACAAAAAAGACAACCACTAGGAAAAGTCGTCATTTCCATCCCAGATAACACGCGAAATCATTTCGTGCTTACGAGTAAAAAAATGCTTGATTTCAACATGTAAGCAAGAATAAAAAGCACCTCTAAGAAAAAGTCGTCATTTCCATCTCAGATAATCCAAGAAGAAATTAAAATGATACCTGCCCAGTTTAGACCTCCAAGAGAGAGAAATTAAAAGAGGATGCTCTTGTTCCCTACAATAAACAAAGGTATAAAATAAAAGTTCAAGCCGAGAATGTCTAGAAGGAACCAATCAGTTACAGGTTGGGGTGTCGTGACAAATAGAGATTTCTGGATCCTCAAGAAGTATAAAAGTTGAGATCGATATATATGAAGAGTACGCAATTTGTAGGGAAGAAGACTTGTCCAACAATGCAATATATTGTGAACGTCAAACTTGGGTCGGGACCACGTCAAGAGTGGTTACCGACTATTTGGAAAAAAGAGAAAAAAAAGAAAAAAAGAAAGATAGGAAATTCCATTTCTTTCTATATCTTTGATTCACGTGTTAACGGACTTCTTGACATAAAGACAACAGTATTTAATGGCTTCGTACAATTATAGAGCAAATTTCTTCCACATGTTAAAATGGAACCCAGGCCGCCGCACTCCAAATATCTTTGTATTCTGCACCATACAGAGGCTTATAAGAAATCAAGATTCGAAGCAGCAAAATCCTCACAAGGACATTGATGTTGTTCGATCAGATTGTGTGTAAGCAAATGACCGGTGGGTCCATCTATCCTTGGACATGCAGCAGGTTATGAAAAATGCCATGGACTCCGATTTTGAATGGAGTAACCTTTGTCAAATTGGGGACAAAAATGGGGAGTGGAAGGAGCATTGGAGGAGCTGAGCAGATTGAGGGGGAGCAAATTGACTTTTGTTGTTTTGGAATTAAGGGGGAGAATTGAATTTTGATTTTAATTGGATTTGTAACAATTACATTAGAAACTTTTTGATTTGTGGTTGATTTAATCTAGTTTTTTTTTTTTTTTTGCTGGAAATGTGTTTAGACTTTGAAACTGTGTTGAATTCATTTCAGCCACTGTTCTATGTTAGTACTTGTGTGCTCCAGAGTACTTTTTGCTTTTTTGTTTGCTGTGGGATTTTCATGTTATGTTTTTTTTCAGATTCAAGTCACATTCAACAAATGTTTAGTTTTGGCATAAATCCGCCAAAGGGAGAGATTGAAGATGTAAATTTCAAGAGTTTGGCTAGGATATTTAAGTGACTAAGATGATAATATCATCTTTAGTTTGAATTTGTAAGTTGTTGAATGTAAAATATTTTGAATTTATCTGGAGTATGTAATTTAGTGTTTTAGATAAGTCAAAACAGGTAAATTCAAGTTTCAAGGTCTTTATCTTATATAGTGAGGATTTAAATTTGAAATCACCACAATGTGGGAAGATAAGTTCCAATTATCACCAAACTGTTAGCAAAATCATTGCAACAAATTTCGTGCATTAATAGAATTTCACGGACTTGAAAACGGATTCCAAAAAGGTATTTAAGTCTATCCTATTAATTAGGAAAGGCAGAGATTCAATGGGCGAGCTATTGGAGAGCAATTTCTGAGTGGTTATTTTTGGTGAGAAAATTTTCTTGAGCATTTTCATAATTTTTCTCTGAAAGTGTGTGATCGTGATTCAAGGTAAACATAGTGTGATCGTTTCAGCCGTTGGAGTTCCAGTAGAGAAGTCAAGATTTGGAGATCGTAAGAAGTATTGGCTGCTATTGTGGTAGAGACAAACGTGTTTTTTGTCTGTTCAAGTAAGAGTGTCAATTGAAAAATATTTTGTAATTGAAATTTACTTGTAACAAATTTTCAAATAATAAAATTGATTTTTCAGGATTGGCTACCCTGTTGGGTATTTATTACATTTCAAGAGTTTTTTAAAGTGTTTCCATTCGTTACCAACCTTTGTTATGCAATTTATTTATTTTATGCTAACGTTGTCCTTATTGAATAATTGCATGGATTTTTATTAATGGTTGGGATTGGTAGATTTTTGAAAATTTTAAAGTAAATCTGAAACTCAAAAGAACACCGTATCTTGAAGAGTTTTAATATTACCATGAAATCAGAAAATATAGACGACAATAGAGTGACAAAGAAAAGAGATATTCTTTCTCATTTGTGAAGGCGACAACGGGGAATAGCAAGTAGATGTTTAGCTCTAGGAATTGTAAGGCCAAACTCCTCGGTCATGTCCAATTCAGTTGGTAGCATGTTATTAGGAAGCTCCCAATCAAAGCAATGAACAAGTTGTGCCACCACGAGTCGAACTACGGTTAGACCCAACACGGTACTCGGAGTCTTCAGATCCCATGAAGCTCAGCATGACATCAACAAAGTCCTTAATCTTATTTTCATCTTTGGATTGGACAGGATCTTCGATAATTTTCTAAAAAAGGTTATCAAATATCTTACTAACAACCTTCATGTGTCGCCTCAGTCCCTGAAGGTCAAGGGGACCAATATAAGGAATGTAGTCACCAAGGTTAGGCGTAGCACCTAGATGCATACCCTCTTGAATTACAGCCTTGAATCCCCTCTCATCAAAATCCTTATCCATGTATTTCTTCCCAAACACCATACGACAACTCATATCTGCGCTGAGGGATGAGATCTTGGCGCTGAGATCGACAACAATACAATCACAGGCAGCCTTTTCAATAAACTTCACCAGTAGGCCAAGCTCTTCTTTCCTTATGGATTTGAAAGAATTGATTTTGAGGTTGCTAAGTAATTCAAGGGTGCACATCTTGCGAATGTTACGCCAATAAGGACCATAAGGAGAAAAGGACAAGTTATTTTGCTCATAAGACATGTGCTTTGCAGCCTCACTAGATGGTCTACTAGCAAACACAAGGTCATGCACTTTAAGAAACAGTTCAGCAAATTGGGGGGAGGAGACAACAATGGTGGGCACAAAGCCTAAGCGCAAGTGCATGATGGGGCCATATTTTTGAGCTAGTCGATGAAGATCTCGATGAGGAAATTCCCCAAACATATGAAGAGTCCCGAAGATTGGCAAGCCTCTTGGACAAGAGGTAGTTTTTTAGTCTTGTTCATCCTTTTCCATATCCATTCTCGCAGGAGATAAGCAAGCATAACCAGCACAAGTATTGTCCGCGTCCAAACCATAATAGGCATGTTTCACTCAGATATTGTTGTTATAGCTACAACATCTGAGTATTTATCCATGACATGGAAATTGCATAAAAGTGTAAAAACAAGCTTGAGTTAACTTCAATGTCCTGAATACTATAAAAAAAATTGGGGTGGCCTAATTGATGCATGATTGGGGTTTATAAAATTATAACACTAATTTCCAAATGGCATAGGCCAAGTGGATAAGCATCTCACTTAATCATGCAAAATCAGTTAAACATTATGTGTCACCATTAGGTTAAATCAAAATTAGGACGTTGATATTCAGGACTAGTTCTGCCTCGAGTTGGATAGTTTTCTTTATTATAATATCGTTTGTGTAAGTTTTTTAAGACGTTGACAAACCATTTTATAGTGCAAGAATTAGCATGGAGCCAAAAGGCCAACGCCATATTAGATATCATCTCTAATCATGGGGCCATCGTGCATGTTATATAGCACAATTTAATAAAATTAAACGTCACTTTATGATGTTGTAATCATCTTGATTATACCAATAAAGCTTCCTTGTCTTGTTCTCGTGTCTGTTCTAACCATTTTTTTTTTATAATAGCAAAAACTTTATTCATTACTCTAAAAAGGATTACAACATAGAATCAGACCAAATAACTTGGACAATACAATCAAGATAAGAACTCCACCAAATTACCAAATCATCAATATTTCATGCATGTTGAGCCATCCCATGAGCTGCTCTGTTACTTCTACTGCAGTGGATAGTACAGGTTTGGAATCTCATCATAAGTTGCTTGATTGAGAGTACTAGAGATTCATTAGATACCCACGATGCATTATCATTTTGAACTGCATTGACCATGAGCAAAGATGCACTTTCAATAACCAAATGTAATATCCCAAGAGGGAAGCATATCTAGAGACCTCTCAATATGGCTAGCAGTTCTATTTCAAGAGGATTAGTGATTGCAGTTTCTTGCTTGCAAGCTAAGAGAAGTACTGCCCCCTTTGTATCTCTAAGCACAGCTCCTACCCCGGCATTACTTTGATGGGCAAACACTACTCCCTTCACATTTAGCTTCATAATTCCTTGATTAGGAGGTACCCAATGACAAGCTCTTCTCGTTCCATTTGGCTCGTTTACTTGCGCATGATTTTTATAAGAGATCAAAGCATTTTCTGCTGCCTGCATTGCATTGAGAGCCATACCTTCATAAAGCATCTTGTTCCTTCTATTCCATAGACCCCATGCTATCAAAAAGAATTTTTTCCAACTCGCCATTTTTGCCTTGGTACTTCAACTTCATAGCTATAGGTAGCAAATTTGTGGTAAAATGCTCGCCATTGAAACCTGGACATTGATCAGACCATACTTCAGTCACTGTTTTGCATCTAAGTAGAGCAAGGGTGAGATCCTCATCCTCCTCTTTACACCACCTACAAGTAGCTTCCTCAATGACATGTCGGAGTTTAAGGTTGAACAGAGTAGGTAAACCATTTCTACAGGCCCTCCATGCAAATATCTTCACTCTATTTGGCACATTCATCTTCCACAACTTAGACCAGAATTTCCTCTGATTTTAAGCCTCAGAGCATTCCCCCCTTGAGTCATCTGTCCTGAGTGAAGTGAAAGACTTGTACCCACTCCTAACATTGTATTCCCCACTTTTATCATATTCCCAACACAAGCAATCTGCTACTGGATCTGAGCTTAATTTAATCTTGAAAACTTCTGCTGCTTGGTGTGCTGGAATTAGACATTAAATCTTAGCTACATTCCACCACTTTGTTTCTCGATCAATAAGGCTCTCAACTGTGTTGTGTTGGTCAATCAGTGTTGTTTCTGCAGGTGGAGAAATAAGGTGATGTTGTGGTAGCCAATAATCTGCCCACAAATTAATGGACTTCCCATCACCAAGTTTCCAACTACATCCTTTAACTAGCTAGGCTTTAGCTTCCCAAATCCCTCTCCAAACAAAAGAGGGATTACTTCCTATACGGGCCTCTAAAAATCTGGTTTTCGGGAAATATCTAGCTTTAAAAATCTGATGGAACAGAGAGCTCTCTTCATGCATAATTCGCCAACTTTGTTTTGCAAATAGAGCCATATTGAAAGTCTGCAAATCTTTAAATCCCATTCCACCATTTTCTTTTGGCTCGCACTTCTTCTTCCAGCTCACCCATCTAATATTTTTTTCCTCCTTCCTTTGGGCCCACCAGAAATTGGCCATCATGCTTTCTATTTCCATGCATAAAGTTGAAGGTAGTTTAAAACAACTCATAGTGTAAGTAGGAATGGATAATGCAACAGCTTTAATTAGTACTTCCTTACCCCCTTGAGACAACAATTTTTCTTTCCACCCTTGCAGCTTTGCCCATACTTTGTGCTTCAGATCTGAGAATGTCCTCCTTCTCTCTCTACCAATCATTGGAGGGAGGCCAAGGTATTTCTTGTACTACTGATGACTAAGTACCCCCCAAAAGCTAAAAAGCTCATGCTTTGTTTCCGCTAACACATTTTTACTGAAGACCATAGAAGTTTTCTCTTTATTTACTTTCTGACCTGAGGCTTGCTCATAGTCCTCGAGTAGCTTTTGAATGTGTAAGTTAGTCCTCATATCAGCCCTGCAAAAGAGAACACAATCATCTGCAAAGAGTAGATGGTTGAGGCTTGGTGCTCCTCGACAAATCCTCTGCAAAGAGTAGATGGTTGAGGCTTGGTGCTCCTCGACATATCCTCAGCCCTTCAATCTTTTTAGACCTCTTTGCTAATGTCAGGAGAGATATCAAACCTTCTGTGCATAACAAAAAAAGATAAGGGGAGAGGGGATCCCCTTGTCTCAGGCCTCAGGAAGGAAATATAGGACCCTTGGGTTCTCTATTAACTAAAACTAAAAAGAAACAGATTGTACACACAGCATCACCAAATGCACCCATTGATCCTTGAATCCCATCTTTAACATCACCATTTCAAGGAAACTCCATTCAATTCTATCATAAGTTTTGCTCATATCGAGTTTAAGAGACATGAAACTAGTTTTGCCCATTTGTTTCTGCCTTAAGAAGTGTATCATTTCATATGCCACTAGCACATTGTCAGTAATGAGTCTCCCCGAGACAAAAGCTGCTTGTGATGAAGAGATTACAGTAGATAGTATGTTTTTCAGCCTATTTGCAATCACTTTTGAAATTAGCTTGTAAAGCACATTGCATAAGCTGCTTGTTCTATAATCAGAAACTTCCTCATGCTTCTTCTTTTTAGGAATCAAGGTGATATAGGTATGATTCGCTACTACTCGAAACTGTCCAGAATTAAGAGCATGAAGAATAGCCTCAGTCACATCCACACCCATAACATCCCAGAATTTTTTGTAAAAGAGGGGAGCCATACCATCTGGACCTGGGGCTTTTAGAGGATCCATTTCATGCAAAGCTTGGCTTACTTCCTCTGCAGTATAGGTACTGGTTAGAGAGTCATTCATATCTTGACTAATTCTCCATATAAGGCCTTCCAAGAAAGGGATGTGGCCTTGTTGTTCAGTTGTTGTAAACAGATTGGAGAAATAATCAATAATAGCATTATCTCATCGATCACCAATTTGCCAATTGCCAGCTAGGTCCTTGACACCCTCGATGAGGTTCTTTTTCCTCCTTTGAGAAGCCTTATTATGAAAGAACCGTGTGTTTTTATCCCCTTCTTTCAGCCACAAAATCTTTGCTCTTTGCTTCCACATTAATTCATCCCTTTCCAACCACTTTTGTAAGTCGAGCCTGGCAGCTTTTATATCATTTTGCATACGACAGCAAGGATCTAATTGGTGGACTTTCTGTAGATGCACTCTAGCTTGCTCAATTTTCCTCTTGACATTTCCAAAACTATTTTTATTCCACATAGTAAGATATTCCCCACATAAATGAATTTTGTTCATAATTGTAGTAAAAACATTCTGGTTTGTCACTCCTGTCCAAGCTTGCTCAATAATCTTTTTGCAATCTGCATCCTCTGCCCACATGGCCTCGAACCTAAATAGCTTCTTCTTAAAACTTGGCTTGTTGACATCTTGTTCCTTTAGAATTATAGGGATATGATCAGAGTAGGGAGTAGGCTTGTGATAGACTTCAGCCATACTATGTTAAAACTGCCAATGCAGGTTAGCTAAGCAACGATCCAACCTTTCATAGATGCTATTGGGCATTCCCCTTCCATTCCACAGGTAAATTGAGTACCAATAAAGCCCAAATCCAGCAACTCACATTCAGCTATCATTTGTCAAAATTCCCTCATTTCTCCTGGTTACTCAGGATCTCATTGAAATCCCCCATAATCAACCATCCCTGATCGGTTTGACTTTTTAGAGATTTTAGTAATTTCCATGTTTCTTGTCTTTTTGAAGCTTCAGGATAACCATAGACACCAGTCAAATGCCACTTAGGAGCAACTCGATCACTACCCTCAAGGTTAGAAACCAAAGCATGTATATGAAACCGAGAATAATTAAGTATTGTAATCTGAGAACATTTATTCCAAAACAAAGCTAAACCCCCACTTCTACCTTCACAACTCACAACAAAACAACTATCAAAACCCAAACTATATTTATGTTTCTCAATAACTTTATCTATTAAACGAGTCTCTTGAAGAAATAAAACGTCGAGACCTTCTCTTCGGATTAAATCACGAAGTACTCAAATTTCCAGTGGGTTCCCAAGTCCACGGGAATTCCAACTAAAAAGAATCATTTCCTTCGACAAGGCTGCTTAACAGCCACTGTCGAGTTCATTAAGTCTCTAAGCACTCTGTCTTCCATCGCCATATCATTATTTAAGCTACTCATACTTATTTTGTTTTGTTTTTGCAAGCTTAACCGCATCAGGTTCTTGATTTTCCTTATTCCATCTACGTTTTTTTTTTCTAGAATCATTTTTTGAGAAGCAGATATGATACCTGGTGCTCGCCCTTTCTTCTTCCATGTTGATTTCTAGGCAGGACCAGAATTTTGGATTAGACATGAAAGTGCAAACACCGTCTCATGCTTCGCTTCAAGTGAGCGTGGATCATGTGCAACAGAATTTGTTGTCTTGACATGAATGAGTAAACACTGTGACAGACTAGACCTCTGTTGAGATTGGAATAGGCACAACATGATTAATTTGACAGAGGTTATGATGATTAACCCCCACCTCTATCCCCTCGGTCTTTTTTTTTTTGGGATGACTGTTTCTACTTTATGAAAGACCAGATCATGATCGCCCACTATCGTGTTAACCACCTTTTCCACCACTTCTTCATGCATGACAAATTCACTTTCCTTTTGAGTTGTCATATGTAGGGCTTCCCAACAGGTTCCCGCACCAAAGTAGTAGTAGTGCCTTGACTATGATGACCTATTGGACCCTCTCCCCCTCCATTACGGATGTTTACCTCTTGATGGGTCATGGAAGTTTGTCATTTGCCTCTCAAATCGTTTGGCTCATGGTTCATGAATTTCTCCGGCAGTGCACCACTCTAACCAGCACCACCTTCCACCGCTTGCTGCATATCGTCTTGATCACGGTTACCCATATCCCTAGTTGGAAACTTCCCCGCAGCATTACGTCTTCTTTCCCTTAGAGTAGCACGCAGCCAGGTTCCAAACTGAGGTGTTGGATCCATTGGTTGTTTTGGACAGTGAGTACCCATATGTAGGATCCTACCACATTGAAAACAGAACTGAGGAAGTTTTTCATATTGAACTGGGATCCAATACTTCTCACCCTGCAATGTTATAGTCCTTCCACGAGCTAGAGGTTTGTAAAGACCCAACCGAATCTTTACTCGTAGAAAACAGCCCCACCCGATGTTATCATCCTCTATATCCACATCTTCAACAACGCCCATTGTACTGCCAAGTTTAACTCCACAATCCCGATTCATCCCCACCAAAGGCAGGTTGTGAAATTGAACCTAGAAAGAGGCACTCTCAAACTTCATCCGACTTGGTTGTGTAAAACCCTGGAACTCTTCAATCACCATTAGACTCCCGTCAAAGGACCAAGGTCGTCCTTCAAGGATTCTATATTTATCTGCATGAGTCTCAAAAGTGAGGATGAACATGTTATCACCCACCTCCTTGAATTTTGCAGGTTTGCTAATTCTCCATATTCTAGCCATCAACGCCTCCACCACTTTACTGCTAATACGTCGATCAGAAAAAAGTTTTCCAACCAAACATCTCTCACCCTTCCTCTGGACCTCTACTATTTCACCCTCCTCAAAAATAATTTCTCCACCTTCCTCTTCGCTCAATCGTAGGTTCCCCCACATTTCTTGTAGATTATCCATCCCTGTAATCACTAACAGATACACTCCACCTCTACTATTGAGACCAGCACCAGCAAGGGAGTCAAAACCGCCACCTCATAATTCCTAGGGAGAGGAAAAAACGAGAGGGGAATATGATGTAATTGAAAGCCTGAAAGTCTAGATTTTGAAAAATGATTCTGTTCTAACCATTTTAAGAGACGGAGAGAGTGAGATCAAGATTGCTGTTAGAAAGCAGCCAAAGAGCCGAGATACCCATTTTTCTACTACTAACACTATTCTCTCTCTCTCTCTCTCTCTCTCTCTCTCACCTATTTCTTTCTCCTCCACGCTTTCTGTGATCGTTACTGCATGCTATAATAATGGAATTATGATAATTATTATTTTGTTTAGCAGTCTTTTTAACTTTCTAGTGAAGTTGTTCGCTGGAGTACGTTGTGCAGGCACAGAAATATTCTCCCCTTCGATAGCGGCCAGCAAGTAGTGGAGGGAAAATCAAACTCAATTAAGGTTGTTTCAGGAAGGAAAATTAAGTAAAGATTATTTATTTAATATAATTAATATATGAAACATTAATTAGCCTAAGGAAAGGTACGTAAAGGTCTGCTGACATGATGCACAAGATGACAAGAACAAATTGAGTTTTTCATACCATATATTGCAACAGGTAGCTAAATGCCACCACAATTATGTCATTAATTACAATGGTTTTAATAGCTTTTAAGTCTATTTCTGAGCTACATAGATAATGACAATTTAATAAATCTAGTTAGAGGATTCCACGAAATTACTTCTTTTAATATCCCGTGGAAGAGATTATATTTTAAGCTATTATTGATCTCGGTTGTTGGATGTTATTGAGCCGAGCCAAAGCATTGCTTGGTTGGTCATCAGCGTGGGGTAAAGGGGTGATAAGTCTACCTCGTGGATCCTATGGGGCTTGTGAATTTTGATAAGAAAATAATTGTGTATATAAATATATATATAAGAACAAAAAAAAAAAATGTCTGGCTAGTTTTTAAAAGATTAAACCATTATAATAAGTTTTTCAAAGGTAGGGTGCTACTCTCTCTTACTAGAAAATCTAATCTCAAGTTGTGCTCGCTAGTTCAACCCGGCAATTTAAACATATAAGCGAAGAGATGGTAAAATTAACATAAAAGAATACATATGGTGTATGCTTTGGCTGGGTGAAAATACAAATCTGTGTCATTATATATGGTTGGCACACAAGAACTGTTTTGAGGAATCATGTTATAATATAAATTAGAGAGCCCTTGGAGCCGGGCGAGGTGAGTATAGTTGATTTACACTATCCAATAATTGTGTGACACATATAGGTTCTAGCAAATGAAAAATAGAATTTATTGTAGAGGACGAAATGTTGCATCCCTCTTCTCCCCATCTCCTCTTTTTCCTCCCGTCAATCTCTCTCTCTCTCTCTCTCTTCGAATACAAAGGTCTGGTTCTAATCCACCATAGCTGATCAAAGAAGAAAAAACCAAAGATTTCAAGAAGAAAAGGCTGCTCTCAAATTTGATGACTCTGTTTGGCTTCTTTCTGTTCACCATTGTATCTTAAAAAATGTTGAAAAACCAAATGCTGCCAAAACAAACTTGTCACTCTTTCTCTACCCTTTATAACATGAAGCGTGTAAATTGGTGAGTTCATAACCTTAGGAATCTTTGGCAAATACCCAGTTTGAGTTTTGTGTTCTTATGATTTTGTCACTTTTTCCCTCACGGAAGAAAGGAAGTATTGTTAGACACCATCTCAGAGGGCGAGAAGCGGGAAGCAGATGGAGGAAAGTGAAGATAGCTCTTGACATCAATTCCTGCCTTCACGCTCCTCACACTCTAGACGACTCCTCGCTGCCTATGGCTCTGGTCTTCGTCGACTGAGGGAGAGAGCTTTGCGGGTCTGCTTGAGCGGAAGAGAGTGAAAAAGGAGGAGAGGAGAGGAAAGGGAGAAGAGAGAAATGATTCCCAGCCATCGCACCCACTTATTTTTACGTAAATCGCCTACATGTCGACTTATAATTGAAGGGTGTAAAACATACTTAAATTGCATTCTCAATGGCTTTATCATATTCTATAAAATACATTATCAAAACTTTTTTTTTTTTTTATACATATTGACTTTTACAGTATATTTTTTTTTATATAATTTAAATATTATAATTTTTAATATTTTTTATTCATTTCAAATATTTTTTTTTAACTATCAATGATATAAGATAGTTACAATATCTATCCATATACAATATTATATAATTATATCTTACTTTAAATTCATCCAAATTTATAAGGAGGACCAAATTATAAATTAATTCAAAAAAAAAATTATATAATAAAATATTGTCAAAATATATTATGAGAACGGCATACTTTAGCTCAGGAGGCCCCCGCGAGAGACAAAAATGAAATAAAAGTGGCTTTTCTGCAGTGAAAAAAAAAAGGTAAAAAGAAGAGATAAATAAATTAAAAATTTATACATTTGTATACAGTATCCACTAAATGTAGAGAATGTATTATAGCAAACTGTAAATTAATTATAAATTTTACATTCTCAATACATTTTACATAATCCATTGTGAATACTCTAAACGCCATGTCCGGTTTGAAGTTAAACTCTATAAATTAACCATATCATTTCCATCCCATTTAATGTAAGGAAAAAAAAAGAATAAAAAAAAAAAAACCTCAATCAAGCAGTGCTTGATTTCAACACGCAAGAATAAAAAAAATCTCTAACAAAAAGTCATTTCCATCTCAGATAATGAAAGAAGAGAAATTATACCTGTCCAGTTAATTTAGACCTCCGAGAGAGAGAAATCTTGGACAAAAGAGGATGCTCTTGTACCCTACAATAAACAAAGGTTTAAAAAAGTAAAGTTCAAGCGTAGAATGTCCGAAAGGAAACAATCAGTTACAGCACACAGAATACAAACAAAAATGATAAACCAAACAAAGACTAAATTCAACCACACAACTTACGCATAAATCACGAAAGAAAAATAGCTGTATAATCTAGTCCAGCCTAACCTCCAGGTCGGGATGTCGTGACAAATAGAGATTTCAAGAAGTATAAAAGATGAGATCGATATATATTTAAATGACGGATTGAAATACCCCTTTAGATATGCAGAGTTAGCTATGCAATTTTTTTTTTCAATCATGCGCTCATGTCACAACAATTGCTAGACAAAACAACGCGCCTTGGGAAAAATATTTGGCCACTAATGCAATATATTTTGTACCTGAAATGTAATAGCATTAGTATTGATTTCTCTACGTGCAAATGCAAAAGCGCATGTTTTAGAGATTGTCTTTGATATTCAAGAAAAACTCTCATATTAAATTATGCATATTTGAATAAAAATAATATTCAAAATAATAATAAAATATTATTTTTATTATTAATAATATTTTTCTTAAAATTAATTTTTTATAATATAATAAATAAAAAATTATAAAAATATATATATAATATATTATAATAATAAAATGAAGGTGAATGTTGTGTTGTCTAGGGAGGGATAAGAGGAAAGGGTTGTGAGAGAGAGAGAGTGAGGAGTAAATAGTGCATCTCTAAAGATGTAGGGTAATGATACCCTTCACAACCATTTATAATTTGTTTACAATTGGGGTGATGTGGCAGCTTATTTTATAAAAGCTTTTTAAATCACTTCTTAGAGTATTGGTATTGGACTTATCAAATGCTAACCAAGTCTAAATTTTAACTAAATTTTTTCAAAATTAACTGCATTGGACAAATCAAACCATTTCAACTCAAACTGTGAGCTACAGTAAATAGAAAAGCAAAGTCAAGTTTGGTGAGCTACTGTTCACCAACCAAAAAAATTTTTTATTCATATTTTCTCTCCCTTCTCCCCCGTCTCCTTCCCTCCTTCAACTTCCGCATTTCCTCCTCTTTTTTTTCTCTTTGTTTTCGCATCCTCTATTCTTTCTCTGGGCGATTCTTTGTTTGGATTCACGAAATTAGTCATCCCCCACACCTGCCCAAATTTGACCAGTTTTCATTTTCTACAATTTCTTCTTTCTTCTTTAGTTCTTCAATCGCACTAACCTAGAATCAGATTTTTGTGCAAAAACACTTAGATCTTCATAAATTGAGTTTAATGTGAAGGCCTCCATCCATCGCTCTTAATAATCATCACAGAGTCAAGAACGCTATCTCATTTACATCATGTCAGCCAAGACGAACTCAATCTCCTTCCAAGTTCCTTACAAGAACCTCAAGAAGGAGGTGGAGGTGGAAGTGGAAATGATGGGATCTAGTGAGTTTCACTCCCCCAACCACCGTATCGAATTCAATTCTTCTCCTTCTCCATCCTTTCCTCCCATAGAGAAGCACAGTAGCTTGATGAATCTTATTCTCCTTCCTTTGCAATATATGGTACCAACTGTGTTGGCAGTCACTATGTTGGTAGATTTGCAATTTTCTTATTTTCTGTGTTGGTAGAAATATCTTGGTAGAAACTTATGTAAAGAGGACATTTATCTTTTGTATTTAATCACAATAGTAAATTGTGTTTTTCAAAATTTGCAAACTTTATGTTTTATATGGTCTATTTGCAAAAGTTACATCTAGGTAGTATTGTGATTAAAAGCAAGAAATTTGCAATCAACTTTATGTTTTGTATGGTCTATTTGCAATCATGTCGTTATGATCAAATTTGCAACCAACTTAGACCACCAACGTCATTATAAAGAAATTCTCAACAGGTTATGAACAAATTGGCTTAGGTAGTTGGAAAACAATAATTTTAAGTAAAAATTAAATTATTAATTAATATATGAAGTGTATTTGTAAAATATTATCAAAAAAATTTTTTATTTGTATAATATTATTTATTTAATATATTATTATATTACTATTTTGACTTTAAGATAGCTAGTCCAATGTGGATTCACCTTGCCCAAGATTAATGCTATAGCCGAAACTTAAAGTTCTAGCAAAAATTTTGACTTGGAAACTAGACTATTGCCAATGCTCTCAGCAACAAAACCCATCAAGATATTTGAAATTGAAAAACAAAATTTAGTCTCCCCCGTGCTCTCTTCCCCTGCATGCTCTCTCTAGCAGCTCCGTCCATTAACACCGTTCAATGCCACCATCTCAGGTGACTCTCTCTCCCTCCATCTAGTCTCCGCCCCTCCCTCTCTCTTTGGGTTTGTTAAATATCTTGTTGCGGATTGTATGGATGGCAATAGATGAATGGAGAATGATGAATCAATTAACAGGAAGATGATGAAAGGAATTCAAACTGTAATTGAAATTGATAGTCACTGGGGTGTTCAAGGCAAAACCCAAATCCTCTCAAACTGTCAATACATTTGTAATAATTTTCAAAATGATCTACGTCTTCCCCCACCCCAGTACACGTTCCCCTTTTTGAAACTAACAAACTAACAAGCATATGACTAAACTGACCTTACATATACAATAGAAATGCAATTGCTAAAACACTGCGTTTAAGACATAGGTACTTTAAAACACAACTAGACTTTGCCATTTAAGATATGCACGACATCATCCTCCAGCCAACCAATATGCCATATTCCTTCAATTCTACACGACACCATCTCATCTTTAGCAGTTCACTTCAATTGCTTATTTTAGCCTCTGAATATCTTCAAACTCCACCCTGTTAGGTTCCTAACAGGGTTTTGGCCAAAACTGGTTAACGTTTACTGGTTGTAGCGCTGTATCACAGGGGTTGAAGTGGGTCCTTTGATGATGATGAATGCATTCGAAATGATTACCCTATCACAGGGATTGAATTTATCGGTGTTGTTTGATAGCGGGCAGGTAGGATTATCATTCCAGCATTTATGTGAGGTCTTAAATTGGTGGGATCATGTTATTTTAACTTGAATAAGATGTATGAAATCAAAGTGGTTGGATGTGGAGAAGTTTTAATTAGTCTATATGTTAATGTCCCAGATTCCTTATTTGCATCAGCATTTCACCATATTCACCAAGAATGGAAGAAGGTGGACAAACAATGTCATTTTTCACATAGCTAAGAAGACCATGACCATGAAGAACAGGAACAACTTACGCTTTCCAGAGCAAGTAGCTGCTGGAAGTTAGTTTAGTAAAAATACCAGGAAGTGTGGTTTTGATAGGCAAAAAATCAAGAGAAGATAAATCAACCACAGGTGGAATGAAAGATGAAGAAGGAGACTATATGTGCAAGGCATCTAATACCATGTAAGAAAGCCAACCTAATTATGCATGGCTATTGTATTGATTTAAATAGTGAATACACTAATCAAACATTCAAGGGTACAATAAGACTACAACTACATATCAGCTATCTACAGAAAGTATAATCTGCTATACAAGGAAATAACGGATTACATAATGTATAAGAATATAAATACATAGATTTGGTATCAAGGCATAGTAATGGCAATATATCACGGCATAGCAATGGGAATATATCTTGATAGAAAAATCCCACAAACAGAGAAAGGGAATATAGGGATATACCACAAAAGGAACAGTGGAAATGGAAATCTGAAGATAATAAGACAACAAAAACATATATAGCACAACATGGAAGTTGAACAATTCCATCACTAGAGCAGTGTACACTACATGTTTGCAAGGATGGAGCCAACAGATTTCAAAGGAGAGAGATGTTAAGAGTTGAAAGATGTATCAAGCGCGAGACACTTCTGAAGCGTGTAATGATAGATACAAGTCCCAAATAAACAAGAATCATACAAGTTCTTTGTAAAAAAGTGGATTACACTAATAAAGAATAGTTTTTTTTACACTTTTTAAGGTGGAGTCCATATTTTTATAAGGGCTTTTATGTGGCTTATCTATTTGAGACTAATACAAATAATTTATCTTCTGAAACTGTAGATATCAACTCACACAGTAATAAAACTTTAGTTCCATTAACGAAGGTATCAAAGCATTCACGTTGAGCCAACAAATTATTTGTCAAAATTTATTCAAAAATTGTATCTTTTTTATTTTATTTTAATTCTTCATCTTTTCTAAACATCTTTTTTTTTTTTTGTCTTTCAAAAATAAAAAGCGGAGGAAATTTTTAATTTATTTCTTTTCATATCTTTGTAATTATTTAATTACTAGCCTATAACCCGCACGATGTGCAGACTTTTAGTTTTTTCTAATTTTAATTTATTATTTGTGATCAAATGAAAGATGATGGTTCAAAAGGAGATTCTTGGTTGTCCTTGAAAAAGAACGACGTATTTGGATAGCTTTACCGGCTCTGCACATTTGAAGTTCAAACTTAAGCCACCATTTCAAATATGAATACCACTTCAGAATGAGATGCCATCTAACAGTATTTTTTCAAACTCACACGACATGAAGAGTCAAGAAAGCAAGGAAAACAAATACTGGAACAATCATAGGAAATGGCCTCACACCGTCAAATCACCTATCATCCAAACTATTTACGTAATAAAAATAAAATAAATTCAAGAAGAACAAAACAACGGTAAATTGATAGTAGATATATTAGTGATTGAACTAAAACTTGCTCTTTAGAGTGTAGAAAGAAAGCCCAAAAAAAAAGGGAGTGAAAATGCCATTAAAATGCTAAAATGATTTTTGTAGAGTCCAAAAATCAATGAAATGAATGAAAAACGACACTTACTTGTACTTTTACGGTGTGGTCTGCATTCATGGGAAAGCATATGCCAGAGACAATCGACTGAGTGTAAGAAAGGTAAAGAGTGCGCGAAAAATAAAATAAAAACCGTCAACCAGTAGGAGAAACAGACAAAAATGGTGTTTATATGTTGTTGCGGTGGACAAATATTGCATATAAATATTTACATTGGATCCAAGTTCTGTTTTTCTAGCCCGTTGCACGTCCAAAACTCAAGCCGCCTCCCCCATACAAAATCGACGCAACCCATGCATGCACGAAGGCCCTAGTTTATTTACAACAAAAACAGAGCAAGTTTGCTTGCTCAGCCCCCACTGTGCACTGCCGCTCCACCCCAGCACCTCCATGACCAGACACCGATAAGCCTTGGGACGTGAAGGGCTCTGTTTTTATGCACCGAAACAGAGTGATTATTTTGCCCACCATGAGCCACCAAGCCACCCTCTCTCTTTCTCGCCTCAGCCATGAGCCACCCAGTTGCACCACCCCGCCAGAATCAACAACAGGAAGCGACGCTAGAGGCCTCCCACTAGCCCAGATTCGCCTCACGATTTTCTCTCGGTAGACCTGAGTTTCTTTCCGTCTTTCTCTCCCTCACTTTCTCACTCTCCGTTCTCTCTCATCACTCTCTCTCTCTCTCGTGTTCAGTCGCTCAACTCGACGGTGTTCGGAACTTTGGAAAATCCCAGAATCGGAAGCATATAAAATCGAAAGTTACCCATTATGAAAATCCCATTGCAAATGAAAATCCCACTCAAAACAGGACTCGTTTCAGATCAAAACTAAACCATGGCATAAGAGCCCTCGCAGATGGCACGAAAAGTTCATCTGTATATGAGTTTTGCAGTAAGATTTCATTCATAATCCAAACGGGCCAAAACTCAAACGGCATGAACGCGCTTGTAGGAATAATGTTTGATCTCTTAAAAAACACCATTAATACTGAATCGGAGTACCAGAAAGTAAAAAGAAATCGAATAGATCAAGGGTTTAAAAATGGATCAAACCTGCCACCACTCTTGAGGGTGTAAGAGATCTCGCAGATGGGGAGGTCATGGCTGTAGGGGTTGTCGACGGAGATCTTAGAAAGGTACTCGACAGAATCATGGCTAAGGCGCTTGAAATCAACGTCGGTGATGCTGGCCTCTAGCTTCTTGATGTTGGCCAACTTCTCTGCCACGAAGTTCTTGGCCTTGGCCATCAGGTCCGCTATTTGGCAATGAGATACGTATAGATCGCGGAAGGGATAGAGAAAATAAGACGGTTTTTCTTATTTTTCACATAATATTCCCTTCCCCCTTTGTACTCACCGCTTGGATTTCTCTGTTTCCGAATCATCTTGTCTCTTCGTTCGGATGAAGTCTCTTTTACACCCTTTCATTCTCCGAATTTTATGGAATGAATGCCAAGTCAGCAATTGAAACTTGGCTTTTATATAATTAAATAGATTTGTTGTGCCCGTGTTTTCAACTTTTTATTTGTGGTAAAAAATTTTAAAATTATTTATCTCTTCAAACAGTAATGTTTTCAAAATCAATACTTTCCCAACAATAATATTTTTTAAAAACCATCTTTTCCCAAATGGTCGAATTTAAGAAAAATAATGTATACAATCTTTACGTTCAAATCTCATGTAAGTCCTTTATAAAAAAAATGGATTCTGTCATAAAAATATGAAAAACTTACCTTTTTTTAATGAGACTCACAAATTTTTCAAGATTCTTGTATAAGACGTATATATTTGGAGTTTGTACTTAATAGCACTAAAGAAAAAATTGCTTAAATAGTGCATTAGACGGCCTTCTTTTTATTATAATTTTTTTTATTACCATTCTCTCAACATCTCCTAATATCTCAATAATTAAGATTTAATAAAGACAATGATACTTATATAGATTCATAATCAATCAATGCAAACATGTCAATTCATGGAAAATGAAATTCAATTTTATAAAAGTATCTATCATGTAATGTAGAGTTTTAAAAGAGTTGTTATGGAGTTTTAGGTTAAGTATTTTTATACAATAAATAATTTCTACACATTTAAGGAAAATTATTCAACTCCAATCTTTTTTCATTTTGTTTTATAAATTTATATAATTTTTAATAAAATGATGTAAAAAATAATTTTATTTTCAATGGAAGGTATTTTTAAAATCGTCAAAAATAAATTTATTTTATTTTTTATTTTTTAATAATAGAAAAATTATTGTTTTTACTTAATGCAGAAAAAATAGTCCGCGTTTTCACGTAAAATTACTATCAAAATTTCATAAAGTCATGTGCAGTGAAATATAAGATTAAGGATTTTTTCAAAATTTAATATGAACAATTGTCAATGGAATAAAATATAAATATAAGAAAATATAAGGATTTTTGCAGTATGTCATTTCTATAACTGGGCAAACGTCTAGTCCATGGGTGTTGTATGCATGCTGCTCTCGGTGTCGGGCTCCCAGCAGCATCTTCAGGACATTTATTCGGCCTACAAATGAGAAGCCCTGAGTTTTAAATAAAACAGCATATAATTTGTATTTACAGATCGTATTCTTATCGTGTTAAGATATAAGTATTTTATTATATAGACTAATTAAATCAAACACGATGTGCTTTATTAAGTCATCCAGAACTTAAAATCCTAACAAGACTCATATAAATAACGAATGGTACAACAAAACTTGATAGCTTGTTTAATAATCGATTAGAATTGAATTAACACTACACAATCGTGCATCTTGACCCATTTCGTGCAAATAAGTTCAACAAACTCGAATAACTTGTTTGACCTAATTGACATAATTTTATATAAAAATTAATATCTACAAATTTTAGTAGCCACATTATAGTTAATATCTCCAAGAAATGTGACTAAATACCAACAAAAAATGTCAATATTTTTAAAATATTAACTTCTGATAATATCAATATTCCAATCCCAAGAATAACAAACATAGGCATACATATTGTATAGTATCTTCAAATAAAATTTAAGCATATTATATGGGCATGATTGCAATTTAAGAGAACTGACTCATTTATTAATTGTGTCTAACCAACTCGATAGATTTTAATCGGAACTCATTTATATCAAACTTAAACCCATTTATTTCTTGTTGTATTCATGTTGACTGCAGTTGGCTAGAGAGCTATTCTTCCTGGATGCTTCATTGCCATTTACAGTTGAGAAAAGTTACAAATGCTTGTGATTAGCTTGTGTATGTTGGCTGAAGTATTTCACATACAATGATGTCTCTCTTATTTTATGAATATATTTTCGATTACATGTTGGACAGAAAGTACAATGAGTTGCATAAAAGCAAATCTCAAACTCAAAGGAACATCATATCTTGAAGAGTTCTAAAAACATGAGTGCGACAGGGACATGCATTACCATGAAATCGACAAAAATAGACGATGATAGAGTGAAGAAGAAATGAGATCTTCTTTCTATTTGTGAAGGCCACGACGTCGAGGAATAGCAAGTAGATGTTTGGCTCTAGGAACTGCAATGCCAAACTCCTCGGTCATGTCCAACTCAATTGGTAGCATGTTATTAGGAAGCTCCCAATCAAAGCAATGAACAAGCTGTGCCACCACAAGCTGAACTACGGTTAGACCCAACTGTAACCCAGGGCAACCTCTTCTCCCGGAGCCGAATGGGAGAAGTTGGAAGTCATGACCTCTGAGATCAATGTTACCCCAACAAACCTTTCCGGGAAGAACTTCTCAGCATCATTCCAAACACTTGGGTCCCGCCCAATTGCCCATATGTTTACTATCAACCTAGACTTCTTAGGGATGTGGAAGCCTTGGATAGTGATGTCCTCTGTGGTCTCGTGAGGTATCAGTAGAGGTGCTGCTGGATGTAGCCTCATGGTTTCCTTTACAACCATGCCCAAGTATTCCAGCCTATCCAAATCTGATTCCTCTACCATCCTCTCCAAGCCCACTACATCTTCCAGCTCCTTTTGAAGTTTCTTCATTACCCATGGATGCTTGATGACTTCTGAAATTGCCCACTCAATTGATGTTGCAGTAGTGTCCATTGATCCTAGAAGCATATCCTGCAACGAAATCATTGTCAAGAAATAAGTGATGAACAACAAATTTGAATCAAAGAGTATACAAGTTCAACGAATGATTACCAAGATTATGGCCTTGATATTGGACCGTTCAACACGGTACTCGGAGTCTTCAGATCCCATGAAGCTCAACATGACATCGACAAAGTCCTTAATCTTATTTTCATCTTTGGATTGTACATGATCGTCGATAATTTTCTCCAAAAAGCCATCAAATATCTTACTAATTGCCTTCATGCGGCGCGTCAGCCCTTGAAGGTCAAGGAGACCAACATAAGGAATGTAGTCACCAAGGTTAGGAGTAGCACCTAGATGCATAGCCTCTTGAATTACAGCCTTGAATCCCCTCTCATCAAGATCCTTATCCATGTACTTCTTTCCAAACACCATACGACAACTCATATCTGTGCTGAGGGATGAGATTTTGGCACTGAGATCGACAACAATACAATCACAAGCAGCCTTTTCAATAAACTTCACCAGTAGGCCAAGCTCTTCTTTCCTCATGGATCTAAAAGAATTGATTTTGAGGTTGCCAAGCAATTCAAGGTTGCACATCTTGCGAATGTTGCGCCAATAAGGATCATAAGGAGAAAAGGCCAAGCCTTTTTGCTCATAAGAGACGTGCTTTGCAAACTCAGTAGGTGGTCTACTAGCAAACACAAGGTCATGAGTTTTAAGAAACAACTCAGTAGCTTGGGGGGAGGAGACAACAATGGTGGGCACAATGCCTAAGCGCAAGTGCATGATGGGGCCATATTTTTGGGCTAGTCGATGAAGATCTCGATGCGGAAATTCCCCAAAAAGATGAAGATTCCCGAAGATAGGCAAGCCTCTTGGACCAGGAGGTAGTTTCTTAGTCTTGTTCATGCTTCTCCATGTCCATTCTAACAGGAGATAAGCAAGAATAACCAGCACAAGTATCGCCCACGTCCAAGCCATAATATGAGGCATGTTTCATTCAGATGTTGTTATGGCTACAATATCTGAGTATTTATCCATGACATGGAAATGGCATAAAAGATTAGGGAGGTTTGGATACAAAAAAGTCTTTTTAATTCATATAATCTCATTATTACAATTTTCCTAAATTACCACACAAAATACAATAAACAAATAATTTTTTCAAATCCCAAAATAATAATAATATTCTAATTATATTTTATTCAACTTTCATCTCAATTTATCTCATCTCAAATCATTATCCAAACCTCTCATGCTCATCCTTCTCTAGTTACTACCTCTTACTGTCTTTTTGAGGGGGAAAAGAGAGAGAGAGGGCATAATAAGTCTAATCTCAAGATGTGCTCAATAGTTCAACCTTAAAATTTAAACATATGAGTGAAGAGATGGAAATATTAACGTAAAAGAATACAAATGATGTATGCTCCGAAAAGATATATAGAACAATTAAAAGGAAAACATAAGGCTTCTTCAAGAAAACAATAATAGCTGGAAATGGGAAAGATAGGAATGCATGGGACATTAGAATGGCAAATGATAACATCGATCAAAAGATAAGCCATTGTATAACAATGAAGTTTCAAGAAATGGCTTAAAATAATGGAGGCCTCTTTGATGTAAACATGGTGAATGATGATTGGAATTTCAGGGAGAATGTGATCTAGAATTATGGGATAAATAACAGAAATTAGGGCTGGAATTTGGCTTTTGAAAGAAAAGAAGAAATCAAAGAAAGATGGGTGGTAAGAAAAAAGGTTAATTTTTAAATAGATAGCTCATAAATTTAGAGCTACGCTATATACTACACTTTTGTCCTACTTCTATAGAACTATGTTGATGCGTTATTATTTATCAATATAGAACTATTTCTTATATATCACTGATAATGAATTAGGGTGTGAGTGCGACTCGTACTTTTTTATAGAACATAACAACACAACAATATGCAATCTAGTTGGCTGGGTGAAAATACAAATCTGTGTCATTATGGTTGGCACACAACAAGAAGCCTTTTGAAGGAATCATGTTATAATATAAAGAATAATCTTATGTCCTATACATTCTCTTTGAAAAATAATGTGGTCTACTATTAAAGAAATAATTTTTTCATGTGAATCTTATATTTATGCACTTTTTTAAAAAAGTGTGCGTGAGATTTACATATTCTAGGACTGCAAATATAATTTATCTAATATAAATGAATCATGTCATTTCCATCCCATTTAATGCAAGGAAAAAAAAAACCTTAATCAAGTAGTGCTCAACCTCCAATATCAGATCACGCAAGAAAAGAAAAAAAAGATGAAAATCTCAAACAAAAAATTGCAACAAAAAAGACAACCTCTAGGAAAAGTTGTCATTTCCATCTCAGGTAACACACGAAATCATTCCGTGCTTAAAAGTAAAAAAATGCTTGATTTCAACATGTAAGCAAGAATAAAAAAACACCTCTAAGAAAAAGTCATCATTTCCATCTAAGATAATGCAAGAAGAGAAATAGTACCTGCCCACTTTAGACCTCCAAGAGAGAGAAATCTTGGACAAAAGAGGATGCTCTTGTTCCCTACAATAAACAAAGGTATAAAATCAAAGTTCAAGCCGAGAATGTTCGAAAGGAACCAATCAGTTACAACACACAGGTTGGGGTGTCGTGACAAATAATCGAAATACCCCTTTATATATGCAGAGTATGCAATTTGTAGGGAAGAAGACTTGTCCAATAATGCAATATATTGTGAACGTGAAATGCAAGGAGATTACATTTCTTTCTCTATCTTTGATTTCACGTGTTAAACGGCCTTCTTGACATAAAGACAACAGAACATGTATTTAATGGCTTCATACAATTATAGAGCAAATGTTTTCCCCATTTGAAAAAGGAACCAAGGCCACACTCAAAATATCTTTGTATTCTGCACCAAACATAGGCTTATAAGAAATCAAGATTCGAAGCAACAAAATCCTCACATGTTGGGAGCTCCCACTAGGGGCTCCTGTTGTGATTTTTTTATTTTTTATTTTACTCTGTAATTAAGGAAATATTTTTTAATGATGTTGCGAATTTTTTTTTTAAATATTTAAAAGTATTAAAAAAATCTATATAAAAATAACTAAAAAAAATACATGAAAAAACACATGCTAAAGCCTAGCGAGAGCCCCTACCTGTGGCTTTAGCATTATCCATATATAAAGAGTTACTGTAGCTAGCGAGCAAAAAATTTATCTTTACCTCTTTAATGTAGACCATTTTAAGAATTGTTAGCCAAACTTCAGTTTACATTCACATTTGGCTAAGCGAATGTGGCTGCTCACAACGAAGGTGCAAGAGCATTCATATTGACCCAACAAATTATTTGTCAAAATTTATCCAAAAATCTTTTTTTTTTCTTTTTAACTACTCATCTTTTTGAAACCTCTTATATTCCACTTTATATATTTTTTATTCTATTAAAATAATATTTTTCTATTATTATTTTTACTCATTTCTTTATACAATATTCTTAACTATTCAATTTTTTGTCTTCCAGACATAGAGGTGGGGAAATTTTTCGACTTGTTTCTTTTGACATCTTTGTAATTATTTAATTATTTGTTGTGCCCATGTTTTCAATTTTCATTTGTATCTAAATTTCTTAAAAGTATTTATCTTAATTTTTTCAAAATCAATGCTTTCGTAACAATAATAGCTTTTAAAAATCATCTTTTCCAAATGGTCAAATTTAAAAAAACAGTGATCATCTCAATAGTGGTATTTTTCTCGAGTTTCAATTATAACAACTATGAGTAAAAGAGAAAATATAGATAATTGAACGTAGCACTGTTCATCCAGATTCCAGCCCGAGAACCTGGATATACTCGGATTGGAACTCGGGTTTCAAACCCTGGTCGGAACCTGGACCGGGTTGGTCCGGGTCAGATCCGGGCCGAAACCCGGGTGAATCCGAATTTTTGAAATCTAGAATTCCGGGTTCCGGGTTGTACCCGGTTTTTTTTTTTTTTTTTTTTTTCAGCATTGGGCACATAGAATTTGATATCCAAATTTGATATTCATAAAACTGCCTTCGAAGGGAAACTAACGATCATTATCTTTCACAATGTACAATAATATGATTAGAACGGAAATGGAAAAGTCAACTATGCCATTGCCTGGCACTGCCAGAACCTCCTAAATTATTGATTTTCCATTACAAAAGTTTCACTGTATGTTCAGAAGTAACAAATTTGCCCACAAATTCTACGTGACTTCTCAATTTCTTTGATGGAACACTTGGAGAGATCATCTGCAACCTCTGCTGAATTTTGTACCGCGCTATCTGAATATAATGCACATGTCCTGCAGGTACAACCCCGACAAGACAAAGCAAAATATGGATAGTAGGCAGCAACAGAACTGCCTTTTCCATAATACTCCTCAAGATAAGCAAATTGCTTCTTAAAATGGTCAACAGCACTGCATGAGGGAAAAAACAATTTAATCGAATTATGTTCTAGAATCACCAACCAGAAAACAATTTAGCAGAATTCACATTCCATAGTAAATTCAATTTAGAAAAATCAAACAAAGCCAGGATGTTAAAGGCATGTGCATTCAAATTGTAAAAGTAGAACCAATGTACGTTTAGAAGCAATAATAATCATTTTCTAAACATCATAAATAGCTGTAGCCTCTAGATTATGCAAGAAGAAAACACTTACTCTAGATTTTTTTCAGCAGGAATAAGAAGAGAGACTCACAGGAGCCTCTGTTGAAGATGAAACTATATCATCTAAAAAAATATTAAAATTGAGTTAGATAAATTATAAATCTAGATAGATAGATATTAAAAAAATATTTCAAGTTTCAAACTTACATTCAAGGTCCATTGATTGTATGTATTCTTCCAACTCCCAGATGTCAACAGGTTTTATCCTTAACCAATTTTGGGTGCAAATGAGGGCTTTGACAGTTTCTGGAGACAATGAACTCCTAAAAGGATCCAATATACGTTCTCCAGTACTGAATGCAGATTCCGAGACAACAGTAAAAATAGGGTGGCTAACACATTACATGCTAGCTCAACAATGATAGGATAATTTGAACGAAGGGTTTATTTTGTTAATCAAATAAGTATTCAGAAAAATATATTTAAGAATAAACAGTAACTCTTCAAATTTAAAAAACTATTGTTCAATCGTCAAAAATTTTTCCAATAATAATCACCCGAACATAAAACCCTTTTTTTAGTTAAAAGTTAAATCTTTTTACTAAATTTTAATCGATAAGCTATGGGAATGTTCTAAAACCTTGATGTTGATAAGAAAAAAAAGTAGGGTATTGTGTTTGGACGTTGCTACGTCCATAGAGAATTTCTACCGAACACTTCAATTTTTTTTTTTTTTTACTTTTTCTTTCACCATTTTTTAAAAGTATTTAGATATTTAAAAATAAATCATATATTCATTTAAAAATAAATAAATAAATAAAAATTTCGGTAGAAGATTTCGGTGGAAATCTTATGTGGCAATAGTGTTTTCCATTGTGTTTACTCACGTCTCTGCTATGTCCCTTGTCTAGTCACTATCATTGTATATGCCAAACATGGTAGGGTACTGTGTTTACTCACGTCTCTGCTATATCCCTCGTCTCCTCGCTATTATTGTACGCTGATCGAAGTTACTTTCAATGTGAATCACAAAAACTACAAAAAGAACTGTACTTCCATTGAAAATTATTAAAACAAAAAAAAAAAGAAATATCTCTATTTTTACTTTATGTCAATCACTGTATAAAAAGAACTCAAGATTTGTAACTGAATATATAAATTTAAAGAAAAATCTTCTTGCAAGTAAGTTCATGTATCAAATCGTGCATCGATATTGACATGTAAAGCATCTATTTAATAAAATAGTATAAATTATAGATGAAAATAATTTTCGTGAGATAGAGGACATCTTTATTCTCTTAATTTTTTTTTCTTTTATTTTTCTTTTCAATAAAAAAAATCATATCAGCGTTGGTATGCGATTTGATGTCCCAGACTGCTTGTACCTAATAAGACTCTTATTTTAAAGGAAGAGAAATGATACATATAAACTTCCAATGCACAACTCTCGTGCAAGTTGTTTATAAAAAAAAGGAACCATATAATAGAAACGTGTGAAAAATTCACTCTTTTTAATAGAGTCCACATTTTTACAAAATACTTTTACAAAGTTTGTACATTTGGAACTTATACTTCACAATATTCAAGAAAAAATTGCTTGAACATGTCCTTCTTTTTTATGTATTTTTTATTATTATTATCATTCTCTCAACATGATATCAAATAATTAGTCAATAATTAAGATTTAATAAAGACAATGATACACTTGTAGAGCTTCATAATCGATCAATGCAAACATGTCAATTAATGAAAAATGAAATTCAATCTTATAAAAGTATCAATCATGTAATGTAGAGTTTAAAAAGAATTGTAAGGGAGTTTTAGGTTAATTATTTTTTATATAATAAATAATTTCTACTTATTTGGCTCTGTTTGGATTGAGAAGTGATCTCAGCTCATCTCATTATTATTACTTTTTCAAATTCTCACACAAAATATAATAAAAAATTTAACTTTTTCAAATTTTAAAATAATAATAATAATATTAAAAAATAATATTCTAACAATATATTATTTAACTCATCTAAAATCATATCATCTTAACTTACTATCCAACTACAATCTTTTTTCATTTTGTTTTATAATTTTATATAAAATAAAACATGTTTTAATAAAATGATGTAAAAAATAATTTTATTTTCAATGGAAGGTATTTTAAAAATTGTTAAAAATCTATTTATTTTAATTCTTATTTATTAATAATAGAAAAAATTCGTATTTTTACTATATGCAGAATTTTATTTTATTTTTTATTTATTTTTAGTTTTTGTAACAAACGATTTGTACTATTGAAGGCTTAAGAGTTTTCTTTAAGCATTTACGAAGAAGTCATTTGTTAAAAAAAGCAGTATTTTACTGTCTTTACATGTAAACCAAGCTTGGAGATCGAAAGATCGAAAAATGCAGTATTTTTCTTTCCGGACACTGCTACACTTACTGAGGAAAGTAACCGAAAGTTCCTAGCAAAATGTTTTTTAAACACTTTTTAAACTTCTTAAACATTTAAAAAAAAATCGAAAACCCATTAAAAAATATTTCCTTAACTATTAAGTAAAAAACAAAAAAGGTGAATTTTGCCAGTCATATTTCTCTATGGAAATATCAATACCTTTTTTTTTTTCTATTCAAATATGGAGAATACTAGAGCCACCGTTGACTCCAGGCTCTAATATATGATTTTTTATGTTTTTTTTTGCTTAATTCTTTTTTTATATATATATTTTTAATAATGTCGTAAATTGTTTAATGAAATATTTTTTTTAATGATGTTGTAATTTTTTTTTTTTTTTTTTAAATATTTAAAAGTATTGAAAATATATATATAAAAAAAGAACTAAAAAAAATGAAAATACACATGTTAGAGTCCAGCAAGAGCTTCCAGCAAGATCCCAACAGTGGCTCTAACATTTTCCATTCAAATATATGTATAGCATAAATGCCAATCTCTTCGACATCCGTGAGCTCATATTTTTTTTTTTCCTTTTCCTAATCAAGCACACTGTCTCGTTTGTCTTCACAAAACATATCATCTCATTTCATTTCATTTCATTTCATTTCATTTAATTATTACAAAATTTTTAAATTCTCATATAAAATAAAATAAATAATTTAACTTTTTCAAATCTCAAAATAATAATAAATTAAAAAAATATATTCTAACAATATTTTATTCAATTTTCAACTTTTATCTTAACTCATCTCATCTCATATCATCTGTAAAAACAAACGAGGAGCATTCTGAGAATACTCTACTACTATTTATTATTTTATTATTAATTTTCACTACTTTTTAATACTATTCACTACTATTCAATATTTTATAATTACTTTTTTTATTACTATTTATAGAATATTTAAGATCACCTCACTATCCAATTGTAACCTTAATATTAACAGGAAATGAGAATAAAAAAACATAGTATTTCAAGGTTAATTATTTCCATTGACAATATACAAAAATACATCTGGGTAAAATATCTAGCTGTATACAACCAAAAGTTAAATTGGTCCTTGTCCATTGCGCACATCGATTTTGTGTTCAATGAATTTTTCTAACACTCCAATCGTCACAAAGTTGTAGATTTTGATGGGTGTCATCTATGATTGAAATGATTTGTCAATCCGCATTTTCTATTACTGTAATGACTTGTTGTGCACCTCCCTCCGAAATGAGAGATTTTAGTTGAAGAGAGTTTGCTAGCTGTGATGCTAGAAAGGTTGTAGATACTTCAGCTATGACTGAAATTGTGGAAACGATTTTGAAGTCCATATTGTTAAGATCACACCTTACGAATTGCAACAAACTACCGATGATGTGGAGAATGAGTATCTCATTGCTGCATCAAAGGAAATACTCCAGTAGTTCGGTGGAGGTGGTGATCCACTACAAGAAAAAGTTCTTTTTGTGGCAAAATTTTGATTGTTGGAAAAGTAATTGCCGCAAAAGGCTATTAGTTGCGGCGATTTTGGATTCGATGCAGAATTTTTACACCAAAGTGAGGTTTTTGCTGGGTGGTGCTATGAACTGTCCTTTTACAACGAATTTGTGACTTATTGCAACGATAAAAAATGCCGCAATAAATAAAACGCAGTTGCAACGTAAATAAATGACCAGTTAAGGATTTTTCCATTTGAGCACTTGCTTTCTTTAAAGACAGCACAATATGATCATGAATAATTTTGTTTCGATTCTTCTAAGATGCCAGATAAGGTTGAGTATTAAGACAACAAGAATGTAAAAGTGATATATCTCTATGCCATTTAATCCCAAGACTGGCTCTGGACTGATTATCAATAATACCCAATTTGTTATTGAGTTGATCGGCAGAGATAGGAGATTTAATGGCCAGTTACTTTGGCTCCAAAGTATTCAAGTGAAGGGGCATTCTATGGAAAGGTAGAGTAGAGATTCTTCTTCTACATTACACAGAAGACGGTGCATATTTTCATGTTGAATAGTTGGAAGAAAACTGTTGAGCCTTGTTCGAGTAGGGAGAATGTTCTAAATGATTTTCCAGAGAAACAACTTATGTCTATCATGGATTTTCAATTTCCGGAGTTTCTTCAGTGCAGGACTTCGGAAGTTTTGTAAGGGAGTTCTGGATACATTTGTCACAATGTGATCATATGCTGTTTTCACAGAAAAATTTTCCTAGTTGTTTGGAGACCCTATCAAAGAGTCTTACCTTTGAAGGTTTTGGGAAAGAAGAATCTTTTGGATTTCTGGTATACTTTCTTGGTCAAAAAGAGATTGTAATTTTTGGATGTCTTATGCTCGAGGAGTTTGTGTGATTAAATCCAAGACCTTTAAAAAGGGGAAGATCTCATCTATTTGTTGGAGGAGATTAGGCTTAAAACTATCCAGAGTAAGAATCCAAGATTCTGACCAAATATTAATAGATTGAACATTGAAATTTTGATAGCATCTACTTTTTGAGAGTAGCCCTCGTCTTTAGAATGCCCCTCCATGACCAAGAGTCTGATGGTTTAGATTAAACAGTTGAGAAACTTGAAGAGGTGAGATATTTCGATAAAAGTAGTGAGTGCCAGATACTTGTATGTGCTTGACTCATTGCCCAACCTACTTTTACCAGCAAGCAAGGCTATGTTAAGATTCTCCATTGTCCTCAAGCCAAGTCCGCCTAAGGTGTTGGGTTGAGAGATAGACTTCCATGACTTCGAGGTTCGATTCTATTTTCAATCATCACAGAAGCCCCACCAGAAGTTTTTAAACCAAGTATCTAGTAATTTGCAAACAGATTTCAGTAACATGAAAGAAGACATTTGATATGAAGGAATGATGCTTGCCACAATTCTGGTTAACATGGTTTGTCCAACTTAACTTGTGATAGCAGTTTTGACTTCCAACCTTCTAACTTTTTCTTGATTTTTTCTTGCAGTTCTTGATAGGACTCTTTTTTGGCTATGCTAAAAGTAGTTGGAAGTCCGAGATATTTCATTCTCGAAGATGAAATTTTTTAGGGCATAATCAAACTAATTGCTACTTGAGCTATTGGGTTGGTATTGTGAATGATGAATATTGAGGACTTATTGTAATTAATCCTCTGACTTGACCAAGCCTGATATTTTTCCAAGCATTCTGAAATTTCTTGGGCAATCCTTGCATTGGCTTTCCCGAAAATGATGAGATCATCAGCAAATAACAAGTGTGAAATTGAGGGACCATTTTTATTTAAGGAAATCCTTGCAAGAGTTCCTCGAATTCAAGCCATCCATTCTACACAAAACAACCAACAATTTTAATAGTATGGCTCCCAGGCACCATGTACCATTAATGAAAAGTATGAGTCTTATTTAGTTGGTGAGGAGGGGAGGAGTTAGAGGGCTGGAGCCTAGAGTTGGCAACAAAGATAAGGTGTGGGCCACTGCTAAACTAGTAGACAGGACAGAAAGTCGAAAATAAATGATATAATAAAATTAAAACAGGTGAAAATATCCGATCTTATCTCCTTGTATAAAACTAAAGTGGGGTAGGAAATCAAGTTCCCGAATTCTCTCATGGATACCCAGCTAGGAAAGACCAATAATCGAAGTCTTATAAGAACAGGGTAGAGGATAAGGTCATAGCTTCAAAACCTACCAAGTACATGGGTAATATAATAAAACAAAAAACAATTTAGAAATTGGGTAACAAGCTTGAGTTTAACCTCCCCTACTGATCCCATCTAGGATAATCTCTAAATTATTTTTTTTAAATGATTTCATAATTGTGAGGGACATGTTTGGGTGCATTCATCTCGAGCAATGAATTAGTTGCCTGCTGAAATTTGACCAAATGGAACACATTAGCCTCAATCTACCACATAAACGCAACAACAGCAAATGCAAAAACAGACACCACAACAACAACCAAAGGAAGAGTCCACACCACTCAACTCTCTCTCTCTCTCTTCAATGGCCCAGTTGGACCAAAATTTTGAACATAAGGGCATGCCCACACACATTACATGCGAAATAACATTTGGTTTGAGTCAATGGTGGTGATTAATGACTTAATGGCAAGAGCTCGCACGGGAGCTTTGGAATATGCTTTAACAAGCCCCAAATACATTGAATAACAAAATAAATAGGGAAAATCAGAGGGAAAGTGTGGGGCTAACTTGGAGGCTCGGGAGAGGCGTCTCAGGGGGCTATGCATGGCAGCTACACTTGCTATTGTTCGCAAATTGCCGAGACCACAGAGAGAGAGAGAGAGAGAGAGAGAGAGCTTGTGCATGGTAGCAACACTTGCTTTTGTTCGCAAATTGTCGAGGCCAGAGAGAGAGAGAGAGAGTGTGTGAGAGAGAGAAGTTACTGTGGGAGAGAGGCAATGGAGAGAGAGAGAGAGAAGTATCCTCACCGCAAGAGGTGAGCAGACGCTCGTCCTGGGCTCGATGTTTCTGTCTCAGGGAGTGAGAGAGAGGGAGATAAAGAGTGTGCGTTTGGCTTCTCTATCTTGGGCCGGTGCCATTGAACAGTTGTTGGCCACTAAAGGAAGTAGACTTCTGAGAGAGAGAGAGAGAGATCGTGTTCGAGAGGGGCTGTGGGAATGAAGGGGAGGGAGGAGGCGTGTTTAAGAAACATCTGACAGAGTTTTTGAATAATGGCATGGCAGGAGGAAGAGAAATAAAATAAGAAATAAAGCCACGTGCGCTTTTGAGTAGTAGAGCGGTGGTAAGCAGGGTATCAAACCGTGTTAACGGGTCGTGTCAAGTCGTTTATATTATATGATATGGATCAATTCGAACACGATCTGTTAAGTTTAACAGCTCAGATTTCTAAACCCTAACAAGACTCATTGAAATAACAGGTTGACATTACATAACACGCTTTGACTTGTTATGAATTAATTAAAAATATATCAATACGACACGATCGATTTTGACCCATTTAGATCCGTTTATGTAAATGGATGGAATTGACCCAAATAATCTAATTGACCTTATTAATATAATTTCACATAAAAATTGAAATCATAATTTCTTCCAAAAATATAAAACTAACTACATAAGTCTAAAATTATAATCTAAACAATAATGATACCAAAATTACAATCCATAGGAAGTGTGCGAGAGGTAGTCGTGACTTGTGAGAACTGACTCAACTAGGAACTAAGAGAGAGTTAGGAAATATGAAATATGATTGAAGTATTTTTAGTTTTAGGTTAAAAAGGATATATTGTAATTTTGAGTAAAAAATTTTAACGGGTCTAAAGGGGTCACTAACGTGTTAAGTGGGTTGACCCATTAGTGACTCATTAATGAATTGTGTCTTAAGGTCAACTTGTTTTGACCTGAACTCGTTAACATCAAACCAAAATCTGATAATTTCGTGTTGTATTTGTATTGGGTTAACGGGCTCGTATCACATATTGACACCCTTATGTCACTAATAACCATTAGTAAGGGAATCATTGCCCCTCTTTAAATTTGTGAATTTTTTCTTTTTTAAAAAAATGTTAAAAGAAGTTTAAAAAATGTTTAAAAAACTGTTAAAAGTTTATTAGGAAGCTCCCAATCAAAGCAATGAACAAGTTGAGCCACCATGAGCCGAATTGTGGTTAGACCCAACTGTAACCTCGAGCAACCTCTTCTCCCGGACCCAATTGGGAGAAGTTGGAAGTCACGTCCCTAGAGATCAATGCTACTCCCAACATAGACTCCATCTATGTTAAGCTTGAAGGCACCTTGTGGTGGGGGCTGCCATTTAAGGCTAGGATCCGAACCACTTCTAGGTCTGTTTTTTACTTCTTTGAAACTTTTATTCAGGCTCAAAGCCTGATTGAAAGTCTCTTATGTGGAAAGTTTCCTGTCTTGGAAGAGCCATTGATTCCTTCTATACCAGCTGCCCCATGCTAATAGGAAAAATCTTTCCAAAGCTCATTCCTTCTTGTTGTCTTGCACTTGCTTTGCTATGTCTTCAAAGGTTTGAGTTCTGGCATTTACTTGTAACTCTGGGCAGTACTTCTTCCAACCTATTAGCAGCTGAGGGCATTTGACAAGAGCATGTACCGTATCTTCACCTTGGTTAGGACAGAAGTGGCATGTGTCATTTTGTAAAATCTTTTTCTTCTTCAGATTTGATTTAGTTGGTAGACAATCCCTACATGCTCTCCAAACAAAATTTTTTATTTTGTTTGGTACTTTCATGTTCCATAAACCCTGCCAGAGGTGCCTTTGTCTACTAGCTTCTAAGGTCTCTCCATATGTTTGCTCTTCCATACCATTGAAGAGCTTGTAAGCACTTCTAACACTGAACTTGCCACTTCTCTCCCTGTCCCAAATAATTTTATCTCGATGATCTGAAGGGCTTATCATTAGTTTGAGAACTGCATCAGCTGCTATAGGAGGTAACATACTTTTCACTTTCTAGACATCCCACCATCTGTTTTGGGGGTCTATTAACTCATGGACTCTTTCACATCCTTCTTTCCTGTGAGCCCTTAAGTTATTGAAGCCCGGGACCCAATAATCATTCCAAATATTTATTTCTTCCCCATTCCCTACTCTCTATCTACAGCCTTGAGCCATCCTTGACCTCACCTCCCATATCCCTTTCCAAGCATAAGAGCTATTATAGCCCCTTTTAGCTTCCAAAAAATTTGAGTTTGGAAAATACTTACTTTAAACACTTTGTATAGAACACTATCTTCCATTTGCATGAGTCTCCAACCTTGCTTGGCAAGAAGTGCATCATTAAAACAGCTCAACTTTTTGAAACCCATGCCACCTTCACTCTTAGGCTTGCACATGTTTTGCCAGCTAACCCAATGTATTTTCTTCTCCTCTCTTTTTTGCTCCCACCAAAACTTGGCTCCCATTTGTTCCAGCGCATTACAGGTGTAACATTTGGTTGTCTCCTCTCGTTTCTCTCTCTACGTAGAGGAAAGAGGTGGAAGAACAAGGAGGTAACGCAGTAAGGCCTAACGAAAGGAACATCAGTAATTCTTTGGTTTCGGTTCCATATCCTACAGGGAGGTCCTTATGGAGGATCTACAGAAGCTATGGGGAAACCTTAGTTTGAATGCAGAGGAGGAAACGACAATACCTTTGGAGGGTAATACAACCCTCGAGGTGCAACGGAAAGGAGAAAGGAGCCTTGTTGGTAAGATCTGGACTGAAAGAGTTATAGGACAAGCTTTTGTCGAAGCAACAATGGCAAAGGTCTGGAGACTAAGCAAACCAGCCCAATTCAGAGAGGTAGGAAGGAATGTCTTTACTATATCCTTTGCCATCCATGCGGATAAGAACTGTGTGCTTGAAGGGAGATTATGGATGTTTGATAACAACCCTTTTGTGATAAACCAGTTTGATGGTTTTACGCAACCGCATTTAATGAGCTTCGATAAGGCCTCTGTATGGTTACAGCTTCACAATCTGCCATTGGTGGGGATGACTTGGGAGTTTGGAGAAAGACTGGGGCAGTCACTGGGAAAAGTAGAACATGTAGTAGTTGAGGAAGATGATACGGGATGGGGTAATTTCCTGTGAGTAAAGGTTCACCTTGACCTTCGGAGACCACTTGCCATAGGAAGAACCATTACTCTAAATGATACAACATTCTGGACCTCGATCACATATGAAAAGCTCCCACAGTTCTGCTTTACGTGTGGCCGAATCTTGCACAAAGAGGAAGCCTGCCTAGTGAATAGCCAAAGGAAGGATGAACCTCCACAATTCAGGCCCTGGATGTGAGCCATTATGGATAGTTGAAGGTATCGAAATCCGATGAGACAAAGCTCAAGTAGAGAGGAACAACAGAAGAGTGTGGTGGTAGAAGATGGTGGTGATCCAGTAGAAGGTGGCTCTCCGAGGAAGGGGACAAAGGATGATGGGAGGTATGGAGAGATGGGAAGCAAGTGTGGAGGGAATAATAAAAAAGTAGATAATGGGGGGGGGGGACAAAAACCAAAAGGAGTAGACACTCGGGGAAGGGGAGATGCGTCTGAATAAAGATGGTGAGGCAGCCACGGGGGTCTCTTCTAGTGCTGTTATTTTAAATGAGGAAATGCTTAAAACAATAGTCAGTAGTGGGGAGCTCATGCACATGTAGATAAAATCAACTGATAATGGTGGTCCTGGTCTGCAAAACAACACCATGATCCAGCAAAAACCAGCAACAAGACAGACACAACAGAGAACAAGATCATGGAAGAAACAGAACCTACCAGGTATTCCTTTTGCACCCCACAGCATAGTAGCTACGAGTAAGAAAAGAACATTAAATGATACGGATAATGAAGAGAGTGTTGTTAAAAAAAAAAAACAGAAATTAGGAAATAGAGGACATGTGGTACTCGGTGATAACATTATTGAGGAACAAAACTCACAAGAGATATCGGTGGAGGCTTATGTTCAGCCCCGCCGAACGTCATTAAAATCATAAGCTGGAACTCTCGAGGGCTTGGGAACCCACGTGGAGTTAGAGCACTTCATGACATGGTCATGAAGGAAGGTCCCGAAATCCTTTTCTTACAAGAAACTAAATTGACAGGAAAAAAGATTGATAGATTGAAGTACAGACTAGGCTACAATGGCTGTCTGACAGTGGATAGGGTGGGAAATAGTGGTGGTTTATCCTTGATGTGGAAAAGTGAAGTGGAGTTGTCCATTTGCAGTTACTCAATAAACCACATTGATGCTTTGGTGGTGGAGAAAGGAAGAATTAGAAAAGAATGGCAGTTAACTGGACTGTATGGACAACCTATAGCAGCTAGAAGAAGTGAAACCTGGAATCTACTCAGGTCACTCAAAAGAACTAGGAACCATGCTTGGTCAGTCTTTGGAGACTTTAATGAGATCTTAAGTAGGCAAGAGAAGTATGGAGGAAATGCCAGACCCAAGAGACAAATGATAGCCTTTCGAGATGTTATCAATGAGTGCCAGCTTTCTGATTTAGGCTATACAGGCCAACCATTTACTTGGTGGAATAACAAAGATCAAAGGAGGAATATATGTGAAAGACTCGACAGATTCCTATGCAATACCTCGTGGATAGAATGTTTTCCTTTTGTTAAGGTAATGCATGGTCTTATAGCTCATTCAGACCACATTCCAATCATAATGCAAACAGAAGGGGAAGTTACTACTAGAAGAGGACCAAAACCTTTCAGGTTTGAAGCAATGTGGACTGAGACTGAGGAATGTGAGCAAGTGATCTCGAAGGTATGGACTAGTGATCAGGGACAAGGTGGAATGAATGATGTCATGAGAAAGATAGCTGTGTGTAGTAACAAGCTGATAAAATGGAACAAACTCTCTTTTGGCAATGTCCAAAGACAGCTACAGCAAGCAAAAAACAAATTACAGAAATTACAAGACAATGATCCTTTGCATCTTAATAAAGATGCTCTAAAGGAGGCTCACAGTGAAGTGCATTGCTGGCTGGAAAGAAGTGAAATTCTTTGGAGGCAAAGATCAAAGGCTTTGTGGCTCAAAGCAGGAGACCAAAATACAAAGTATTTTCATACCAAGGCTTCTCATAGAAGAAACAAGAACTTCATATGTAGATTGAAGGATGAGGAAGGGGCATGGCAAGAAGGGGATGAGAAGAACCTCTTGATACTACAGTACTTTAAAGATTTATTTACTGCCAAACCACAAGAAAGCAGCATGGATTTCTTATCAGCTCTGCAAGGGAGGGTAACTTGTGATATGAACCAAGAATTAATCAAACATTTCACGACAATAGAAGTGGAGAAGGCTTTGCATCAAATGAACCCCACGAAGGCCCCAGGTCCAGATGGCATGGCACCCATTTTCTTTCAAAGGTATTGGCACGTTGTGGGAGAATCAGTTACCACTGCTGTGTTGCAAGCCCTTAATGAAGGTCAATTTCCTTTGTCTCTAAATCACACTTTCATAACTCTCATCCCTAAGATTAAAAAACCAGAAAAAGTATCAAAGTTCAAACCGATTAGTTTGTGTAATGTAATTTACAAACTAATTTCCAAAATCCTAGCCAATAGACTCAAATTATTTCTACCTGCAATTATTTCCAGTACACAAAGTGCCTTTGTGCCCGGTAGAATAATCTCAGATAACATACTTGTGGCTTATGAACTGATAGACTTTTTGAGAAAAAAAGAGAACAGGAAAAGAGGGTTTCATGTCTTTAAAGCTCGACATGAGCAAGGCCTATGATAGGCTGGAATGGAAATACTTAGAAACAGTCATGAGGCAGCTGGGTTTTGATAGCAGGTGGATTAGTTTGGTCATGATGTGTGTGCAGACTGTTTCCTTCTCAATCATGATCAATGGGGAACCTATGGGACCTGTGTTGCCATCTTGAGGAATCAGGCAGGCAGATCCCTTATCTCCCTACCTGTTTCTTCTTTGCACTGAAGGGCTTGTAGCCTTGTTACATCAAGTAGTGCAGTCAAAGGAGCTAACTGGTATCAAGATATGTCGAGGTGCCCTTATATTAAGTCATTTGCTTTTTGCAGATGACAGTCTTTTGTTTTGCAAGGCATCCATCAAAGAAAGTGAAGTAGTCCAAAATATCTTGGAGATCTATGAAAAGGCATTAGGGCAGAAAATTAACAAAGACAAGACCTCAATGGTTTTTAGCAAGAATGTCCATCTACCCACTCGAACAGAGATAGTGTCCCACTGGCATATCCAAGATTATCATAATATGATAAGTATTTGGGGCTCCCACCTATGGTTAGCAAATCAAAAAGCCAAGCATTCTCATATATAAAGCATCGAGTGTGGCAAAAATTGCAATGCTGGAAGGAAAAGATCTTGTCACAAGGTGGGAAAGAATTACTCATCAAGGCAGTGGCTTTATCTATCCCTACCTACTCGATGAACTGCTTCAAACTCCCAAATTCTTTCTGTAATGAGCTGGAACAAATGGGAGCCAAGTTCTAGTGGGGACAAAAAAGAGAGGAGAAGAAAATACATTGGGTTAGCTGGCAAAACATGTGCAAGCCTAAGAGTGAAGGTGGCATGGGTTTCAAAATGTTGAGCTGTTTTAATGATGCACTTCTTGCCAAGCAAGGTTGGAGACTCATGCAGATGGAAGAAAGTGTTCTATACAAGGTGTTTAAAGCTAAGTATTTTCCAAACTCGAATTTTTTGGAAGCTAAAAAGGGCTATAATAGCTCTTATGCTTGGAAAGGGATATGGGAGGTGAGGTCAAGGATGGCTCAAGGCTGTAGATGGAGAGTTGGGAATGGGGAAGAAATTAATATTTGGAATGATTATTGGATCTCAGGCTTCAATAACTTAAGGGCTCACAGGAAAGAAGGATGTGAAAGAGTGCATGAGTTAATAGACCCCCAAAACAGATGGTGGGATGTCTAGAAAGTGAAAAGTATGTTACCTCCTATAGCAGCTGATGTAGTTCTCAAACTGATGATAAGCCCTTCAAATCATCGAGATAAAATTATCTAGGACAGGGAAAGAAGTGGAAAGTTCAGTGTCAGAAGTGCTTAAAAGCTCTTCAAGAGTATGGAAGAGCAAACATATGGAGAGACCTCAAAAGCTAGTAGACAAAGGCATCTGGCAGGGTTTATGGAACATGAAAGTACCAAACAAAATAAAAATTTTTGGTTGGAGAGCATGTAGGGATTGTCTACCAACTAAATCAAATCTGAAGAAGAAAAAGATTTTACAAAATGACACATGCCACTTTTGTCCTAACCAAGGTGAAGATACGGTACATGCTCTTGTCAAATGCCCTCAGCTGCTAACAGGTTGGAAGAAGTACTGCCCAGAGTTACAAGTAAATGCCAGAACTCAAACCTTTGAAGACATAGCAAAGCAGGTGCAAGACAACAAGAAGGAAGGAGCTTTGGAAAGATTTTTCCTATTAGCATGGGGTAGCTGGTATAGAAGGATTAATCAATGGCTCTTCCAAGACAGGAAACTTTCCACAGAAGAGACTTTCAATCAGGCTTTGAGCCTGAATAAAAGTTTCAAAGAAGTAAAAAACAGACCTAGAAGTGTTCGAATCCTAGCCTTAAATGGCAGCCCCCACCACAAAGTGCCTTCAAGCTTAACATAGATGGAGTCTATATTGGATTAGTCATCACACTCTCTATAATAATAAAATAATATTATTTATTATTATTATTTTTTAATTATTTATTATTTTTTAATTACTTGTTTATTTTATTTTCATCATCTTCAATAACCTCTAATAATCATATTCATTTTTCATTCATTTTCGAAATCTAACAATCTATAATATAATAATCTCATATGTATATAAATGGTAAAATCTCATATGTATATAAATGGTAAAATCTCATATGTATATAAATGGTAAAATCTCATATGTAAATAAAAATCTCATATTTATAATATAATAATCTCAAAAAATACTTTTAGACTTGCTATAGTTCTTTTCATATTTGAAAAGAAGAATGAATTTACTGTAACTTATATTTTGAATTAAAACAAATTAACTAATCCAATGTGGAGCAAATTTAGATTAGTCAAATATTTGAAAATAAAAATGTATTTGACTAATCCAATACCAATGCTCTTAGTAGAAAAATGGGTATCTCGACTCTTTGCCTGCTTTCTAACAGCAAGCTTAATCATCGATCTCACTATCTCCGTGTCTTAAAATGGTTAGGACAGACACAATAACAAGACAAGGAAGATTGGTATAATCAAGATGATTACAATATCATAAAGTGACTTTTAATCATCGATGGCCCCATCATTAGAGATGATATCTAATGTTTAACTAGTTTTGCATGATTAAGGTTAGGTTTGGGTACTAAGAGTAACTCAAGTACTCTCAAACACTCTTACTATCATTCTTTACTTTATTATTACTTTTCACATACTTTTACTACTATTCAATATTCTATTATTACTTTTTTATTACTTTTTCACTATTATTCACAAACATTCTCAAACACTTTCACTATCAAACCAAGTGAGATGCTTATCCACTTCGCCTGTGCCATTTGGACATTAGTGTAATAATTTTATAAATCCCAATCATACACAATTTGATCATTGAGAATGATGCTCTCCTAGTGGTGAAAGAAGTTCAAGAACTACAACTATCAGATTCCTTGTTGGGAAACCTGGTCTTAGATGTCCAACAACTGATGAAAAGGTTTCGACAATGCACAATTCAACATGTATGCAGATTTTCCAATACTGCAGCACACACACTTGCTCGATATGCAAGAAATGTTGAGGATTTACTTGTTTGGTGGGAGTTCATTCCCCCGTGTATTC
Organism: Cyclocarya paliurus; assembly: GCA_029856935.1. Lineage (NCBI taxonomy): Eukaryota > Viridiplantae > Streptophyta > Magnoliopsida > Fagales > Juglandaceae > Cyclocarya > Cyclocarya paliurus. The sequence continues at coordinate 10,367,816 of CM056950.1, forward strand.
AGAACATCATTTGGACTGAAAAGTCTATGTATTTTCCTAGTTCATATTGAAATAGAATTCTGATTTCCCTATAAAAAAAAACTAAAACTAAAAGTAAAAAAGTTACATATTGGCTGTGTTTGGATGTTGAACTCAGTTAAGTTGAGTTGAATTTAGATGATAAAATATTGTTAAAATATTATTATTATTTTGAGATTTGAAAAAATTGAATTGTTTATTATATTTTGTATTAAAATTTAAAAAAATTGTAATAATAAATTGAAATGAATTGAGATAAGTTAAGATTCCAAACGTACCTTAGTCAAAATTTAAAGAATAAAATGATCAATCTAATACTAATTCTCTAACATTATTCATCCCTGAGCCCTCTCACTAAACCAAGCATTTTCCTCCATCTAAGAATTGACAAACGTCCCAACATGCAGGCTCGCTCTCTCTCTCTCCTATTTCTTCCTCCTCCACGCTTTATGTGATCGTTACTGCATGCTATAATAATGGAATTACGATAATTATTATTTTGCTTACCAGTCTAGGACTTTTCTTTTAGCTTTCTACTGAAGTTGTTAGCTTGAGTACGTTGTGCAGGCCCTTAAATATTTTCCCCTTCGATAGCGGCCAGCAAGTAGTGGAGGAAAAATCAAAGTCAATTAAGGTTATTTACGGAAGGAAAATTCAAGTAAAGATTATTTATTTAATATTAATATATGAAATATTAATTAGCCTTAGGAAAGGTAAAGGTCTGCTATAGAGGTGTTACCTGTCCTCTACCTCCGCATGGACAGGGGTTGGTGGTTTCTCCCCCAGAACGGGGGCGGGATACTTCGTCCATATATCGGGATGCAGGGACAGACACCCTATATGTCCACCCCCCGCTCGCATAAATGGGTCATTGGCCTAGAGTACGTTTTTGGGCCCAAAATGACTTAGAAATACATATAATGAGCCAAAGCTGGTCTAAAACTTGTTTCTAGGCCATTTTGAGCTTATAATTTAACTTAAAAAAATTACAATAATATAAATTAATAATTATATACTACTAAGTTGCAACTATTAACTAATAATTATAAATAAGCTATTACAATGATACAAAGTAAGAGAAAACTATTACATATTCATATAAAAATATTACAAATTGTACTATTGTAGCAACAATACAATTAACTAATTAAGTAAACTAACAAAATAATAACATTTCAACGGAATTTGGAGTGACCATGTCTTGGTAGAAAAGTCACTGAGCTACTAACTATTGTGAGATTATGAGAATCGAGATCATAAAACCTGAAACATTAATAATTTAAAAGGAAAATAAATTAAAATTATAGACATGAAACAAAAATTAAAAATAAAAATATATATTAGAAATGTAAAAATTACATTAAAAGTACTAACCAAGATGAGATTTAGTCATTGGGATCAAGATGAGAATAGATCATTGGGTTCTTAGGATTAGGATTCGGCATATGATATTGAGATTATAAAAGCTAAAAAAAATATAAGCAAAATAATTAGATACCAAATATTATATAAATACAAAAAACCATTAAGCGACAAATTGTGCAAACAATGACAAATGGCAATAGTTGGTCTAATAAACATGAAGTCATACTGTAACAGAGGTAGTCGTAGATGTCGTCTCATGTATTGTTACTGCAATTAAATTTGAAATTAATACCGATTAAATGAATATAAATAAATTAAAATAACAAAATGAAATCCCCGATTACCAGATCCAGACTGATCACCACTCTCCTCCTCGTTGGCATCCTTAAAGTCCAAATCATCCAAAACATGAATTAGGGTCTCCTTGATTCAATTTTGCGTGCAAATCAATGCATCCACAGTGGTAGTAGATAACGAACTTCAGAATGGATCCAATATATGTCATCTGGTGCTAAAGGTTGACTTTAAGGCTATAGGGATGGCCAAAATACTGCGGGTTATCTCTCTAAGGACGGGATACTTCATAACATTGGTCTTCCACCAAGCTAACATTGGTCTTCCACCAATCTAATCTCTCTAAGCCTCTCTAGAATGATGGACTATAGGGTTGTACTCCAACCTCTCACCTTAGTCCAACCTACGGCTTTTCCCAACCACGACTTCAAGAGGAGGTAGGGGGAGGTAGGTGTAGGTGCTGGAATATTACCACCCTTTAAGATGGTAGACTCATCAAACAATCTAGTAAGAGTTTCCCTAACCCTTGTCACAATAAGCTTTGCCCATGCATTCTTGTGCTTAATTCCCAATTCTTAAACTGGGGATCAAGAGCAACAACCACATTAACAAAATATTAGACCTACTGAAATCTCCCAAATACTTGTCATACTTCACCCTCATCATCAATGTCATCTCCTGTATTCTATTATGGTCACTCGTGCACATGTCATCCAATTATTCTTTTACCTTACATATTTGCTGACAAAAATGAAGGGATATAGGATACAAAGAATCAGATAGTCTCGTGGTGACCTCGTAGAAAAGCCTAAAAAAATCTACAAAAGTAGCAACAACCTCCCAATCATCATCAATAGGCTTCCCAATCCCCCATGCTTTGACATATTAAATGTCTTTATCATCCAATAATATAAAGACTTACTTATATTTTTAGGCCGCCTCTAACATAAAAAAGGTTGAACTCCATCTTGTAGGAACATCAGTTTAGAGACCCTTCTTGGATGTTATGCCCACAGACCTTACAACAATCTTGAATTTCTCCAATCTAGTAGGAGAATATCTCACAAATCTCACAACAAATCTGACCCGAGCAATCCAGTCATCAAAATCTTTCAAACCCTCAGCGACAATTACATTCGGCATATGTGCAACATGTCTCATATGCAAACAATCACCACTCAATATTGTCTTATTTGCCACTCTAAGAGAGGTCTTAAGATGTCTCAATATGACATCGTTAGACGAGGCATTATCAACTGTAACTGTCAGAACTCGTGCCAATCCCACTTCTTTTATTTATCTTTCTTTCACTGGGATAGGCAATAATTGAGCTTGTAGGTAGCTAAAGAATATATATTTCAAACCTTTTATCTTGGGATTCTCTTTATTTAATGTGTGAAAATATTCAGCAACATTTTAGAAAGCTAGACATGTAGAGCATGCAACCCCCGAAAAATTCTTAAATCTACTAATAAAAAAAACTCACACCTACATATGTTATCTTTTCTTTTCTACTAATAAAAATTCTTAAATCCAAATCATTATTTTTTTTTTATGGTTGACATTTTGTGTAACACCCCATTCCCATAGGCTAGGTGTGTCACATATTTTTCATGAAAATAAATCCAGCAAGAGATTCTCTAAGTTCATAATAAAAAAAAATACTAAAATTTATTATAAAATAAAAGGTCTCATAAAATTGTCTTCCAAAAACATTAAATGAATAAACTGAATAAATTCATGTCATAAAAGACATTTTTTATTTTAGAAATGTCTGAACTAAAAATAAAATGCTCCTTCTACTCCTGGCCTGCCTGCTCGTAATCATCATTTCACCTGGGTAGTTAAAAACATGAAAATAAACTAAAATGAGTCGATGACTCAGTAAGAAATCTATCACAACTTAAACGTAATAAACATAAGATTTTCATAAGAACTTTCATGCTGAGAACTTAAAATTTTATGACAGTTCATGCTAATGATTATGCTATGTATGACTGATTTATCTGAACTAACTGACTGATTTATCTGACTGGCCAACACACTTAACTCTGTGTGCAAGTTTGTGCACCAGCCCCACATCCCGCTGCAGCAAGGGGAACTGCTGATAGTATTCTAGCATACTATGGTGGACCATGACTGAGTTCGTGGCTTGCACACCACCCTGAACTGAACTGCATTGGTACCATGCATCTGAATGGCCATTTTGTTAATTGATCTGAACTTATCTTACACTTGAATTTAAGATGGCTTACGTGTCTTATGCACATGAGATGCATGACATAATACATGTAAAATTATAATTTCTGAATCTAAACATGATGTAGAATGACATAATCGTGTGCTATGCTGGATGACATGCTTGCACATGACATGAGCGGTTCGTAAATAATGGATGTCAATGAACTAGCTTGAATAATAAATACATATAGGCTAACTGTGATGATCCTAATTTATGATCAAATTACTTACCTCGCTGCGTTTCTTCTTGAATAATACCTCGTAATTTGAGACCTATATACAATAAATAACTATCACTAAATTGTTTGGAATAAATAAATACTAATATCTTACTTAACTAAATTTGGAATTCTAAAAGATAATTAAACAAGTATTTTGTTTAACACTAAAATAAATCATTCCTAGCATTTAAATTACTTAAAAATACTAGTTTATAATTTAGTGAAAAATATTCGAGCTATTTTAAAATAATTCATAAAAACTTAAATTCTTAAGCTGAGTTTCATTTCTTAACATAATTATTAAAAATTATAAGAAATCTAATAAATATTAATATCATTTAAAATACTCTTAACATATTTCTTAATTTTCCTATTTAAAGTATCTATAATAATTTTTATTAAAGTTCTATTAAATAGATAAAAGAAATCTTAACTAAATTATTAGGCTCAATAATCTACTTTAAAATATAATTTAAATTCTTTAAACATTTTCTTATAAAATAAGCATTTGACTAATATATTTATTTAATAAAATATAACTCCTCTTTGAAATATTAAGTCTAATAAATGACTAAAAATATGCTTGAAACATCATAAAATCGGCCCAATTTAAATTACAAGTTTTAACATATTATAAGTCTAACTATCCTCAAGTTTTAGCTCACAAAAGAAACGCCCATCAGATTAAAACAAGGCCCAAAACACTTTTTAAAACACAAGCTAACAGCTAAGCCCACCATTCGTAGGGCCCAAGGCCCGTTTGTGAGCTCAAATGTGCTGATGATTTAAAACACACGGAACAAACAGACAAGCCGTGTGCGAGAGAAGCAGGGGCTCACCGAGAGAGGTGCTCGACGGAGATGGGGATGGCGGTTCTGGGTGGCTGGGAGCGGCGCGACTGGAGGCTTATCTGTGGTGGTGCGGCACCGAGTGAGAGAGTTAGAGAGAGAGAGAGAGAGAAAACTGCTAATCGAAACAAAAGAGAGAGAGAAAGAAGGCTGGGCTGCCGAGGCCTTACCGGAAAAAGAGAGGGGCTCAACGGGGGCTGCAGGTCGGCGGCTTCTGTGGTGGTTGGAGAGGGGTTCGGCGCTTCAAGGGGTGGCTATCAAGGAGGAGGGCGACGGGCTGAAGCTACTGTTCAACCAAGATTGTTGAAACTCAGGGTGCTTCCGAAATAGAGGATTCTCGGCTCATAAGGTTCTCCTCTCATGTACGGGTAAGCACAATTTTATAATGATAGAATGATAGAGAAAAATAAGAGAAACCCTAGAAGAGTAGAGACGTGCACGTGCAAAAGAGTAGAGACATGCATGTATAGAAATATACTCGGCAACTGAGTTGAATTTTTCCACTAGGATGTTAGCGAAATATCACTGAGAGGTAAACAGAGGCTAACATCGAGATGAGGTTCGACTGGCTAGAGGGAAACAAAAAATTTAAATTTCAAATAAAATTCTAATAAATGTAATCTAATATACTTTAGAAATCCTTATCCAAATGAAACTCTAACAAATCTTAAATAATAACTATAATAGAAAATATAAAGATAAAGTAAATATAAATTCTGATAAAACTATAATCATAATAATATAAATTCTAAAATAAAAGTTTACTAGAAAAAATTTACTTATATACCCTAAAACCAAAACTGGTATGTTACAAATCTCCCCCCTAAAAGAAAATCTCGTCCCCGAGATGGAACGTACCTTGATTTAAATAAGTCGGGGTATTTCTCTCTCATGTCTTCTTCGTTTTCCCAAGTGGCTTCTCTCTCGTTGTGGTGACTTCAAAGTACTTTAACCATTGGAATGGTTCTGCGTCATAGCACTTGGGCCTTCTGTGCTAAAATTCTCATTGGAACTTCTTCATAGCTGAGGTCGTCTCGAATCTGAAGTGGCTCATACTCCAAAACATGAGTAGGATCTGGGGCATACTTCCGTAGCATAGAGACATGAAACACATTATGCACTGCTGATAAGTGAGGTGGAAGTGCTAGTCTGTAGGCTGCGGCACCTATTCTTTCTAAGATCTCAAAGGGGCCTATGAATCTCGGGCTTAGCTTCCCCTTTTTACCAAAATGCATTATCCCTTTCATTGGTGCAACTTTCAAGAATACTTTATCTTCTATCTCAAACTCTAATTCTCGTCGTCTCTGGTTCGCATATTTCTTCTGTCGCTCCTGTGCTATGGCGAGCTTCTTTTTGATAATTGATATCTTCTCACACATGTCTTGTATAATCTCTTGTCCCAAAATCCTCCTCTCTCCTACTTCATCCCAGTAGAGTGGTGACCTACACTTATGCCCATAGAGAACTTCATACGGTGCTGCCTGAATACTTTCCTGATAACTATTATTATAAGCGAACTCAATAAGGGGTAGATACTTAATCCAACTACCCTTGAATTCCATCACGCATGCTCTAAGCATATCTTCTAGGATCTGAATCGTCCTCTCTGATTGGCCATCTGTTTGAGGATGAAACACCGTGCTGTAGGTCAACTGAGTTCCCAACTCCTTCTGTACTTTCCTCCAGAAAACTAAAGTGAAACGAGTATCTCTGTCTGAGATGATCTTAGATGGTATCCCATGTAATCTGACAATCTCTCTAACGTACAATTCTGCCAGTCTATCCATAGAGTACGTCATCTGCATGGGAATAAAATGGGCTGATTTTGATAGTCGATCGACAATCACCCATGCTGCATCTTGACCTCCAAATGCTTTTGGGAACCCTGAAACAAAGTCCATTCCGATCTCATCCCAAGTCCACATTGGTATAGGGAGTGGCTGCAGTGTACCTGAGGGTCTCTGATGCTCTGCCTTGACTTGTTGACATGTCAGACACTGCGCTACATATGCCACTATCTCTCGCTTCATCCCACTCCACCAATAGTGTTGTTTTAGATCCCGATACATCTTGGTGCTCCCCGGATGAACTGTGTAGAGTGAAAGATGAGCTTCTCTCAAGATCAAATCTTTGATTACTCTATCCTTGGGTACACATAATCTTCCTCTAAATCTCAAAGTGCCATCATCTGTCACTAGAAAATCAGGTCTCTTACCTTCAGCTATTTCCTCTTTAATCTTCATCAATTCTGTATCACTAGCTTGAGCGACCTTAATTTGATCTATCATTTTGTAAATGAAAAAATGATGTTGTTTTGATATGGTTGTTTTAAAAAAAATAATCTAGTCATCAAAACGACGCCATTTTGTCAATGACAAAACAATGTCATTTTGATGACTGAGGTATTTTTTTTAATTATAAATTTATAATATACATTTATATATATAAATATATATTATTTATTTATATATTATTATATATGTGAGGGCGGGGCAGGGGTTGAGCCCATCCCCCCTCGTCCCCACTGGGGGCACTAGATGCGAATGGGACCACCTGCCCCCCGCATCTAGCGGATGGGGGTCTGCCCCACCCATGTCGGGGCGGTGTGGATGGGGGCGGGGCAACGGGGTGTGGGGCCCCAATGCCCACCCCTAGTCTTCTAACATGATGCACAAGAACAAATATTTTCATACCATATATTACAACAGGTAGCTATATGCCATAACAATTATGTTAACACAATGGTTTTAATATCTTTTAAGTCTATTTCTGAGCTACATAGATAATGAAAATTTAATAAAGCTAATTAGAGGATTCCATGAAATTAGTTCTTTTAATATCCAGTGGAAGAGATTATATTTTAAGCAATTATTGATTTTGGGTGTTGGATATTATTGAGCCAAGCCATAGCATTGCTTGGTTGGTCATCAGCTTGGGGTAAAGGGGTGACAAGTCTACCAGCTTATGGATCCTAGATAGATGTAGGAGGCTTGTGAATTTTGATCAGAAAATAATTGTGTATATAATATCAAGAATTCAAAACAAATGTCTTGCTAGTTTTCAAAAGATTAAACCATTCTAATAATCTTTTCAAAAGTAGGGTGCTATTATAGTCACGCTTAGGTAAGAAAGCTACCTCCAGTTACTCCCTTTTACTTTTTTTTTTTTCAGAAAAAAATAGAGAGCACTCTATTTTTAAACATATAAGTAGGTCTAATCTTAAGATGTGATCGTTAGCTCAACCCAAAAATGTAAACATATAAGCGAAGAGATGGAAAATATTAACAAAAAAGAATACAAATGGTGTATGCTTCGAAAAGATCATATAGAACAATTAAAAGGAAAACATAAGACTTCTTCAAGAAAACAATAATAGCTGGGAATGGGAAAGACAGGAATGCATGGAAAATTAGGATGGCAAATGAGAACAACGATCAAAAGATAAGCCATCGTATAACAGTGTAGTTTCAAGAAATGGCTTAAACTAATGTAGGCCTCTTTGATGTAAACATGGTGAATGATAATTGGAATTTCACGTAGAATGTGATCTAGAATTATGGGATAAATAACAGAAATTAGGATTGGGATTTGGCTGTTGAAAGGAAAGAAAGAAACAAAGAAAGATGGGTATTAAATTTTTTTTTTTTTAAATTGATAGCTCATAAATTTAAAGCTACGCTGTATACTACACTTTTGTACTCCTTTTCTAACTATGTTGATCCATTATTATTATCAATATTTGGATGATTTATTATAATAAGGGTGCAATATCCAACATATATATCACTGACAAATAATTAGAGTGTGAGTGCGACTTTTACTTTTTTTGTAGAACAACACAACACAACACAACACAACACAACACAACGTCTAATGGCTGGCACACAACAAGTCTTTTGAAGAAATCATGTTATAATATAAAGGGTAATTCTAAATAGATTCTTAAAGTGTATAATTTTTGCGTACTTCTTTTGAAAAAAAGATGTGGTCTATCATTAAAAACAGAGAAAGCGATACAGACACAAAGAGATTCCACAAAAGTAAAATCACAAACTAATGTTGCTTCATGTGATTCGTTAGATCTGCTTTATAATAAAAGTAATTTTATAATCTGATGAACCACATTAAGCCACATTAGTTTGTAAGATTACTTTTGTGTAATTCTTTTGTGGTTAAAGTATTTCTCTTAAAAAAATAATTTTTTCATAGGAGTCCTATAACCACTTTTTTTAAAAGAAGTGTCCGAGACTTGCACATTCTAAAACTGTAAATATTATTTGTTTAATATAAATCAACCATGTCATTTCCATATCCCATTTAATGCAGGGAAAAAACAAAAAACAACCTCAATCAAGCAATGCTCAACTACCTCCAATATCAGATAATAACGTAAGAAAAGAAAAAGAAAATCTCAAAAGGAAAACAAATGCTTGATTTCAACATGTATGTTGGAATATACAAACTCAAATTGAAGCTTTGGAGTTGAAGTCAAGGGAAGCTAAACAGAAAAGATCAAAAGAGACTTCAAATGACAGTTAAATTAAGTCTAAATGCAGATGAGATTAATTAGTTAAAATGCCGTGTAAATGACTTCTGTATAGTCAAGTTAGTTAGCATATGTGTCTATAAATAGAAATGATGTAAATGTAACAATCACTCAATTCCTGTTAATGAGAAATTCACATTGAATTTGCTCTCAATTCTTCTTTTGTATTTTCAAGTTCTCTGTTCTTGATTCTTCAAGTTATAGAATTTTACATGGTATCATCGTCCATAAGCAGTCCGCTGCCTTCTTCATTTTTTACACAAATTCTTTCTTTCTTTCTTCTGCTTCTATGGCAGAATCCTCTAATGCTTCTTCTTCTTCTAATAATTCTTCTCCTCCTTTGGGGAATCCATATTATGATTCCTCAAGTTACTACTATCTACATCCATCTGATAATCCTGGAGCTCTTCTTGTATCTGAGATCTTTTCTGGTGATAATTACGTGGCTTGGAGTTGGTCCATCACAATTGCTCTCACAGTCAAGAACAAAGTTGCTTTCATTGATGGAAGTTTACCTCAACCTGATCCTACTAATGCTCGACTCAAGACTGCCTGGTTAAGGGCAAACAACCTTGTGCTTTCTTGGCTAATGAATTCCATTGCAAAAGAGATTCGAGGGAGTCTTCTTTACTTCAACAGTGCTGCTAACATCTGGAATGAATTAAAGATTCGATACCTGCGCAGTGATGGTCCAAGAGTTTTTGCATTAGAAAAGTCCTTAAGTTCTATTTCCCAAGGCTCGAATTCAATCACTAAGTATTTTAGTGTTTTCAAAGCACTATGGGATGAATACATTAGTTATCGTCCCCTTCCAACTTGTAATTGTGGATTTATGGAAAAGTGTACCTGTGTAGTATTAAAGAACCTTGCTGATCAACAACAAGCTGACTATCTCATGAAATTCTTGATTGGTCTGCATGATTCTTTTTCAGTAATTCGAAGCCAACTCTTGCTTCTTTCTCCATTGCCATCAATGGGCAAGGTTTTCTCTTTACTGATACAAGAAGAGAGCCAGCGTTCCTTAACTAATGTTGTACATATCTCTCATGATTCTCATGCTATGGTTGATGCACAACCATCCTCACAAACTTCTTCAAATGCTGTTAAGTTCAGCAAACTCAGAGGCAAGTCAGATGTCATCTATTCCCATTGTGGATTCTCTGGACATCTTGTAGATAAGTGTTTCCAGCTTATAGGCTATCCACTAGGATGGAAAGGGCCTCGAGGAAAGAGAATCAATTTTACACGATTGCCAAATGCAAACATTGCATCTTCTATGGAGCAAAACTTAAACAACCCAAATATATTTTTTTCTCAAGAGCAAATACAGAATTTGATTACTCTTGCCAATAGCCTATCCACTTCTTCTATCAATCCTAATTCTGCAGTTAATACTGCCTCTACATCAGGTAATAATCCAATCCTTTGTTTAGCTAATACCTCGTTAAATCATACTTCTCCTTGGATATTAGATACTGGAGCAACAGATCACATGATTTGCTCTCCTCATCTATTCACATCTATAAAAATCCCAACCAAACCCTCCTCAGTCCATTTACCAAATGGTCACTCACTTCCTATCAGTTTTATTGGTACTGTCAAAGTCTTCCCTAATTTGATTTTACACAATGCTCTTTTTGTTCCATCTTTTCATGTCAATCTTATTTCTGCTTCCAAGTTGACTAAAGAAAATTCTGTTGCCTTGTTTTTCTTTCAATCTAAATGTGTATTGCAGGACCTCGGCAAATGAAAGATGATTGGGCTTGTTGAAGTCAGAAATGGTCTATACCACCTCATCAATTTTTCTGCTGCTACACAGAAGGAAATTCCTGATTCAAACAATTTTTTTTGGCTAAAACATCTACTATTAGTCCTGACATGTGGCATTTTTGATTGGGACATCTATCTCCTGCCAAACTAAAGCTCATTAGCTCCATTGATTCTTCTGTAAAAATGTCCCACAAACATGTTTGTGAAATCTGTCCTCTAGCTAAACAAAAGAAATTTTCTTTTCCTGTATCACAAAGCAGTTCAAATAAAGCTTTTCAATTAGTACATTGTGATATTTGGGGTCATTTTTCCACTATCTCTCATTCTGGCTATAAGTTTTTTTTTACCATTGTGGATGATCATACACGCTTCACTTGGCTTTTCCTTATGAAAGCAAAATCAGAAACTCGAAATCTACTTACCAAATTCATTGCATATGCTCAAACTCAGTTTGGCACTCAAATACAAACACTTAGAATAGACAATGGCCAAGAATTCAATATGCCTTCTTTTTATCAAGAAAATGGTATAATACATCAGCTATCATGTGTAGAAACTCCTGAGCAAAATGGTAGAGTTGAAAAAAAGCATCAGCATTTGTTAAATGTTGCTAGAGCTCTTCTTTTTAGTCTAAACTGCCATTAACATACTGGACTGAATGTGTATTGACAGCTACACATCTCATAAATCGAATTCCCTCTTCTGTGCTAGACAATAACACCATATGCTCTATTTTTTCACAAATCTCCTGCATATAACTATCTGAAAGCCTTTGGCTGTTTATGTTTTGCCAACAGCATACATAACAGTCGAGGCAAATTTCATCCAAGAGCCTCAAGATGCTTATTTCTTGGTTATCCACCAAATATCAAGGGATACAAAGTGCTTGATCTCCTTACTCTTAAAACCTTAGTTTCCAGAAATGACATATTTCATGAGAATATTTTTCCTTCTATTCCAAACACTACTCACACTCCCTTTATATTTCTTGATTTTCCTCCAATGCATGACTTCACAGTACCCATTACTTCACAAAATCTACCTTCTGCACTACCAGACTCTATTACTTCATAGAATCAATCCTCTGAAGTTCCAGAATCTATAACTTCACAAAATCCTTCTTCCACTATTCCAACATTTGATTCTTCACAGACTGTTCCTACTCCTTCACAAAATCCATCCTCTGAAATTCCAGCACCTGTTACTTCACAGATTAATCCTGAAATTGTAATCCTTCGAAGATCTGAAAGAATAAGGAATCCTCCTTCATATTTGCAGCATTTTCATTGTGATAATATGACTCAATCTACTTCAACATCTCAAGAATCCTTCAGTTGCTGCATTCCTTCTTTTGGTAAGCAATACTCTCTTGCTCATTTCCTTTCAACACATAAACTGTCACCTAGACATGCAGCTTTTACTTCTGCTGTGTCATCCACTTTTGAACCTAAATCTTTCAAACAAGCCAATTCTTATCCTCAATGGCAAGCAGCCATGTTAAATGAGATCAAAGCTCTTGAATTAAATAAAACATGGGAACTTGCAATATTACCTCCAAATAAGACAGTAATTGGATGTAAGTGGGTATATCGTGTTAAATTCAAAACTGATGGCACAATTGATAGATACAAAGCTAGATTAGTAGCAAAAGGCTACACCCAACAAGAAGGCCTTGATTATTTTGACACATTTTCTCCTATGGCTAAAATGACAACAGTGAGAACATTTTTATCCATTGCTGCCATTAAGCAATGGCATTTACATCAACTTGATGTAAACAATGCCTTTCTTCATGGAGATTTAAATGAAGAGGTCTATATGCAGCTGCCACCAGGGTACTCTTCACCAAATGATCCGAGAGTTTGCAAACTCAAAAAGAGCCTATATGGTCTGAAGCAGGCCTCAAGACAGTGGTTCTCCAAGCTGTCATCCTCTCTACTTCAGTTTGGGTTTATTCAAGGGAAGTCTGATTCTTCTCTATTCATCAAGCATAATTCAAATAGCTTCATAGCACTCTTGATTTATGTTGATGATGTGATTCTTGCTTCGAATAATCTTGATGATATAATCACTGTCAAAAAGTTCTTACATGATTCTTTCACTATCAAAGACTTGGGATAACTAAAGTATATTCTGGGGATAGAAGTGGCTCGATCAACCAAAGGCATAATTTTATGCCAACGAAAGTATGCCTTAGATATCCTACAAGATAGTGGTTTCTCAGGTTGTAAACCTGTGGCATTTCCTATGGAATCTACACTAAAGTTGAGTGCAAATGACTCATCTCCTCTTTTGTCAGATCCTTCACAGTACAGAAGATTAGTGGGTCGATTATTATACCTCACTATAACTAGACCTGACCTATCCTACTCAATACAAGCACTAAGCCAGTTCATGGCTAATCCTAGTAGTAATCATCTACAAGCTGCTGAAAGGGTCCTCAGATATATCAAAGCAACACCTAGGCAAGGTATTTTTCTATCTGCTCATTCTCCTCTTCATCTAAAAGCCTACTCAGATAGTGATTGGGGTGGTTGTATTGACACCAGAAAAAGTATTACGGGCTTCACAGTATTTCTTGGTGACTCTCTTATCTCATGGAAATCAAAGAAACAGCCAACAGTTAGCCGATCCTCAGCTGAGTCTGAATATAGAGCTCTAGCCTCTACCACATGTGAATTGCAATGGTTGATCTACTTGCTAGCTGACTTAAAAATTCCCCATCCACAAGCTATTCTGCTTTATACAGACAGCAAACCAGCTTCTGATATTGCATCAAACCCTGTTCAACATGAAAGAACAAAACACATTCAACTACATTGCCATTTGGTTCAAGAGAAATTGCAAGAAGGTTTGATCAAGATCATTCATATTCCCTCCAAACATCAGCTGGCAGACATTCTGACTAAACCACTTGGTTCCCTCAGTTTCCATCATTTGATTCGTAAGATGGGAATGATCAATATACATTCCAATCTTGAAGGGGGTGTTGGAATATACAAACTCAAATTGAAGCTTTGGAGTTGAAGTTAAGGGAAGCTAAACAGAAAAGATCAAAAGAGACTTCAAATGACAGTTAAATTAAGTCTAAATGCAGATGAGTTAATTAGTTAAAATGCCATGTAAATGACTTCTGTATAGTCAAGTTAGTTAGCATATGTGTCTATAAATAGAAATGATGTAAATGTAACAATCACTCAATTCCTATTAATGAGAAATTCACATTGAATTTGCTCTCAATTCTTCTTTTGTATTTTCAAGTTCTCTGTTCTTGATTCTTCAAGTTACAGAATTTTACAACGTATGCAAGAATAAAAAACACCTCTAAGAAAAGTCGTCATTTCCATCTTAGTTAATGGAAGAAGAGAAATAATACTTGCCCAGTTTAGACCTCCGAGAGAGAGAAATCTTGGACAAAAGAGGCTGCTCTTGTACCCTACAATAATCAAAGGCTGGAAAGAAAAGTTCAAGCCGAGAATGTCCGAAAGGAACCAATCAGTTACAGCACACAAAAAAGGAACAAAAATGATACACCAAACAAAGACTAAATTCAACCACAACCTAAGCATAAATCACACACAAAAAAGAAGAAGAAAAGCTGTGAAATCTTGTCCAGCCTAACCTCCAGGTCAATAAAGATTTCAGGATCGTCAAGAAGTATAAAAGATGAGATCAATATGTATAATAAAAAACTTAAATGACGGATCGAAATACAACTTTATATATATGCAGAGATAGCTATGCAGTTTTTTTTTTTTTCAATCTTGTGCTCATGTCACAACATTGGCTAGACAAAGCAACTCATCTGGGGAAGAAGATTTGGCCAATAATGCAATATATTGTGAACGTGAAATGCAAGGAAATAAACTCAAACGACATACCAATTATGTCAAGATAAAATATAAGTTGATTTATTTTTATTTCCATCAACTTTTAAACTTTTATGAGAAGTGATGTCATTGATTAAACTTGAACTTCTTAGCATAAAGACAACATATGGATTTAACGACTTCAATTATAGAGCAAATTTCTTCCCCACGTGAAGAAGGAACCAAGGCACACTCAACATATCTTTGTATCATGTGTTAGACTTTTGGTTTGGTTTTTCTAGAAAATCATTTGTCTTTCTTAACGTGGTTGATGTTATCTAAGAATGAGGTTCACTTCATCTAAGATGATTCACGTCATCTATCAAGCATAAGTAATTGTCCTTAATAAATAGAATGGTTGACTCTTGCTATTTTTTTATAGATGAAATAATGAAGGTAACCCAAAAGTTGTAGGAATAAGAAGGGTCCCTAATCTTGCCTATATAAAGGGGCTTGTGTTTTCCATTAGACTCACTCATAAAGTTATAAGAAAAAAGACTAGAAGGCCATTCCCTACAAAAAAAAATATGTACTCTCTTTTGTAGCTTTTTCAGTTCTCAAACACAAATGGTTGGAGGTAAAATATTCTATAGATATCTTATTTTTTAGAAGTTTTAGATACTGCACCAAACAGAGGCTCATAAGAAGCAAGATTCAAAGTAGCAAAATCCTCACATGCTTTCAGATTCCATGAAAATAGAAAACCCGCATCATTCATTCCAAAGCGAGAATGATCGAACACTACTATTGTGCTTTGTAGTTTGTACCCCTTCGTTGTGCGAAAAAATATTATGATTATGCTACTTATCATCCCGCACCATATATTATATATATTTAAGTTTTTTTTTTAAATTTTATTCTTGTTAAACTAATTAAGTTGTTTAACTTATCATCTATATAACACATAATTGTTAATAGAAAAAAAATTAAAAAAGTATAGTGTATAATGTGTGGGATATTAAATAGAATTATTCAAATATTAGATGCCAAACATGGTTAATTCGTACTGTTTCATTAAACAAAAGCATCGGTGCACGATTTGATGCAAGAACTCGCTTGTAATCTATTTAATCTTTTAAGAGAGTGTGCCGTGTTAAACTTGGACTTTTAGCATAAACAGTACATAAGACAACCTTCCTTTTACTGTAATTTTTTTTAATATCATTCTCTCAACATCTCCTAATATAATATAATGGTATCAAATAATTAGTCAATAATTAAGATTTAATAAAGACAATGATACACTTATTGAGATTCATAATCAATCAATGCAAACATGTCAATTCATGTAAAATGAAATTCAATTTTATAAAAGTATCAATCGCGTAATGTAGGGTTTTAAAAGAGTTGTAAGGGAGTTTGAGGTTAAGTATTTTTATACAATAAATAATTTCTATTCATTTAAGGACAATTATTCAACTCCATTCTTTTTCATTTTGTTTTATAAATTTATATAAAATAAAATATTTTTAATAAAATAATGTAAAAAATAATTTTATTTTCAATGGAAGGTAGAAGAGATAAAATATACCAGACCCAAAGTATGTTTATTAGGCCCAGCCTAAGAAGAGAGGTCCCATCACTAGAAGATAAATAAAGAGAAATGAATACGAGACAAGAGAAAAGAGGGTGTTTGGAAAAAGGGACGATAAGGTAAAGGAGAAAATGGGGAGAAGAGAGAATGTTAGACACGCAAGGAAAAAGTTGCCAAAAATCACCACTCTCTAGGGGATGAGGAAAGAGGAGTCAAATAAAAGGAAACGACCAGACAACTCTAGGGGTACTTCGACTTCTTCTTTAGCTTCTTCAACCTCTCAAAGGGGAGAGCCAGCGAGAATATCTTCTCTAGTAAAAATATTCAAGATCTCCATTGTATAGTGAGAAATGAAAGGCTATGAAAGACTGTAAAATAAACATATCATAGTGGATTTCTCCTCTCCAAACCCCCGTGGACATAGGCTTTATGACGAATTACGTAAATCTGTGTGTCTTCCTATTTTTTACATTTTCAGTATTTATTTTTCATTCACTATGATGAATGTAAGCACAGTCTCACGAGACCACCCAGGGGCTCCAAACAAAACCGATTGAGGGCCAAATCGTCATAGCAGGCCATGAATGACTCTTTCTCTCCTTTCGGCCTGTTATGCGATTTTTGGCCTTAACAATATTTTAAAAATGGTTAAAAGTATATTTATTTTATTTTTTAATAATAGAAAAATTCTTATTTTTACTTAATGCAGAAAAAATAGACCGTGTTGTCATGTAAAATTACTATAAGAATTTCATAAAGTCATGTGCAGTGAAATATAAGATTACGATTTTTTTTAATATTTAATATGAACAATTGTAAAAGGAATAAAATATAAATATAATAAAATTAATACCCCAACCGGCTTGAATCAATGAAGGGCTAACTTTCTAGTATGTCATTTGTATAACGAGGCAAACATCATGTCCGTGTTGTATGCATGCTGCTCTTGCTGTCTGGCTCCCAATAACATCTCACCCAATAAGGGGGAAAAATAAAGAAGCCCAAACAGCCCAGACACCAGGCCTAGCCCATCTAAATTAGAAACTAGGAGACAAGAGGAGGGCAAGAAGGGTCATGGGGTGTTAGGGGGTCAGGGTACTATGGGGGTCAGGGGGTTCAGGGGGAACCAAGGTGCATGCGGCTATAGGGAGGGGACAGACGAGCAAAGGCGTGGCCTTACCTGCAGGGGGTGCACACGGGAAAAGGTAATCAAGATAAATAGAGGCTCTCTCTTCTCCGTCTAGGGGTCTTCATCTTCGATGACTCCTTCAAATAGGGGAGCTCCAACGAAGACCTCTTCTCCAGTAAATTTTTATTCAGAATCACCATTGTACAGTAAGATATGAGAGACCATAAAAGATTGTAACAAAACTATTATAGTGGATTTCTCCCTCCCCAAACACCCGTGAATGTAGGCATTATGCCAAATCACGTAAATCCATGTCTTTATCTCTTTTATTTCCTTGCACTTATGTTTTCTATTCACCGCCATAGATGTACATATCACCATCATATAGCCGCACTGGAATATTGTTGGGGGCTCCAAACAACACCAAATGAGGCCCAAGTTGTCTAAGTGGGTCAGGAATGACTCTTTCTTCCCTTCCGGCATGTTGAGTAATTTTTACCACATCGATAGTGGCTCCGTCTGTGAGATTTGATTTTCGGCAACCAGATGGGTGCACTGTAGGCAGCTTCATCCCCGCACCGTGGAGCCACCAACGAGCACTCCAGGCCACCATGGGGTGCCACTGACATTCTCTGCCATGGCCGCGACGGTCACAGCCGGTGTTGGCTATGCACGTCGTGCATGGCGGAGCAACTTGTAAACGTTGTCCAACGCCCCGAGAGGCTCATATCTGGGCACCGTGTGCCCGTCTAACTCTTCGGTGGCCACCACTTGGACTGCCGAGAGTTTCTGTTCGGTGTGACGTGACCCCCTTCCTGCGAGGCCACGTCCGGTGGTTGGTCTTCCCACCATGGCGCACGCTAACATACGCATGGAAGGGCCATAGCCTTGCTATGGCTCAGCCAATGGCTACGCTAGAAGTGTCCATACGAACTACTGACGTCGCCTATCCCCTTTGAGATGATCCATGGTCATCTGTTTGTGGAGGAGGCCTCGCCGTACGGCCACGTGCATGAGAATGCATGTGGTCAAAATCTCGAGCCATCGGCAGACACCCCGCACGGTCCTCTGCTCACAGTCCAACGTCCACAATAGACCCTCGGCTCGACAGCCACCCAGCACAAGGTCCTTCCCTACTTATGGTTCCATGACAACACCCCGGCTTGGGCACACCTCCTCCACCTCTTCAGCTCGGCAGCCACCCCACACGAGGTCTTCCCCTGCTCATGGTTCCACCTCGGCTCGGGCACACCTCTTTAGCTCAGCAGCACCCTGCACAGGGTCCTCCCCTGCTCATGGTTCCACGCTAGCACCTTGGCACATGCACACCCCACACGTGGTCCTCACCTCTTCGGCTCAGAGCCCACCCCGCATGGGGTCTTCCCCTACTCAAAGTTCTCCATGACAGTACACTCGTTCGGGAGCCCCTCAGCTAGGCAACCCACTTGCACGGGAGCAACTCAACTTGGGAAGACCACCGGTTCGGAGACCACCAACTCAAACAACCAACTCTTCTGCTCGGATGACACAACACGAGAAACAGTTGCATGCACGACTAGGAAGACACAACTCAGGAAACCAACACCATGCACCGTTTGGGAATCACCACTCATGCATGAAAGATAAGCTCATAAACAACTTTAACTCGGCGACCCATCCGCAAGAAAGTAACTCTGCTCGGGAGCCCCTCAACTGGGCAGCCCACTTACAAGGGAGCAACTTGGCTCGGGAAGCACCTGCAACTCATCTGCACGGGAAGGCCTTCCCTACTCAGGAGTCATCTGTACGAGACAACACCCACACGACAGCTTGTTGGCTCGGACCAGTACCAGCTCGGTACCTCACTTGCTTGGATGACACCTCCTCGGCTCGGAAAGTCACCTCAACTCGGGAATTACCTACATGGGAAATGCAACTTGAACTTGCTTCATCAGCTTGGCAACCCACTAGGTTGGGAACCACCAGCTCGAAGCTCACTCATGTGAATCACAACCAATAGTAGACAATTTTTTAGTCAAGCAAAAAAGATCAACTACAGCGGCAAAAACTTTCTGGTATTGTCTCTCAAACTTTGTGTGAATTTATTTTTACTAACGAAATTACTTCCTGTAACGTGGAACGTAGATCAAGAAGATGGGTCTCTTGACTCGCTACGGGGTAAGGCCAAGTCTCTTGACTTGCCACCAAGCCCCCGTTCAACAAAGTTGAGTCCCTACACTCACAAGAAGACTGGTCTCTTGACTCGCTGCAGGGTAAGGCCAAGTCCCTGGACTTGCTGCTGACCCCTTATCCAACAAAGCCAAGTCCTTACACTCGCAAGAAGACGTGTCTCTTGACTCGATAAGCAGAGTCCTTACACTCGCAAGAAGATGAGCCCTTGACTTGCTGCGGGGTAAGGTCCCAAGTCCCCGGACTTGGCACCAACCCCTCGTCCAACAAAGTCGAGTCCTTACACTCGTAAGAAGGTAGGTCCCTTGACTCGATAAAAGTCAAGTATACTCATAAGAAGATGGGTCCCTTGACTTGCTACGGGGTAAAGTCTCAAGTTCTCAAACTTGGCACTGACCCCCCGTCCAACAAAACTGAGTCCTTACACTCGCAAGAAAATGGGTCTCTTGACTCGCTACAGGGTAAGGCCAAGTCCTCGGACTTGTTGCTGACCCCTTATCCAACAAAGCCAAGTCCTTACACTAGCAAGAAGATGTGTCCCTTGACTCGATAAGCAGAGTCCTTACACTTGCAAGAAGATGAGCCCTTGACTTGCTGCAGGGTAAAGTCCCAAGTCCCTGGACTTGGCACCGACCCCCCATCCAACAAAGTCTAATCCTTATACTCGTAAGAAGACATGTCCCTTGACTCGATAAAATTTGAGTATACTCACAAGAAGATGGATCCCTTGACTTGAGCCACAATCGCCTTGCACTGGTAACCTTTATGAACGAGCTGATGGGCTCGGTAACAGCCTAAGATGGACCTAGGGGGTCGACGGGCCCTCTGACTACTTTGCGTGGGTTAACTCACACAAACTCCAACACTAGCAGCAAGATAAAGGCCTCAAATGAACATACACTATACAGATAAATGACAAACATTCAAGAACCACGCTCACCCCATATGTGGTCAAGCCAACCTCCCACCTCATACGTGCTCTGTGCTTGCATCATACGCGGTCGAGCCCATCTCCCATATTAGCCGAGCTCCGCGGTCGAGCCCATCGCCCACCTTAGTCGAGCTCTGCACTCTCCCTCTACGTGGTCGAGCCCATCCCCCGCCCTAGACCTACTTAAGATGCCTACATGCACTCTACGTAATCGAGCTCATATTAGAAACCTGAATTCGGAAATATTTACTATTTATGCCAGAGGAACAAATGAACGGGAACCGGCCTCTGGAATTTACTTCCCTACATATTCAGACAGATCAAGTTGGCAACATTTTTACCTCTAAGGATTCTCAAGGTCTTTACTTGCCCTTAAGAATCATGGTGTACTGTGAGGGAGAAAAATAAAGAAGCCCATATAGGCCCAGCCACAAGGCCTAGCCCACCTGGATTAGAAACAAGTGGACAAGAGGGGGGCAAGAAGGGTCATGGGGTGTTAGGGGGATCATGGGGACCAAGGCGCATGGGGCTGTCAGGGAGGGGACAGACAAACAAAAGCATGGCCTTACCTGCAGGGGGAGCACGCGGGAAAAGACAATCAAGATAAATAGAGGCTCTCTCTTCTCCATCTGGGGGTCTTCATCTTCTTCTTATTGAGTGCTTCTTCTTCCTCTTCGGCGACACCAACGAAGGCCTCTTCTCCAATAAATTTGTATTCAGCATCACCATTGCAGCTGGAAGCTTTTGTACTCAACTTTTATGGATGAAAAAGATGTTTCAAGATTAAGAATTCTCTCAAGAGACTGACAATTTATTGTGATAAGTCAAGTGCAATTAGTATCTCTAAGAATACTGTTCAAAATTCTCGGACCAAACACATAGATATTAGACATCATTTCATTAGAGAGTTGGTCAAGTCTAAGATAGTGTTCTTGAATCATGTCCCTACTAAGCATCAATTAACTGACTTATTTACTAAACCTTTAGATGGTTTAAAGTTTGAGTTTCAAAGGAAAGCCATAGGTGTGTGTGACCTTAATTGATAGGAACACTTGAATGTTCTTGTATTTCCTGTACATCATTAGTCTAGGACATGCATTTCACATATTTTTGTTTTTATTTTATTTTTTTGTTTGGTTGAGTTTATCTCTATTTTTCTGCTTTATTATATAAAACAAAAACAAAAAAAATAAAAATAAAAATTATATCCAAAAAGATGAAAAAGGAAAAGATCATTTTTGCCTTGCGAAATCAAGAGATCTTGGACCCTCACACTTGTCCATACTTGGAGTTGGAACATCTTTTTTTCTTTTATTTTTCACAATTTGAGTGTAGATCACCCCATGACTCATTTTTTCAAAGTTATATTCCAGTTGACTGTGAGGAACTTCTTTCCCACATTTTATTAATTATGTATGTTCCATAAAGTCTCATAGAAGTTGTCTAAAGGACAAGTCCAAACCTTAAATTGACTAATACTAGTTGAGCCTAAAATTAAAAGTCAAGAGGTATCTTCTTGCTAGACATCAAAGTTCGATCCATATAGAAAAAGTTGATATTTTTTCATTACGGAAAAAGCCAAACACCCTTAATGCATCTATTTTCTTAAGTCCTTATAAAAAAAAAAAATCAATGCTCTATTCATTGTAGAAAAAGATGAACAATAAGATAGACATACAAATGGTTGCACAACCTTATGTTCGGAGGAGATACTATTTTTAAGTATCTCGGTCCTAGTATAAAATTTGACTTTTTAGGTCGAAGATAACATATTTGGAAGTATCTATGTGAAAGAAATAATAATAATAATATATAAATATTTAATAATCGAAGTAGGTTGCCTCACTCACATACCCACATGGACTTTGGTTATGA
The DNA here is from genome assembly GCA_029856935.1 of Cyclocarya paliurus. Lineage (NCBI taxonomy): Eukaryota > Viridiplantae > Streptophyta > Magnoliopsida > Fagales > Juglandaceae > Cyclocarya > Cyclocarya paliurus. The sequence continues at coordinate 10,390,626 of CM056950.1, forward strand.
TGAATTTATGGTGTGTTCACACTCATTTGTTTCCAGTTCATTTCAAATAACAGAGTATGAAGCTCTTTTAAAATTGGTTGTGTGAGTGGAACATTTGTCTTGACATTTGGTATATGTAGGCAAGTGACTTGATGAAAATTAACTTGGGTCATTTTTTTTCTTTTTGCAAAACAGTGAGTATTAAGTTAGATTTTATTTTATTTGTTATTCTATTTTATTTTGAATTTTATTTATTTATTTTTTCATATGAGCACTCATTGCAAAAACCAGTTCAAGTATCAGATATTTGAGTCCTCATAAGTATGCACTGCATTTGTTTGATTAGGACTCCTAGTGAGATATACCTAATCATAATTAATAAGCCCCACTCGAGTAAGTCTCCTAATGAGACTCAGCTATGACATAGTCATTTGCCCATGCAAGCGGGATTGCCAATCACACTGGTTTAGTTCAAACAAACCCCCCTCTACCGATTATTTCCTCTTCATGCCTAAGGACCCTAAGCCCACGCCGAATACGATACCTCAGTTCTCTCGAGCCCTAGTGTCCTTCATTCCCACGAAATCAATCACCATTCATCCTCTTCACGCTTCTCATTCACGGTAAATGCCTCTCATCCCCCCATTCTATTCTAGGATTCGCTTTTCACACTTGTGGGATTTTTTTCTCCTTTCTGGTTCCTTGTGGGATTTTAGCTACCCGGTTTGGTTTTTGAGTGTTGGAATGTGAATCGATTTGTGTGTGCACTCTTCTACATATCATGTATTTAGGATGGATTTTTGGTGGGTTTTCGCATTTCGGTTTACGGTTTGCCCACCAAGTGTTAGATGTTTTGCCTAAACTAACATCTCTTAGTTTTTCTTCCAATTCTTTACATTCATTCATACTCATTCATTATTTTAATCACAATGCATTGTAGAGTTGAGGTCATTTGTGGTTCTGGAAGCATTAGATCAAGCATTTTAACACTATTTCTCACACGGTCTGTAAGGGTCTCGGTCTCATTTTTGTTAAGTATAACAGTATCCATGGTTTTTTACATATGAGATTCAAGGATTGTGCTAACAAGAAAAAAATTAAGTAATGTGCCCACTCCTGACAATTCTTCTAGTGAGGAAGAGCTATCAGCCCCTCCTCCTCTTGCACCAATAAGATCTGGTGCAGAACATGAGTGCTTCACTACACCTGAAGCTGAAGAGGCCTATCGAAACATATTCTCCCACAGACCTGTTTTAGGTGAGAGAGATATCGGTTTAGTTGATTTTTCATCCACAGAGTTTGACATTATCAGAAGAATTTTTGCAGACAGACACTGGAAAAATCTCACACACTCCTCTCCTACTCCGTGTGTTGATATAGTCAGGGACTTTTACTCAAATATTGCACATTTTAATTTGGAAGATCATAGTATCACATATGTTGTTAGGGAAACCACCAGTGAGGTCTTTCCTGCCATTCTCATGGACTTATTTGACCTCCCAGTTGTGGACTATCCCTTGTACCCATATCAAGGCATGGGGGCCCAACCAAAACAACCATGAGTAATCTGTTTGTTGGTTCTCATGGCCCAAAGTGGAACCCTAAGGTTCACAGACTCCCTATAAGTGTGATGCTTCCTTAATTGAGACTCCTAGCAAAAATAGTGCTGTCTAACTTTTGGCCCATCAATCATCCGACTCAGCTCCCTTTAGAGCGTGCGTATTTCATATATGCCTTAGTTACGGGTGTGTCTATTGATTTTCCTAGGCATGTCATAGACATTATACATCGCTCTAATTTGATAAGGAGCAAAATCTGCCCTTTGGAGGCTTGATCACTAAGTTGGCTCTCAAGGCTAAGGTTCCTCTTTGGAACAATGAACCAACTATGAAAATGGCTGACTCTATTTCTGCAATTACAGTTGTTAAATTAGAGGCCATGCTATCCAAGAAGAGACCATGCACTACAGACTACAGAGTCCACCTCCTCTCCTCCTGAGCCATCGGTGCCCTCCTCTCAAGTCTGGAGCAACTAACTCTGCTCTCACAAAAGATAGACGTCATTGTTGCCAAGTTGGATGCCAACCAACTCAGGTTAGAGAAGGACATTGATGTTGTTTGATCAGATTGTGTGTAAGCAAATGACAGGTGGGTCCATCTATCCTTGGACATGCAGCAGGTTATGAAAAATGTCATGGACTCCGATTTTGAATAGGAGTAACCTTTGTCAAATTGGCAACAAAAATGGGGAGTGGAAGGAGCATTAGAGGAGATGAGCAGATTGAGGGGGAGCAAATTGACTTTTGTTATTTTGGAATTAAGGGGGAGAATTGAATTTTGATTTTAATTTTAATTGGATTTGGAACAATTACATTACAAACTTTTTTATTTGTGGTTGATTTGATCTGGTTTTTTTTTTTTTTGCTGGACAAGAATGTGTTTAGACTTTGAAACTGTGCTGAATTAATTTCAGCCACTGTTCTATGTTAGTACTTGTGTGCTCCAGAATATTTTTTGCTTTTTTGTTTGCTGTGGGGTTTTCTGGTTTTTTTTTTTTAAGGTTCAAGTCACATTCAACAAATGTTTAGTTTTGTCATAAATCTGCCAAAGGAAGAGATTGAAGATGTAAATTTCAAGAGTTTGGCTAGGATTAGGTGACTAAGATGATAATATCATCTTTAGTTTGAATTTGTAAGTTGTTGAATATAAAATATTTTGAATTTATCTGAAGTATGTAATTTAGTGTTTTAGATAAGTCAAAATAGGTAAATTCAAGTTTCAAAGTCCTTATCTTATCCAGTTAGGAGTTAAATTTGAAATCACCACAATGCTGCGAAGATATGTTCCAGTTATCACCAAACTGTCAGCAAAATCATTGCAACAAATTTTGTGCATTAAAAAATTTCACGAACTTGAAAACTAATTCCAAAAATATATTTAAGTCTATCCTATTAATTAGGAAAGGTAGAGATTCAGTGGGCAAGCTATTGGAGAGCAATTTCCGAGTGGTTATTTTTGGTGAGAAAATTCTCTTGAGCATTTTCATAATTTATCTCTCAAAGAGTGTGATCGTGATTCAAGGTAAACATAGCGTGATTGTTTCAGCTACTGAAGTTCTAGTAGAGAAGTCAAGATTTGGAGATCGTAAGAAGTATTGGCTGCTATTATGGTAAAGACAAACGTGTTTTTTGTCTGTTCAAGTAAGAGTGTCAATTGAAAAATATTTTGTAATTAAAACTTACTTGTGACAAATTTTCAAATAATAAAATTGACTTTTCTGGGTTGGTTACCCCGTAGGGTATTTATTATCTTTAAAGAGTTTTTTAAAGGGTTTTCATTCATTACCAATCTTTGTGTTATACAATTTATTTACTTTATGCTAATGCAGTCCTTATTGAATAATTGCATGGATTTTTATTAATAGTTTGGATTGGTAGATTTTCACAATTTTTAAAGTAAATCTGAAACTCAAAAGAACATCATATATTGAAGAGTTCTAATATTACCATGAAATCAGCAAATATAGCCGACAACAGAGTGACAAAGAAAGGAGATCTTCTTTCTCATTTGTGAAGGCGACAATGGGGAATAGCAAGTAGATGTTTAGCTCTAGGAACTGTAATGCCAAACTCCTCAGTCATGTCCAATTCAGTTGGTAGCATGTTATTAGGAAGCTCCCAATCAAAACAATGAACAAGTTGTGCCACCACGAGTCGAACTGCGGTTAGACCCAACTGTAACCCCGGGCAGCCTCTTCTCCCGGAGCCGAATGGGAGAAGTTGGAAGTCACGTCCTCGGAGATCAATGCCACTCCCAACAAACCTTTCTGGGAAGAACTTCTCAGCATCAATCCAAACACTTGGGTCTCGCCCAATTGCCCATACGTTTACTATCAACCTAGACTTCTTAGGGATGTGGAAGCCTTGGATAGTGATGTCTTCCATGGCCTCATGAGGTAGCAGTAGAGGTGCTACTGGATGTATTCTCATGGTTTCCTTTACAACCATGTCCAAGTATTCTAGCCTATCCAAATCTGATTCCTCTACCATCCTCTCCAAGCCCACTACATCTTCTAGCTCCTTTTGAAGTTTCTTCATTACCCTTGGATGCTTGATGACTTCTGAAATTGTCCATTCAATTGCTGTTGCAGTAGTGTCCATTGATCCTGCAAGCATGTCCTGCAACGAAATCATTGTCAAGAAATTAGTGATCAACAACAAACTTGAATCAAATAGTATACAAGTTCAACGAATGATTACCAAGATTATGGCCTTGATATTGGACCGTTCAATACGGTAGTCGGAATCTTCAGATCCCATGAAGCTCAGCATGATATCAACAAAGTCCTTAATCTTCTTTTCGTCTTTGGAATGGGCATGATCTTCGATAATTTTCTCAAAAAAGTCATCAAATATCTTACTAATAACCTTCATGCGTCGCCTCAGCCCCTGAAGGTCAAAGGGACCAATATAAGGAATGTAGTCACCAAGGTTTGGAGTAGCACCTAGATGCATACCCTCTTGAATTACAGCCTTGAATCCCCTCTCATCAAATTCCTTATCCATGTATTTCTTCCCAAACACCATATGGCAACTCATATCTGCGCTGAGGGATGAGATCTTGGCGCTGAGATTCACAACAATACAATCACAGGCAGCCTTTTCAATAAACTTCACCAGTAGGCCAAGCTCTTCTTTCCTCATGGATCTAAAAGAATTGATTTTGATATTGCTAAGTAATTCAAGGGTGCACATCTTGCGAATGTTGCGCCAATAAGGACCATAAGGAGAAAAGGACAAGTTCTTTTGCTCATAAGACATGTGCTTTGCAGCCTCACTAGGTGGTCTACTAGCAAACACAAGATCATGTGCTTTAAGAAACAGCTCAGCAAATTGGGGGGAGGAGACAACAATGGTGGGCACAAAGCCTAAGCGCAAGTGCATGATGGGGCCATATTTTTGGGCCAGTAGATGAAGATCTCGATGAGGAAATTCCCCAAACATATGAAGATTCCCGAAGATAGGCAAGCCTCTTGGACCAGGAGGTAGTTTTTTAGTCTTGTTCATCCTTTTCCATATCCATTCTCGCAGAAGATTAGCAAGTATAACCAGCACAAGTATCGTCCACGTCCAAACCATAATAGGCATGTTTCACTCAGATATTGTTGTTATAGCTGCAATGTTTGAGTATTTATCCATGACATGGAAATTGCATAAAAGAATAAAAACAAGCTTGAGTTAACTTCAATGTCCTGAATACTATAAAAAAAATTGGGGCGGCCTAATTGATGCATGATTGGGATTTATAAAATTATAACACTAATTTCCAAATGGCATAGGCCAAGTGTATAAGCATCTCACTTAATCATGCAAAATCAGTTAAACATTATGTGTCACCATTAGGTTAAATCAAAATTAGGACGTTGATATTCAGGACTAGTTCTGCCTCGAGTAGGATAGTTTTCTTTATTGTAATATCGTTTGTATAGGTTTTTTAAGACAGTGACAAACCATTTTATAGTGCAAGAAATAGCTTGGAGCCAAAAGGCCAACGCCATATTAGATATCATCTCTAATCATGGGGCCATCGATGCATGTTATATAGCACAATTTAATAAAATTAAACGTCACTTTATCATCTTTGATTATACCAATAAATCTTCCTTGTCTTGTTCTCGTGTCCGTTCTAACCATTTTAAGAGACGGAGAGAGTGAGATCGATGATCAAGATTGCTGTTAGAAAGCAGCCAAAGAGCCGAGATACCTATTTTTCTACTAACACTATTCTCTCTCTCTCTCTCTCTCATACACACACACCTATTTCTTTCTCCTCCACGCTTTCTGTGATCGTTACTGCATGCTATAATAATGGAATTATGATAATTATTATTTTGTTTACCAGTCTCTTTAGCTTTCTATTGAAGTTGTTTGCTTGAGTACGTTGTGCAGGCACAGAAATATTCTCCCCTTCGATAGCGGCCAGCAAGTAGTGGAGGGAAAATCAAACTCAATTAAGGTTGTTTCAGGGAGGAAAATTAAAGTAAATATTATTTATTTAATATAATTAATATATGAAACATTAATTAGCCTAAGGAAAGGTACGTAAAGGTCTGCTGAAATGATGCACAAGATGACAAGAACAAATTGAGTTTTTCATACCATATATTGCAACAGGTAGCTAAATCCCACCACAATTATGTCAACACAATGGTTTTAATAGCTTTTAAGTCTATTTCTGAGCTACATAGATAATGACAATTTAATAAATCTAGTTAGAGGATTCCACGAAATTACTTCTTTTAATATCCAGTGGAAGAGATTGTATTTTAAGCTATTATTGATCTCGCTTGTTGGATATTATTGAGCCGAGCCAAAGCATTGCTTGGTTGGTCATCAGCTTGGGGTAATGGGGTGATAAGTCTACCTTGTGGATCCTATGAGGCTTGTGAATTTTGATAAGGAAATAATTGTGAATATATATATATATATATATATATATATATATATATATAATATCAAGAACAAAAAAAAAATGTCTGGCTACTTTTTCAAAAGATTAAATTATTCTATTAAGCTTTTCAAAAGTAGGGTGTTACTATGGTCACGCCTAAATATGAAAGTTACCTTCAATTACTCCCTCTTACTAGAAAATCTAATCTCAAGATGTGCTCGCTAGTTCAACCCGACAATTTAAACAAATAAGCAAAGAGATGGTAAAATTAACATAAAAGAATACATATGGTGTATGCTTTGGCTGGGTGAAAATACAAAACTGTGTCATTATGGTTGGCACACAATAATTGTTTTGAGGAATCATGTTATAATATAAATTAGAGAGTCCCTGGGAGCCGGGCGAGGTGAGTATAGTTGATTTACACCATCCAATAATTGTGTGACACATATAGGTTCTAGCAAATGAAAAATAGAATTTATTGTAGAGGACGAAATGTCGCATCCCTCTTCTCCCCATCTCTATTTCTCCCATCTTTTTCCTCCCGTCAATCTCTCTCTCTCTCTACTTCGAATACAAAGGTCTGGTTCTAATCCACCATAGCTGATCAAAGAAGAAAAAACCAAAGATTTCAAGAAGAAAAGGCTGCTCTCAAATTTGATCACTCTGTTTGGCTTCTTTCTGTTCACCATTGTATCTTAAAAAATGTTGAAAAACCAAATGCTGCCAAAACAAACTTGTCACTCTTTCTCTACCCTTTATAACATGAAGCGTGTAAATTTGTGAGTTCATAACCTTTGGAATCTTTGGCAAATACCCACTTTGAGTTTTGTGTTCTTAAGATTTGATTTTGTCACTTTTTCCCTCACGGAAGAAAGGAAGTATTGTTAGACACCATCTTAGAGGGCAAGAAATGGGAAGCAGATGGAGGAAAGTGAAGATAGCTATATTGACATCAACTCCTGCCTTGACGCTCCTCACACTCTGGACGACTCCTCGCTGCCTATGGCTCTGGTCTTCGTCGATTGAGGGAGAGAGCTTTGCGGGTCTGTCTTGAGGGGAAGAGAGTGAAAAAGGAGAAGAGGAGAGGAAAGGGAGAAGAGAGAAATGATTCCCAGCCATCGCACCCGGTTATTTTACGTAAATCGCCTACATGTCGACTCATAATTGAAGGGTGTAAAACATATTTAAATTGCTTCTTTATCATATTCTATAAAATACATTATCAAAATTTATTTATTTATTTTTATTTTATATATTGACTTTTATAGTATATTTCTTTGTATAATTTAAATATTATAATTTATAATATTTTTTATTCATTTCAAATATTTTATTTAACTATCAATAATATTCTCATATCTTTTGATATTTACAATATCTTCCTATATACAATGTTATATAATTATCTTATTTTAAATTCATTCAAATTTATAAACTAGACCAAAATAAAAATTAATTCAAAAAATAAAAAAGAAGAGATCATATAACGGAAATATTGTCAAAGTATATTCTGAGAACGGATGCTTTAACTCTAGGGCCCCAGCGAGTGACAAAAATGAAATAAAAGTGGTTTTCCGGCAGTGAAGAAAAAAGTAAAAAAAAAAAAAAAAGAGATAAATAAATTAAAAATTTATACATTTGTCTACAGTATCCACTAGATATAGAGAATGTATTTTCTATATCTAGTGGATACTGTAAATTGTAAATTAATTATAAAATACATAATCTGTTAGATGGGTGTTTTGAAGTATTTTCTTCAAATTTTACATTCTCAATGTGTTTTACATAATCCATTGTGAATGCTCTAAGCGCCATGTCCAGTTTGAAGTTAAACTCTATAAATTAACCATGTCATTCCATCCCATTTAATGTAAGGAAAAAAAAAAAAAAAAACAACCTCAATCAAGCAGTGCTTGATTTCAACAAGCAAGAATAAAAAACACATCTAAGAAAAAGTCATTTCCATCTCATATGATGCAAGATGAGAAATTATACCTGCCCAGTTAATTTAGACCTACGAGAGAAAGAAATCTTGGACAAAAGAGGATGCTTTTGTACCCTACAATAAACAAAGGTTTAAAAGTAAAGTTCAAGCATAGAATGTCCCAAACAAACAAAAATGATAAACCCAAACAAAGACTTAATTCAACCACACAACTTACGCATAAATATATATAAATATATATAATTTAAATGACGGATTGAAATACCCCTTTATATATGCAGAGTTAGCTATGCAATTTTTTCTGAATCTTGTGCTCATGTCACAACAATGGCTAGACAAAACAACGCATCTTGGGAAAAATATTCGGCCACTAATGCAATATAATATATTTTGTACCTGAAATGTAAGAGTATTAGTATTGGTTAATTTCTCTATATGTAAATGCAAAATCACGTGTTAGAAAGTGTCTTTGACATTCAAAAAAAAAATTCTCACATTAAATTATGCATCTTTGAATTAAAATAATAATAAAATATTATTTTTAATATTTATATTATTAATATTTTCTTAAAATTAATATTTTTTATTTATTTTTCGCAATTAGCACCACCACATACATTTGGCATTAATAATACAAATCTAATAATAAAATATAATTTTTTTATATATTATATTAAAAATATAAAAAATTATAAAAAAATATAATATATTATAATAATAAATTGAAGGTGAAGATTGTGTTGTCGAGAGAGGGAAAAGATGAAAGGGTTGTGAGTGAGAGAGAGAGAGAGTGGAAGGAGAAAAACAATTAATAAAATAGCATATGAGGAGTAAATAGTGCATCTCTAAAGATGTAGGGTAATGATACCCTTCACTCCCATTTACAATTTGTTTACAATTGGGGTGATGTGGCAGCTTATTTTATAAAAGATTTTTTATTAGAGCATTGGTATTGGACTTATCAAATGCTAACTAAGTCTAAATTTTGACTAAATTTTCTCCAAATTATCTGCATTAGACTAGTCAAACCACTTCAACTCAAACTGTGAGCTACAGTAAATGGAAAAGTAAAGTAAAGTTTGGTGAGTTACTGTTCACCAACCAAAAGATTTTTCATTCATATTTTCTCTCCCTTCTCTCGTGTCTCATTCTCTCCTTCAACTCCTGCATTTCCTTATTTTTTTCTCTTTATTTCACATCCTCTCTTCTTTCTCTAGGTGATTCTTTGTTTGGATTCACGAAATCAGTCCTCTCCCACACCTGCCCAAATTTGACCAGCTTTCATTTTCTACAATTTCTTCTTTCTTCTCTGGTTCTTCAATTGCACTAACCAAGAATTAGATTTCTATGCAAAAACCCTTAGATCTTCATAAATTGAGTTTAATGTGAGGACCTCCATCCATCGATCTTAATCATCATTGCAGAGTCAAGAACATTATCTCATTTACATCATGTTAGCCAAGACGAACTCAGTCTCCTTCCAAGTTCCTTACAAGAACCTCAAAAAGGAGGCGGAAGTGGAAATGATGGGATCCAATGAGTTTCACTCCCCCAACCACCGTATCGAATTCAATTCTTCTCCTTCTCCTTCCTTTCCTCCCATAGAGAAGCACAATAGCCTGATGAATCTTATTTTCCTTCCTTTGCAATATATGGTACCAGCAGTGTTGGTAGTCACTATGTTGGTAGATTTGCAATTTTCTTATTTTCTGTGTTGGTAGAAAATATGTTGGTAGAAAGTTATGTAAAGAGGACATTTATCTTTTGTATTTAATCACAATAGTAAATTGTGTTTTTCAGAATTTGCAAACTTTATGTTTTGTATGGTCTATTTGCAAAATTTACATCCAGGTAGTATTGTGATTAAAAGCAAGAAATTTGCAATCAACTTTATGTTTTGTATGGTCTATTTGCAATCAGGTCGTTATGGTCAAATTTGCAACCAACTTAGATCCAACAACGTCATTATAAAGAAATTATCAAAAATTATGAACAAATTGGCTTAGGTAGTTGGAAAATAATACTTTTAAGTAAAAATTAAATTGTTAATTAATATATGAAGTGTATTTGCAAAATATACCAAAAAAAAAATTATTTGTAGAATATTATATATTTAATATATTATTATATTATTATTTTGACTTTAAGATAGTTAGTCCAATGTAGATTCACCTTTCCCAAGATTAATGCTATAGCCAAAACTTAAATTCTAGCAAAAATTTGGACTTGGCAACTAGACCATGGCCAATGCTCTCAGCAACAAAACCCATCAAGATACTTGAAATTCAAAAGCAAAATTTAGTCCCCCTCGCGCTCTCTCCCCCTGCATGCTCTCTCTAGCAACTTCGTCCATTAACACTGTTCAGCGCCACCATCTCAGGTGACTCTCTCTCCCTCCATCTATTCTCCGCCCCTCCCTCTCTCTCCAGGTTTTGTTAAACACCTTGCTGCGGATTGTATGGATGGTGATAGATGAATGGAGAATGATGAATTAATTAACAGGAAGATGATGAAAGGAATTCAAACTGTAATTGAAATTGATAGTCATTGGATTGTTCGAGGCAAAACCCAAATCCTCCCAAACATTCAATACATTTGTAATAATTTCCAGAATGATCTACGTCTTCCCCTACCCCAATACATATTCCCCTTTTTGACACTAACAAACTAACAAGCATATTACTAAAATGACCCTACAGATACAATAGAAATGCAAATGCTAAAACGCTGCGTTTAAGACACAGGCACTTAAAAACACAACTTAAGATCTGCACAACATCATCCTCCAGCCAGCCAATATGCCATATTCCTTCAATTCTACACCACACCATCTCTTCTTCAGCAGTTCACTTCAACTGCTCATTTCAGCCTTTGTATATCTTTGAACTCCACCTCGTTAGTTTCCTAACAGGGTTTTGACCAAAACTAGTTAACATTTACTGGTTACAGCACTGTATCACAAGGGTTGAAGTGGGTCCTTTGATGATGATGAATGCATTCGAAATGATTACCCTATCACAGGGGTTCAATTTATCGGCGTTGTTTGATAGGGGGCAAGTAGGATTATCATTCTAGCATTTATGTGAGGTCTTAAACTAGTGGGATCATGTTATGATAACTTGAATAAGATGTATGAAATCAAAGTGGTTGGATATGGAGAAGTTTTAATTAGTCTATATGTTAATGTCCTAGATTCCTTATTTGCATCAGTCTTTGATTGATAATGTTGTAATGTCCTAGTAGCTAAGAAATAAATGTTTTGTATTGACTAATATAGCTAACTACATGGTTTTTTCAAGTAATTATGAGCAAGCAGTATTTGTCGATTAAGAGGCTTTGTAGAATGACATGAATGGAAATGAATTGGAGCAAACAAGAGTTGCATGTGTTTGTTGCAGTAATGTGTCTATATGTCCAAAAATATGTATACATGTAGTTAGGCACAAGGATTTGTTATGAACATTACTGACCATGTTGGCTAATTCCTTGTTGTACGGTCATATTTGCAAACATTGATGTATTTTCATGACCTTAATTGACTGGTTAACCTAATAGGCAGAGTTGTAAATTATTGTATTATTTATGTTATATATAGTGGTTATCTTAATTTTTAGTTGGAATAAAATTTCAGGTGTTGGTTTATCACTTGATGGTCTATTGAGTAGAAAGCCTTCAATACAGTGATGTTTGAGTATTTGATTGTATTTGTATCACTTGGTGGTTGGTGAGAAATAGTTGTAGCTGTTGAAATTGATCATGCTAAAAAGTCTATTGCCATGTTCATGAGTAAAACAATTATCAGTTTTCATTTTCCACAACGAAGTTTCGTGGGCAAAAACTTTTTGCCACCACCTAATTTCATGGAAAACTGTATTATTTCTCACCACGGAATACTAGATGAGACCTTATTTGCCACGAAATAAAGATGCTTTATCTACCACGGATGTCGTGGAAAAAAGAAGAATTTTCTCATGAACTATAGGTTTGGTGGATAAAGGATCTTTCTTCACCAATTATAAAGGATCTTTTTTTTTTCCCACTAAGGATATACTTTTTCCCACCGGAGTCACTCTCGAAAAAAAAGTAATATTTGTTATACTGAGCTAGCCTTCATTGCCGCCATACACACTGCCTAAGACGCCCTGCCTCCAAGTAAGGCCCAAGTCGTTGTTCTGCCCCTTGTTTTGGTCAAGCTCAGTTATGATCCATTCGGTATATATCCATTTTTTCCTAATTTGGTTGTGATTGCTACATATTTGGTGGCTGGTTGTGATTGCTGCGCATTTTTTTCCCTAAGTTAGTTGGGTATTTGGCCCTATACCTATTCACAATTGAAGCTTTCTACGAAATCCCTTTCCACAAATAAATCTAACTTACCAAAAAAACTACAGATTTGGATTAAGCTACAAAAAAGAAAAAAGATAAAAAGGATATAAGGCTATTTGAAATGGAAAAACGAAAGCATCTAGGGATTTAATCATAGCCCAGCAGTGTTTAGGCCTGAATTTTATTTGGGGAGGCGAGATTGTTGTGCACTTGCTTGTGTTCTTAACGCTGTGCGGGCATTATTTTTGAGTGGATATTAATCAAAACTAAAAAAAATCAGTACTTGTCTTACCATTTTTGGGGTTTTATTTTTCTTCGAGGTTTTCGTTGATCAAAGACCTTTATCTTTTGAATTCTTTAAGCATAAGATCAATTTTGTAGTTTAATATCATAGGTTTGTAAACATTGTTTCTTTCTCTTTTTTATTGAGATTATGTAGGTAATAAATACTGAATTTGCCTGCAAACTTATGGCACTTCTTGTCATTTTCATAAGAGAGTCAATTTGGGATTGAATTGTTTGTAAAGATTGACTCTTGAATCTTGATCCTTCAGGTAATTTTTTTTTTCCAATTTTGCATAGAGAGAACTTTGTTCTTTCCGTTTTATTCTAATTTCCAATTCAAGAATCTCTACACTGGTTGTCATAGATGAATGTTTAGATGAACCACACTTCCACCACTTGCATAGATCCCTACATGCATTTGTTAATTCACTTCACCCATAAAAAAAAAAAAAAAGATTTATTTTGCATGGCCACATAGTATCAGTTATAGAGAAATGGTCCCAAGCATTTCTCCCAATACCCCTTTTTGTTTTTTGTTTTTTTATTTTTTTACTTAGTGATTAAGTAAGTATTTTTTTTAATGATGTTATGCCTTTTTTTTTTAAATGTGTAAGGGGATTAAAAAAATGCATAAAAAAATTGAAACAGCCTTCTCAATGGGCAATGTCAAGAGCCACTATCAGTGGCTTAAGCACTGCCCCTTTGAATATGGTTCGTCTTGGAAAAATCATCTTATTGCTTCGATTTGCAGTTTGGCCCGTCGTGTGACTTTTTTACTCAAGTAAATCCAAAAGTCCTTGAATATGGTACAAGCATGATAACAGGGAACTAAGGGTGGGTTTAAATAGATAGTTCAGATGAAAATATCTCATCTGGAGTTGTACCGTACAATAGTTTTGGCTATCCAAACACAATATTTCATCTCTTAAGTTTTAAAAACATCCACTTAAATGAATAGTAAATAAATAGTGAAAACTAACATGAACAATGCATAAACAGTGTCAAAACTACCATAAACAATACATGAACAGTGTGTGAATAGTATATATATGAATAATGAAAACTAACATGAACAACGCACAATAGGACCCACCGCTTTATCAAATCCCAAAAAATCAAAACTATATCATCTCATCCCACTATCCAAACACACACTTTTTTACAAACTATCTCATCTTATCTTAACTCAAAAAATTTCATTATTATTCAAAACATCTCATCTCATCGTATCTAAACTCTCTATCCAAACCCACCCTAAATGAGCAAGTGATGGCTGAAGATGCTCAAAGTCCTTTAATGGACGAACACGAGGTATCTAAGTATAGGACGATGATGGAACCAAAAGTTGTTCAGCACCAATTTAACTCGAAAATAATATTATTGATCCATAGAATGCATGGGATCACACTTTTAAGTGCCATGGATTTTTTTTTTCAACTTGTACTTATGACCCATCAATTTAGTTTAAATTAAACCTAAAAGTAGTTAAGGCTTCCACAAAAGCTTATCATGTTGTAATTAAGTTAATGATATTTTCCTCTCACTTATTGATGTAAATATTTGTTGGTTAATTGCAAGTGAGTGCATTACACCTTTAGTTAGATTTATTTGTTGCTTATTTTCATAATACATGTAGATAGAGGCCAGGCAAGTTGATTAATTTCCTTCATATTTGAAGTAAAAAAATTAAAGAAAAGTCCTTCAAACTGTCATACTTTCATGTGAAGATCAAGTATCAACCACCTATTTCACCACTCTTTTTTTAGTGCCATTCCAAAGGCCATCTATGAACATTTATAGCCCATAACACGAATATGAGGGATTGCATGGTGCAAAAGTTGCTAGATTGGTCAAAATACTGACCTTAAAGGCTTAAGCTGATCAAAATGCTTTCTGGTCTAGTGCAACTTCCGTGACAGCAATTTTACTTCATCAAGTTAAAACATCTCATTTTCAACAAAATACAAGTACATAATAAACATTATGACTCGGCCAAAAATTGTATGCATTACTACTAATTTTCCACTTATCTATTACATACAACTAATTTTGAACTAATCAACACATTACAAATAATTTTCAACCTGACCACAAAACTCATTTTAATCCTTGAAAAAAATTGTACACATTATAACATGACCAAAAATTAATTTAGTTTATCTATAACACATTACAATTCAACAAAAAAACTGAAAACCTGTGACTTAATCCAAGCATCCCTCCAATGGTGCTGAAATTTCAAACCTACATTAAAATGGATTTATAAACATATTAATTGCTCAATTAAAGTCTTTCACATTCTAAATAAAATGACAATAAGTTCAGATCTTCAATAACCTAGTTCATGAATGAAAACACTTAATATTTCATATTCTAAATCAAATACAAAAAAATACAGATAAAAATGTAAGTAGAAAAAGAATTCAAACAATATGAAAGCAATGGATGAGGAATAATAACTAATATTTCACATTTTCCTTGAAGAATTCAAAAAATAAAGGTCTCTGATAAACTAAAACCTCAAAGAAAAATAAAACCCCAAGGGTAAAAAGACAAGTACGGATTTTGATAAATATCCACTCCAAAAAAGTTTTTAGGCAGACTCAAGAACACGAGCAAGTGTACAATGCAAAGAAAAAGGTTTGTGTTTTTTGAATAATTCTTTGTGATACTAATGTGCATGTATGTCGATAATTTTTCATTTTAGAGGAGGTCAATGACCCTGTGCCATGAAAATTTGGAGAAAAACAGGAGACATCAATCTCACCTCCCCAAATCAAATTCAGGCCCAAACATTGTTGGGTTTTCATTAAATCCCTAGATCCTTTCATTTTATATCCCTTTTTTAGACATAGCTTAATCCAAACCTATAGTTTTTTTGGTTAGTTAGATTTATTTGTGGAAAGATTTATTTGTGGAAAGGGATTTCGTTGAATGCTTCAATTGTGAAGAGGAGGGCCAAATACCCAACCAACTCAAGGAGAAAAATACGTAGCAATCACAACTAGCCACCAAAACAAGGGGCAGAACAACGACTTGGAGCCTACCTAGAAGCATGAGATGGGTGTCTTAGGCAGGGTGTATGGTGGCGGTGAAGGCTGTAACTTGTAAACTTTAACCATTTTTGGTCAAAACCCATAGAGAGAAAGTCGGGGAACGGCGGAGAATAGATGTAGGGAGAGAGAGTTACCAGAGATGGTGGCTATTGTATGGCTATTGTATTGATTTAAAGCCAGCCTGATTATGCATGTCTATTGCATTGATTTAAATAGTAAATATAAGAATTAAACATTCAAGAGTAGAATAAGACTACAGCTACATATAAGCTATCTA
Organism: Cyclocarya paliurus; assembly: GCA_029856935.1. Classification (NCBI taxonomy): domain Eukaryota; kingdom Viridiplantae; phylum Streptophyta; class Magnoliopsida; order Fagales; family Juglandaceae; genus Cyclocarya; species Cyclocarya paliurus. The sequence continues at coordinate 10,406,946 of CM056950.1, forward strand.
TGGAAAGTATAATCTGTTATACAAGGAAATAACGGATTATAGAATGTACAAGAATATAAATTCATAGAGCCGGTATCAAGGCATAGTAATGGCAGTGTATCACATCATAGCAATGGGAATATATCTTGACATTCCCCCTTAAGCTGAAGGTGGTACAGGACCAACGAAAAGCTTGCTACGATTAGGCAAAAATTTAGGAGCATAAAGGGACTTAATGAAGATGTCCGCAACTTGATCTTTCTCGAAAACATGAGCCAACGAAAGAACACCATGAGCTACCTGTTCACGGAAAGTGTACGTCGTCGTCAATCTTAATATGCTTAGTGCGATGGTGAAACACAGGATTTTTGGTCATATTGATAGTACTGATATTGTCACAATAGAGAGTAGGTGGTGAAAAAGAGTAGCTGAGGCTCTTAAGAAGGTTAGTGAACCACATAAGCTAGCAGTTGTGGTAGCCAACACATGGTATTCAGCTTCAGAAGTTAATCTATAAACGGTAGCCTGTTTAAAGATGCGCTTGGCAACAACTAGATGTGGCTCTCATGGAGATTCCATAAATTGACAAAAAAAGTTCACTGCATATGCTATGTCAAGCCTGGTGAGCGTGAGGTACTAAAGAGATCCCACAAGTTTCCAATAAAGCATTGGATCAAAGAGCGAAGAATCATCATGAGTGCTGAGCTAAACACTAGAGACCAAAGGTGTAGGAGTAGGCTTAGCACCATTGAGACCAAACTTTTTGTAGTAGTGATAAGAGATAGCAGGTCTATGTAAGAGTGAGAGAGGAGTCATCTCGTGAAACTTGAAGACCCAAAAAATAATGCAACTCCCCCAAATTCTTCATATGAAAGCTGATGACAAATAGGAAATAAACTTGCGAATGAGCACCAAAGACCTACCAGTGACAATGATATCATCTACATAGATGAGTAATCTACACCCTTGCGCTGATATAATCATATGGACATCTATGAAAATTCATTTGCGGAAGATAAGTACTAAACTTGGTATACCAAGCTCGAGGAGCCTATTTTAGTCCGTATAACACCTTGTGGAGATGACAAACATAGTATGGATGAGTGAGATCTTCAAAACCATGTGGCTGAGAGAGATAAACTTGTTCCTGAAAGTACCCATCCAGGAATGCATTATTGACATCAAGTTGTCTAAAAGGCCATTTCTGAGAGAGGGCCATGGTGAGAATCAATCGAATAGTCCCTAGTTTAACCATGGGACTAAACGTTTCATCATAATCGAAACCATGAAGTTTTGTGAAACCACGAGCCACAAGGCACGCTTTGTACCTATCGATAAAGCCATCGACACGAGTTTTAACTTTGAAAACCCATTTACGACCAAAAATTTTCATATAAGCTATCCGAGGAACCAATGACCAGGTGTGATTCTTATGTAGTGCATGGATTTCATCCTACATTGCTTGCTGCCAATGTGGATTACAAAGAGCTTGGCGATATGTTTTGGGCTTAGAATGAATAACTAGGTCTGCAACAAAACAAGTTGGAATTGGATGCCGACAGGAGTAAAGTACTTTAGGTCTCTGAGTGCCATCCTAAGTACGTGTAACCATGGGGTGAGTACGAGTTGGAAGAAGATGAACAATGGGTGAAGATTCAACAAGGGCAGAATTAGGTGGTAAGCTTGGAGGGGCACTAGCAACAAGCAAACATGGTGAGGCAGTAGGAAGAGAAGAAGAATAGTTGGTTGAAGTAGAGGATGCAGGTGGGGTCTCAACAACATTTTGAAGTCTCTTGGGCAAGAGCTGAGCTTTGAAAAGAGGTAAAGTGTAGAAGTAGCATCCTTTTGCATGAAGAAGGGGAAGAAAAGTTCGTTAAACTTGACATGACGAGAAACATAGATCCGACCAGTGTGCATGTCCGTGTAACTATAGCCCTTATGATGAAAAGAGTACCCACGAAAGACACACTAACTAGATTTAAAATATGCTTGGTCCTGCCAAATGGGGTATGATAAGGGTAACAAGTGCAACCAAATACAACTTATTAGGAAGAGTTGATGCAGCTGTGTGAAGGCTTGAATTACATATTCGAGAATGTCTATAGGCAGTGTAACTCATTGGCTGATGGCTTCGTAAGGTTGGGAGCTTCCGAATTGAATCAGACTTGGAATGATAGCTCAGAGTTACCTTCTATAATTAAATGAATCCTTCGCTTGGATAATAGTGGTTTGCTAAGTTTGTGCCCAATGGAAATATCTCACTTGCGAACTTGCTGGGACGGTGCATAGCTTCAAGTGGATTTCGTATAGACGTAACTTTTTGTATAGACATCGTTTTATTTTTTATGTTGACTTTATTTCATATAGAAGGAACAATGTTCGTCTTTTGACTCATATTTATTTAATTTATTGCTTGGGCTTGGTTATTCATTGTATAGATCTTGGTAATTAGGTGATGTCTTTTTGGGATGCTTGGACTTTATTGGTTTATATTCGTGGTATTTTTTTTGTAATTCTCAAGTGTCAGGATGTAGCCACTATTTTCCTTTGCCATAAGTGAGGACTATTTCAATAAATTTATGGAGGAGTCACTCTTGAACATGTGACTCTGCCTCTTCTAAAAAATAAAAAAATAAAAAAGTGCAACCAAATGCACGAAAGAATTTGTAGAGGTCTTTTGTGAAATGAGAAACTGAGATTAGATTTCTTTTAATGGTAGGAACAATGAGAACGTTGGACAAAGTTGTATCAATAGAAGGAATACGGAAAGTACCAACAGCAAAAATTGGTAAGCCATCACAATTTTGAACCATGACAGACTCTTTACCAGAATAAGGGTGCTTACCTTGAGTGTTAGTGGCATTGGCAGTCATGTGTTGGTTAGCCTTGTGTTAGGATACCAAATTTCATCTACTGTGTCACCCGCATGAAGAATAGCAAAAGCTTTATACTGTTCAACGTCATCATCTGGAGCACAACAATTATCATCCTTGTGGTTCGGATAACCACATAAAAAACAAGTGATACAAGTGGAGCCATGACCACGACCTCAAGAGGAAGAGTATTGTGAACTGCTTCTAGTCAAGTTTACCTGCAAACGATCATGATTTTTGGTTCTTTTTTATCAAGAAAAGGAGTTGCAGACATGACCCCTACCACCACGATTTCCTTTAAAACCTAAAGCAAAGGCACCAAGGTTTGTATACATAGCAACAGCAGGGGACAAAGCATGCGCAACAAAAATTCTTAGTCCAAAATCTCGAAGCTTGCTAATAACACTCTCCATGGGAGGAAAAACATCCCGAGCATTGATTGCAACAAAAATTGGATCAAATTTTGAGCCAAGGCCACAAAGAATACATATGATGAAATCATCATTATCATTTGGTTTTCCTACACCATAAAGAGAGAGAGTCGAGGATTTGGCTTTGTGCGGACAATTTTTCAAGAGAGGAGGCACCTTTTGTAAGGGATTGAAGATCACCTTTCATTTGCTGAATATGATATCTAGTGTGCGTACCATAAAAGGTTTCTAGAACATCTTAAGTAGCATGGGAAGTCTCACAACTGATCACCTAGCACAAAGGTGCATCAGAAAGGGAGCTATTCAACCAACCTAAAATCAATTGATCAATGTGGAGCCACTTTGCTACCACAGGGTTGGGACGCATTTCACCATCTTCACCAAGAACGGAAGAAGGTGGACAAACAATGTCATTTTTCACATAGCTAAGAAGACCATGACCATGAAGAACGGGAACAACTTGCGCTTTTCAGAGCAAGTAGCTGCTGGAAGTTAGTTTAGTAAAAATACCAGGAAGTGTGGTTTTGATAGGCGAAAAATAAAGAGAAGAAGAATCAACCACAGGTGGAATGAAAGATGAAGAAGGAGACTCTATATGTGCAAGGCGTCTAATACCATGTAAGAAAGTCGGCTTGATTATGCATGGCTATTGTATTGATTTAAAATAGTGAATACAATAATCAAACATTCAAGGGTACAATAAGACTACAACTACATATTAGCTATCTACAGAAAGTATAATCCGCTATACAAGGAAATAACGGATTACATAATGAACAAGAATATAAATACATAGATTTGGTATCAAGGCATAGTAATGGCAATGTATCACGACATAGCAATGAGAATATATCTTGATAGAAAAATCCCACAAACAGAGAAAGGGAATATAAGGATATACCACAAGAGGAATGGTGGAAATGAAAATCTGAAGATAATAAGACAACGAAAACATATATAGTACAACACGGAAGTTGAACAATCCCATCACTAGAGCAGTGTACACTACATGTTTGCAAGGATGGAGCCAATAGATTTCAGAGGAGAGGGATGTCAAGAATTGAAATATATATCAAGCACGAGACACTTCTAAAGCGAGTAATGATAGATACAAGCCCCAAATAGGCAAGAATCATACAAGTTCTTTGTAAAAAAGTGGATCACACTAATAAAGATTAGTTTTTTTTTTTTTTACACTTTTTTAGGTGGAGTCCACATTTTTGTAAGGGCTTGTATGTGGCTTATCTATTTGGGACTTATATAAATCATTTCTCTTCTGAAGCTGTAGATATCAACTCACATAGTAATAAAAATTTAGTTTCATCAATGAAGGTATCAGAGCATTCACGCTGACCCAACAAATTATTTGTCAAAATTTATTCAAAAATTGTATCTTGTTTATTTTATTTTTATTTCTCATCTTTTCTAAACATTTTTTTTCTTTCAAAATAAAAAGCGGAGGAAATTTTTTAATTTATTTCTTTTCATATCTTCATAATTATTTAATTATTTGTTGTGCCGTGTTTTTGACTTTTTATTTGTAGCAAAAAATTTTAAAATTATTTATCTCTTCAAATGGTAATGTTTTCAAAATCAATACTTTCCTAACAATAATATTTTTTAAAAACAATCCTTTCCCAAATGGTCGAATTTAGGAAAAATAACGCATACAATCTTTACATACAAATCTCGTGCAAGTCCTTTATAAAAAGCTGGATTCCATAATAAAAATATGAAAAACTCACCTTTTCTTAATGAGACTCACAATTTTTTCAAAATTCTTGTATAAGACATACATATTAATTTGGAGCTTGTACTTAACAGTACTAAAGAAAAAAATTGCTTAATAGTGCATCAGACGGCCTTCTTTTTATTATAATTTTTTTTATTACCATTCTCTCAACATCTCCTAATATCTCAATAATTAAGATTTAATAAAGACAATGATACTTATATAGATTCATAATCAATCAATGCAAAAATGTCAATTCATGGAAAATGAAATTCAATTTTATAAAAGTATCAATCATGTAATTTAGAGTTTTAAAAGACTTGTTAGGGAGTTTTAGGTTAAGTATTTTTATACGATAAATAAATTCTACACATTTACGGAAAATTATTCAACTCTAATCTTTTTTCATTTTGTTTTATAAATTTATATAAAATAAAACCTTTTTAATAAAATGATGTAAAAAAATAATTTTATTTTCAATGGAAGGTATTTTAAAAATCGTCACAAATCAATTTATTTTATTTTTTAATAATAGAAAAATTATTGTTTTTACTTAATGCAGAAAAAATAGACTGCGTTCGTAAAATTACTATCAAAATTTCATAAAGTCATGTGCAGTGAAATATAAGATTAAGGATTTTTTCAAAATTTAATATGAACAATTGTAAATGGAATAAAATATAAATATAATAAAATCCATACCTCAATGGGCTTGGATCAACGAAGGCTAACTTTGTCGTATGTCATTCCTATAACCGGGCAAACATCAGATCCATGGGTGTTGTATGCATTTTGCTCTTGCTGTCGGGCTCCCAGCAGCATCTTCATGCCAATTGTTCGGCCAACATATGAGAAGGCTGAGTTTTAAATAAAATAGCAAATAATTTGAATTTACAGATCGTATTCTTATTGTGTTAAGATATAAGTATTTTATTATATAGACTAAATCAAACACGATGTGCTTTATTAAATTGTCCAGAACTTAAAATCTTAACAAGACTCATATAAATAACAGATGGCACAACAAAACTTGATAACTTGTTTAATAATTGATTAGAATTGAATTAACACTACACGATCCCGCACCTTGACCCGTTTCGTGCAAATAAGTTCAACAAACTCGCATAATCTGTTTGACCTAATTGACATAATTTTATATAAAAATTAATATCTACAAATTTTAGTAGCCACATTATAGTTAATATCTCCAAGAAATGTGACTAAATACCAACAAAAAATGTCAATATTTTTAAAATATTAACTTATAATAATATCAATATTCCAATCCCAACAATAACAAAGATAAGCATATATATTATATAGTATCTTAAAATAAAATTTAAGCATATTATATGAGTTTGATTGCGATTTAAGAGGACTGACTCGTTTATTAATCGTGTTTAATCAACTTGATATATTTTAATTGGAACTCATTTATATCAAACTTAAACCCATTTATTTCTTGTTGTATTCATGTTGACTGCAGTTGGCTAGAGAGCCATTCTTCCTAGATGCTTCATTGCCATTTAATGCTAAGAAGAGTTACAAATGATTGTGATCAGCTTGTGTATGCTGGCCGGAGTATTTCAAATACAATGATGTCTCTCTTATTTTATGAATAATTTTTTTATTACATATTGGACAGAAAGTACAATGAGTTGCATAAAAGCAAATCTCAAACTCAAAAGGAACATCATATCTTGAAGAGTTCTAAAAACATGAGTGCAACAGGGACATGCATTACCAGGAAATTGACAAATATAGATGATAATAGAGTGAAGAAGAAAGGAGATCTTCTTTCTCATTTGTAAAGGCCACGACGTCGGGGAATAGCAAGTAGATGTTTGGCTCTAGAAACTGTAAGGCCAAACTCCTCGGTCATGTCCAACTCAATTGGTAGCATGTTATTTGGAAGCTCCCAATCAAAACAATGAAAAAGCTGTGCCACCACGAGCCGAACCACAGTTAGACCCAATTGTAACCCCGGGCAACCTCTTCTCCCAGAACCGAATGGGAGAAGTTGGAAGTCACGTCCTCGGAGATCAATGCTACTCCCAACAAACCTTTCCGGGAAGAACTTCTCAGCATCAATCCAAACACTTGGGTCTCGCCCAATTGCCCATACGTTTACTAACAACCTAGACTTCTTGGGGATGTGGAAGCCTTGGATAGTGATGTCCTTAGTGGCCTCATGAGGTATCAGTAGAGGTCCTACTGGATGTAGCCTCATGGTTTCCTTTACAACCATGTCCAAGTATTCCAGCCTATCCAAATCTGATTCCTCTACCATCCGCTCCAAGCCCACTACATCTTCAAGATCCTTTTGAAGTTTCTTCATTACCCATGGATGCTTGATGACTTCTAAAGTTGCCCACTCAATTGATGTTGCAGTAGTGTCCATTGATCCTACAAGCATATCCTGCAAGGAAATCATTGTCAAGAAATAAGTGATGAACAACAAATTTGAATCAAAGAGTATACAAGTTCAACGAATGATTACCAAGATTATGGCCTTGATATTGGACCGTTCAATGCGGTACTCGGAGTCTTCAGATCCCATGAAGCTCAGCATGACATCAACAAAGTCCTTAATCTTATTTTCATCTTTGGATTGGACATGATCGTCGATAATTTTCTCCAAAAAGCCATCAAATATCTTACTAACAGCCTTCATGCGTCGCCTCAGCCCCTGAAGGTCAAGCGAACTAGTATAAGGAATGTAGTCACCAAGGTTATGAGTAGCACCTAGATGCATAGCCTCTTGAATTACAGCCTTGAATCCCCTCTCATCAAAATCCTTATCCATGTACTTCTTCCCCAACACCATACGACAACTCATATCCGCGCTGAGGGACGAGACCTTGGCACTGAGATCCACAGCAATACAATTAGAGGCAGCCTTTTCAAAAAACTTCACCAGTAGGCCAAGCTCTTCTTTCCTCATAGATCTAAAAGAATTGATTTTGAGGTTGCCAAGCAATTCAAGAGTGCACATCTTGCGAATGTTGCGCCAATAAGGACCATAAGGAGAAAAGGACAAGCCTTTTTGCTCATAAGAGTTGTGCTTTGCAAACTCAGTAGGTGGTCTACTAGCAAACACAAGGTCATGAGCTTTAAGAAACAGCTCAGCAGCTTGGGGGGAGGAGACAACAATGGTGGGCACAATGCCTAAGCGCAAGTGCATGATGGGGCCATATTTTTGGGCTAGTCGATGAAGATCTCGATGAGGAAATTTCCCAAAAATATGAAGATTCCCAAAGATAGGCAAGCCTCTTGGACCAGGAGGTAGTTTCTTTGTCTTGTTCATGCTTCTCCATGTCCATTCTAATAGGAGATAAGCAAGAATAACCAGCACAAGTATCGCCCACGTCCAAGCCATAATAGGCATGTTTCACTCACTATCCAAACCTCTCATGTTCATCCTTCTCCAATTACTCCCTCTTATTGTCTTTTTGAGGGGGAAAAAAGGGAGAGCATAAATAGGTCTAATCTCGAGATGTGCCCATTAGTTCAACCTAAAAATTTAACCATATGAGTGAAGAGATGAAAATATTAACATAAAAGAATACAAATGGTGTATGCTTTGAAAAGATATATAGAACAATTAAAAGGAAAATATAAGGGTTCTTCAATAAAACAATAATAGCAGGAAATGGGAAGTACAGGAATGCATGGGACATTAGAATGGCAAATGATAACATCGATCAAAAGATAAGCCATTGTATAACAATGAATTTCAAGAAATGGCTTAAAATAATGGAGGCCTCTTTGATGTAAACATGGTCAATGATGATTGGAATTTCAGGGAGAATGTGATCTAGAATTATGGGATAAATAACAGAAATTAGGGCTGGAATTTGGCCTTTGAAAGAAAAGAAAAAAACAAAGAAAGATAGGTGTCAAGAAAAAATGTTAATTTTTAAATAGATAGCTCATAAATTTAGAGATACGTTATATACTACACTTATGTCCTACTTCTATAGAACTATGTTGATGCGTTATTATTATCAATATTGAACTATTTCTTATATATCCCTAACAATGAATTAGAGTGGGAGGGTGAAACTACAAATCTCTGTCATTATGGTTGGCACACAACAAGAAGTCTTTTGAAGGAATCATGTTATAATATGAAGAATAATCTTATTTACAGTCATTTTAATTCAAAATCCACTCCAACTCATCTCATCTCATCATTATAACTTTCCTAAATGTTAATACAAAATATAATAAACAATTCAATTTTTTTAAATCCTAAAACAATAACAATATTAATAAATAATATTATAATAATATTTTATTCTACTATTCATAAATCATCTCAACGCATCTCTGAATCCAAACGATCCTGAAAAATAATGTGGTCTACTATTAAAGAAATAACGTTTTTCATGTGAATCTTATATTTTTCCACTTTTTTAAAAAAGAGGGCACGAGATTTACACATTTTATAACTGTAAATATAATTTCTCTAATATAAATCAACTATGTTATTTCCATCCCATTTAATGTAAGGGAAAAAAACAAACAAACAAACTCAATCAAGTAGTGCTCAACCTCCAATATCAGATCACGCAAGAAAAGAAAGAAAAAATGAAAATCTCAAACAAAAAATTGCAACAAAATTGACAACGTTTAGGAAAAGTCGTGAGATAACACACGAAATCATTTCGTGCTTACAAGTAAAAAAATGCTTGATTTCAACATGTCAGCAAGAATAAAAAACACCTCTAAGAAAAAGTCGTCATTTCCATCTCAGATAATGCAAGAATGAAAAATAATACCTGCCCGGTTTAGACCTCCAAGAGAGAAATCTGGGACAAAAGAGGATGCTCTTGTACCCGACAATAATCAGTTACAGCACACAGAAAATGAGCAAAAATGATAAACGAAACAAAGACTAAATTCAACCATGCACAACCTACGCATAAATCACAAAAAAATAAAAAGCTGTGAAATCTAGTCCAGCCTAACCTCCAGGTCGGGGTGTCGTAACAAATAGAGATTTCAGGATTGTAGAAGAAGTATAAAAGATAAGATCGACCTCTATAATCAAAATTTCTTATGACGGCTCGAAATACCCCTTTATATAAGCAGAGAATGCAATTTCTTTTTATCTTGTGTTCATGTCACATCAATGGCTAGACAAAGCAACGCGGGAAGACGACTTGGCCAATAAGGTAAAATATTTTAATGTATTAGCTCTTGTTTGTTTTTATAAGGGGTATGAATTGATATAAAAATTAAAAATTGAATAAAATATTATTAAAAAGTTTTTTTAATATTTTTTATTTTAAAATTTAAATAATTAAATAATTTTCTAATATTTTATATAAAAATTTAAAAAATTTATAATGATAGAACGAAATAAAAATAAAAAATTTTAATATAAAATAAAATGGGGTGAGATGAACAGTTGTAACCTGTTTCTCTTCTCTATTTCCATCTATTTCACGCGTTAAAAGGACTTCTTGACATAAAGACAACAGTACATGTATTTAATGGCATCGACGTACAATTATAGAGCAAATTTCTTCTCACATGTGAAATGAAAGTTTCACTTTCGGAGCAGCAAAATCCTCGCATGATTTCAGATTCCATGAAAATAGAAAATCCGCATCATTCATAATTAGAAAGCGATAACGATCGAACGCTACTGTTGTGCGAAAATATATTTGTTTTTAAAGATGAGATGAGTTGAAATTAAAATTAAAAAATTAAATAAAATATTGTTAGTATATATTTTTTAATATTATATTTATTTTGAGATTTAAAAAAATTGAATTATTTATTTTATTTTGTATAAAAATTTAAAAAAATTATAATGATGTGATAGGAAGTTTTCAAAATTTTTAAAATTTTAGATTTTGATCTTGAAAACAAACAAGTTAAACAATCCCATCGCTAGAGCGGTGTACACTGTAACCTATCTAGAAGGATGGAGCCTTCAAATTCAAGAGAGAGATGCCAAGAATTGAAAGATCGAGACACTTGATCTGAAGCTGTTTATTTCTTTTCACATCTTCTAATTATTTAATATATTTTTCATATTTTTCTTTTTAATTTTAGCAAAAAATTAAATTATTTATCTCTTCAAACGATAATACTCTTAAAATCAATACTTTCCTAAAAATAATACTTTTTAAAAACCATCTTCTCCCAAATGGTCAAATTTAAGAAAAAATAGATCTCAATGGTGAAAATTTTATCGAATTTCAACTATAGTAAATATGAGTATAAGAGAAAATATAGATAATTGGATGAAGAGTTTATTTTACTAGTCAAATAAAATATTTATAAAAAAATGTTTAAAAATACTTAGGTTATGCTTGGAAGATGAGATAAGATGATAATTTTTAAAAATTTTGTGAATAGTGTTAAGATGAAAGTTTAAAATATTATTTTTTAATATTATTATTGTTTTAGGATTTGAAAAAGTTAAATTAGAATTTGAAAAAGTTGAATTGTTTATTATATTTTATATGGGAATTTGAAAAAGATGTAATGATGAGATGAGATAGAGATGAGATGAGATTTCTCATCTTTATTTCCAAACATAACCTTAGAAATCTATTATTCAAACGTCAAAATTTTCTCCCATAGTAATCAGCCGAACGTAGAACCCTTTTTTTGAAGTTAAATCTGTTTTCTAAATTGTAATCAATAAGCTATGGGACATTGGGATTAATGCTCTAAAAACTTGATGTTGACAAGAAAAAAAAAAAAGTAGGGTATTTTGTTTCCCACGTCTCTGCTATCCCTTGTCTCCAAGCAATCATTGTATGCAGATGGATGCAATTATTTTCAGTGAATCATATAAACTACGAAAAGAACATGAGTGCTTCCATTGAAAATTATTATTAAAAAAAAAACAACATGTATCTATTATTACTTTATGTCAATTTTTCACAAAGAAAAATGCTAAAGTCAGGAATACTTGGGGGAGGCCCCGTGCACGACATCCAGTGTGTAGTAATGAAATGAAGCATTTCATAGATCAATCCCTCAATCGCGTTCCTCACCCACACAAACTCATGAAACGGTGCAATTCAATGAAAAAAAAACCTAGCCCTCTGCGCCTCCAACCTCCTTCCATCCATGAGAAGAACTCCCTACGCTGATTATAGAAGCCTAATTCCTCTGATGAATTTAGCTCAAACATGCGATCATTTGGGAATCAGATGGGAAAAAGTCACCTAAATGGGACAAAAATATTGTGAATTTGAACTGGCTTTACTTTGTATATGTTGGTTGCTCAAGCTGCTAAATATATTTCAGACTAAAACAAAATATGCGCCACAAGCAAACATTCAGATAGTTAGAAATATTATGCACTTGCAAACATTCAGATTTAAATCTTTTTATGTCTATCTTATGCTACCATAGAATTTCATTTAAGTTCACTACAAGAAATTTGATTTTGAGGGACGAAATTAGTTAGGGACGAACTAAATTTCGTTTCTAAAAGTCATTTTTAGAGACGAATTTTTTATTTTGTCTCCAAAACTGCCTGAGATACAAATTTCGTCCGAACGGAAAAATATCCATTCGAACGGAATATTTTATGACGAAAAAAATCGTCTCAAAAAGAAAAAACGTTCGAACGAAAAAAAATATGTTTGAACAACCAATTAATTATGTTCGAAAGTATATGATCTATTCGAATAGTAATAATATTGGCAGGAAATTAATTTTGTTTTCTCGGGAAAAGTTAATAACCGTACGAACTTAAATTTATTGCTTCGAACGGACCTCTTTTTCATTAATTTGTTTATCATTATTAATTTGTACATATATTTTTAATTTTGTTTTTCTGAAAAAAGTGATTTCTTTTATGTTAAATTATATAAATATACCTTTAAAGATAGTATTATTTTTTATATTATCATGAATGGCAAGGAAAATGAAAAAAATAAATAAAGTAGCAAACACGAGAAATAAAAATTATACATTAATTACATCTCAACTATATAATGTTCAATACAACATAAAAAAGTAAAATAATAATTAAAATGACTATTTGGTGCTGAGCAGATCAACATCCTCTTGTAACATTTTAACGCATCCATCCAGATCCCTAAGCTTCTCCATGATGGGCTTAACAAACTCAACAAACAGAGCTCGTACCTGATCCAAAGTAGCCCAGGAGGCTATCTCTCAACAGTGGCAGTAGTAGTAGAAGCTGGATCGGTGGGCGGGGCACTAGATTGTTCTGGTGTAGTCTTCCGCAAGTGCCCCTGATTTTTGCTGAATGTGATCTTGTTGAGGGGCCCCATCTGTGGCGACCTCCACTCAATCGCTGACACTATAACCCCTGATCGGAGTAGGAGGTTAGATATCAACAGTGCAAATGGTAGACTACCTCCACTTGCATAGCATGACTCCGATTGAATGTGGTAGAAGAAATACAAGGCCAGATCAATGAGGTCCCCCCGCGCTATCCGTAACAAAAATCTAGCTCGATCGATCCCGAAATCAGTCTTGTATTTTTTCGGGTCGATGTTATAGCCAACAATCAAGTTAAGCATTCTGAAAAATACTATACAGTCGGCCTGTCGGATCACCTTGCTCCCATCATATGGAGGAGCTGAAGGGTCTCGCACTAGATGACGCACCTTATCATCTGTGAAACCATCATCAAGTAGATCCACATCCTCACTACCATCCTCACTATCATACGGCTCTACATTCGGGGCTCATGTGGAGGATACGACGAGTGTGTCGGAATCAGATGGTGCAGCCGTTGGGCCCGAAGTAGCCGGTCCAGGATATGCACCGACCTCACGCCGGATGTCAAGGAACTAAGCAATAATATGGGGAGAGAAATTAATACTCACTCCCCAGACTGCTAAGGTGTAGAAAAGAGCATCAGCACTCCCCTCTTCCATGGCACGATAAAATTCACTAACCATATCTGGGTATGCAGTCCCCTGCTGCTGACAGATCGGTACCCATCCCCGCTCAGTGAAGATGGACTGTATACTCCGTCCCTCCCACGAAAGATAGGAAAAGTTAGACAAAATGATCTGATGCTCGACGAGTACAGATCTCTACTCTTGAGCAGGATCTGGTCCAGTACTACTTTCACTAACCTGATCTCTTGCACATTTTTGTCCGGTAGATGCCACTAATATACTGTTTAACCACAAGAAAATTAAGAATATAATTATAAATATTATATTTAAAATATAATATTGAAGAATTACACATAGATGGAACTGAAATTGAAATAACCAGTTTGAACGAAGAATCTTCCATTCAAACTAGTAAAGTTATTCGAATGAAAGATTCTATCCAATCGAACTGGCAATTAATACTCGTTCGAACGGTAAGTTTTTGTTCGAACAGAAATAAATCTATTTGGAAATATCGCGTTCGAATGGAATAGAATGCGTTCGAACAAGATCGAAGCCAAACAACCATGGCTGAGTCAACTCAGCCATGGCCGAAACTCTCATCTACTCCAAAAGTTTTGTTTTAATCGGTAGAAATGATTACGGAGTGAATATAGATCACTTCTACCGATTAAATATCCGTTATATTGATCAACTACACCAAAATGGGGGGATTTCGAATCCGAAATCCGATTCGAAATCCCCCCTCCCAAACAAAGCTCATTAATCCCAAAAAAAGTAACAATAGAGGTTCGATGTAGGCCCATACATCTTAGAAATGAAAAATGCGTTGTTCCTACGGCGGTTGTGGTGGCGGAGATAAGGGGCGACTTGGAGGTAATCGGCGGCTTAGGGTTCGAATGTGGTTTGTGGGTTTGATGCGAATCGAATTTGGTGTATAAAGATCGTGACTTCTCGTTCGAACGGAATAAAAACCCGTTCGAAAGGGATAAAAATCCGTTCGAACGGTTATTATACTAATATATTCCTAATTATATTACTATACTAATGTATAATAATACTAATATTACAAAGTACAAAGGTATAAAAATAATACTAATAATAGTATTATAATACTTTAATATAATTAAAGTTAATATTAACTTTAATATAATTAAAGATAATACTTTAATAATAGTATTATAATATTTTAAGATAAAAGTTAATATTTTAATAATACTATATTATATCCTAGTTACTATATAGTTATAACTATTGAATGAGTTATGATAACTATACAAGTTAATATGATTACTATATATATAGTACTTATTAGTTATGTAGCTAGTACAATAAGTAATATATTACATCCTAGTTACTATATAGTTATAACTATTGAATGAGTTATGATAACTATACAAGTTAATGTGATTAATATATATATATATATAGTACTTATTAGTTATATAGCTAGTACAATAAGTAATATATTACATCCTAATTACTATATAGTTATAACTATTGAATGAGTTATGATAAGTATAAAATATTTAAAATAATTAATATACTTATAGTACTTATTAATTAGTTATAAGTAGCCTAGTACAATAAGTACTATATTATATCCTAGTTACTATATAGTTATAACTATTGAATGAGTTATGATAACTATACAAGTTAATATGATTAATATATATATAGTACTTATTAGTTATATAGCTAGTACAATAAGTAATATATTACATCCTAATTACTATATAGTTATAACTATTGAATGAGTTATGATAACTATAAAATATTTAAGATAATTAATATACTTATAGTACTTATTAATTAGTTATAAGTAGCCTAGTACAATAAGTACTATATTATATCCTAGTTACTATATAGTTATAACTATTGAATGAGTTATGATAACTATATCTCAAGTAACTAAGTATTATTCATATTACTTTTTGGATATTTCGTATTTATACTAATTGTTTATAATTATTGGAAGGATGAGTTTGAGCTTGATTTTGGCCAACGAGAGGATTGATTAACGGTTGAGCAGCTGATGTTAAATGCATTTCGAAGGTACAAAGGTCGATGCCATGCACATTATAAGAAGTTCAGTACTACAATAGAGGCGAGCTAAAATCCATTCCAAGCAATGCCACCAAATAAATGGAAAAATGTTTGTTATATGTTTGAAAATCTTGCTTATTAGGTAATTTCGCTGCTATGTTTTTTTAATAGTATATGGTAGATGTATTAAACATATAGATATAATTTTTTATTTTTTTAGCAATAGAGTATTGTGAACAAAGCAAATAAATCAAACTTAAAGATACACTATCATGCGAGTTCTCGATATTTTCATCGTTTGTCTAACAAAATGGTAAGTTACTCTACTCCCTGTTAAATATTAACATATAATACACTTTTCTGATTTAAGTATATATTTTTTTGCAGAAAGAAGAAAGTCCTGCTGACTATGATCTGATCCAATTTATGCAAAATCACATAAAAATCGTGATGGTGTTTGGACCAGTCCCGAAACAGAGGCCAATTATGTAAGTTCAAGTTTCTTTAATTCCATTGTGTACTTTTGTTACTTATACTAACTAGTTTTTATTTTTGTAGGACAAGATGATATCTCTCAAGGAAGCTACTGCGGATCCATCTGATGCATCATTTGTCAACGATGCTCAGATCATTTCTCAAGTTCGTGGATCACGTTCTGGATATTTGAGGGGCTTAGGACGTTGCATTAAACCATCCTCAACATCATCATCCTCTTCTCGAGCCAAATCGAATGACGACAAAACTAAAGAATTGGAGGAAACAACACTTGAGATAGAACGATTGAGGTCCAAGGAAAAAGAGTTGCTGACCAGATTAGATCAAGTAGCAGATCTTGAGGCAAGATTAGAAAAGAACATGCAGAAGAGACTGGAGATGGAGGTACAAAAAGCTATGCTTCAGTTACAATCAATTATTTCACAAAATTCTACACCACCACCATAATTGTAAAAGTTATTTCTTTCTTTAGGGTCATTTCTATTATAAAGTTTCAAAACATTCGACAATTGACATTTGAATTGTAATTTGTGTAATACTCATATGGTATTTTTAATTAATTTGATTATGTTCTATATGATTCATACCGTTCGAACAGTAAATTACCATTTCTAAATCCATTCGAATAAATAAATACCCATTCAAACAACAAATAACCCATTCGAACGATTAATGCGAAATACAGTTCGAACGGATGTAATTTGCATTTGAACAAAAGTCATTCGAACAAAATTTATTGGTTAAAACACACACTCCTTCCATTCGAACAATATTAAATATTGTTATTTGTTCGATTCAAAATTTTATTTCGTTCGAATGGACGAGTAGATTCGAACTGAAAAATATTCCATTCGAACACTTCTTTCGTTCGAACAGTATCAAATATGATTATTTGTTCGATTCAAAATTTTATTCCGTTCAAATAGTCGGGTCGGTTCGAACGGAAAAATATTCCATTCGAACAACATATTGAGACGAAATTAGTTCATCTAAAAAAAAATTTCCCGTTCGAAAGGTTTCGACTAGTTCCGTAAAATTTCATCCCTAAAAGTGATTTTTGGAGATGAAATTCAAATTTTGTCTCCAATAACATTTTGAGACAGCCTTTTAGAGACAAATTAGAGGCAAAAAATTTTCATCTCCAATTCTTTTTTGGGGCGAAATTGTGATTTTTTGAGATAAATTTTTTTGTCTCATAAAACCATTTCTCTTGTAGTGGTTGTGTCAATTTGAATATTGCATTTTACTCAAAAGCACTTGATTTTATGAGCTATAAGCTATCTTTTTCCTTTTAGATGTGTTTTCAGATAGGTATATATATTTAGATTGTTTGATTGGTTTTTTAGCTTATTGTATACTCTATTTTTTATTTTATAAGTTTTGACGCATGGGATGATTTTATTTGAATATTTGTAAATCCCATGTAGCCTGTTTGTTGCCACGGTTTTCCTCGGCTACAAGTGAGGGCTTTTAATAAAATTGGAGTTTCGTCCTCTTTAAAAAAAAAGGGTTAATCTTACTTGGCCTATGTCATAATCATTTTCCCAACTTTTTGAAATCATATTTTTTCCAGTACTGGTGATATTTGTACCTTGAAATTGTTTGGGATCGATGGCTCCCATTCATGATACCACATAAATGATAAATAGATCAAGTGCAACCAAAGACCAATTGTATTTCTTAACTTTTGTGTTCTTAATTTATGTACCATAAGGAGGATAGGCTCATCTCAAAAAGCACAACCACATGATTTAATGCATTCCTAGTATATGCAGATGTTCAAAACCCATAAAAAATCAACACCAAAATAAACATATTCTATGCGCATAATAATATACTATTTATATATATATAGGTGCCAATAAGTGAGGTGCTGCTATGCTATGGGAAACCTTTTTATAATATGAAAAGGAATATATGAATAAATAAACTTGGTAGTCGAACAGATGAAGGAAGCTACGCAACATGGTAAGAATTTAGGCTTTTTATCATTTCGTTTGTTGGGATACTTGGATTTCTACGAGCAAAATGTAGTTTTCTCCTGTTGTACGTCTTTGGCATTGATATTGACACTTCCCTACACCCCCCTCCTTTCCTTCTCCTCACAGATTTCACAAGTCACCCACCCCTTCGCTTGACAAATTTTTCAAGTCACACAGTCTCAAACTCAAGCACAGATGCACAAAAGAAAAACCTTTGTCAAATCATCTTACATGCATGATTCGAGGCTAGGTAGCAGTCGACGGGCCTACACCGATTTGAGAGAAACGAAAGAGGGGGAGAGATTTGAGAGAAATCAAAATGTTCTGGGTAGAAGCCGATGGTCCTCTTAGGTTCCCTTTTTTTTTTTTTTTAATATAAACATTGAGCCACGTCAGACACAAATTCCGCCTATATGTAGCAGTATTGTTGTACAAAAAGAACTCAAGTTTTGTAACCAGTTACAGAAATTATTTGAAAATAAGAGAAATGATATATACAAGTCTCAAATGCATAAATCGCACGCAAGTCTTTTATAAATTAAAAATTAAAAAAAAAAGTAGACCTTATTATGAAAAAGTGTAAAAAATTCAATTTTTCTTAATGGGATCCATATTTTTATAAAAGATTTATACAAGGCGTGTACATTTGAGACTTGTACATAGCATTACTCAAGAAAAAAAAAATACTTGAAGACGGCATTAGATCGGCCTTCTTTTTGTTGTAATTTTTTTTATTATCATTCTGTCAACATTTCTTAATATGACATCAAATAATTAGTCAATAATTAAAATTTAATTAAGGCAATGATAGTACTTATAGAGATTCATAATCAATCATTGATTGTCAATTCATGAAGAATCAAATTAGATTTTATAAAAGTATCACTCGTGTTTTGTAGAAATTTTTAATAATAGAAAAAATTCTTATTTTTACTTAATGCAGAAAAAACTCAAGTGTTTTGTAATAAATGATTCGTACTATTGAACAAGTGATTTACGAAGGTTAGAGTTTTCTTTAAGCATTTACGAAGAAGTCATTTTTTAAAAAATACATTATTTTAATGTAAACCAAGCTTGTAGATCAAAAGATCATTGAAAAGACCCGGCTTATATTAGAGTCAAGGATTAAGCTAGCTAGGTTCAAGCTGTATGGCTGATTCTTTTTGCTAGATAAGTACCAGAGGGTTGCTAAGAGCATTAGCATTGGTCTATGCAAATGCATATGCAAAATTACCTCTTTTGCATAACCATTTGACCATTTTCATATGCATAAGTAAAACTCACACATTGGCTTATGCATATTTGAGACCAAATAATAATAAAATATTATTTTTTTATTATTATTAATTTTTTTCTAAAATCAAAATTTATATATATTTTTTGTAATTAGCATCCACTATATACATTTGAGATTAATAATACAAATGCAATAATAAAAAATATAATTTTTTTTTATATATTATATTAAAAATATAATAAAATGAAAAAATATATATAATATATTATAATAATAAAATGAATGTGTATGTGAATATTTGTTGTGTTGTTGAGAGAGGGAGAAGAGGAAAAGATTGAGAGAGAGAATGGAAGGAGGGAGAAAAAACAATTAAAATATGTTTGATGGAGTGAATAGTTGTTATCCAAATTTGGATAACAACTGTTCACTGCTAGCCAAATTTATGCATATGCATAAGCCAATGTGGATGTTTTTTGAGTCATATTATGCAAATATGGCTTTGCATATGGATATGCATAGACCAATGCTAGTGCTCTAAGGGTGACGTCGTAGGGTGAATCTTTTTGCTCTGCTAGGGTTGGAGTGATCGTGTGTAGGATGGCAGCCACCGGGGTCCACCAAGGTGCCTCAGTGTCAACAGGAAGACATTGGACATTTGCAGATATGGTGACCCAAAGTCCTCAGCAGGTTCCAGAGGTTGAGATACCGTTGAGACCTTTGAAGGTTTTCGATGGTGTGTCGTATGTGTCTTTGACGAAGGAGGAGATAGAACCGTCTGCAATGTTTAAGTTTTCATTGGTTATGAAGTTTATGAGACAGAGGCCATCGCTTGATATTATTAGAGCTTTCATTAGAAGTCGTTGGCGCCTGGATTCACAACCAATGGTGTCTGTTATGTTAAAGGCTAGGTCTATGTTCGACCGTTTTTCAAATGAACCTGATTTTATCAAAGCCTTTTCGAGAGAAACTTATGGTGTAGAAGGAGTGTCTTATCATATTTTCCAATGGTATCCTGAGTTTGATGAAGAAAAGAAGCCCCCTTTGATACCGGTTTGGATCACATTACCAGGTCTCCCACCAAACTTTTATCATGAATCTTTTCTACAAAATATAATGATGCCGTTGGGTAAGTATATTCGTCAGGACAATAGCACACGCTATGCAACTCGAATGGATGGAGCATAGGTTTGTATCAAAATGGACGCCTCCAAAAATCTGCTTGACTCATTTTGGATAGGCATCCCTCATCAAGCTACTAGCCGATTGCAAGAAGTGGTTTACGAAACTCTTCCTGCCTATTGTTGTTGATGTCTCTACTTGTAAATGGGAAGGAGGTATGAAGACGGAAGAGAGGCACCAAGGAGAAGGAGGAAGAGAGAAGAAAGTTTGGGTGAGAAAAGAGGTAGGAAAATCAACTAGGCTTGGGGAGCAGGACAGGGCTGAGACAAGTAGACGTGTTGAACTTGTTGATTTAGAGGAGGGACTTTTGAAATAAAATGATGATATTGGGGTGGAAACAGGGGAAATAATCTTAATCAAGGAGAACCAGATACACACAGATGGAAATGAAGCCAAAGCAGAGGAAATGAATGCAGAGGAAGCAAGAGACGTTGTTAAAGTGAAAGACCGAGTATGTTGTGAATTACAACACCCTGGAGCGCAAGTCGACGTTGATTTTTTTGATGCTATGGAAAATAATACAGTAAACCTTATTGAATCTGGCGAAGGAGGGGAAATGTTTGCGGAGGGTGTATATGTGCCTTAAACGAATTTAGAACCTTTTGGCTCTCTAGAAGTGGTTGGAGAGACCTAATTTGCCAGAGAGTTGGTGATCGTGGAGGAAGCAGAAGCTTCTGAGGATGAGGTGTGTGGGGATACCTCGATATGTTTTTTTTCTGATTCGGAGATTGTGGAAGGAGTGGAGAACATTGGCAAAAGTAAGGAAATTATGTCTGACTCTGAAAATTTAATTTTACACAAAGAAGGAAGTAGTTTGAGGAGTTCCAAAAGGGACAAGAGCAAGCCCTCGAGATTAAATTTATGATGCAGTCTATTCTTTTTTGGAACATAGGGGGGATGGGTACTTCTAATAGAAGGTTGAATAAATTGGTTAGAAATCATAAACCTAGGATTGTTGCTGAGGCAAAACCATTTTTATCACAAAGACACATGGAGAGTTTTAAACAAGAAAAATGCAGTTTGAAGGTTGTTTATCAAATGAATTACAAGGCAGAAAATTGTGGATTCTATGGGCTCAAGGGGTACAGGTAGATTTGGTGAAGTCAATGAATCAACTAATTACTATGGTTATAGAGATGCATAGTAATAGAGTTTGTATTTCTTTCATCTATCCTAAATGCACTCAAGTGAAACGTAGAAATTTACTGCACTATTTTTCTAATGGGGTGAGGGGACCTATTCCGTGGTTTGTATTGGGAGATTTTAATATCATTACAAATAATTTGGAACGTATAGGTGGTAGACCTAGACAATTTTCGGAAATGGAGGAATTTAATTCTTTTATTGACTCAACTGGTCTATTGGGAATAAGATATTCTGGAAATCAATTTTCGTGGTGTAATGGTCACAAAAGAGCTTCATGGAGTTGGGCTTTCTTAGATAGGGCCCTAATTAGTGCTAATTTCTTTTGGGTTTTCAAGAGGCTCAGCTAGAATATTTGTCTAAGAGTACTTCTGACCATGCCCCAATGGTGATTCGCTTAAAAAATTCCTCTACATCGTATGGTTTCCCTCCTTTTAAATTCCATCAAATGTGGGTCAATCAAGAGGCTTACATGGCATGTATGGTGAATGCTTAGGATAAGGGGATAGAGGAGTGTGGGATCGCTCGATTGGCAAAAAAATGAAGAGACTTAAAAGTATTCTGCACGGCTGGAATAGGGAGGTTTTGGGGTCTATGGAACTAAATATTAGGCTCTTAGAAGTTAGAGTGGTGAAGTTAAAGGAAAAAATGCAAGATGGTTTTAATGAGGAAGATGAGCAAGATTACCTGGTAGCTAAAATTGAAATAAACACTTGGCGGGGACGTGAAGATACTAGATTACAGCAACTAGCCAAACTATCTTGGCTTGAGAAAGGTGAAGCCAGTGCAAGTTTTTTTTCAGGCTTTCAATTCTCGGTCCAAAATGCAAGTTAAGGAAATAAGATAACAAGATGGCAAATGGCTAAAGACGTCGGAAGAGATTCATGAAGGGACAGTCCAACATTTCAGCCAAATTTTGGCTCATAAACAAGTGGGGGCACTTACGGATTTATCAAGGCTAGTGCAAGCTGTTATTACAGAGGAAGATAACGAGAGGTTGTGTGAGCTCCCTTCAATCCAAAATGTGAAAGATGCAGTGTTCTCCATCCCAGTTGACAACAATGCAAGGCCAGATGGGTTTGGGTTTGGATTTTTTCAAGCTTGTTGGCATATTGTTTGTAATGATGTGGTGGGGGTAGTACATGATTTTTTCTTGGGGGCTGATCTTCCCATGAACTTTTCAACATCTTTTTTTACTCTTATTCCTAAGGTGGAGGCACCAACAAGCTTTGACAAGTTTAGACCAATTAGTCTATGCTCGGCCTTCTACAAAATCTGCTCTAAAATATTGGTGAGTCGTCTGGCTCCGATGCTTCCACGTATTATATCTCCGAAACAAGCAGCCTTGAATCCAGTCCGAAGCATTTTTTACAACATAGGCCTCACACAGGAGTTGGTACATACCATCAATAAACCCATTACGGGTGGTAATATTATCCTTAAGCTTGATATGGCGAAAGCTGATGCTAATGTGGATTGGGACTTTCTCTTACATGTCATGGCTCAATTTTGATTTTATAGTCAGGTGTGTGGTTTGATTAGGCAGTGCATCTCTAACCCTTGGTTCTCCGTCATCATAAATGGGATTCCAAAGGGTTTCTTTAAAAGTGGTAGAGGCTTGAGGCAAGGTGATCCAATCTTCCCTTATTGTTTTTATCATTGTTGAAGAAATGCTTCTAGATTGCTTAAGGCAAAATTTGAAGAAAAGAAAATTGGTGCTTTCTTTCAACCTAGAGGCACACCATTGATATCGCATATCTTATATGTCGATGTCAGTTGTTTTTTCTAATGGGGGCAAAGAATTAATGAGAGCCTTAGTGGATACATTGTCGACGTATGAGCAATAATCGGGCCAAAAGGTTAGTAAAGACAAATTTTCCATAACCTTTTCTAAACATGTCACTAGTGCTCGACAACGATCTCTTCTAAGAATCACTGGGTTTGTGGAAGGTAAAATGCCATTCAAATACTTGGGAGTGCCAATAATTTATGGGCGAATGTTTTGGCTCATAGTGGAGCAAAGGGTTGCAATGGATTATGGTTTTCATTTTCAGATCTCCCTTTGGCTATTAGAGGTATTACTAGACTGGAGAAGATAGGATGCCCTTATATGAAGATTGCTCGTTCATACGTATAGTTTTTTTGGATTGTTTTTATTTCTGATTTTTAGGCTCGGTTATGGATTGTTGGAATATTTGATTCCCCGGGTGTAATATTTGTTTTCCATAGTATTCTTTCACCATAAGTGAGGGTTCCATTTAATAAAATTGGAGCAGGGCCACTCGTGGACATGTCGTTTGTCTCTTATTTAAAAATATATATATATATATATACAAAATACATCTTGGTAAAATATCTAGCATATACAACCAAAATTTAAACTGGTCGATGTCCATTATGCTATTGAGTGAGCACATCAATTTTATGTTCGATGAATTCTTTCTATTACTCCAATCATCACAAAGGTGTACATTTTGATAGGTGTCATCTATGATTGAAATGATTTGTCATGTTGATAGAGAATCTGCATTTTCTGTTGCTATAATGACATGTTGTTCATCTCCCACCTAAAGGAGAGATTTTAGTTAAAGAGACTAGAGTTTGCTAGTTGATTTGTTAGAAAGGTTGTAGATGCTTCATATATTACTAGAATTGTGGAAAGTATTTTTGAAGTCCATATTGTTAAGATCATGCCTTACGAATTGTGTCAAGCTATCAATGATGAGGAGAATGAGTCTCTCATGACTGTTGCATCAAAGGAAATACTCTAGTAGTTCGGTGGAGGTGGTGACCAGTTAAAAGGGAGTGAGACTTAGTAGCTTTTTTCTCATGCTTATTTATAGGCCTGGTAGGATTTTTTCCAATTGAGCACTTACTTTCCTTAAAGACAGCTCAATATGATCATGAATAATTTTGTTTCAAGGTTGCTAGATAAGGTCGAGTACTAAGACGATAAGAATCTAAAAGTGATGTATCTCGCCATTTAATCCCAAGACTGGCTCTAGACTAATTATCAATAATACCCTTTCCGTTATTGAGTCGATCAGAAAATATATGAGATTTAATAGCTAGTTGCTTTGACACCAAGGTATCTAAGTAAATGGACATTCCAAGAAAAGGTGGAGTAAAGATTCTTCTTTTCCATTACACAAAGGACAGTGCATATTTTCATGTTGAATAGTTGAAAGAAAACTTTTAAGCCTTGCTCAAGTAGGGAGAATGTTCTAAATGATTTTCCAGATAAACAATTTATGTCTATCATGGATTTTCAATTTTCAGAGTTTCTCCAATATAGGACTTGGGAAGTATTGTAAGGGAGTTCTAGATACATTTGCCACAATGTGGTACGCTGGAGCGATTTAGGCTTAAAACTATCCAAAGTCGGCATCCAGGATTCATACCAAATATTAATAGATTGACCATTGAAATTTTGATAGCATCTACCTTTTAAGAGTAGCCCTTTTGTCTTTAGAATGCCCCTCCTCACAAGGAGTCTCGTGGTTTAGATAAAAGAGTCCAAAAACTTGAAGAGTTGAGATATTTCGATGAAAGTAGTGAGTGCCAGATACCTATATGTGCTTGACTAATTTCCCAACTTATTTTTGCCAGCAAGCAAGGCTATGTTAAGATTTTACATTTTTCTCAAGCCAAGTCCACCTAACATTTTGGGTAGAGAGATAGACTTACATGACTTCAAGGTCAGATTTTATTTTCAATCATTAGAGAAGTCCTACCATAAATTTTTAAGCTGAGTATCTAGTGACTTGCAAATCGATTTTGGTAACATGAAAGAAGACATTTGATATGAAGGAATGGTGTGCCACAATTCTGATTAATATCGTTCGTCCAGCTTGGGATAACAGTTTAGACTTCCAACCTTCCAACTTTTATTTATTTTTTCCTGCAGTTCTTGATAGGACTCTTTTTTTGCTCTACTAAAAGTAGTTGGAAGTTCGAGAAATTTTGTTATGGAAGATGAAAATTTGTAGGGTATAATCCGAGTAATTGTTGCTTGAGCCATTGGGTTGGTATTGCAAGTGATGAATATTGAGGACTTATTGTGATTAATCATCTGACTTGACCAAGCTTGATATTTTATCAAGAATTCTGAAATTTCTTGGGCATTCCTTTCATTGGCTTTTCCATAAATGATGAGATCATCAGCAAATAACAAGTGTGAAATTGAGGGATCACTTTTATTTAAACAAATTCCTACAAAAGTTCCTCAAACTTCCGCTTGAACAATCAATTATTAGATAACACTTCAGTACACATTATAAAGGAAAATGGTGAAATGGGGTTACCTTTTATGAGTCTCCTTTGTGCATTAAAAAAATCTTGTGGTGTTCCAATAATAAGGATTGAGAAAGAAGTAGTGGTGACACATTCTTTAGTTGTTTGGAGTGGGGAAATGATATGAGAAAGTGCATATTTAAGTCAATTTTCCAAAATTTTGGAGATGATTTATTATATGATATTGGTTAAACTGATTGGGTGATAGTGTTGAGGAGCACTTGGATTGGAAATCTTTGGGATCAGATTAATATTTGTGTTATTAATTTGTTTCAAAAGTTTTCCATGAAGGAAGAAGTTTTGTAGAATGCCAATTACTTCCTTTTTATGATGGCCCAATAGTGTTCTATAAAAGAGACTAGTCATCTCGTCTAGCCCCAAGGCTTTGTGGGATAGGATTTCTTTTAGTGTTGTAATAATTTCAAATTCGTTTGGAATAGCATAGAGGAATGCATTGTCAAGATCAGTGATTTGCCTCTCAAGAGATTTTCAAGAATTGATAGTGTTGTGGATGAGTATATGGACCGATAATGATTAATAAAAGAAGATTCAATAAGAGTTTGGTCTATAGTCGAATTACCTTATCCCATTGAGGGAGTCTATTGCCTTTATGTGCCTCTGGATGGTTCTTGAAAGATGGTAAAAATTTTTGTTGAGGTCCGTTGAAGTTAACTAAGAAATCCGGGGTTTTTTATGCCAAAGAACTTCCTCATGATAAGAGTTTGGTCTATAGTCCAATTACCTGATCCCATTGAGAAAGTCTATAGCATTTTTGTTCCTTCAGATGATTGTTGAAAGATGATAAAATTTTGTGTTGATATTCGTTGAAGTTAACTAAGAAATTTGGGATTTTTGACGCCAAGGAAATTTCACATGCCTAAATTGTTCTTGAAGGTTGAGTTGAGGTTAAGAGCTTCTTTGGTTGCCTTGATATTTTTGCATAAGATAATGGTATGATCCATGCTTCTTGGATTATGAGGTCACTGAGTGGTTCCTAAATCCAGAATTCTTCAAACTTATAATAGTATGAACAATGATGTTGAGTTGTTAAATTTAGAAGAAAATAGTGATGGTCAGAAGCTGAGGAAGCCAGATTGTGTGATGTAGCATTTGGGAACAATAGACTCCACTGTTGATTTTCTATACATGCCTCTATCTAATCTTTCTCATATAAGTGCAAAGTCTTGTCTGTTATTAGTCCATATGAAAGAAGGCCTTGTGAAGCCAATATCAATTAGACCATGATTATCTATTAGAGATCTTAAGCCACCAGTAGATGAGGATGATACTGGCCAAAATTTTCATACTAATTTAGTAATGAATTGAAGTCGCGTATGCAGAGCCATGGACCTAGGAAAACTTGATTTATTGATTGCAAGTGTTGCCAAAATCTTTCTTTGAGGTGCCATTGGCATGAGCGTAAATAAAGGTGATTTACTAAGGGTGAGGGGAGGATCAGAGTAAGATATCAATATTAACATATTCAACATATACACCTATGCAAGCAAAAGGCCTCCTCCCTTTTTCTCAAAGGCTGGAAAATGTGCAAAATGGTTGAAATCAAGATTATTTATAATAGATAAAGTGCATGCATCAGGCATCATGGTTTACAACAAAAAGATAATGTTTGAGTTATATTTTCTAATATTGGACAATATACTTCTAATTGTCTTGGGTCAGGAAGGCCCTTGCAATTCCATAATAGTATCTTTATATTACAGGTAGAGGTTGAGTAGAGCTGGCCTCTTTGTAGGGTGGATGTTAGAATCAGTGTCTTGCGGGGGATCATTTTCAGGTGCCACTTTCACAGCACTCTGAGAGCTGGATAGTGTGTTGGGATGGCTTCTTTTTCGTTGGCTGATTTTCTTCTGGTGAGAGGGAGATGCTTGGTCTCTATAGGGCGATGAAGGCTTTGAGGGGTGGATGGTTCGGGGGTTGAATCTAATAATGGGGAAAGGGGGCCACAATCATGGCAACCCCAAAGGTCGATGTGGTGGCTGAATTCAGCCATAGTATGATTGCCTCAGCACCTGGAGCATTATGAGATGGCCAGATTTCTCCCCCCATGGTGACCAGACTACGAGAGGTCGTAAATTTCTCCTTCCTGTACAAATATTTTTTCTAAATTTTTTTTAGAGAAAATGATTCATGCAATTTTAAATATGCAAACTTTACAAATTCTATATAAAATAAAAGTAGAAAAAATTTAAAATTTACCTAAAAAAATCGGTTTTGCTACGTAAAACCGCCCTCGCGAAACCGTGTGTAACCGGATCTCAGCTAAATTACTGTCACACACACACTCTCTCTATTCTTTGAAAAAATAAAGTGTTTCCAAACTCAAGAATCGGAAACGAACAAAAGCGAACCCACAATGTTATGTCTGAGACCAAACCCTTCATTTTTTTTCTTCTTCTTTCATTATCTCTCTTCCTCTTCATCTCTTTAGCCTTCACAAGCTCTCGAGTCCACTTATATACCTCTCTCTAAAATTCAAGATCATCCGCCGTTGCTTAGCACAGGATGGAATCTCAAATGAAGCATGTTGTGGTGGTGAAAGTAATGGGTCGGACCGGATCAAGAGGATAGGTGACTCAAGTGAGAGTTAAGTTACTGGATGATCAGAACCAGTTCATCATGAGGAATGTCAAGGGACCTGTGAGGGAAGGCGATATCCTTACCTTACTCGAGTCTGAAAGAGAAGCAAGAAGATTGCGTTAATTAGCTACACGTTGCTCCCCTCCTTCTCAAGTTCTTGCTAGTTTCTTTTTGTGGTTAGTCAATGGCAATTTAAGTACTATTGGTTTAATAATGTTTGGTTTTGTAATTACCGAGTCTATTATTCTTTAAGGTGTACACAATACATGAGAATTGATGTCAGTGGCCGGAGTCCATTGGCGCATGTTTCAGTAGGTTGGATAGGCATACAAACACTTCAATGATAATTTATGAGATGATAAAATAAATAAATACGAACTTTTGACACTTGCAAAAAAAAAAAAATATGTTGCAGAGAAGAGTGCAGGAACTCATTTCTAGTATTGGCTGAGACGAGGACACTCAGGAATGACCCTCTTGACGGATTTAACCGCTACCCTGGTGGTTGGAATATCAGCAATGAACATTACTGGGCTGTGAGATTCTTTTTCCTTCTAAACACCTAAATATATTTAGCGAAGAAAATCGAAAAGACCATCAGACTAGAAGAAGAAAAAAGGAAAAAGTCTAAAATGGCTAGAATATTAGCAATGAACATTACTGAGCCTCGATGAACATGTTCTCCCATTCCTTTGCAATGTTAAAAGTATTAAAGTACTACAATGAGGCTGGAATGTCTTCTTCTTCAAAAGGTTTTTCAAAAATCGAGCCATGAAGTATACACTAGCATACTGTTCCATTTTAGAAAGTTTTGATTGAAGAGGGATTGCACTTGGGAGTGATAAATTTCAAAACTGTTTGCGATGTGCAGAAGAGAGAAATGTAGAGGGAGGAAGAAGAAGGTCAGAAAAAAATTGATAGAGAAAGAGAGAGGGAATGAAATGATAAGGACGGAGATGTTAGAAAAACAAAATTTTTCATCAAAAGGAGCGCCAGTTGCATGGGGTTTCCCCAGCCCGGTTGAAAATAGAGTTTCAACTTCATAATTAGCTTTGACGCTTGCAGTCTTCTCAAAATTTAGCATCCAAGTCCTAAATCCCCTTGCAAAATTAGGAATCCTTCTAACCTATCCAAATGCTTCTCCCACTCCCATAGCACAACAATGCTCTAAAATCTGTCATCTCCCTCTCTCCAGCCCTCCTCTGTGTCCCCTTTTCCATTCACCCACCATTCTTCTCGAAATTTGTTAAGAATTGAATTCTATAATTTTGGAAGTATATATTTGCAGTGTAAGAACGAGTAAAATATATAGATACATGCCTAGCCCTTCTATGGTAACTATTAAAAAGGAAGTAATTACAATTAAATGAAAAATTTCCTAATATCAAGAGATTGCAAAGTTTGTGGGATTTGATTCTGTCAATACTCCCCCTCAAGTTGGTGTATGGAGATCCGTAATGCCCAACTTGCGTAGAAAGTGATGGAAAAGGTCTTGTCCCAAGGCTTTGGTGAAGATGTCTACGACTTGTTCATGAGAAAAGGTGTGAACGGTTGTAAGAAGGTCAACCCGAAGTTTATCACGAACAATGTGACAATCAATTTCAATGTGTTTGGTGCGCTCCTGAAAGACAAGATTATGAGCGATGTGTAGAGCAGATTGGTTATAATAATAAAGGCTGATAGGCTTAGAAGAAGAGACACCAAGATTAGTGAGGAGCTATTTCAACCAAGTGAGATCGCAAGTAATGACTGCCATGGCGCGATATTCGGCTTCAGCGGAGGAACGTGCTACTGTCATCTGTTTTTTTGTGTGGCAAGAAATGGGACTTGTGCCGAGTTGAATGAAGAAACCTGTGGTGGATCTTCGAGTAGTAGGACAGCTAGCTCAATCGGAGTCTGTGTAAGCTGTAACATGTATATCGCTGGATGAGAAGAAGAAAATGCCTTGACCTAGGCTACCTTTGAGATAGCGGAGAACGCAGATGGCAACTTACATGTGTGGATCTCGAGGAGCATGCATGAACTGGCTGAGAATATTCACTGCAAAAACAATATCAAGATGAGTTATAGTCAGGTAGATGAGACGGCCAACCAGTCATCGATCGGCGCCTGGGTTGATGAGGAGAGTGCCATCACAGTCTGTGACCTTTAAATTTTGTTCCATGGAAAAAGAAGCGGTCCGAGCACCAAGTTGGCCACTGTTAGTTAGGATATCAAGTGTGTACTTGCGTTAGTTGAGGAAGGTGCCTTTCTGAGAGTGGGCAACTTCAAGACCAAGAAAGTATATGAGGGAACCGAGATCCTTGGTTTTGAAGTGTGTAGAGAGAATGCTCTTGAAAACATCGATATGGAAAATGTCTTTGCTAGCAACTAAGATGTCATCAACATAAACGAGGACAATAGTGATGTTGGTGGGATTGATAAGAGTAAATAAGGAGTGGTCAACTTGAGACTAAGTAAAACCTACATCAAGAAGCATAGTGGTTATTTTAAAAAACCAGTTGCGGGAGGCTTGCTTGAGACTTTAAAGGGATTTCCAGAGTTGACATACACGAGTCTCCCCCAGAGGGCAATATCCAGATGGCGGAGTCATATAGACCTCTTCATCAAGATCACCGTGTAGAAAAGTATTGCTGACATCAAGTTGGTGAATGACCCAATTTTTTGTGGTAGCAACGGCTAGTAAGTAGTGGATAGTGGTCATTTTGGCAACCGGAGAAAATGTTTCATGGTAGTCAAGTCCTTCAACCTGAGTGTAACCTTTGGCAACTAACCAAGCTTTGTACCTCTCGACAGAGCCATCGACCTTGAGTTTAGTTTTGAAAACCTATTTACAGCCAATGGGTTTCTTACCAGGAGGAAGAGATTCGAGGGTCCAGGTGGCATTATCCTCTAATGCTCGAATCTTAGCAGTCATGCCTAACGCCAATAAGGGTGGTGGATGGCAGTGGAGTAACAAGAAGGATCAATAGATGTGGTGAGAGCAGTTAAAAAAGTGAGGTGAGAAGGAGAAAATCGAGAATAGGAAAGAAAAGCGGATAAAGGATGAGCAATACCTGAAACTGATGTAGCTGATGAGGATGCAAGGGACTCCATATGTATGGTTGGACAAACATAATCCTGAAGATAGGCAGCTCGAGTGGTGGTGCATCAAGGACGAATAGAGAGAGAAGAGGGTGGAGGTGGTGGTGGGTTAGGAATAGGAGTGGAGGGAGGGGAATGATAGGATGATATTATAGGTTCAGGAGTGGGAAGAGGAATAATAGGTAATAATGTATCTGGAGGGGAAGAAATGGTTTGGAATGGAAATATTTGTTCATGGATATTTGTTCATGGAAAGTGACATCACAAAAATAGAAGATAGCTTGGGTATCCAGGTTGTAAAGCTTGTAAGTTTTATGTTGACCGGGATATCCAAGAAAGACGCATTTTGAGGCACGGGAAGCATGGAGGGTTTGAGCGTAAAAAAGACATCCAAATACGTGTAGGTAAGCGTAACTTGGTGGGATATTGAAGAGAAGTTCAAAAGGGGATTTATTTTGAAGAAGACGACTCAGTATACTGTTAATAAGATAAACAGCGGTGAGAACACATTTGCCCCAAAATTTTAAGGGTAAATGTGCTTGAAAGCAGAGACTACAGGCAATATTTAGAAGGTGCTGGTGTTTGTGCTCCGTAACACCAATTTGTTGTGGAGTCTCAACACAGATACGTTCATGAATTATCTCATGGTCATAGAGATAATTTTGAAATTATTGGAAAAAAATTTTGTCCATTATCAGTTCTTATAATTTTAATCATGGTGTTGAACTAATTCTGGATAAGGGCAAAAAAATGTATGAGATGAGTATATGCTTCAGATTTATGTCGCATGAGATAGATCCATGTAGAGCAAGAAAAATCATCAACAATTGTAAGGAAATAATGAGCACCGCAAATAAAAGGAGTATGGTAACCACCCCATATATCACAAAAAATACAATTAAAAGCAAAAGTACTTTTATAAGCATTTAAAGGAAAAGGAAGTCGAGTATGTTTTGAACGAGCACAAGCATCCTAATCAGAAATTATATATTGAAAAGAGTGGCAATATTTAAACCAGAGGGATGACCTAGGCGTTGCTGCTATAAGATCTTATTAGCAAGAGTCTGAGTAGAAAGAGTCGTGGCGGGTTGAGGCCAATACGTATAAAGTCCATTGCAAAACTCACCTGCTCCAATAAGCTTCGTTGATTGTGGGTCCTAAAAAAAATAATGAGTAGAGGAAAAAAGGACAAGACAAGTATTATTGGTGGTGAGTTGGGGTACATAAAGTAAATTGAAATTAAAAGAGGTGATAAAATAGACATTAGACAAAGTGAGGGAGTCGGCCAAATGAATGGTGCCGATCCCTTCAATGGGAAGAAAAGCACTAGTGGGTAAACACACATTCGGAGCATGCGAAGGGGCTGAAATTTCAGAGAAGAGGGTTCGATCATGGCCACATGTGGTGGCTAGCTCCACTATCGATGATCCATGTTCGACCTTGAACAGAGGAGAGAATCAAAAACGTTACCCGTGAAATTGGCATTAGAGGTTGAGGGGTTGAGAAAATCCATGAGCTTTGGGTAGAGATCAGGAGTGAGACTAAACATCGGCGGGTTCATGGTGGAAGAGGATGCCTGGTGAGCCATCGGCAGTGGACCAGGAGGTGGTTTGCCGAGAAAAGAGGGCTAAGATTTCGTGCAAGGCAGATAGCCGATGAGATGCCAGCACCTATCATGCTTGTGTTCGTTTCGGCCACATTCCGAGCATTTGAGTGGTGATTTGAGAGAGCCAATGGAGTGGGCTGCAAAGCTTTGGAGCTCGGACTGAGGATTACGAAGTTGAAAGAGCAGCTGTTGTTCCTCCTGAAACATAATAGAGAAAATTTTTCTGATGGGGGGAAGGGATTCCATTGCCAAAATCTGGGTTCTCAGTTGGGAGTATGAATCATTAAGGCTGAGTCAAAACTGGAAAACTCATTCATCCTCCACATATTGTTGAAATTCTTTGAGATTGCTGCATTTTTGGATATGACTAAGTTCATCCTAGAATTGCTTAATCTGGTTGTAGTAGTCATGAATGGAGGTGGAATTCTGGTGCAGGGATGATAACTCTTATTTAAGGTGGTAAACCTGTGCGTTGTTCCCATGGCAAAAATGGAATTGAAGGTTGAGCCACACTTCACGAGGATTGGTATCAAATTCGAGAGAGTTTGCAATGGAGGGACTGATGGAGTTAAGAAGCCAGGTAAGGACCATGTCCTTAGTTTAATTCCATTGAGGATAATTTGGTGAATCTGAGTTGGGTGGGGGAAGAGTACCATCAACAAAACTGAGTTTGTTTTTGGCATTGAGTGCACGGGTCATGGCCTTTTGCCATTTGGGATAATTATCTCCAGTGAGTGTAACGGAGACTAGAATGAGGCTAGGGGAATCAGAGGGGTGAAGTAGGAAAGGAGAAGGAGGAGGGTTAGAGGGAGTGGCCATGGAAGACGTTGAGTTGGAGGCTTAGGAACGTTGTTTGGCTGATACCATGTTAAGAATTGAATTCTATAATTCTGGAAGTATACTTTTATAGTGTAAGAATGAGTAAAATATATAGATACATGCCTAGCCCTTCTATGGTAACTATTAAAAAGGAAATAATTACAATTAAATTACAAATTTCCTAATATCAAGAGATTGCAAAGTTTGTGGGATTTGATTCTGTCAATAAAATTACAGCCACACCAAACCATGGCCTCTTTAGAAGAGACCCTTGACCCGACTCTCTTGCGCCTCGAGCTGACCCAAGAGGAAAATGGTTCCCCAGAGCGAGAAATCGGAGGCAGCTGGTCTAGTCGATCATGTGGAATATGAATGGGAAAGAGCCGGTTTTGAAGACTTTGAACAAGTACGTGAGGGTTGTGAGAACTGAGCATTGTTTTCTTCTGTTTGAAGAGCTTGGGAAGAATGACAAGTGGCTTCAATGCATCGAGGTTTGTTTCTCCAACTCTCAGGAATTTTTCGTTTAACCTAAGCTCCTGGATATTTAGGATTTTAGGCTTTTCAAAATAAGTAAGATAAGTTCTATCGATGGTTGGCCAAAAAAAAAAACATATGGCGAATACATCAGATGCACCTAATTGATAGAAAGAAAAAAGAACAACAAAATTTCGAGGCTACTCTAGAAAGACATAAGTTGGCTAGCATCCATTGATAAAGAGAATGGAAAAGAAGGCCTTGATTTAGGATAGACCTTATTTGTATAGCATATCCTCTTTCCTCACTGGAGTTTCTATAACTTTTTATTCTCCCCTTGTGCACTAAAAGTGCATTGTTTATAATGAAAAGGATGAGGGTAAAGTGCCCAACATTTGAAGCAGAATTGTCGTTAGTTAAATTTCATGGATTTTGAAGAGCCATTTTGTGTAGGAAGTTAAAACAGTTTGTGTTGTGTATTTGTTCAATTGCACAATTGGTGTTACTTATAAAGAAAATGCACATCATGTGTTAAAATATTTTGACTCCCACAGTTTTATAATTAGATCCAAGCTGTATGATGCATCCAGTTTAGAGCCACTATGTTACTTTCATAAGTTCATAATATCTATTGAACTTCTTGTTACTGCTTAGGTTAGATAGATTTAAGTGGACTTTTATATAGCACAAGCTAGCTAAGACACATTGGATACAGTGTTGGCATCACTGTTTAAGGGGACATTTGTTAACATGAGTTGTTGCTTCACTCACGAATGCCACATTCAGGTGTTCAGATGGATGCAGAAACAAAGGTGGTATGTTGCTGATAATGCCATTTATTCGAAATTAATATCAGTTGTGGGAAAGAAAGGCCAAATTCGAATGGCCATGTGGATTTTCTCTAAGATGCGC
Source organism: Cyclocarya paliurus (assembly GCA_029856935.1). Classification (NCBI taxonomy): domain Eukaryota; kingdom Viridiplantae; phylum Streptophyta; class Magnoliopsida; order Fagales; family Juglandaceae; genus Cyclocarya; species Cyclocarya paliurus. The sequence continues at coordinate 10,442,684 of CM056950.1, forward strand.
AACAGCGGGTGTGATAGGGTCCTCGGTTAAGACCTTAAACACCAAACTACCGCGTCCCTCCTTGTGCCTTGATGACTGAAGTGATCTTCCCCTTGCTTGACCATAATGGCTATGGATGGTGTTGGTTTACTCGAATTAGTGCTCAATGGGTGTTGTGGGGCGAAATGCTTATGGCGTGCATGCATGCATGCATGTGCAAAGTGGTTGAATGAAGCACATGTGGCAGTGGGTGGTTATGTGAGTTGGCCGAGTGGGTGGTTATATGGTTTGGTCGAGTGGGTGGTTGATCAGTTGGGTGGTTGGGCAGTTTGTGATGCTTGCAGTTAATCCCTACAAAGTAGGGAGGCAGTTGTGGCTGGACAGGTGTCTTAGGCTGGGCGTGTGGCTTGGGCAGTTGACAATAACTGCCTGGCTTGTCCCTGTCCTTGCTCCAATTTTGACTATGGAGACCTAGTGCAGGCCGAATGCCCTTCAATGGCTACTGGTGACTAACTTATGAGTTGCCCCACTCGAGTCGTGCAAAATGATCAGTAGGAAATTACAAATGCAATGCATTAAACAATAGCCACAATACTGAAATACCTCAAAGTTGCATTAACATAAGGGAAACAAAGTTAACAATAGGTTACCTTGATTCACAGATTGCACAAGGTTAGCCTTCTCCTCTGGGATTCACGAATTGCACCCAATGGAGCCTAAGTGACAAAGCACATGAGTGCCTTCAAAAGCTTACAAGCCAAATTGTTCAAATGTTCCAAGATAAAAGATGCAATGGCCTAGTGCCCTACTTATACTAGAATTCAAAAGACAATGATTACAAAGTAGATAATGGTTGTTGGGTCCATGCCTCTTGGTTGAGGCCTCATGCCGTTGGTGAGCCATGGGTGGCTTGAATGAGCACATGGCATGGGCTGCTTACTAGTGCGCGTGGGTCTTCAGGTTGGCCTGCTGGGTTAGCCCTGGTTGGTCCATGGTCCCTGCATGTGTGGCCCAGGTTATGTGGGCTGGGCGCTGTTAGAGTGACACTGGGTTGGACTATGGGCGTGGCAGGCTGTTGCATGGTCCAAGCCATGGGGGCCTGAACGTTGGTCTGCATGGCCCAGGCTAATGGAGCCTAAGCATTGAACAACATGGTCCAGGTCATGAGGCCAGGGCGTTGGTTGGCATGGCCCTAGCCAAGGCCAGGGCGTTGAGCAACAAGGCCATGACCAAGGCCAGGGCGTTGAGCAGCATACCAGCATGAGTGAGCCTGCTGGGCAACCACGCCATCAATTCCACATAGGGTGTGCATGCGCGCGCTGCGCTGGTGCCCAAGCCATGCATGCGCACTGTGCCTATGCACAGGCCATGCATGTGCGTTATGTGTGCGTGTAGCCCATGCGTGCGCGCTGCGCGAGCACACTAGGTGTGCGTGTAGTCTGGCAGTGCACTGAGTAGGGTGTGACAACCTCGCTTGTGCGCACGTGCTAACTATGCGCTGCTTGCTTGAGGATGGTCGTGGCCTAGCGTTCTCCAAGGGCTCGGTCTGTAGGCCATCAAGCCATGCCAACAGAGCCCCCGATGTGTTGTCTGGCCACAGCAAGGTGCTTGTCAAGGCATGATCCGTGGCCTCCTGCCTTGGGGTTTTGACAAGGTGCCAGCCTGACACTTCTATATACAATGCACTCATAACAGCGCACCTACACTCACAGGACAAAGCAAAAGCTTTGGGCAAAGCACTTGGGTACTTCGAAAAGATGAAAGGGATTGAATGGTGCAAACCAAACACCGTAACATACAACATTCTTTTCAGAGCTTTTGCTCAAGCTCGAAATGTTAAATAAGTCAATGCTTTGTTTAAAGATCTTTATGAGAGCATTGTTTCCCCCGATATTTATACGTATAACGGCTTGATGGATGCATATGGGAAAAATGGGATGATCAGAGAAATGGATTCTATACTTTCTCGCATGAAAAGAAATCAGTGTAAGCCTGATATAATCACTTTTAATTTGCTTATTGATTCGTATGGGAAGAAGCAAGAATTTGATAAGATGGAAAAAGTGTTTAAGAGCTTACTGCGCTCCAAGGAGAAACCAACACTGGCTACATTTAATTCCATGATAATTAATTATGGGAAAGCGTGTCTCTGGAAGAAAGCAGAAAATATCTTCCAAAAGATGAAAAATATGGGATATACCCCTAGCTTCGTCACTTGTGAGAGTCTAATCATGATGTGCGGGTTGTGGGATTGTGTTTCCAGGGCTAGGGACATTTTTGAAATGACCATAAGTTCATATCTTCAATAACCTAGTTCATAAATGAAAACACTTAATATTTCATATTCTAAATCAAATACAAAAAAATACAGATAAAAATGTAAGTAGAAAAAGAATTCAAACAATATGAAAGCAATGGACGAGGAATAATAACTAATATTTCACATTTTGCTTGAAGAATTCAAAAAATAAAGGTCTTTGATAAACTAAAACCTCAAAGGAAAATAAAACCCCAAGGGTAAAAAGACAAGTACGGATTTTGATAAATATCCACTCCAAAAAAGTTTTCAGGCAAAGTCAAGAACACGAGCGAGTGCACAATGCAAAGAAAAAGGCTTGTGTTTTTGAATAATTCTATGTGATGTTGATGTGCATGTATGTTGGTAATTTTTCATTTCAGAGGTCGTCAATGACCCTGCGCCATGAAAATTTGGAGAAAAACAGGAGACATCAATCTCACCTCCCCAAATCAAATTCAGGCCCAAACATTGTTGGGTTTTCATTTAATCCCCAGATCCTTTCGTTTTATATCCCCCTTTTAGACATAGCTTAATCCAAAGCTGTAGTTTTTTTGGTTAGTTAGATTTATTTGTGGAAAGGGATTTCGTTGAAAGCTTCAATTGTGAAGAGGTAGAAGGCCAAATACCCAACCAACTCAAGAAGAAAAATGCATAGCAATCACAAACATCAACCAAATATGCAACAATCACAACCAAATTAGGCAAAAATTAGGATATATACCGAATGAATCAAAACCCAGCTTAACCAAAACAAGGGGCAGAACAACGACTTGGGGCTTACCTGGAGGCGTGAGAGGGGCATCTTAGGCCATATGTATGGCAGCAGTGAAGGCTATAACCATTAAACTTTAACTATTTTTGGTCAAAACCCATAAAAAGAGAGAGTCGGGGAGGGGCAGAGAATAGATGGAGGGAGAGAGAGTCACCAGAGATGGTGGCTATTGTATTGATTTAAAGCCACCCTGATTATGCATGTCTATTGTATTGATTTAAATAGTGAATATAAAAATCAGACATTCAAGAGTAAAATAAGACTACAGCTACGTATAAGCTATCTATGGAAAGTATAATCTACTATACAAGGAAATAATAGATTACATAATGTACAAGAATATAAATACATAGAGCTTTTATCAAGGCATAGTAATGGCAGTGTATCATGGCATAGCAATGGGAATATATCTTGATATTCCCCCTCAAGCTAAAAGTGGTACAGGAGCAACGGAAAGCTTGTTGCGATTAGGCAAAAATTTAGGAGTAGATAGGGGCTTAATGAAGATGTCCGCAACTTGATCTTTCTCGAAAACATAAGCCAATGAAAGAACACCATGAGCTACCTGTTCACGGACAAAGTGTGCGTCAATCTCAATATGCTTAGTGCGATGGTGAAACACAAAATTTTTGGTCATATTGATAGTACTGATATTGTCACAACAGAGAGTAGGAGGTGAAAAAGAGTAGTTGAGGCTTTTAAGAAGGTTAGTGAACCATATAAGCTCTACAATAATGGTAGCCAACACACGGTATTCAGCTTTAGCAATCGATCTAGAAATGGTAGCTTGTTAAAGATGCACTTGGCACCAACTAGATGTGGCTCTCATGGAGATTGCATAAATTGACAAAAAAAAGTTCATTGCATATGCTATGTCAAGCCTGGTGAGCGTGAGGTACTCAAGAGATCCCACAAGTTGCCGATAAAGCGTTGGATCAGAGAGCGGAGACTCATCATGAACGCTGAGCTAAACACTAGAAACCAAAGGTGTAGGAGTAGGCTTAGCACCATCGAGGCCAAACTTCTTGTAGTAGTGATAAGAGATAACATGCATATGTAAGAGTGAGAGAGGAGTCATCTCGTGAAACTTGAAGACCCAAAAAATAATGGAAGTCCCCTAAATCCTTCAAATGAAAGGCAGATGACAAATATGAAATAAACTTGTGAATGAGCACCAAAGAACTGCAAGTGACAATGATATCATCTACATAGATGAGCAACATAATAATATCCACACCCTTGCGCTGATATAATCATATGGGCATCTATGAAAATCCATTTGCGGAAGATAAGTACTAAACTTCATATACCAAGCTCGAGGAGTTTGTTTTAGTCTGTATAACGCCTTGTGGAGATGACAAACATAGTCCGAATGAGTGAGGTCTTCAAAACCATGTGGCTAAGAGATATAAACTCGTTCCTGTAAGTACACATGCAGGAATGCATTACTGACATCAAGTTGTCTAAAAGGCCATTTCTGAGAGAGGGCCATGGTGAGAATCAATCGAATATTCCCTGGTTTAACCACGAGACTAAAGGTTTCATCATAATCGAAACCATGAAGTTGTGTGAAACCCTGAGCCACAAGGCGCGCTTTGTACATATCGATAAAGCCATCAGCACGAGTTTTAACTTTGAAAACCCATTTACGACCAAAATGTTCATATCAGCTATTCGAGGAACTAAGGACCAGGTGTGATTCTCAAGTAGTGCATGGATTTCATCCTACATTTCTTGATGCCAACGTGGATTACAAAGAGCTTGGCGATATGTTTTGGGCTTAGAATGAATAACTAGGTCTACAACAAAACAAGTAGGAAATGGATGTTGAGAGGAGTAAAGTACTTTAGGCCTCCGAGTGCCATTCTAAGTACATGTAACCATGGGGTGAGTATGAGTTGGAAGAAGAGGAACAATGGGTGCAGATTCAACAAGGGCAGAATCAGGTGGTAAGCTGGGAGAGGTACTAGCAACAAGCAAACATGGTGAGGTAGTAGGAAGGGAAGAAGAACAGCCAGTTGAAGTAGAGGATGCAGTTTGGGTCTTAACAACATTTTGAAGTCTCTTGGGCAAGGACTGAGCTTTGAAAAGAGGTAAAGCGTAGAAGTAGCATCCTTTTGCATGGAGAAGGGGAAGGAAAGTTCGTTAAACTTGACATGACAAGAAACATATATCCGACCAGTGTGCATGTCCATGTAGCGATAGCCCTAGTGATCAAAAGAGTACCCAAGAAAGACACACTGACTAGATTTAAAATAAGCTTGGTCCTGCCAAACGGGGTAAGATAAGGGTAACAAGTGCAACCAAATACACGTAAGAATTTCTAGACAATATTTCAAGTATCCAGGAGTCTGGGTGCCCTAGTCTAGCATACCACAACATGGTGGACCCTTTATTATGTAGAAGAGCAGATAAATTATGCAAAGACCACTTGGGATTGATCGGATATAAGCCATCTGAGAATGAAGCCTTTACGCATCACACTGTTCATCTTTAGGTCCTTAACAAGGAAACCCCAAGGATAAAACAAGAAGCAACAATTAAAGTCTTTTGTGAATTGAGAAAGTAAGATTAGATTTTTCTTAATGGTAGGAACAATGAGAACGTTGGACAAAGTGACATCAGTAGAAGGAATACGAAAAGTACCAACAACAGAAATTGGTAAGCCATCACAATTTCCAACCATGATAGACTCTTTACCAAAATAAGGGTGTTTACCTTGAGTGTTAGTGGCATTGGCAGTCATGTGTCCTACCACCACAATATCCTTTAAAAGCTAAAGCAAAGGCACCAAGGTTTGTATACATAGCAACAGCAAGGGACAAAGCATGCGCAACAAAAATTCTTAGTTCAAAATCTCGAAGCTTGCTGATAACACTCTCCAAGGGAGGAAAAACATCCCGAGCATTGATTGCAGTAAAAATTGGATCAAATTCTGAGCCAAGGCCATGAAGAATACATATGATGAAATCATCATCATCATGTGGTTTTCTTGCACCATGAAGAAAGAGAGCCAAGGATTTGGCTTTGTGCAGATAATTTTCCAAGAGAGGAGGTACCTTTTGTAAAGGACTGAAGTTCACCTTTCATTTGCTGAATATAATATCTACATACTATATAAGGTTTCCAGAACATCTCAAGTAGCATGAAAAGTCTCACAACTGATCACTTGAGACAAAGGTGCATCAGAAAAGGAGCTATTCAACCAACCTAGAATCAATTGATCAATGTGGAGCCACTTTGCTACCGCAGGGATGGGATGCATTTCACCATCTTCACCAAGAATGGAAGAAGGTGGACAAACAATGTCATTTTTCACATAGCTAAGAAGACCATGACCATAAAGAATAGGAACACTTTTCAGAGCAAGTAGCTGCTGGATGTTAGTTTAGTAAAAATACCAGGAAGTGTGGTTTTGATAGGTGAAAAATCAAGAGAAGAAGAATCAGCAGGTGGAATGAAAGATGAAGAAGTAGACTCCATATGTGCAAGGTGTCTGATACCATGTAAGAAAGCCAACCTGATTATGCATGGCTATTGTATTGATTTAAATAGGTGAATACAATAATCAAACATTCAAGAGTACAACAAGACTACAGGTACATATCAGCTATCTACAGAAAGTATAATTTGCTACACAAGGAAATAACGAATTACATAATGCACAAGAATATAAATACATAGAACTGGTATCAAGGCATAGTAATGGCAATGTATCACGGCATAGCAATGGGAATATATCTTGACAAAAAAATCCCACAAATAGAGAAAGGGAATATAGGGATATACCACAAAAGGAATGGTAGAAATGGAAATCTAAAGATAATAAGACAACGAAAACATATATAGCACAACACAGAAGTTGAACAATCCCATCACTAAAGCAGTGTACACTGCATGTTTGCAAGGATGGAGCCAATAGATTTCGGAGGAGAGAGATGTCAAGAATTGAAAGATGTATCAAGTGTGAGACATTTCTAAAGCAAGTAATGATAGATACAAGCCCCAAATAGACAAGAATCATACAAGTTCTTTGTAAAAAAAAAAATGGGTCACACTAATAAATAATAGTTTTTTTTTTACACTTTTTAAGGTGGAGTCCACATTTTTATAGGGGCTTGAATGTGGCTTATATATTTGGGACATATACAAATCATTTCTCTTCTGAAGCTGTAGATATCAACTCACACAGTAATAGAACTTTACTTCCATCAACGAAGGTATCAGAGCATTCACATTGACGCAACAAATTCTTTGTCGAAATGTATTCAAAAATTGTATCTTTTTTATTTTATTTTATTTTTTAATAATTATTCATATCTTCATAATTATTTAATTATTTGTTGTGCCCATGTTTTCAACTTTTTATTTGTAACAAAAATTATTAAAATTATTTATCTCTTCAAACGGTAATGTTTTCAAAATCAATACTTTCCTAATAATAATATTTTTTAAAAACCATATTTTCCCAAATGGTCGAATTTTAGAAAAATAATGCATACAATCTTTACGTACAAGTCCCGTGTAAGTCCTTCATAAAAAAGTGGATTACATCATAAAAATATGAAAAACTCACTTTTTTTTAATGAGACTCACATGTTTTTCAAAGTTCTTGTACAAGACTTACATATTTAGAGCTTGTACTTAACAGTACTAAAGAAAAAATTGCTTAAATAGTACATCAAACGGCCTTCTTCTTATTATAATTTTTTTTATTACCATTCTCTCAACATCTCCTAATATCATATCAAATAATTAGTCAATAATTAAGATTTAATAAAGACAATGATACTTATATAGATTCATAATCAATCAATGCAAACATCTCAATTCATGGAAAATGAAATTCAATTTTATAAAAGTATCAATCGTGTAATGTAGAGTTTTAAAAGAGTTGTAAGGGAGTTTTAGGTCAAGTATTTTTATGCAATGAATTATTTCTACACATTTAAGGAAAATTATTCAACTCCAATCCTTTTTTCATTTTGTTTAATAAATTTATATAAAATAAAACCTTTTTAATAAAAAGATGTAAAAAATAATTTTATTTTCAATAGAAGGTATTTTAAAATTTTTCAAAAATCAATTTATTTTATTTTTTATTTTTTAATAATAGAAAATTTCTTGTTTTTACTTAATGCAGAAAAAATAGACCGCGTTTTCACGTAAAATTACTATCAAAATTTCATAAAGTCATGTGCAGTGAAATATAAGATTAAGGATTTTTTCAAAATTTAATATGAACAATTGTAAATGGAATAAAATATAAATATAATAAAATCCATACCTCAATGGGCTTGGATCAACGAAGGCTAACTTTGCAGTATGTTATTTCTACAACTGGGCAAACATCAGGTCCATGGGTGTTGTATGCATGCTGCTCTTGCTGTTGGGCTCCCAGCAACATCTTCATGCTACTTGTTCGGCCTACATAGGGGTGATCATCGGGCGGTCCAGACCGGCCATTTCAGTCCGGACCGGACCGGGACTTGTCCCGGTCAGTCTCAGTCAAATTTTATTAGACCGAGTTCATTCGGTCTGGTCCACAGTCTAGGAGTTTTTCAAACCGGACCGGGCCGGACCGAATGTAAATAAAAAATTTATATATAATTTATATATAATTAATTATATCATTTTCATCTAACCTAATCATATCACTAACTAATATATAATTATACTATATTATAATTAAGTATAGATTGTAGTTATACAGTTATACTTATACTAATATTACTAATATATAGCTATACTATATTACTAATAGTCTAATACTTTATACTAATACTATTATATAGTTATACTAATCATGATTCATAATAACTAATCACTATAAGTCTATAACTATGTATATTTAGTATCAATGTATTAATATATTCTTTAATGTATTACTAATACTATTAAGTATTAATAGTTATAGTATAAATTATAATATATGTATAATTTATAAATTTATAATGGTATGTATAATTAAATATTTTATGCTTATTTATAATAGTATGTTAAGTATATATCTTTCTCAATTATGGATGTAATATGTATGGATAATTAAATTATTTATGCTTATTGCTTCATATACAAAATATTAAAAGTTGTAGATGGCTCATTATGCATTAACATACTTTAAATTAGTAATAAAGTAATAACTAAGATCATCAATAATGTAATTGTCATCTAATTTATTATCATTGACCATATAAAATATTTTTTTATTGAGTTTGTTACATAATTCACATTAATAAGTTACTTAGTTTAATTTAGCATTGTAAATAATTTTTTTTATTAATTGATTTAAAAAAAGAAAAAAAAAGGTTGGACTGACCGGACCGGTAGCTCCGGTAGCTACCGGTCCGTATGGGTGTTTGGTCCAGTCTGGTCCGAAAAAAATGATGGATCGAAAATGTTCGGTCCATCGCCGGACTGACCCGTTTGCACCCCTAGGCCTACATATGAGAAGCACTGAGTTTTTAATAAAATAACAAATAATTTGTACTTACATATCGTATTCTTATCATGTTAAGATATAAGTATTTTATTATATAGACTAATCAAACACAATGTGCTTAATTAAATCACCTAGAACTTAAAATCTTAACAAGACTCATATAAATAATGAATGGCACAACAAAACTTGATAACTTGTTTAATAATCGATTAGAATTGGATTAACACTACACGATCCCGCATCTTGACCTGTTTCATGCAAATAAGTTCAACAAACTTGTATAACCTGTTTGAACTAATTGACATAGTTTTATATAAAAATTAATATCTACAAATCTTAGTAGCCGCATTATAGTTAATATCTCTAAGAAATGTGAATAAATACCAACAAAAAAATGTCAATATTTTTAAAGTATTAACTTATAATAATATCAATATTCCAATCCCAACAATAACAAACATAATCATACATATTGTCTAGTATCTTCAAATAAAGTTTAAGCATATTATATGGGTTTGATTGCAATTTAAGAGGACTGATCCATTTATTAATCGTGTCTAATCAAGTCAATATATTTTAATGGGAACTCATTTATATCAAACTTCAACCCATTTATTTCTTATTGTATTCATGTTGACTGCAGTTGGCTGGAGAGTTATTCTTCCAGGATGCTTTACTGCCATTTACTACTGAGAAGAGTTACAAATGCTTGTGATCATCTTGTGTATGCTAGCTGGAGTATTTAACATACAATGATGTCTCTCTGATTTTATGAATATTTTCTCGATTACATATTGGACGAAAAGTACAATGAGTTGCATAAAAGCAAATCTCAAACTCAAAGGAACATCATATCTTGAAGAGTTCTAAAAACATGAGTGCAACAGCGACATGCATTACCATGAAATCGAAAAATATAGACGACAATAGAGTGAAGAAGAAAAGAGATCTTCTTTCTCATTTGTGAAGGCCACGACGTCGGGGAATAGCAAGTAGATGTTTGGCTCTAGGAACTGTAAGGCCAAACTCCTCAGTCATGTCCAACTCAATTGGTAGCATGTTATTAGGAAGCACCCAATCAAAGCAATGAAGAAGCTGTGCCACCACTAGCCGAACCACAGTTAGACCCAACTGTAACCCCGGGCAGCCTCTTCTTCCAGAGCCGAATGGGAGAAGTTGGAAGTCACGTCCCCGGAGATCAATGCTACTCCCAACAAACCTTTCAGGGAAGAACTTCTCAGCATCAGTCCAAACACTTGGGTCTCGCCCAATTGCCCATACGTTTACTATCAACCTAGACTTCTTGGAGATGTGGAAGCCTTGGATAGTGATGTCCTCCGTGGCCTCATGAGGTATCAGTAGGGGTGCTACTGGATGTAGCCTCATGGTTTCCTTTACAACCATGTCTAAGTATTCCAACCTATCCAAATCTGATTCCTCCACCATCCTCTCCAAGCCCACTACATCTGCCAGCTCCTTTTGAAGTTTCTTCATTACCCATGGATGCTTGATGACTTCTGAAATTGCCCACTCAATTGATGTTGCAGTAGTGTCCATTGATCCTGCAAGCATATCCTGTAACGAAATCATTGTCAAGAAATAAGTGATCAACAACAAATTCAAATCAAAGAGTTTACAAGTTCAACGAATGATTACCAAGATTATGGCCTTGATATTGGACCGTTCAATACAGTACTCGGAGTTTTCTGATCCCATGTAGCTCAACATGACATCGACAAAGTCCTTAATCTTATTTTCATCTTTGGATTGGACATGATCTTCGATAATTTTCTCCAAAAAGCCATCAAATATCTTACTAACAGCCTTCATACGTCGCCTAAGCCCCTGAAGGTCAAGGGGACTAGTATAAGGAATATAGTCACCAAGGTTAGGAGTAGCACCTAGATGCATAGCCTCTTGAATTACAGCCTTGAATCCCCTCTCATCAAAATCCTTATCCATGTACTTCTTCCCCAACACCATACGACAACTCATATCCGCAATGAGGGACGAGACCTTGGCACTGAGATCAACAATAATACAATCAGAGGCAGCCTTTTCAAGAAACTGTACCAATAGGCCAAGCTCTTCTTTCCTCATGAATTTGAAAGAATTGATTTTCAGGTTGCCAAGCAATTCAAGGGTGCACATCTTGCGAATGTTGCGCCAATAAGGACCATAAGGAGAAAAGGACAAGCCTTTTTGCTCATAAGAGATGTGCTTTGCAGACTCAGTAGGTGGTCTACTAGCAAACACAAGGTCATGAGCTTTAAGAAACAACTCAGCAGTTTGGGGGGAGGAGACAACAATGGTGGGCACAATGCCTAAGCGCAAGTGCATGATGGGGCCATATTTTTGGGCTAGTCGATGAAGATCTCGATGAGGAAATTCCCCTAAAATATGAAGATTCCCGAAGATAGGCAAGCCTCTTGGACCAGGAGGTAGTTTCTTAGTCTTGTTCATGCTTCTCCATGTCCATTCTAGCAAGAGATAAGCAAGAATAACTAGCACAAGTATCGCCCACGTCCAAGCCATAATAGGCATGTTTCACTCAGATGCTGTTATGGCTACAATATCTGAGTATCCCTGACATGGAAATTGCATAAAAGATTAGGGAGGTTTGGATACAAAAAGTCTTTTTAATTCATCTATCTCATTATTACAACTTTCCTAAATTTCCACACAAAATACAATAAACAAATCAAGTTTTTCAAATCCCAAAATAATAATAATATTTTATTCAACTTTCATCTCAATTCATTTTATCTCAACTCACTATCCAAACCTCTCATGTTCATCCTTCTCCAATTACTCGCTCTTACTGTCTTTTTGAGGGGAAAAAAATTGAGAGAGCATAAATAGGTCTAATCTCAAGATGTGCTTATTAGTTGAACCTAAAAATTTAAAGATATGAGTGAAGAGATGGAAAATATTAACATAAAAGAATACAAATGGTGTATGCTTCGAAAAGATATATAGAACAATTAAAAGGAAAACATAGGACTTTTTCAAGAAAACAATAATAGCTGGAAATGAAAAAGACAGGAATGCATGGGATATTAGGATGGCAAATGATAAACATCGATAAAAAGATAAGCCATTGTATAACAATGAAGTTTCAAGAAATGGCTTAAAATAATGGAGGCCTCTTTGATGTAAACATGGTGAATGATGATTGGAATTTCAGGGAGAATGTGATCTATAATTATGGGATAAATAGCAGAAATTAGGGCTGGAATTTGGCTTTTGAAAGAAAAAAAGAAACAAAGAAAGATGGCTGTTAAGAAAAAAGGTTAATTTTTAAATAGATAGCTCATAAATTTAGAGCTACGTTGTATACTACACTTTTGTCCTAGTTCTATAGAACTATGTTGATGCGTTAATTATTATCAATATCGAACTATTTCTTATATATCACTGACAATGAATTAGAGTGTGAGTGCGGCTTGTACTTTTTTAGAGAATATCCTAACACAACAATATGCAATCTAGTTGGCTGGGTGAAAATATAAATCTCTGTCATTATGGTTGGCACACAACAAGAAGTCTTTTGATGGAATCATGTTATAATATAAAGAATAATCTTATGTACATTCTTAATCCTATACATTCTCTTTGAAAAATAATGTAGTCTATTATTAAAGAAATAATTTTTTTCAAGTGAATATTATATTTATCTACTTTTTAAGAAAAGAATGCACGAGATTTATACATTCTAGAACTGCAAATATAATTTTTCTAATATAAATCAACCATGTAATTAACATCCCATTTAATGCAAGGAAAAAAAAAACAAACAAACAACCTCAATCATTCCGTGCTTACAAGTAAAAAAATGCTTGATTTCAACATGTAAGCAAGAATAAAAAACACCTTTTAAGAAAAAGTTGTCATTTCCATCTCAGATAATGCAAGAAGAAAAATAATAACTGACCAGTTTAGACCTCCAAGAGAGAGAAATCTTGGACAAAAGAGGATGCTCTTGTACACTACAATAATCAAAGGCTGGAAAAAGTTCAAGCCGAGAATGTTGTAAAGGAATCAATCAGTTACAGCACACAGAAAATGAGCAAAAATGATAAACCAAACAAAGACTAAATTCAACCATGCGCCAACCTACGCATAAATCACAAAAAAAATAAAAAGCTGTGAAATCTAGTCCAGCCTAACCTCCAGGTCGGGGTGTCGTAACGAATAGAGATTTCAGGATTGTAAAGAAATATAAAAGATAAGATCGACATCTATAATCAAATTTTCTTATGACGGATCGTAATACCCCTTTATATATGCAGAGTATGCAATTTCTTTTCAATCTTGTGCTCATGTCACATCATGTCACAACAATGGCTAGACTATGCAAGGCAGGGAAGAAGACTTGGCCAATAATGCAATATATTGTGAACGTGAAATGCAAGGCCTTGTTTGTCTATTTCCATCTATTTCACGTGTTTTTTTTTTCTAAGCAAGCAAATATATTTCATTAGAAAAGATGATATAAAAGGAGGGGTAGGGTTTCCCAACAAACACTCAATAATAATAACAACAGTACAAAGTGGTGCATAAAAAATAAAAAAGTGAGTTTTTATGATCAATTTCTTGGTCATCATCCATGTCTTACAAAGAATACGTCGTCTTAAAAAATAAAAATAAGTTGTTCGCAAAAAATTGCGAACAATAGAATCACTGTCAGTAGCGGTGGAACCTCCGCTAAAAGCGGTGAGAGTGACGGGTGCACTGTTGCTTGTTATCTTGAGATGATTTTTGGAAAGATCCCAGTCCCTTCTTCAAGATCACAGTTTATGAAAAACGATAATATAGGAAAAAAACCGGCATCGAGTGAACTGATCTGTCGATCATCAACATTCCCGTGGGTCTCTGATGGCATGTGGCAACCACGCACCTGTGGGATGGAAACTAGGTGGCCTAGATCTGGAAGATCTCGGCGAGACAAAACTGTTGGTACTGCACGTATAATCATCAGAAACGTCATTGTGCGGCGGCACATGGAAAACACGTACAGAAACAAGCCGAGCGTGAGGGTCACATGCAAATTTTTTTTGTGCGACTCCGCGCTGTCTCAATGGATCGGTGGCTGTAGGATGGGATGGTGGGGTGCGTGTAGCGGATGGCGGCCTAAGAATAACAATTCTTATAAAGAATAAATAGGTGGAGAGGAGGAAAAATACACTACTTTAAAAGTCTATATACAGTATGAAAATAAAAAGAAAATGAAAGGAGGGTGAGGGAGACAGCTCTACCCTCCTCTGAGGCGATGGCTGGAAATGGAATTATTCTAGAGAGGGCAGACGTTCACGTGACTCTGAAAAAGACTCTCCACCTACCAACTTGATATATTTCACGTGTTAAACGGACTTCTTGAGATAAAGACAACAGTACATGTATTTAATGGCTTCGTACAATTATACTTTCAGAGCAGCAAAATCCTCACAAGATTTCAGATTCTATGAAAATAGAAAATCCGCATCATTCATTAGAAAGCGAGAACGATCGAACACTACTGTTGTGCCTTGTGCCCCTTCGTTGTGCGCAAAGATATTCAGTTGAACAATCCCATCGCTAGAGCGGTGTACGCTGTAACCTGTCTGGAAGGATGGAGCCTTCAAATTGAGGAGAGAGGTGTCAAGAATTGAAAGATGTATAAACCTCGAGAGACTTTTTTTTTTTTTTTTTTTTTTGAAGCGAACAACCTCGAGAGACTTGATCTGAAGCTGTTTATTTCTTTTCACATCTTCGTAATTATTTATTATTTTCATATTTTTTTCTTTTTAATGTTAGCAAAAAAAAACTAAATTATTTATCTCTTCAAACAGTAATACTCTTAAAATCAATACTTTCCTAAAAATAATACTTTTTAAAAACCACCTTTTCCCAATTAATGGTCAAATTTAAGAAAAAATAAATCATCTTAACGGTGACGATTTTATCAAATTTCAACTATAACAAATATGAGTATAAAAGAGAATATATATAATTAGATGAAGAATTTATTTTGTTAGTCAAATAAAATATTTATAAAAAAATATATTTAAAAATACTTAGAAATCTATTATTCAAACGTCAAAATTTTCTCCCATAATAATCAGACGAACGAAGAACCCTTTTTTCTTTTAAGTTAAATCAGTTTACTAAATTTTAATCAATAAGCTATGGGAATAATGCTCTAAAAAGTTGATGTTGACAAGAAAAAAAAAAGTAGGCTATTTTGTTTCCCCACGTCTCTGCTATCCCTTGTCTCCTAGCTATCATTGCATGCTGATGGATGCAATTATTTTCAATGTGAATCACATAAACTACAAAAAGAACAGTGCTTCCATTGAAAATTATTATTAAAAAAAAAAAAAAAACAACAACAACAACATGTCTCTATTATTAGTTTATGTCAATTTTTCACAAAGAAAAATGCTAAAGTCAGGCATACCTGGGGGAGGCCTCGTGCAGTACAGCATCCAGCGTGTATTACTAAAACGAAGCATTTCACGGCTCAATCGATCCCTCAATCGCGTTCCTCACCCACACAACATCATGAAACGGTGCATTTCAATGAAAAAAAAACCTAGCCCTCTACACCTCCAACCTCCTTCTATCCATGCGAAGAACTCCCTACGCCAATTATAAAACCCTAATCCCTCTGATGAATTTAACTCAAACATCAGATCATTTGGGAATCAGATGGGAAAAATTCACCTAAATGGGACAAAAATATTGTGAATTTGAAACCGGCTTTACTTTGTATATGTTTGTTGCTCAAGTTAATATATGTCAGACTAAAACAAAATATGTGCTACAAGCAAACATTCAGATTTAAATCTTTTTATGTTTATCTTATGCTACCATAGAATTTCATTCAAGTTATGTCAATTTGAATATTGCATTTTACTCAAAAGCACCTGATTTTATAAGCTATAAGCTGTCTTTTTCCTTTCAGATGTGTTTTCAAATAGGATTGTTTAGATTGTTTGATTGGTTTTTTAGCTTGTTGTATAGGTCTGGTTTTTATTTTATTAGTTTTGATGCATGGGATGATTTTATTTGAATATCTGTAAATCCCATGTGGCCTGCTTGTTATCACAATTTTCCTCAGCTATAAGTAAGGGCTTTTAATAAAATTGGAGTTCCGTCTTTTTTATTTATTTTTTTAAAAAAAGGGGTTAATCTTACTTAGCCTATGTCACAATCATTTTCCCAGTTTTGAAATCATTTCTTTTCCAGTATCGGTGATATTTGTACCCTGAAATTGTTTGGGATCGATAGCTCCCATTCATGATACCACATAAATGACAAATAGAAGTGTAACCAAAGACCAATTGTATTTCTTAATTTTTGTGTTCTTAATTTATGGACCATAAGGAGGACAAGCTCGTCTCAAAAAGCACAACCACATGATCTAACGCATTCCTAGTATATGCAGATGTTTAAAACCCATAAAACATCAACCCCAAAATAAACATATACTCTGTGCATAATAATATAATATTTATATATATAGGTGCCAATAATTGAGGTGCTGTCGTGCTATGGGAAACCATTTTATAATACGAAAAGGAATATATGAATAAATAAATTTGGTAGTCGAACCAATGTTTTGAATACCGTACCGGATGCCGTACCGGTCGAGCCACTGGAATGAAATATTCCGGTACCGGTACCATTTCGTCTACCGTTTCGGGATAACATTTCGGTATATGAATAAATTATATTTTAAAATAATAGTCTATATATAAATAAATTATATATAAATATATAGATATATAAATTATAAATAGCCTAATCTGAATTAAGGGTCAAAAAATGAATTTGTAGTTTGAAAATATGAAAAAAATAAAAAATAAGGCCGAAATATCAGCCGATACAGACCGGTACACAGGCCGGTACAGGCCGAAATATCGGCCGATATGACCGATATTTCAGCCGGTACGGAACACAGTGTGTACCTGTACCGGTCCGATGGCCGGTACGGAAAATACCGGCCATACCGGCCGGTACGGTACGGTATTTGAAACTATGAGTCAAACAGATGAAGGAAGCTGAGCAACACAGCAAGAATTTAGACTTTTTATCATTTCGTTTTTTGGGATACTTGGATTTCTACGAGCAAAAGGTAGCTTTCTCCTGTTATACATCTTTGGCACTAATATTGATGCTTCCCCACAACCCCCCCTCCTTTCCTTCTCATCATAGATTTCACAAGTCACCCACCCCTTCATTTGACAAATTTTCCAAGGCACACAGTCTCAAACTCAAGCACAGATGAACAAAAGAAAAAGCTTTATCAAGTGATCTTACATGATTCAACGCTAGGTAGCAGTCGACGGACCTACACCGATTTGAGAGAAACGAAAGAGCGGGAGAGATTTGAGAGAAATCAAATATGTTCTGGGTAGTAGCCAATGGTCCTCTTAGGTTTCTTTTTTTTTTTTTAATATAAACGTTGAGCTACGTCAGCAGTTTGCACATACAAGCACAAATTATGCATGTATGTAGCAATACTGTTGTACAAAAAGAACTCAAGATTTGTAACCGGTTATAGAAATTATTTGAAAAGAAGAGAAATGATATATACAAGTCTCAAATGCGTAAGTCGCATGCAATCTTATAAAAAAGTAGACTTTATTATGAAAAAGTGTAAAAAATTCAATTTTTCTTAATGGGATCCATATTTTTATAAAATATTTATACAAGGCATGTACATTTGAGACTTGTACATAGCATTACTCAATAAAAAACTGCTTGAAGAGTGCATCAAATTGGCCTTGTTTTTGTTGTAATTTTTGTTATTATCATTCTTTCAACATTACTTAATTTGACATCAAATAATTAGTCAATAATTAAAATTTAATAAAGGCAATGATAGTACTTATAGAGATTCATAATCAATCAATGCAAACATATCAATTCATGAAGAATCAAATTTGATTTTATAAAAGTATCATTCGTGTTTGTAGAAATTTTTAATAATAGAAAAAATTCTTATTTTTACTTAATGCAGAAAAAACTCAAGTGTTTTGTAACAAATGATTCGTACTATTGAAGAAGTGATTTACGAAGGTTAAAGTTTTCTTTTAGCATTTACGAAGAAGTCATTTGTTAAAAAATGTAGTACTTTAAATGTAAACCAAGCTTGTAGATCGAAAGATCGTTGAAAAGACCCAGCTCATATTAGAGTCAAGGATTAAGCTAGCTAGGTTCAAGTTGTATGGCTAATTCTTTTTGCTAGCTAAGTACTAGAGGGCTGCTAAGGGTGACGTCGCAAGGTGAATCTTTTTGCTCTGCTAGGATTGGTGTGATTCGTGTGTAGGATGGTAGCAGCCAGGGTCTAACACGGTGCCTCGGTGTCAACAAGAAGAAACAGGGCATTTGCAGATATGGTGACCCAAAGTCCTCAGCCGATTCTAGACTTTGAGATACCGTTGAGACCTTTGAAGGTTTTCGATGGTGTGCCGTATGTGTCTCTCACGAAGGAGCAGATAGATCGGTCTACACAACCGTTTAAGTTTTCATTGGTTATGAAGTTTATGAGACAGAGGACGTCGCTTGATATTATTAGAGCTTTCATTAGAAGTCGTTGGGGCTTGGATTCACAACTGGTGGTGTTTCTATGTTAAAGGCTAGGTCTGTGTTCGTCTGTTTTTCAAATGAACCTAATTTTATCAAAGCTTTTTGAGAGAAACTTGTGATGTAGAAGGAGTGTCTTATCACATTTTTCAATAGTATCCTGAGTTTGATGAAGAAAAGGAGCCCCATTTGGTACCGGTTTGGATCACATTATGAGGTCTCCCACCAAACTTTTATCATGAATCTTTTCTACGGAATATAACGATGTCGCTAGGTCAGTATATTTGTCAGGACGATAGCAAACGCTGTACAACTAGAACGGATGGAGCACAGGTTTGTATCAAAATGAATGCCTCCAAAAATCCGTTTGACTCATTTTGGATAGGCATCCCTCATCAAGCGTCTAGCCAGTTGCAAGAACTGGTTTATGAAACTCTTCCTGCCTATTGTTGTCGATGCCGAATGCAAGGCCATAATATTTGTAAATGGGAAGGGGTATGACGACGGAAGAGAGGCACCAAGGAGAAGGAGGAAGAGAGAAGAAAGTTTGGTTGAGAAAAGAGGCAGGGAAATCAGCTGGGCATGGGTAGTAAGACAAGGCCGAGACAAGTAAATTTGTTGAAGTTGTTGATCTAGAGGAGGGACTTTTGAATAAAAATGATGATATTGGGGAGGAAACAGGGGAAATAATCTTAATCAAGGAAAACCAGATACACATGGATGGAAATGAAGCCAATACAGAGGAAATGAATGCAGAGGAAGGAAGAGACATTGTGAAAGTGAAGGACCAAGTATGTTGTGAATTACAACAGCCTTGGGCGCAAGTCAATGATGATTTTTTTGATGCTATGGAAAATAATACAGTTAACATTATTGAATCTAGCGAAGGAGGGGAAATGTTTGTGGAGGGTGTATATGTACCTCAAACGAATTTAGAATCTTTTGGCTCTCTAGAAGTGGTTGGAGAGACCCAATTTGCAAAAGAGTTGGTGACCTTGGAGGAAGCAGAAGCTTCTGAGGATGAGGTGTCCGGGGATACCTCAATATTTTTTTTTTTTTTTATTTGGCGATTGCAGAAGGAGTGGAGAACATTGGTAAAGGTATGGAAATTATGTCTGACTTTGAAAATTTAATTGTACACAAAGGAGGAAGTAGTTTGAAAAGTTCCAAAACGGCCAAGAGCAAGCCCTCGAGATTAAATTTATGATGTAGTCTATTCTTTTTTGGAACATAAGGGGGATGGGTACTTCTAAGAGAAGGTTGAATAAATTGGTTAGAAATCATAAACCTAGGATTGTTGTTGTGGTATAACCATTTTTATCACAAAGACACGTGGAGAGTTTTAAACAAAAAATGCAGTTTGAGGGTTGTTTATCAAATGAATTGCAAGGGGAAAAATTGTGCATTCTATAGGCTCAGGGGGTACAAGTAGATTTGGTGAAGTTGACAAATCAACTAATTACTGTGGTTACAGAGATGCATAGTAAGAGAGTTTGTATTTCTCTACTAAATGCACTCAGGTGGAACGTAGAAATTTATGGCACTCTTTTTCTAATGGGGTGAGGGGACCTATTTCGTGGTTTGTATTGAGAGATTTTAATTATCATTAGAAAGATTTGGAACATAGAGGTGGTAGACCTAGACAGTTTTTAGCAATGGAGGGATTTAATTCTTTTATTCACTTAGCTGGTCTATTGGGAATAAGATGTTCTGGAAATCGATTTTCATGGTATAATGGTCACGAAGGAGCTTCGCAGAGTTGGGCTTACTTAGACAGGGCTCTAATAACTGCTTATGTGCTTTCAATTTTTCCAGAGGCTCAACTAGAATATTTGTCTAGGAGTACTTCTGACCATGCCCCAATGGTGATTCGCTTAAAAAATTCCTCTACACTGTATGGTTTTCCTTCTTTTAAATTCCATCAAATGTGGGTCAATCACGAGGCTTTCATGGCATGTGTGGCGGATGCTTGGGAGAAGGGGATAGAGGACTGTGGGATGGCTCTCTTGGCAAAAAAATTGAAGACACTCAAAAGTATTTTGTGCGGCTAGAATAGGGAGGTTTTTGTGTCTACAGAACTAAATATTAGGCTCTTGGAAGATAGAGTGGTGAAGTTAGAGGAAAAAATGCAGGATGGTTTTAATGAGGAAGATGAGCAAGATTACTTGGTAGTTAAAATTGAACTAAACACTTGGCGAGGACGTGAAGAAACTAGATTACGGCAACTAACCAAACTATCTTGGCTTGAGAAAGGTGAAGCCAATGCAAGTTTTTTTTAGGCTTTCAATTCTCGTTCGAAAATGCAAGTTGAGGAAATGAGATTACAAGATGGCAGATGGCTAAAGATATTGGAAGAGATTCATGAAGGGGCAGTCCAACATTTTAGTTAATTTTTGGTCATAAACAAGTGGGGGCACTTCCGGATTTATCAAGGATGGTGCAAGCTATTATTACAGAGGAAGATAACGAGAGGTTGTGTCAGCTCCCTTCAATCCAAAATGTGAAAGATGCAGTGTTCTCCATCCCAGTTGAGAGCAATCCAGGGCTCGATGGGTTTGGGTCTTATTTTTTCAAGCTTGTTGGCATACTGTTTGTAATGATGTGGTGGGGCAATACATGATTTTTTCATGGGGCTGATCTTCCCATGAACTTTGCAGCATCTTTTTTTACTCTTATTCCTAAGGTGGAGGCGCCATCACAATCCCATGAATTGTGATGGCAGTTGCCGTAACAATCCTGGAAGCTCGGGTGGAGGGGGTATTCTTAGGGATGTGCAGGGTAATATAAAGGGAGCTTTCTCTAGTTATTTTGGCAATGGTACTAATAATAGGGCTGAGTTAAAGGCTAATATAAAGGGAGTTCAGTTATGTAAACATCTGTCGTACTCCAGAGTGGTCATTGAAAGTGATTCTAAAATTATTGTGGATTGGATTCGGGCTAAGAAGTGTACGTTTTGATATTCAAGGGGTTACGTTCAGTGTGGTCCATCAATTCCGTGAGGCGAATCAAGCTGCAGATTTTCTAGCAAGACAAGGTGAGCTGGGCTCTAATTCTTTTTATTATAACTATGACCAGCTGCCAAGAATTTTAAAGGGCGTTGTCTAGATTGATAAAGTGAGCCTCCCAGCCATTCATATGTAATTGGTTTTGTGGTTCATTTTTTTTTTTTTTTTTGTCTTTCTTTTTAGGCCTATTTAGTTTTTATGTGTTTCCTTTCATAGACCTGTTTAGTTGTTGTGTTGTTTTGGTTGTTTTATTTTGGTTGGGTATAAAGGATGGTTTTTAGTGTTTTATCTGTAAATCCCTTATGTTAGTCTTGTTACCACGGTATTCCTCCGCCATAAGTGATGGCTATTAAAAAAATTGGGACGTGGTCACTATTGAACATGTGGCCTTTGGCTCTTCTTTAAAAAAAAAAAAAAAAATTAGACCGATTAGTCTATGCTCAGCCTTCTACAAAATTTGCTCTAAAATATTGGTGAGTCGGCTGGCTTTGATGCTTCCACGCATTATATCTCCAAAACAATGAGCTTTTATTCTAGGCCGAGGCATTTTTGACAACATAGGCCTCTGTTACGGAAGTTCTTTCCATTTTTATTGCATTACGAATAAGGAAGGAGCATCCAGCAAGATCAACTCTAGCAAGTATAGGAAATATTCTGTTTTGGCAATATTGCTCTATTTTGGAATAAATCAATTAGTAATTAATTTATTTATTATGCTTATTTTTGGTAAGTTGAATAACGTGAGAACTATATTATTGTAAGGGAGGATGAATAGAAGATATCAGAAAATTTATTCACAATCTTGTCTTGAAGAGACGTGTTCCTCATCAACCTTGATTATTTTCCTTTCTTATTTTATTCAACATAGGTAAGGCACGGAGGCTTGATCCGGCCTCATTTCCAGTTGAACCACCAATAACGCGTTCGGTAGCTAGAGCTTGTAACATTTTGGCATCAGAACAGGTCATGGCGGACTCTCGAATTGAGCGGTTGGAACAACAAATGGCTAATTTTGGGAGTCTTATGGAACGCTTAATGAAAAAATTCGAGGAGACTAGTGCGAAAGTGGATTCTTTGGCCAACAAGAGTTCTGGTGATGGAAAGGGATCGGGGTCAAGGAATAGGAACGGAAGGAACTATGGTGGTGGTAACAACTCGGCAGTTCCCAAACTCGCCAAGTTGGACTTTCCAAGATACAATGGCATGGACGATCCGACCAGTTGGATCTACCGCGTGGAGCAATTTTTTGACTATCAACAAACAGAGGAGATTGAAAAATTACCACTAGCCGCTTATCACTTGGAAGGGGAGGTACAGATGTGGTATCAATTATTCAAAGATACCAAAGAAATCACATCCTAGGAGGCGCTAAAAAGAGGACTTCGTATTCGGTATGGACCAACAATGTTCGAGGATCATTTTGGTTCGTTGAGCAAGCTGTGTCAAATTGGAACGGTTCGAGAATACCAACTGCAATTTGAGCAATTACTGAGCCGAGTTAGGGAGTTGGCCCCAACTCATCAACTGGGATGTTTCATAAGTGGACTCAAGGAACCGGTGCGAACTGACGTACAGGCGGCTCGACCAACGTCCATCACGGACGCCATTGGCCTTGCCCGATTATTTGAAGCAAGACATGGTAAGAAACCATTGACAGTAGGGGCCAAACAATTTGAGTCCATGGAACCAATAGAACCCCCATTTCCTTCGGCAAGTTTATCAAGAACAAAAGCACCACCTATTCAGCACCTTAGTCCTGGCGAGTTACAAGAAAGGAGGAGGAAGGGACTCTGCTTTAATTACGACGAGAACTTTGTTCCCGGCCATCATTGCAAAAAATTATTTTTGATCGAAGGAATTTTTTCTGAGGAAGTAATGAAGGACGAAGAAGGAGTAGACTATGGGTGATCAAAGCTCAATTTCTGAAAGTTTTTCCTTGGGGACAAGGAAAATCTTAAAGAGGGAAGGAATGTTACGGAAGTTCTTTCCATTTTTATTGCATTACGAATAAGGAAGGAGCATCCAGCAAGATCAACTCCAGCAAGTATAGGAAATATTCTGTTTTGGCAATATTGCTCTGTTTTGGAATAAATCAATTAGTAATTAATTTATTTATTATGCTTATTTTTGGTAAGTTGAATAACGTGAGAACTATATTATTGTAAGGGAGGATGAATAGAAGATATCAGAAAAGTTATTCATAATCTTGTCTTGAAGAGGCGTGTTCCTCATCAACCTTGATTATTTTCCTTTCTTATTTTATTCAACATAGGTAAGGCACAGAGGCTTGATCCGGCCTCATTTCCAGTTGAACCACCAATAACGCGTTCGGTAGCTAGAGCTTGTAACAGCCTCACACAGGAGCTGTTACATAGCATCAATAAACCCGTTCCAGATGGTAATATTATCCTTAAGCTTATGATAATGTGGATTGGGACTTTCTCTCACATGTCATGGCTCAATTTGGATTTTCTAGTCAGGTGTGTGGTTTGATCAGGCAATGCATCTCCAACCCTTGGTTCTCTGTCGTCATGAATGGAGTTCCAAAGGGTTTCTTTAAAAGTGGTCGAGGCTTGAAGAAAAGTGATCCAACCTCACCTTATTTGTTTATCATTGTTGAAGAAATGCTTTCTAGATTGCTTAAGGCAAAATTTGAAGAAAAGAAAATTGGTGCTTTCTTGCAACCTAGAGGCACACTGTTGATATCGCATATGTACGCCAATGACATAGTTGTTTTTGCTAATGGGAGTAAAGCATCAGTGAGAGCTATAGTGGATACATTGTCGACTTATGAGCAATGGTCCGGCCAAAAGGTTAGTAAAGAAAAATTTTCCATAACCTTTTCTAAACATGTCACTAGAGCTCGATGTCAATCTCTTCTAAGAATCACTGGGCTTGCCACGTTTGTGGAAGGTAAAATGCCATTCAAATACTTGGGAGTGCCAATAATTTCTGGGCGAATGAAAGCAATATACTTAAAGGAACTTGTTGGAAAGATAAAGGCACATATGGAAGGGTGGAAAAATAAATTATTAGCAAATGGGGCCGTGTGCTTCTCCTAAAGCATGTTCTAATGAGCCTCCCTATATATTTATTATCTGCTGTGTATGTACCTACTTCAGTGTTGAAAAGTATAAATAGATGCTTAAGCAATTTTTTCTGGGGTGTGCATGAAGGAAAGCCAAAAAAACATAGGAAGTCAAGGATAAGTATGCTTACCAATAATAAAAGGTGGAATGGGGTTTAGAAATTTTAAAGATGTTCAAAAGTCCCTTTTCATGAAATTTGCGTGGAAGAGTATGGTGCAGGATTCTCTGTAGACAAAATTTTTTAGAGCCAAGTATGTTAGAAACAATCATATTTCACTTGTGGATCAGGGAAAAGGTTCTAGATTCTGGAGGATGGTGGCATCGTGTATCCCAGAACTACTTAATCTTTCAAAACGGAAGATTAAAAATGGAAATGTATCCTTTTGGTTTGATAAGTGGCTGGATGAGGGTCCTCTGTGTAATTCGGTTCTTATGGGTGATGCTCCAAGTTTATAGGTTAAAGACTGCAAAATTGAGAATGGTTGGGATGTTGCTATGTTACATCGACTCCTAGGGGGAGAAATAGCTGAAAAAGTTTTGGAAGTTTTAAGCAAAAGCAAAGCAGGGTCAGACTTGCTAGTATGAACAGCTAACAATGATGGGAAATTCTCTACCAAAAGTGCATGGAACTGTGTTCGAGTAAGTGCTCCCAAGGTTAGATGGGCTGATTGGGTATGGCATCCTTGCATTCCAAAGAATATATCTTTTACTATGTGGAAAGTCTTCAATAATGTTTTAAGTGTGGACGATAAAGTAAGGAATGTTGACATTCCTATAGCTTCAAAATGTGATTGTTGCTTGAATGGTGGATATGAAGATAGAAACCATGTGCTTGCAAATGGTGATATTGCAAAGGAAGTATGGGGGGACGAGCCTACGCACAGATAGGTTTGAGCAGAATTACAGGAAGCTCATGGAACCAAGTAGTAGAGGTCTCATTTGCTAAAGCATCTAAATCATCCCAAATGGGGCAGCTATTGGGTATCATTCCCTCAATTCTTACTTGGTCCCTTTGACTTAGACGATATAAGGCACAGATGGAAGGAGTTAAAGACTTTGCTTTTACTGTGTGGTATAATATCAAGACATGGATTGTGAAAGTGGGAGAAAAACTCCAAACGGGGAAATTGTTGTCGAGACGAGACGAGATAGTTCTATTGGAGCTTAATATCCCAATTAAACCTCCGAAAAGATTAGTTCCAAAGTTGGTTCGATGGACAAAGCCAACAATTGGACGTCTAAATTGAATGTTGATGGAAGCTCAAACAGGAATCCTAGTGCTACAGGGGCGGGTGGAGTGCTTAGAGATGTAAATGGAGACTTGCACATGGCCTATTCGGTTCACCTCGGTACAGATACTAATAATTTTGCAGAACTCATGAGTTTAATACATGATCTACGTTTGATTAAAAGGATGGGAGTGGTACACATTGATTCGGAATCAGATTCCATGTTGGTGGTCACGTGGTTGAAGGCATCGGTTTGTGAAGTATGGTATCTAGAAGACTACTGGGATGAATTAATGGAGTTGTTGAAAGAATTAGGTACTCAAGTCATGCATATATATTGGGAAGGAAATGCCTCTGCAGATTATTTAGCGCAATTGGGAACGAGGGGCTGCACTCAGCAATGGTTTTCTCAGGATATTCCTACTAACCTTAGAGGGATCTTACGTATGGAAAAGCTTGATTTTCCTTGCATCAGGCTTGTTTAGTATGAGCGAGGTTATTTTATATTCGGAGTGGAGTTCTTTAATCTTTTTGTTGGGTGTAATTCTTTTTGCCTTGTCCTTTGTTTATAACGGTTTTCCTCCACCATAAGTGAGGTTGATTAATAAAGTATGGAGGTGTCGTCATCCCTTACAGGGAAAAAAAAGTTGTATGGCTGATTTCACATTTTAATGGGTTTTTAATTTCTTTTCTTTTTAAATATAGGTATAGCATAAACGCCAATCTTTTCAACGCCCATGAGGTCAAATTTTCTTTTTCTCCTATTCCTGATCAAACACACTAAGTATTAAGAGAAATGCTTGGGTTCCCAATAATGGGTCCTGAGCATTTCCCCTTACATTTTTTTATTTTTTTTATTTTTTTACTTAATGATTAAGGAATTATTTTTTAATTATGTTGTGAATCTTTTATTTTAAAAAAAAAAAATTAAGAGTCTTTAAAAATTATATGAAAAAAAATTACACTTATCATATTTTTCAAAGTGGGTATTAATAGTATTAATAGCAAATGAGAATAAATACATAGTTTTTCAAAGTGGGCTCTTTCCATTAACAATATACAAAATGCATCTGGGTAAAATATCTAGAGTATACAACCAAAAGTTAAGTTGATCGCTGCCCATTGTGCTATTGAGTGCACACATCAATTTTATGTTCGATGAATTTTTTCTATTACTCAAACCGTCACAAAGGTGTAGATTTTGATGGGTGTCATCTATGATTGAAATGATTTGTCATATTGATAGAGAATCCGCATTTTCTATTGCTATAATGACATGTTGTGCATCTCCCTCCTAAATAAGAGATTTTAGTTAAAAAGACTAGAGTTTGCTAGTTGTGATGCTAGGAAGGTTGTAGATGCTTCATATATTACTAGAATTGTGGAAAGTATTTTTGAGGTCCATATTGTTAAGATCATGCCTTACGAATTGTGACAAACTATCAATGATGAGGAGAATGAGTCTCTCATGACTGTTGCATCATAGGAAATACTCCAGTAGTTCTGTGGAGGTGGTGACCAGTTAAGAGGGAGGGAGACTTTGTAGCTTTTTTCTCATGCTTATTTATAGGCTTGGTAGGATTTTTCCAATTGAGCACTTGCTTTCCTTAAAGACAGCTCAATATGATCATGAATAATTTTGTTTCAAAGTTGCTAGATAAGGTCAAGTATTAAGACGACAAGAATCTAAAAGTGATGTATCTCGCCATTCAATCCCAAGACTGGCTCTAGACTGATTATCAATAATACCCTATCTATTATTGAGTCGATCAGCAAATATATGAGATTTAATGGCCAGTTACTTTGACTCCAAGGTATCCAAGTGAATGGACATTCCAAGAAAAGGTGAAGTAGAGATTCTTCTTCTCCATTACACAAAGGACAGTGCATATTTTCATGTTGAATAGTTGAAAGAAAATTGTTGAGCCTTGCTCGAGTAGGGAGAATGTTCTAAATGATTTTCCGAAGAAACAACTTATGTCTATCATGGATTTTCAATTTTCAGAGTTCCTCCAATACAAGACTTGGGAAATTTTGCAAGGGAGTTCTAGATACATTTGCCACAATGTGGTATGCTGGAGCGGTTTAGGCTTAAAACTATCCAAAGTCGGCATCTAGGATTCGGACCAAATATTAATAGATTGACCATTGAAATTTTGATAGCATCTACCTTTTGAGAGTAGCCCTTTTGGCTTTAGAATGTCCCTCCTGACCAGGAGTCTGATGGTTTAGATAAAACAGTCCAAAAGCTTGAAGAGTTGAGATATTTCGATGAAAGTAGTGAGTGCCAGATACCTGTATGTGCTTGACTAATTTCCCAATTTATTTTTGTTAGCAAGCAAGGCTACGTTAAGATTTTCCATTTTCTTCAAGCCAAGTCCACCTAATATTTTGGGTTGAGAGATAGAATCCCATGACGTCAAGGCCAGATTTTATTTTCGATCATTAGAGAAGTCCTACCATAAATTTTTAAACCAAGTATTAGTGACTTGCAAACCGATTTCGGTAACATGAAAGAAGACATTTTTTTTTTTTTTGAAGAGAATAGACTCATTTCATTAATGAATCGAAATTACAAATGTGACTTATCAATACATGGAAGATCCAGACTATAAGTCAACTACGCATCAGCTCTGGGGCTTCCCCACTCACAAACTGCTTTGTGGCGGACAGTGTCTTAACTTCTAGAAACTTTCTCCTAAACAGAGAAAGCGCTCTGTAAAAACAGAACTAAACTATCCCTTTGGACATTCCTGGAGGAATGAGTACGGGACGCTATGGACATCAAATCCAATAGCCTATTTCTATTTTATTACTAACTAACAACAAACCTACACCTAAATACAATACAAAAAACAAAACAACACAGGATCCTAAGCATTGGTGCGATCCCGAACGTCACGCCCATCACAAGCATCGGCACCTCGAATCTGGATTGGACGAGCACCTAGCTCGCGCACGGACCACAAAGCCCGGCCGTACAACCACCAGCGTAGCATCGCCCAACACTCTCGAATAGCTCTTGCCACGAAGTACGTCCAATCCAAGGGTCCAACACCACACTCGGGTCAACAAAATTAACAATAAAACATAAAAACATACAACAACTACAAAAAACTGAGAATTACATAACGAAAAAATAAAACAACAAAAAACACGGGTGAACAGTGCACGGAGGATTCGGCAGTGACTCGTGCAGGGCACTGTTGCTCGGAGAGGAGAGCCGATCGTCAAACTTGGAAGCCCAGAAGTCAGGGAGCCCAGAGAAGCCGATCGTGGTGTCGGCAGAGACCTCCTCGGTAGCGCGTGGTGGACACGCGCCGTCGGGGTCCGCAAGTTTCGTCCCGCGCGTGCGGGCAACGCGCCACTCCGATGGACGCCGGATTTTGGGGTCTTGAAGATCGGCGCCTAGGCGTCCTCCCTGTGTGGCGCGTGTAACGATCCGGTGGCTGGAAAGACCCGAACGGCGCTCCTCCCGAATGTAACCTGAAAAAACTGAGAAAAAAAACCAAAAAAACTACAATGAAGAGTAAAATACACCGGAGACGAAGGGCCGGTGAGGAGAGGGAGGAAAAGGCGAGGAAGAAGGAGCCGAGGCTCCCCCTTCCCCCCAACTAGATTCGGATGAGAGGGTCTGTTTAGAGAGAGAGTGTAGAGAGAGAGGGTCTAATTTGCCGACCAACGCACCACGGGAAGGGGGAAAGAAGACATTTGATATAAAGGAATGGTGATTGCCACAATTCTAATTAACATGGTTCGTCCAGCTTGGGATAACAGTTTAGACTTCGAACCTTCCAACTTTTTATTGATTTTTTCCTGCAATTCTTGATAGGACTCTTTTTTGCACTACTAAAAGTAGTTCGAAGTTTGAGATATTTTATTCTGAAAGATGAAATTTTGTAGGGTATAATGATTAATAAAAGAAGATTCAATAAGAGTTATAGTCCAATTACCTTATCCCATTGAGGGAGTCTATTGCATTTCTGTGCCTCCGGATGGTTGTTGAAAGATGGTAAAAGATTTTGTTGAGATATGTTGAAGTTAACTAAGACATCCGAGATTTTTTACGCCAAAGAACTTCCTCATGATAAGAGTTTGGTCTATAGTCCAATTACCTGGTCCCATTGAGAGAGTCTATTGCATTTTTGTTCCTTCGTATGATTGTTGAAAGATGATAAAATTTTGTGTTGAGATCCATTGAAGTTAAATAAGAAATTTGGGAATTCTGACACCAAAGAACTTCCACATGCCTAAATTGTTCTTGAAGGCTGAGTTGGAGTTGTCCTTTCTCTTACTTGATTTTGAGAAAGATGGGTTAAGACTTTGAATCTCAAGCAAATATTTTCTATTTTTTTAATGTTGACTTGAACCTTTTCAAAATGAACTTTATTCCAATGTTTAAGAGCTTCTTTGGTGGCCTTGATATTTTTGCATTACATAAAGGCATTGGTTCCATTAAATTGTTTGCTCCATGCTTCTT
The DNA here is from genome assembly GCA_029856935.1 of Cyclocarya paliurus. NCBI lineage: Eukaryota > Viridiplantae > Streptophyta > Magnoliopsida > Fagales > Juglandaceae > Cyclocarya > Cyclocarya paliurus. The sequence goes on from CM056950.1 coordinate 10,473,552, forward strand.
GAGTATGAGGTCACTGAGTAGTTCTTGAATCTAGAATTCTTCAAACTTATAAAAGTATGGACAATGATGTTGAGTTGATGCATTTAGAAGAAAATAGTGATGGTCAAAAGCTGAGGAAGCCAATGGTGTGATGTATCATTTGGGAACAATAGACTCCATTGTTGATTTGCTATACATACCTCTATCTAATCTTTCTCTAATAAGTGCACAACCTTGTTTGTTATTAGTCCATGTGAAAGAAGGCCCTGTGAAGCCAATATCAATTAGACAATGATTATCTATTAGAGATCTCAAGCCACTAGCAGATGAGGATGATACTGGGTAACCAAAATTTTCATACTAATTTAGTAATGAATTGAAGTCGCGTATGCAGAGTCGTGGACCTAGGAAAGCTTGATGTATTGATTCCAAGTGTTGCCAGAATCTTTCTCTGAGATTCCACTGGCATGAGCGTAAATAAAGGTGATTTACTAAGGGTGAGGGGAGGATCAGAGTAAGATATTAATATTAACATATTCGACATCTACACCCATGCAAGCAAAAGGCCTCCCTTTTTCTCAAAGGCTGAAAAATGTACAAATTGGTTAAAATCAAGACAATTTATAATAGAAGGTGTATGCATCAGGCATCATCGTTTACGACAAAAAGATAATGTTCGAGTTATGTTTTCCAATATTGGCCATTATACTTCTAATTGTCTTGGGTCAGACGAGACCTCTGCAATTCCATAATAATATCTTGTGCACAAATATTTTTTCCTAAATTTATTTTTAGAGAAAATGATACATACAATTTTAAATATGCAAATTTCACACATTCTATTTAAAATAAAAGTAGAAAAAATTTAAAATTGACGTGAAAATTTTTTTTACTCTTTTTCAATATATTCTATTTTTTCAAATACAAATATTTCTTTTAATCCCACAAGACTTTTCATAATTAGCTTTGTCGCCTGCAGGCTCCTCAAAATTTAGCATCCAAGTCCTAAATCCCCTTGTAAATTTAGGAATCCCTCTAAAGAGCATCTATATTGGTCTATACATATGCATATGCAAAATCATATTTGCATAATATGACCCTAAAATCCTTTACATTGGCTTATGCATATCCAAATATTTAGCTAGTTATGAACAATGCTTATCTAAATTTGGATAACTACTATCCACTCTTCAAATGTTGTTTTACTAATTATTTGTCTCTCCTCCCACTCTCTCTCACAATCCTTTCCTCTTCTCTCTCCCTCAACAATACAACAAACCATCACTTGCACATTGATTTTATTATCATAATTTTTTTTCATTTTATTATATTTTTAATATAATATATAAAAAATTATATTTTTTATTATTGCTATTGTATTATTAATGGCAAATGTATGTAGTGGATGCTAATTGCAAAATATAACCTATTCAAATGCTTCTCCCACTCCCTGAGCGCAGCAATGCTCCAAAATCTGTCATCTCCCTCTCTCCAGCCCTCCTCTGCGTCCCCTTCTCCATTCACCCACCATTCTTCTCAAAATTACAGCCACGCCAAACCATGGCCTCTATAGAGGAGACCCTTGACCAGACTCACTTGCGCCTCAACCCAACCCAAGAGGAAAATGGTTGCCTAGGGTGAGAAATCAGAGGCTGAACAGCTGGTCCCGTCGATCATGTGGAATATGAATGGAAAAGTGCCGGTTTTGAAGACATTGAACAAGTACGTGAGGGTTGTGAGAACTGAGCATTGTTTTATTCTGTTTGAGGAGCTTGGCAAGAATGACAAGTGGCTTCAATGCCTCGAGGTTTGTTTCTCCAACTCTCAGGAATTTTTCGTTTAACCTAAGCTCCTGCATATTTAGGATTTTAGGCTTTTAAAAATAAGTAAGATAAGTTCTATCGATGGTTGCTGAAAACAAAATGAAAAAAAAAACATATGGAGAATACATCAGATGCACCTAACTTATAGAAAGAAAAAAGAACAACAAAATTTCAAGGCTAATCTAGAAAGACATAAGTTGGCTGCCGTCCAATGATAAAGAGAATGGAAAAGAAGCCCTTGATTTAGGATAGAACTTATTTGTATGGCATATCCTCATTCCTCACTAGAGTTTCTTTAACTTTTTATTTTCCCCGGTGCACTAGAAGCGCATTGTTTATAATGAAAAGGATGAGGGTAAAGTTCCCAACGTTTGAAGCATAATTGTTGTTAGTTAAATCTCATGGATTTTGAAGAGCCATTTTGTGTAGGAAGTTAAAACAGTTTGTGTTGTGTATTTGTGCAATTGCACAATTCATGTTACGTATAAAGAAAATGCACATCACGAATTAATATATTTTGACTCCAGAAGTTTTATAATTAGATCCAAGCTGTATGATGCATCCAGTTTAGAGCCACTATGTTACTTTCACAAGTTCATAATATCTATTGAACTTCTTGTTAATGCTTAGGTTAGATTTAAGTGGACTTCTATATAGCACAAGCTGGCTAAGACACATTGGATACAGTGTTGGCATCACTGTTTGAGGGGACATTTGTTAACATGAGTTGTTGCTTCACTCACGAATGCCACATTCAGGTGTTCAGATGGATGCAGAAACAAAGGTGGTATGTTGCTGATATTGGTGTTTATTTGAAATTAATATCAGTTATGGGAAAGAAAGGCCAAATCCGAATGGCCATGTGGCTTTTCTCTAAGATGCATAACAGCGGGTGCCGTTCTAACACGTCTGTATACAATTCACTCATAACAGCACACCTACACTCACAGGACAAAGCAAAAGCTTTGGGCAAAGTACTTAGGTACTTCGAAAAGATGAAAGGGATTGAATGGTGTGAACCAAACATTGTAACATACAACATTCTTTTGAGAGCTTTTGCTCAAGCTCAAAATGTTGAGCAAGTCAATGCTTTGTTTAAAGATCTTCATGAGAGCATTGTTTCCTCTGATATTTATACGTATAACGGCTTGATGGATGCATATGGGGAAAATGGGATGATTAGAGAAATGGAATCTGTATTGTTGAGGTCGTGTTTCACGGGCCTAGGCAATGTCGCTCAGACAACATTCGTGGATGATCACCTACACAGCCTGAACAATGAGAGAAGAACAAAGAGGGACAGTGAGGTCTGTTGATCCTCCGATGCTTAAATCAGTTCTCGGTAACAAAGATGGTGAATAGTATATGTATAACAGTTGAACTTAGTAGTAGTACTGGGTTTTTCAGTACTTATTTTGCTTACCCCTGGTAGTCTTATTTATAGTTACTGACCTGGTCTCTACCATAGTGGTGCACCGCGTAATAGGAGATTCTATGCTGGCGTCATTTATTTGTCGAGCCACCTCTGTGCCCCTACCTTACCGAGCCAATGTGCGCCCGGGGTCACTGTGCTTCACTCGGGTCTCGGGCTACATTAAATGCAGCATGCTCTCTTCTGGGCTACATTAAATGCGGCATTCTCTCTTATGGGCTGCACTAAATGCAGCATGCTTTCTGTTTCGAGCAGTATCGGACGCGGCCTGCTTTCCCATCACTATGGATAGCATACATCGCAAGTCTCTTCATACGGCACCTGAGTGCAACTTTCCTTCTTCCCCAAGCCTCACTTGTAAACAATGTCCGCTCGGTTCCCAGTACTTGGAGCCCCGACCCAGGTGACGTTTCGTTTATCCCAGTTTTTAATGGTAATCTGGGCCTTGGGCTTCAACTCAGCCCATGTTTCTGTCCTGATTCGGCCCAATCTTTATGGGTGAACCTTGGGCTTTGCCTTTGACCCCATATATGGGGTTGGGATTTTTCCCCCTCACAGTACCCTGCTAATTTTTAACACACGTGTGGTTGGAAATTACAAAAACCTTTCTTCTTCCTTTTTTTTTTGCAAACGGGTTCAGTTAATCATTAATGACGTCTTCATTAATTAGAGTCGTGCTTTGGTCCGTTACATGCACGTGGAAGGCAAGTAAAACATCACTCTGTTTCTCTGTGGTTGAGCGCTGCTTCGCATTTCGTGCTGCCGTTTAAAACACCCTTCCGTCTCATCATTTGATACCTTTTCGTCTCTTCCTTCCCACCGACCTTCTCTTCAACTTCCTGCTAACCTTTCTCAAGATTTTAAGTTGCTCTGAGTTCCTTACTTAGGGTTTCCATGGCAGGTGGTGAAAAAGATCCCTGATTCAAGTACTTTACTGGGAAGGGGTGGAGGTCGATTATGACCAAGACCGATTTGCGTGCATTATGCAAGGATTTTTCCCTCCCGAATGAAACTTCCATTGAGGTTCCCCACCCTCGTGCAACAATGGTGGACGAGGATGGCCTGGCTACAATGGTGGCGTGTTTCCCCCAGATGTTCTACATTGGGTTGCATCTGCCGGTCTGTCGTCCGATTCGAGGTACCTTGAATTTTCTGCAACTTGCTCAGGCACAACTTCATCCGAATGCTTGGCGTTTGGTCCTAGCTAGTTGTGTGGCTTTTTGGATTGTTCTTACTGGTCGAGAGGATTATCCTGACTTAACTGCTCGGGAGTTCCTATCGGTATATCGGATCAATCGTCTCACCAGTAATCTCTGTAGTTTCTAGTCCCCTTCTTCGAAAAAGTGTTTCGCTTATTTGGAGAAAAAATATTCATCTTCAAAGGAATGGTATCGGCGGTTCTTTTTTATCAGGGGGACGAGTTGGGAGTGCCCGAAAGAGGAAGCTGAATATAAAGAGTTTCCCATTCAGTCCGTCTAGGGCAAGGTCCCAAATTCTAAATCTTTCTCTATCGATTTATCGAAGAGGGAAAAGTCTAGGATTTCCACCGTGATATCCTGGGTGGTGGCTCATCCTTCCTTAGCAAAAATCGATTACAGCTGAATGATGATTACATTCAGCGCTACCTCGTTGCTCCTCACCATAATCACATGATGGGTCGAGATTTATTAATGGATCACCCCTCTTCTACCCAAGTTAGCAGGGTGAAGCAGCCCCGTACAGAAGGAATGGCCTCTGTCGTGGCTCAAGCTGCGCCCGTTAGGAAAGTCCCAACGGTTCCCCCTCGTCCTACAGAATCGGGCGTTCTTCGTGAGGGAAAAAGAGTTCTTCTGCAGGCGAGCTCAAAGGATAACCCTCGTCCTCCAGTTAAGAAGAGCAGGTTCAAACGGGCCAACTCGAGAACCCATTCTGAGGGTATTGCCAAGGCTAGGGGTCCCACCCTGACGCTCATGGAGAGCAACTCCCCATGAGCCGTTGACAGTGCCTCCATTATCCGAGCCACTTCTAGCCCCTCCCAAGCTGTTCCATCACGAGGTACACTTAACGTTCCCAGAATCATCTTCCCTCTCTCTTCTATTTCTCTTTTTACTTAAAAACTTCCCGGGCGGAAGATGATTATGCTCGATTTTTTATTTTTTTCAGTTCCTTCTGGGGGAGAGGAGGTAGATATTGCCATTAATTTTTTATTTGGTTCAGTTTTCGACCGTCCAGTGTCTCAGGGTCCTGGCCCGGTGATGGAAGGTTTTTCCTCCTTCGAGGAAACTTTAGTCCAAGAGGAGGTCCCTCCTTCCCGGGCATCAATCCCATCTGAGGAAATGTTGGCTGAGGCCGAGGCTTCCTTGATGGAGCATTTATCTGATCCCCACCTTTTGCCCCCGGAGCTAGCTACCATGCCGCCTCCCCGTTCTATTGGAGGAGAGGGTTCAACACCTCCCGTTCTTGTAATTACTCATCCTGAAGGGGCCATGGAATAGCTCGAGTCCGGGCAGCTTTATTCTGGGAAGACCTCCGGGCCAGCTATTCTTGAGGTCCTTGTTCCCCCTTTGGTGCCAGAACCGACCATGGAGGTTATTCCCCTAGTGATTGCCGAGATTACCCTAGGTTTCCAACCTTCTCAGGTATCCATTTCTTCTTCTTTCCATGCACCCTCCGTTTGTTTATCATACATATTTTTGTTATAACAATTCATGTCAACGGTCTGTTTCAAGAGGGCACGGTCCCCCCGGCTGGATCAGCTGTAGAAGAGGTGGAGGATGACACTTCACCCATGAGTGGTTCTCCTTGTCTAGGGGTTGCCCAGGGTGAAAGTTTGGCTCCTACTGAGGAGTAGTTAAGTCTCCGATCTCCCTCCCAGCAGGAGCCTTAAACTGAGATCCTTCTCAAGCGTGGGGGGAATTCTGACTTGCCTTCCCCCCAAAATAGCGTCATGCTCACCATGGAGTGGGGAGTGTCGCCCTGCTCTTTTGGGCCGGAAGATGGCCCGGGTTATCAGAGAGCTCGATTTGAGTCTTTTGAGGCCCAGGCCCGGAGGTTTAGACCTTTATTCGCCAAGGTAAGTATGTATATATATATTTTTTTTCTATTATATTTTTTTTTAACGTCCTATTGATAATCTTGGTCTTCTGTGGATCTTTCAAGCTACCGACCAACTAGCTGAGATGGTTTCACAAGAGAGTGAGGCTCTCGAAGAGGATCTGAAGGATCAAAGATAGTTGAAAAAGCTGCTCAACTTGCGTGGGAAATGGTTGGAGGCTGACCTTTAGATTGACGAGGCAACGAATGCATTCTTGAGGAGTGACAACGTGTTTTGCCGTGAGCTGCTCCGTACTCAGCAGAAGGTGGCCGAGGTGTTGGCGCATAAAGTGAATGTAATGACCCTTGAGCTTGAGCTTAAGGATAAGGAGATCCAGCTGAAAAACATGGAAGAAGAAGTGGCTAGCGGGAAGATATCCTTACTAATCGAGGAGTTGGAGTTCGTGTAAAAAGAGCTTGGGGACCTTCTTTGAGAGGGCAAGTGCCCAAGCCGAGATCCAGAGACTGATGTGCGAGGTAGAGTTTGCCTAGGAATTGTTGCGGCAAAATAATGAGTCCTTCAAAAAAGTGTCCCAGGAGAATAAGAAAGCCATCAATGTACGTCAAATCCTATACAGACACTTCATGGCTTTGTCCAAGGAAGCTGACAGGATAAGAGCCGTGGCCCAGAACACTATTATCCATTTGCGTAATTCTCTAACTGAAGCTCAGCTGTGTCTCAACTTGAGAAAGCCTCTACCCTTCTGCGATCAATCCTGGATGTATGGATATAAAGAAGGTCTCGAGCATCTCAGAGAGGTGACACTCAAAAACCCTGGGACCAATCTCCGTTCCTTGGACCTTCGAAGTCTTAGGCCGAATAAATTTGCTTATGAGGAGATGTTGACGTGGAGTGTAGACAACTTGCCTCTCTCTTCCTGTGATGAAGCTTCTTAATTAGTTTTTCTCCTCTTCCCTTTAACCCGCTCGGGTTTGTAATGTAAACAATCATTATCATGTATATAAATGTAACTTTGATAGTTTAGACACCTTCTTCCCACTGTTTGTTGCGATCTGGGTCGCCTACTGGTATGAGTCAGAAGTGTTTGCAGGCCGAACGATCCCTAAGCAATCGCACTTGCGGATCCCTTTGTTGACTTCAAGTCCTTTCCAAGGGTACTTTATCGAGGCCTGACATTAACCCTTGTTGTTAATACCCCGTTTGAAAGCACACGTTTACAAATGCTCCTTTAATTTCGGGTTAACTCCGTTCATTGCTATGTGTCGGTTCGTGCCCCTGCATCTTCTGAGTTCCAAGGGGCGAAGACTCCGTATGGGAGACACGTGTTCGATCGGGGGAAGCCTTTGGAAAACGTGTTGGCTGGGGTGACCCCGGGAACTGTGTTTCTCAGGGGTCTCTTACGCTTTCTTCGCCTATAAGTGCTGCTTTCGTGGGATTTACTCAAGCATGTGTCCTTCTTTCAATCCTTCCCACTCGGATGGTTTTCTTCCTTTCTTCTGAGGGTCTCAATGGAAGGTGTTCCTTTTCCGGTGTTCAGGTCGTCATTGGTTTTTGGGTCGTTTGGCCATCGGTGAAATATTGCTATTTCGCTTGTCTTTGCCCTTTTGCTTATGGTGCCTCACTTGTCCTTGCCCCTTTGCTTACGGGGGTTGACTCCAGAAACAGTGGGATCAAAACTTGCTGCCTGCCAATTCTAAGCTTAGTAGGAGCAAGAAGATGGTACGACGGCGAAGCCTGTGGTGGATTAGGGCGAAAAGACAATTTGAGGTAGGAATTAACTCTCTGGAATTTGTCCACTCCCTCACTATGTCCTCCTCCGCTAACCCCGAACCTCAATCAGCTCTCGGCAGCTGAGTGGGGTTCCACTGGATCCCGGCTCCTCCTTTCCTCTCCACCCTTCATCGCGAGGAGGAAGGTACCGCTATGCCTAGTGTTCGGTCTGTTCAGATCGTTCTACTCTGACAAATCCAGGATTTTTGGCATTCTTCTTTACTGAGATACTAATCCGTTGACAACTAGATGAAGCTGGATCCTTCTTGGTCGTTCTTTCGTTCGGAGGGTTCCTTCCCAATCCTTTCTTGTTTCAGACGATGTATATACCTTCCTTGTAACCTTCATTCAAGCAGTGGAACCGACCTTCGGATATACATTTTTTATTCTTCCGTTGCTTTTATTTTGTATTTGAATGGGGCTATACCGAGCGACCTCTTTTTTCTTTTCTCTTCTTATCTTTTTTTCTTTTTTTTGTGATTGCACTTGTATCTGCATAGTTAGACTTGAGTGACGAATAAATGAAACTGGTGTACCTTGCGGCCCGGTTCGCCTTTTCTTTTTGTTCAACACATTCGGTTCTACACCATAGCACGAAGCTCGGCAATGTCCCATAGAACCACTGGTGACTCGCTCGGCAAAGTCTCGTGGGAACACTGGTGACCTGCTCGGCGATGTCCTGTTGGGTCACCGGTAACTTGCGTTGAGAATAGCCGTTAGCAGGTCAAAGCGAGGGCTTGGTTCCTGTGCTTTTGGCTTCGTGGATTAGCCTTGACCAAAGCATTCGGTTCTGCACCATAGCACGAAGCTCAGCAATGTTCCATAGAATCACTGGTGACTCACTCAACAAAGTCCCGTGGGAACACTAGTGACTTGCTCAACGGTGTCCCGTTGGATCACTGGTAACTTGCGTTGAGAGTAGCCGTTAACAGGTCCGAGCGAGGGCTCGGTTCCTGTGCTTTTGACTTCGTAGATTGGCCTTGGCCAATGCATTCGGTTCTGCACCATAGCACGAAGCTCGACAATATTCCATAGAATCACTGGTGACTCGCTCGGCAAAGTCCTATGGGAACACTGGTGACTTGCTCGGTGATGTCCCGTTGGATCACTGGTAACTTGCGTTGAGAATAGACGTTAGCAGGTCCGAGCAAAGGCTCGGTTCCTATGCTTTTGACTTCGTGGATTGGCGTTGACCAACGCATTCGATTCTGCACCATAGCACGAAGCTCGGCAATGTTCCTTAGAATCACTGGTGACTCACTCAGCAAAATCCCGTGGGAACACTAGTGACTTGCTCGGCGATGTCCCGTTGGATCACTAGTAACTTGTGTTGAGAATATCCATTAGTAGGTCCGAGTGAGGGCTCAGTTCCTGTGCTTTTGACTTCGTGGATTGGCCTTGACCAATGCATTCAGTTCTGCTCTCTCTCCCTCTTTTTTTTTTACTTAACCTACCTTGAAAACACACACGAAAGCAACACTTCGAAGTCAGATTTTGAGATTTTTAATTGATTGCATGCTTACATTATCGGGGCCTGGGTCGGCCCTTTACACAAAGTATTTCCTTAGATGTTCGGCGTTCCATGGGTGCGGTAATTCAAGCCCTTCATGGTTCTTCAGCCGGTAGGAACCAGGTCTCCCAATTGCGGTCACAACATAAGGTCCTTCCCACTTAGGACCTAGCTTTCCATCGCCCTGAGTGGTGATTCCAGTTTGCTTCAAGACCATGTCTCCTACTTTGAAGTTGCGGGGTCGGACTCGTTTGTTAAAGTATTGCTCAACTTTTCGTTTGTTTGCTGCGGTCCGGATTACAGCTTCCATCCGCCTTTCTTCCAAGAAGTCCAGGCTTTCTCGCAGCCTCCCGTTATTGTGATCTGGATCAAAATGTTGTACGTGGTACGTGGGTACTACTACTTCGGCCGGGATCATGGCTTCAGTTCCATAAACGAGGGAGAAGGGAGTTTCCTCGGCCGAGGTTCTTACTGACGTTCGATATGCCCATAACTTACTGGGAAGTTCTTCGACCCACTCTCCTTTTTGAATTCCCAATTTTTTCTTTAAAATGTTGAGTATTGTTTTGTTGGTTGCCTCTACTTGCCCGTTGGCCTGTGGGTGTCCTGGGGAGGAGTACTTAGTTTTGATTCTGAGCTCTGCACACCACTCTCGATAGTGGGAGCAATCGAACTGCTTTTCATTGTCTGATACAAAGCTCTCGGGTATCCCGAAACGACAAATTATGGATTTTCATAAGAAATTCGTAATTGCCCGGGCCATGATTGTCGCTAGTGCTTTTGCCTCTACCCATTTTGTGAAATAGTCCACAACTACCATGACAAATTTCATTCCTCCCTTGCCTGTGGGCAGAGGACCGACGAGGTCTAAACCCCATTGTGAGAAGGGTCATGGGGAAGTAATAGAAGTCAGCTTCTCAAGAGGACAATGGGGAATTGGGGCGTACTCTTGGCATTTGAGACACCTTCTGGCAAATTCGTCCTCATCTTTGTGGGAATTAGGCCAATAATATCCCACCCAAGTTGTCCGTATTGCTAATGCTCTTCCGCTAGCATGGTTTCTATAAACTCCTTCGTGTATTTTGGCCAGAACATATTGAGCCTGCTCGGAAGAGATGCATCTTAGTAGAGGCTCGGCATAGCCTCTTTTGTATAGGACTCTTCCACTAATGTGAAACAAGCCGCCCGGTTCCTAACCTTCCGGGCCTCTTCTCGGTCTTCTGGGAGAATTCCCTCTTGGAGGAATTTCAAGATGTTTATCGCCCATTCTGGAGGTTGCATGACTTCTATCATTGACATTCAGATTCCTACCGCCGCCACATCAATAGTTAGAACTACCACGTGATCTGGGAGCGGGACTTCTTCTTGACCTAAAGCAGCTTTAGCTGGCTGGTCTGCTTCCTGATTCTCTCCTCTGGGAATCTTATGAATGGAGGAATATTGGAAGAGGTCACGTTCTTCCCCTACTCGCTGGAGATACCTTTTTAGATTTTCCCCCTTTGTGAGGAACAGTCCAGATCATGTGGTAGCATGAAAAACAAAAATTAAAAAAATAAATGCCCAATCGGGCAAAAATAACGGGAGCCCAAATCGGGCTCCCTAGCACTACTCTACATAAATTAATGTGTTAATACACTCATTAGCGTGAAACCTATTTTAATTTATTTAAAATTAAAAATACGAACCAATTTTTGACAAAACATTAGCGTGTATTAATCTTTAAAAAATATAAAAATAGATAGAATAAAAAAAGATTTACATCAAGCAAAATATATTTACCAATTATTTTACTATAATAATTAAATCAGAATTCACATTTCTTACACCATTTTTTAAGTATTTATACTTGTGAGACCTACAAATAATTATATTAGCTTTGCCCTCATAATAAATTGCATAAAATCGTTGAAACTCGTGCCACTAAATGCCATTAAAACCGCCCAATCATTGAAGGAATAGTGTGAACATTTTCAGCTTTTTCATAGGCGTTGGATTGAAGCAGTTCTTTTTTTTGTTCTTTTTTCCAACTTCCTTTCATTTATCAAAAACGAGTTATTATATCCTACTTTTTATGAAAAAACTTGCAACCCATTATAAATATTTGTTAAAAATATTAAACACAACCTAATTTAAGAAATACATTCCTAAAACCCAACAAGTAAAAATAAATAAATTAATAATCAAATCCAACAACATAATTCATTTATCATTTATCATTAAATAAATAATCAAATAGGATGCATGATGAAATATTGGCAATCCTCATCGACAATTGTAACATGTTTAAATTCATGGCTCGCATAAAATATATCAGTTGTTCAAAATAAGGGTAATTTCAATTCCAACAATAAAATATTAGTATTAAATACACGTGTAATCCTTAAATAACATCATCAATGGCCACCCCTTGCTTCCCACATAGAAATGGCAATCTCATCTCTAATCGCAGCCATACTGTTTTGGGCTTCAATCGTCAAGTCTATATTACCAGATGAGGACGCCTCATCACCAACTGCAAGCTTAAAAACTGGTAAATGCCTCGTACTTCATGTTTGAAATATCCAGTCATCGGGGGTGACCATTCTAATAAAGTTAGCACATAACACGCTATAATAATGAGTCCTTGTCGCCCAACCACATATGTAGGCATGTTGGAGAGGATTCTGAATCGTTCTTTTATAACACCAAAGGTTCATTCTATAATATTACGAACTATTGAGTAGCGGTAATTAAAGTAATATTTATACCCATGAATTGCCTCTGGTTGTAACGATCACTCATGTGATAACGTTCTCTTGGATAGGGGGCAACAATCCCGTGATGCATGAATAAGCTGAATTCACAAGATAATACTGATCTGAGAGTCTATTTATTTTCAAAAATAAGAGGTCAATTAATATAATAGTAAAAACACCCAGTTCCAACTTGGCTTTTTTTTTTTTTTATGAAAAGTTAGAGCCTCATGTCCAATAGAGACTCCTATCCTGAATTTATTATAAAATCCTCACGTATGGCGGAGGAACACCGTTAGACAATACATTTCAAATAAAGAAAAAATCATTTAACTCTAATACAAGCCAGTCCCAACCTATCCAAACGCAACAACCCTTTGAGCCGAGAATTATGAAAATCCAAACCAATAAAATCTTTGTTCACACCATGGGTTCCTTCCTTCGCCAACAAATCTACTACCATATTTGCCTCTCTAAAAATATGTCTAAACTGAGCATTAATCTCAATGGCAATCTCCTTTATCTCCTCCCAAAAGTCCCACAAAAACCAAAGTCAACATATGCCGAACGCAAGCCAATTCATCACCACCGAAGAGTCTGATTCCACAAGCACATTTTCCAGCCTCAACTGTCTACATAAATGAAGTCCATCTGATAAGGCACGACACTCGGCAACCGTATTGGAAGCACTACATTTGGCATTTACCATAATAATTTTCCATTTGCCATTTGCATCTAAAGTCAGAGCCTCAGTTCCAACTTGGCTTATATTTGATAAAGTTTACAAAAAAAAAAGGACTTTACCCTCTGGTGGCCATGGAAAACGGGCTCATGAATCACTGCCAGCATTGTGGAAGACACATGCATCATGCATGGATCCCTCCCATCCATAGAAGTCAACTATGGCCAGCACATTCTGGGCAACTCGTCCCAATCTATTTCGATATGCCTCATGCAACTCAGTTGGGACTACAACTGGTATCATCGTACCGTCCATCGCACCAATGCATCCCTATCAAGTCATAAAGAAATCAAAGATAAACACACAACCTCGATCAATGATGTGATTGTTATTTTTTTTATAAAGAAATTTTGAATTTTATTTCTTACCTTAAACCAAGAATAATTACGACGGTTGCTTGAAATATAAGAGTGCACTTTGTACCTGTGTGTTGGCACAATCAAATGTCTCTCAACCTCACATAATGCATTAATCACATATTTGACATGTTTATTAATTGTTTATGTCGAATGTTGAAACTTGTCCCCAACAATTTGCTGATCTTCTGCGTGGCCCACAAGAAGGCAAAACATACCCACAACTTCCTCCTCCATCACTTCTCTTCTAGAATCAAGTAACAAGTGATTGTTATGCACATAAATAGTGGAATGTAGGTACCTCAAGACGAAACATATCATTGCAGTTATCTGGATGGCCATTTAAAATGCCTAAAATATATTCATGCCCTCTGAGACCTATATTTTGTTGTGGCCTTGGGTGATTCCTTCTCCGTCGGTGGGACAATATCCTAATTACATTCATGATATCCGTTACTTCCATCGAATCATCAGTATCACTCCCTTCAGTCCAAGAATTGTTATCATCCATTCTCTAATATAATATGTTGAACTGTGCTACAGACTCAAGATTAGATTCAAAAGGCTGGAACCATGGACTCCTAGTCCTAGGCGAAGAACTGTGATAAGGCCAATGTCTTAGAATTATTAGTATCTGAGACAAGCAACCCCGATTACAGCAGCTGGTTATTCAGAAGAGAGAGAGAATTCTATGAACTTGACCAACTCAAGTGCGTGCATGCATGTTTTTAGGGAGTGGGGAGAGAGAAGATTGAAACGTTCAATATATGCCTTTATTTGGATCTCAGAAATAAAACTGTAAAAGAAAACACAAATTATTAAGCTACAAAGTTTTGGTGTCTACCTCGAGTTGGGTTTGTTCCACCAGGAATGTCAACAACAATCTTGAAAACACAAAATTATATACTATGGAAATATTTGAACCAAACCATGAAGGAAATGAAAATACAAAGCTAGCCAAAAAAATAAAAAATGATCGGGGCTCATGATCTTGTCTTACCAATGGACCCATTCTCGCATGCTGGGCTCGCTAGGACTAGGAGCATCAGGATCAGTCATGAGGGAATTGAAAAACCATCCTTTACAAGAATATATATCCAAGCACAAACAAATGAAAAGATAAAACAGTCACTTAGATCATCAACATGATTAAAGACTCATGCATAGGCCATCACAAAGTTAAGAATTGCAGCAACAAACACGTGTGAGGACAGCCAAGAGGCCAAACCACCATCCTTTACTCCCCTGGTTACAAATAGCTGAATCATATCCATGTTATGGTATCCAGGCACTTTTACCTGATAAATGCATCAGCGACCTGCAAAATTAACTTCCAGGGGCTCATGCAACCACAAGATAAGCATGAAACCAGTACCAGCATACAAAATTAACTTAATTTGATATTTTTTCGCGGGTTTAGACCGTGTGTTCCTAGCTGAACCGATCATATAGTGAGTGCGATAGTGCTCTTGTTTTTCTTTCTGTGTTTTCCTCATTTTTTACTGAACTTTTAGGTGGATAATGAAAATGTTCGAAATGGAATCGCCGTTTGATTATGAAATTGTTTACTAATATCCCCTCATTATAGTGGACCGAATGATTTTAAAAATTAAAATTCCTGAGTTGATTTCCTGATGTAACTGTTATGGCAGAGTCTCTATCTTTTAGTACACTTCGGAATTCGTTTTTTTTCATGCTCGTCAAATTTTGCATCAAAATAAATTCTTGCAAAATCTAGTAGCCGTTCATTTTTGTTTTGCTCTTATATAAGTAGCATGGTATAAAACGTCACAACTTCATGTTCTTGTTAATTGGATTTTTTTACTACCGTTATAAGTTTTTTTCACCTCGTCTGTTTTCTGGTGCAGATCAATGTTTTATGCTACCATGTTCCTCAGTTTCTATTTGAAGTTTCATTATCGTCAGTTTCTTTGCTATTTTCTTTTTTGTTCCCATTGGGACAAGTTTTTATTCCTTTTTTTTTTTTTATGTTTTCTTCAGGGTTGGTCTTAAATCACCTTGGTCATGCCGGAGAAGAAAACATGCCCTTCGCCAAAACTTTGGAAGAGTTTCTTTACACGAGATGGGAAGCTCAATGATGGTGGGGTTCAAGTGTCTGAAGAAAGTTTGTGGTGTAGTAAGCTATCGATTTTTCTCTAGCCAAGTTGTTTGTTCCTGTCAAATTTAATTATAATGTTACGAGTTGCTTCTGTTTTTTTCCCTATATTTGTTGCTGTTTTGAAGATCTAAAATTCCCAATATCTCTGATGCAGGGTGTCGATCCAAGTCTTAGAACAGAGGTCTTGCCATTCCTTCTTGGAATGTAAGCATGCCATCTCTACCTTTATATATTGCTGACTCCACTTGTTTGTGTGTTTATATTTGCATTTTCTCTCTCTTTCTCTCTCTTTGATGGGAATTTGGGATAGATTTTGCTGCCTTTTGGACACATCTTGTTACATTGTTATTCATAGCCACAGGTTAGCCTTTGTTGTATGGATTCCTTGATCTGTGGTTGACTGTAAGGCTCAGGTGGTTTTGTGTTATTTATTGCTCCACTGTCGTCAATATTTTTCAATCATTCTTGTTTTAGACTCAAGAGTCATTCATCTTTATCTCTATACATTGTTAGTCATAGGCTCATAGCTGCAGGTTAGCCTCTTTGTTTTTTGGGTGGTATCCACCTTTTTTGTTTCTAAGTTGCTTCCTCAGCTTGACATGTAAGTTCAAGCTCATTTGTAACATGAGATACCTTTTATAAGACTTTTTTTTGGCCATGCTTAATTTGTTGATGCTAGTTTGGTTAAAAGAAGCTTTAAGAAATAAGCTAACTCAATTCTATTAATGCTAGTTTGGTTGTAAGAAGCCTTGAGAAAGAAGCTTCATGCAGCAACATTATGGTTGCTATGTATATTGACAGAATTTCACAGGATGTATCACACAAATTTTTCTTCAGGTCAGTGAACAGAAAAATGCTCATTTCTGGATAACAAACAAGGTTGATATTTTTCATGGCCACTCTTGAAACAAGTACCAGCATACAAAATTAATTAAAAACCATACAAAATAAATCTCTCGCAGCAGCATGCAAATGATTCAATTATATACTATACAAAATTAATCTAATGGAACCAGTAAATAAATTATTAATCTAATGATAGAGCATTTTGGAGAAGAAGAATAACCTTTTTGCTGCATCAAATGCACATTGACAGAATTTGATGCCTTTGTTGCCCTCTAGATCACTTTCAAAACCTACAGCTACCCATTGGCCAATCAATGGAGAAGTATTGTTACAAAAGGGTAATTTTGACACAAGACAAGTTGTCACGGAAAAGCAAAGTAGCAAATTCAAAAGGCATGAAAAAGGAATCTCTACAAACTCTAATAACATTAACAATTACATGAATAAAAAAGAAAGAATAACCAGAACATAACATAATACGATTAATAGAAAAAGATGTACAAAGCAATATAACCAAATTGTTTTTGAAATAATAATATTCAATCATGTCCAAAGATATCTCTAAACTAACAAATGTTAACGACAACAAAGCACACATAAGAAATAAAAATACATAATGCCAATGAAAAGTTACAACTAAGCAAAACAACTATGCATAGCCTAATGCACAAAGTAGTCACTAGTCAACTATGCATAGCCCACGCTCGCCTATGGACATCATCCATCGTCAAAAATCCTCGCTGAGCCAAGGGATTCATTAATCGATCAAAGGCACTGGAGAAAACATCATCCGACGGTGAGAGCTAAAGTGCATGTAACAAGGCCACACAGTGTGCAAAAGAATCTCAAGCGTCATCACTGTCCACGGCATGTGTGGATCCTCTACTATGCTTTTCCCTTGATGCTTCCCCTCTACCCTTGTAAGACTTTCAATGTGCCTCATAGGAATGCGTGGTCGGCTGCAACCATGTTTGATATCTCCTCATCTTGCTGGTTGCTTTGCCCTCCCTTCTGACGCCATCAAGCGAGCGAGTCGATGG
The DNA here is from genome assembly GCA_029856935.1 of Cyclocarya paliurus. Classification (NCBI taxonomy): domain Eukaryota; kingdom Viridiplantae; phylum Streptophyta; class Magnoliopsida; order Fagales; family Juglandaceae; genus Cyclocarya; species Cyclocarya paliurus. The sequence goes on from CM056950.1 coordinate 10,490,935, forward strand.
TGTCCTCATGTCCATGGAAAACTGCAACGGGCCATCATAAATGAAATCCTGACTGGCTTGGGTGCCAAGTGCCGAGCCCCGAAGCCGCATCTCAGCGTCAAGACGCTCCTCCTCGTCTGAAGATTGTGGTGGTTCGGTAGACACGTGGTGGAGTGTGTCCATGGCAACTGAATTGCCAAAAATAGTACAGAGGTCTGTATATCATGGGCAAGCCAAGGTTCAGAACTTCTTCAGTTGTGGTTTGGCCTAGTCAAAATTTTAATATGTATATATTAGAGAGGGATTAAGGCAAAAAAAAAAAAAAACTAATCAATAAAGGGATTATTGTATATTATTATAAATGGCTTGGTTAGAGTATCGTTACCCTAATGGCATTTGCCCAATGTTCATCGCTCCCTAGAACCGTTTTTGTATCAGGGTCCCATCTCATTCCAGTTTGGTGCATGAAGTCCATAAAAAGTCGTTGCATCATCTTGAGCGTATGTATTTTACCCTTGACTTGGCTCGCATCATACGTCCTTACGTCCAAAGCCGTCAGTCCTATAGCATAGGAAGCCTGGCCCCTAGAAGTGATCTTGCCAACCCTCAGTGCACCAGTAAGGGTGTCAGCTAACATCATGCCAATGAAGACATCCTCCATTCCATTGGCCCATATTTCCCGATCAACGTGTGGAATGTTGGAATTGGGGTCCATGTGAAAATGCTAATAATATGAAATGAAATTCAAAGACATGTATATCATACGTGGCAACAAAAATAATAAATGAAATTCAAAGTGTTTTTTTTACAAGTGGGTCATACCTGGCCAGTGTGAGATAGTCGAGATGAACGTAGGTAGTAATGCTAAAAAATGAAAAATGTTGTTATAAATTAGTAGACAAATTATTAAGAGTTAAAAAAAGGAATATCGAACGCTTATATGCTTTTTAGACATGTTGTGACAAAATTCAACACAGCCATGTTATAGTAGCCTGCCTGCATGATTGTTTAAGAGACTAAAGAAATATTGTCAAACTTTGGTTTCTTTGTATTCCTAGTCTTGTGAGGTCACAAGGGGCACTTAGCCATTCTGTTTTTTCAGAAGTCAGCTAATTGAGGTTTCTTGTCTTGTGGAATGTGTGTTTCTGCACGTGCAATAAGTGTGATGAGGGAACCTAGTCCTAGTCTTTTTCAAAGAACCAAACTGCATATTTCCTTAGGTTTTGGACGCTTTCTAACATAGTAAGTTTTAAGGAATAATAGCAAGAAGATAGCAACAACAAAATGGTGAGTTTGGGGCTACACTCGTCAGGACCAACAAATTATCTAATGTCCTTGGGTTTCTAGAAGAATAATGAATAAGAAATATAGTTTCAAACAAAAGCTAACTGTAATACTGTGGCAATCCCATTGTAGTATTCACACAGTAGTATCTTGCAAGTTCCCACAGCCCAAGCTTCTAAAGACTAATTGCCAATCCAAAACTGCCATGTAGGACTCAAGCTCAAACTATCATCAACTTAAAGGGGCCCAAAATGAGCAATTTTTAACATTATGCTCTGATCATTTTTAACATTATTAAGTACTAAATGAAGATGATGTGGAGTCAGACTAGAGTCTCATTTGCAGACCAATTCGCTAACTTCAGGACTGTTAGAATAGCTAGACAACTTACATATAATAAATTGATGATTATTTTTTTAATAACCTTGTTTTAGTGGGGTTTCAGTTCTGGTTATTTTTGGGTTGAAATGCTGGCTTAATGTAACTATAGGAAATAGAGCATGGGCTAAATTTAGTGACTTAGGTATGCCTACCAACCAGATAAAACAGTCCTTTTAACTCTTGTAGCATGCACTTTTATTAAGTGGCAATGCATTCTGCTTTTTCACAGCTAAACAAAAATGCACTTTTCTGAACATATTCGAATAACCGATCCTATATTCGAGGCACGATTTAATTACATAGAAAAAATTGAAGTTTGTAAAATATAGGGCAAAAAAAATTGAATATTTTGTTTTGATCCAAACATTGAAGTTTTTATTTCAATTCTCACAAGGGTAACTGAAAATTGTAAATACCCTATTCCACCCATCTAAAAAAAGCACCTTTAGTCAATTTGGTAACACATTTCTTTAGTCTAGAAGCTTTACCATGACAGCTTGAAAAGATATTCAATGGAAGAAGATATTTTATCTGCAATATTATTTTTGAATATTGCAGATTCCAAGACATTCAAACATTCACAAACAAGAAATCAAGAAACTATCTCTATATGCCACAGAAAACAGAACCTTATACATACAATGCATCCCCACGATCTATATGATATAAAATAAAAATAAAAAAGTTGCTTTGAAAAAGTTCATACTGTTGTTCTAATAAGGTTCATATTTCTTACAAGTTAGCTTCAAAAAGAACCAAAAACCAGGACAAAGATTGTGTTACTCCCGGATGTTAGCATCCCAGCCTTAAGAAGAGTGATTGTTGCTTATTTCATCTAATCGTAGAAAGAACTCCTAATCCCAGTCATTAAAGTCGTCTACCATTTTATTCACTGGTTATAAAGTTTATGAGACAAAGGCCATCGCTTGATATTATTAGAGCTTTCATTAGAAGTCGTTGGGGCTTGGATTCACAACCGGTAGTGTCTGCTATGTTAAAGGCCAAGTCTGTGTTCGTCCATTTTTCAAATAAACCTGATTTTATCAAAGCTTTTTCGAGAGAAGCTTGTGATGTAGAAGGAGTGTCTTATCATATTTTTCAATGGTATCCTAAGTTTGATGAAGAATAGGAGCCCCCTTTGGTATCGATTTGGATCACATTACCAGGTCTCCCGCCAAACTTTTATCATGAATCTTTTCTGCGGAATATAATGATGTCGTTGGGTCAGTATATTTGTCAGGACAATAGCACACATTGTGCAACTCGAACAGATGGAGCACGGGTTTGTATCAAAATGGACGCCTCCAAAAATCCGCTTGACTCATTCTAGATAGGCATCCCTCACCAAGCTACTAGCCGGTTGCAAGAAGTGGTTTATGAAACTCTTCCTGCCTATTGCTGTCAATGTCGAATGCAAGGCCATAATGTCTCTACTTGTAAATGGGAAGGAGGTATGAAGACAGAAGAGAGGCACCAAGGGAGGAGGAAGAGAGAAGAAAGTTTGGGTGAGAAAAGAGGCAGGGAAATCAGCTAGGCGTGGAGAGCAGGACAGGGCTGAGACAAGTAAACATGTTGAAGTTGTTGATCTAGAGGAGGGACTTTTGAATAAAAATGATGATATTGGGGAGAAAACAGGGGAAATAATCATAATCAAGGAGAACCAGATACACACAGATGGAAATGAAGCCAATGCAGAGGAAGGAAGAGACATTGTGAATGTGAAGGACTGAGTATGTTGTGAATTACAACAGCCCGGAGCATAAGTATACATTGATTTTTTGATGCTGTGGGAAATAATACAGAAAACCTTATTGAATCTGGCGAAGGAGGGGAAATGTTTGTGAAGGGAGTATATGTGCCTCAAACGAATTTAGAACTTTTTGTCTCTCTAGAAGTGGTTGGAGAGACCCAATTTGCAGGAGAGTTGGTGACCGTGGAGGAAGCGGAAGCTTCTGAGGACAAGGTGTGTGGGGATACCTTGATATTTTTTTCGGATTCGGAGATTGTGAAAGGAGTGGAGAACAATGGCAAAGGTAAAGAAATTATGTCTAACTCTGAAAATTTAATTGTACATAATGGAGGAAGTAGTTTGAAGAGTTCTAAAAGGGCAAAGAGCAAGCCCTCGAGATTAAATTTATGATGCAGTCTATTATTTTTTGGAACATAAGGGGGATGGGTACATCTAAGAGAAGGTTGAATAAATTGGTTAGAAATCATAAACCTGGGATTGTTGCTGTGGTAGAACCATTTTTATCACAAAGGCACATGGAGAGTTTTAAACAAAAAATGCAGTTTGAGGGTTGTTTATCAAATGAATTGCAAGGGAGAAAATTGTGGATTCTATGGGCTCAGGGGTATAGGTAGATTTGGTGAAGTCGACGAATCAACTAATTACTTTGGTTACTGACTCGTTCGAAAATGAGCAGCCCAAAAGCTATCCCAAGTGCAGGAGCGTGTCGCGTAATAATTAGGAATAAATTCCTAAATCGTCTCCACAGGGAAAATGCTTAAAAATCAAACTCGTGTAAAATGGTGGAAATGGTTACAATGAGAAAATAAAAATAAAAGTGATGATATGTACAATGAATGTGGGAGTGCAATGGAAATGAAAATTTACTAGTCATGGACTAGATTCATGTTTGTTGGTTTTGAGTGGATGATGAAAGGTAAGAAATTAAAATGCAAGACAGTAAATTAAAATTGCTGAAAATTAAATAACTGAAATGTAAAGGGACAATAAAATTTAAATGACATAAAAGTAAATTGCAAAAATTAAATGTGCAGGAAAATTAAATGACAGTAATTTAAATTGCAGGAAATTAAAAGTGCGAGAAAATTAAATGACATAAATTTAAATTGCAAGAAATTAAAAGTGCGATGAAATTAAATGGCAGTAATTTAAATTGCAGGAAATTAAAAGTGTAAGGAAATTAAATGGCAGTAATTCGAAATTAAATAAAAACAGAAATTGTAAGGAATAAACTTGATGTTTGGAAATGGAGACTGCGTTCTCCAACCCAAAAATCTGAACTTCCAATTAAAGTAAACTCTCAAAAATAAAATGGACTCTCAACATTTATCAAAGAGGACTGAAAATTTACTCACTAAACAAACTCAAAACTGGAAATAAAGACTTACAAAAATAAAATTTACTGAGCCATAAATTGAAACTGACTGATGAATAAATTACACGAATTTAAAAATTGAACTCAGAAAAAATAACAACTGACTACAAAAACTCACTCACTATTTTTATTCTGAACTCTAACTCTAATTTCACACTAAAATCACTCTGACTGACTCTCACTCTAATCACTGACTACTGACTCTAACACTGACTCTAACATCTGCTGGCTCCCTTCTTCAATCCACGTACAGCCCTTATATAGGCATCAAAAGTATGCGCTTAGCTGCCCACTCAGAAAGTTATTCTGATTGTCCCAGCATATGCGTCTACTTGGTCTGCTGGTGTGAGTGATCTGTCCCCACGAAAACAACTCCACCGCATTTCTTCACTAATGTCCGAAGCTCTCTAGTTGGCCACTGTGTGCATGTGATTCCTTCCGTTCTGCATGCTGCTTCTTCCTCTTTATTTCTTTTCTTTTTATTTCTTTTTGTTTCATTTCCTCTCCATGCGTCGTTTCTTCCGTTCTCATTTCTTTTCTTTTTCTTCATTTCCTTTGTGTTTTTCTTCTTCCATCAACCGCGTGAGAGCAAGCTTTCGGTGTGAGTTCTTTCTTCTTCTTCTTCTTTTCATCTTTGTTTTCTTTGTATCTCTTTCTTCCTGCAGGTCTTCAAGCTGCTGCGTGATGTCCGAACCTCTTCGTGTATCTCCGTGAGCGAGCTAGGTCAACTACAACCGAGGAGGTGATGAGGATGGCTCACGGTGGTGCTCGAAATGGCTAAGGTGATGGGCACGGCTTCTTTATGTGCTACTGGACGAGACTGGGCAGTGGAGACGGGGCTGGTTGACACTGTGCATGGCGGTGCGATTGTGAGGGTGAAGATGGTGATGCTGCCGTAGCTCGGTGGAGTGTTGCTGCTGAACTCCGTGGAGAAGTGATCTTCGGCAGCTTCTGTTGTTGCTGGCGGCTGCAGGTGCGTCGCTGCAGGACGTCCATGGTGATGGTGCAGCAAAGCCGAAGCTTGAAGATGACACGACGTGAAGTTGTTGACCGTGAGGTTTCTGGACAAGGCAAGGCGGTTCATGGCCGTGTTCATGATGTTTCTGTGGTCGTGCGGAGTGCATAGGACGGCTCACGGTGGTGGCTCGAAGCTACTGTGCACGACGGCACTGTAGCACGAAGTGCAGATCGCGAGGTTGAAGACGAGGCGAACGACATGTCGTTCGGGCTCATGGTGGTGGCTCGAAGCTACTGTGCACGGCGGCACTGTAGCACGAAGTGCAGATCGCGAGGTTGAAGACGAGGCGAACGACATGTCGTTCGTGTCAAACGACATGTCGTTGACCTCAAACGGCAGAAGTAACTCTCGTGAAAAATGACATGTCGTTTTTACCAAACGACATGTCGTTGACCTCAGACGGCAGATTAATTCCATTGAAAAACGACATGTCGTTTGGTTTGCAGACCAAACGACATGTCGTTTAGCCTGCGCAGAAAATCAAAAATAAAAAATAAAAAATAAAAATAAAAATAAAATAAAATAAGACAGACAAAATAAATAATAATTACATAAAACTAGAAAAAGAAAATAAATAATTAAATAAAAACTAAACAAAAACTAAACTAAAATATTAAAAGTGTGTTGTGCATGTGAGGAAATAAAATCAAATAAAATCACAAGTTATAAAAATAGGCATAAACTATGCTTTTAATCAATTTAAATCACAACTTGGATTTATTGCCTCTTGATCATTTTTTCATCTAAAATCAATGATAAAATAATAAAATAATTAAAAATACATTGATTTTAAATATATAAAATATGCAATAATGCAGCTTAATCAGTTACAGAGATGCATAGTAAGAGAGTTTGTATTTCTTTCATCTATGCTAAATGCACTCGGGTGGAACGTAGAAATGTATGGCACTCTTTTTCTAATGGGGTGAGGGGACCTATTCCGTGGTTTGTATTGGGAGATTTTAATATCATTAGAAATGATTTGGAACGTAGAGGTGGTAGACCTAGATAGTTTTCGATAATGGAGGAATTTAAGTATTTTATTGACTCGGCTGATCTATTGGGAAAATTGATTTTCATGGTGTAATGGTCACAAAGGAGTTTCCCGAAGTTGGGCTTGCTTAGACATGGCTCTAATTAGTGCTGATGTGCTTTCAGTTTTTCCAGAGGCTCAACTAGAATATTTGTCTAGGAGTACTTCTGACCATGCCCCAATGGTGATTCGCTTAAAACATTCCTCTACACTGTATGGTTTTCCTCCTTTTAAATTCCATCAAATGTGGGTCAATCACGAGGCTTTCATGGCATGTGTGGCGAATGCTTGGGAGAAGGGGATGGAGGAGTGTGGGATGGCTCGATTGGCAAAAAAATTGAAGAGACTCAAAAGTATTTTGCGCATCTGGAATAGGGAGGTTTTTGGGTCTACGGAACTAAATATTAGGCTCTTGGAAGATAGAGTGGTGAAGTAAGAGGGAAAATATAGGATGGTTTTAATGAGGAAGATGAGCAAGATTACTTGGTAGCTAAAATTGAACTGAACACTTGGCTGAGACATGAAGAAACAAGATTACGGCAACTAGCCAAACTATCTTGGCTTAAGAAAGGTGAAGCCAGTGCAAGTTTTTTTGGGCTTTCAATTCTAGGTCCAAAATCAGGTTAAGGAAATGAACAAGATGGCTAAAGATGTCAGAAGAGATTCATGAAGGGGCAGTCCAACATTTCAGCCGATTTTTGGCTCATGAACAGGTGGAGGCACTTCCGGATTTATCAAGGCTGGTGCAAGCTATTATTATAGAGGAAGATAACGAAAGGTTGTGTCAGCTCCCTTCAATCTAAAATGTGAAAGATGCAGTTTTCTCCATCCCAGTTGACAGCAATCCAGGGCCAAATGGGTTTGGGTCTGGATTTTTTCAAACTTATTGGCATATTGTTTGTAATGATGTGGTGGGGGCGGTACATGATTTTTTCTTGGGGGCTGATCTTCCCATGAACTTTGCAGCATCTTTTTTTACTCTTATTCCTAAGGTGGAGGCACCAACAAGCTTTGATAGGTTTAGACCAATTAGTCTATGCTCGGCCTTCTACAAAATCTGCTCTAAAATATTGGTGAGTCGGCTGGCTTCGATGCTTCCACATATTATATCACTAGAACGAGCAAGGCAAAGCATTTTCAACAACATAGGGCTCACACATGAGCTGGTACATAGCATCAATAAACCCGTTCGGGGTGGTAATATTATCCTTAAGCTTGATATGGTGAAAGCTTATGATAGTGTGGATTAGGACTTTCTCTTACATGTCATGGCTCAATTTGGATTTTCCAGTCAGGTGTGTGGTTTGATCAGGCAGTGCATCTCTAACCCTTGGTTCTCCGTCGTCATGAATGGAGTTCAAAGGGTTTCTTTAAAAGTGGTTGAGGCTTGAGGCAAGGTGATCCAATCTCACCTTATTTGTTTATCATTGTTGAAGAAATGCTTTCTAGATTGCTTAAGGCGAAATTTGAAGAAAATAAAATTGGTTCTTTCTTGCAACCTAGAGGCACACCATTGATATCGCATATGTTATATGCCAATGACATAGTTGTTTTTGCTAATGGAAGTAATGCATCAGTGAGAGCCATAGTGGATACACTGTCAACTTATGAGCAATGGTCGGGCCAAAAGGTTAGTAAAGACAAATTTTCCATAACCTTTTCTAAACATGTCACTAGTGCTCGACGGCGATCTCTTCTAAGAATCACTGTGTTTGTGGAAGGTAAAATGACATTCACATACTTGGAAGTGCCAATAATTTCTGGGCGAATGAAAGCAGTATACTTAGAGGAACTTGTTGGAAACATAAAGGCACAGATGGAAGGGTGGAAAAATAAATTATTAGCAAATGAGGCCCGTGTGCTCCTCTTAAAGCATGTTCTAATTAGCCTCCCTATATATTTATTATCTACTGTGTATGTGTCTGCTTCGGTGTTGCAAAGTATAAATAGATGCTTGAGCAATTTTTTCTCAAGTGTGCATGAAGGAAAGCCAAAAAAACATTGGAAGTTAGACATAAGTTATGCTTACCAACAACAGAAGGTGGAATGGGGTTTAGGAATTTTAAAGATGTTCAAAAGTCCTTTTCAAGAAATTTGCGTGGAAGAGTATGGTGGAGGATTCTCTGTGGACAAAATTTTTTTGAGCCAAGTATGTTAGAAACAATCATATTTCACTTGTGGATCAGGGAAAAGGCTCTAGATTCTGGAGGATGGTGGCTTCGTGTATCCCGGAAGTATTTAATCTTTCAAAATGGAAGATTAAAAATGGAAATGTATTCGTTTGGTTTGATAAGTGGCTGGATGAGGGTCCTGTGTGTAATTCGGTTCCTATGTGTGATGCTCCAAGTTTACAGGTTAAAGATTGCAAAATTGAGAATGGTTGGGATGTTGCTATGTTACATCGACTCCAGGAGGGAGAAATTTGCTGAAAAAGTTTTGGAAGTTGTAAGCAAAAGCAAAGCAGGGTCAGACTTGCTAGTATGGACAGCTAACAATGATGGAAAATTCTTTACCAAAAGTACATGGAACTGTGTTTGAGTAAGTGCTCCCAAGGTTAAATGGGCTGATTGGGTATGGCATCCTTGCAGTCCAAAGAATATATATTTTACTATGTGGAAAGTCTTCAATAATGTTTTAAGTGTTGATGATAAAGTAAGCAATGTTGGCATTCCTATAGCTTTAAAATGTGATTGTTGCTTGAATGGTGGATATGAAGATAGAGACCGTGTGCTTGCAAATGGTGATATTGCAAAGGAAGTGTGGGGACGAGCCTACGGGCAGAATTACAGGAAGCTCATGGAACCAAGCAGTAGAGGTCTTGTTCGCTAAAGCATCTAATCATCCCAAATGGGGCAGCTGTTGGGGATCATTCCCTCAATTGTTACTTGGTCCCTTTGGCTGAGACGATGTAAGGCACGGATGGAAGGAGTTAAAGACTCGGCTTTTACCGTGTGGTATAACATCAAGACATGGATTGTGAAAGTGGGAGAAAACTCAAAGTGGAGAAATTGTTGTCGAGACGGGACGAGATAATTCTATTGGAGCTTAATATCCCAATTAAACCTCCGAAAATATTAGTTCCAAAGTTGGTTCGATGGACAAAGCCGACAATTGGACATGTAAAGTTGAATGTTGATGGAAGCTTAAAAGGGAATCCTAGTGCTGCAGGGGCGGGTGGAGTGCTTAGAGATGCAAATGGAGACTTGCACATGGCCTATTCAGTTCACCTCGGTACAGGTACTAATAATTTTGCAGAACTCATGAGTTTAATACATGGCCTGCGTTTGATTAAAAGGATGGGAGTGGTGCACATTGATCTGGAATTAGATTCCATGCTGGTGGTCACATGGTTGAAGTCATCGGTTTGTTACGTATGGTATCTAGAAGACTACTGGGATGAATTAATGGAGTTGTTGAAAGAATTAGATACTCAAGTCACGCATGTATATCAGGAAGGAAATGCCTCAACGGATTATTTAGCGCGATTAGGAACGAGGGGCTGCACTCAGCAATGATTTTCTCAAGATATTCTTACCAACCTTAGAGGGATCTTACTTATGGAAAAGCTTGGTTTTCCTAGCATCAAGCTTGTTTAGTATGAGTGAGGTTGTTTTATATTTGGAGTGGAGTTCTTTAATCTTTTTGTTGGGTGTAATTCTTTTAGCCTTGTCCTTTGTTTATAACGGTTTTCCTTCGCCATAAGTGAGGTTGATTAATAAAGTATGAAGATGTCGTCCTCCTTTACAGGAAGAAAAAGTTGTAAGGCTGATTTCACATTTTAATGGGTTTTTAATTTCTTTTCTTTTCAAATATAGGTATAGCATAAATGCCAATCTTTTTAGAGCCCATGAGGTTGAATTTTTTTTTCCCTATTCCTGATCAAACACGCTTAGTATTAAGAGAAATGCTTGGGTTCCCAACAATGGGTCCCGAGCATTTCTCCCGACACTATTTTTATTTTTTATTTTTTTACTTTGATTAAGGAAATTTTTTTTAATTATGTTGTGAATTTTTTATTTTTTAAAAAAATTTAAGAGTATTTAAAAATTATATGAAAAAAAAAATTACACTTGTCGGGTTCCAAATTTGGATCCCAAGTCAGTGGCTAAGTCAGTGGCTATAGAGCCACTCTAGTATTAATAATAAATGACAATAAATACATAGTATTTCAAAGTGGAGTCCTTCCATTAACAATATACAAAATACATCTGGGTAAAATATCTAGAGTATACGACCAAAAGTTAAACTAGTCGTTGCCCATTGTGCTATTGAGTACGCACATCAATTTTATGTTCGATGAATTTTTTCTATTACTCCAATCGTCACAAAGGTGTAGATTTTGATGGGTGTCATCTATGATTTAAATGATTTTTCATATTGATAGAGAATCCGCATTTTCTATTGCTATAATGACATGTTGCGCATCTCCCTCCTAAATGAGAGATTTTAGTTAAAGAGACTAGAGTTTGCTAGCTGCAATGCTAGAAAGGTTGTAGATGCTTCATATATTACTAGAATTGTAGAAAGTATTTTTGAAGTCCATATTGTTAAGATCATGCCTTACGAATTGTGACAAACTATCAATGATGAGGAGAATGAGTCTCTCATGATTGTTGCATCAAAGGAAATACTATAGTAGTTTAGTGGAGGTGGTGACCAGTTAAGAGGGAGGGAGACTTAGTTGCTTTTTTCTCATGCTTATTTATAGGCCTGGTAGGATTTTTCCAATTGAGCACTTGCTTTCCTTAAAGACAGCTCAATATGATCATGAATAATTTTGTTTCAAAGTTGCTAGATAAGGTCAAGTATTAAGACGGCAAGAATCTAAAAGTGATGTATCTCACCATTTAATCCCAAGACTAGCTCTAGACTGATTATCAATAATACCCTATCTGTTATTGAGTCAATCGGCAAATATATGAGATTTAATGGTCAGTTGCTTTGACTCCAAGGTTGCAAGTGAATGGACATTACAAGAAAAGGTGGAGTAGAGATTCTTCTTCTCCATTACACAAAGGACAATGCATATTTTCATGTTGAATAGTTGAAAGAAAACTGTTGAGCCTTGCTCGAGTAGGGAGAATGTTCTAAATGATTTTCCGAAGAAACAACTTATGTCTATCATGGATTTTCAATTTTCAAAGTTTCTCCAATACAAGACTTGGGAAGTTTTGTAAGGGAGTTCTAGATACATTTTCCACAATGTGGTATGCTGGAGCAGTTTAGGCTTAAAACTATCTAGAGTCGGCATCCAGGATTCAGACCAAATATTAATAGATTGACCATTGAAATTTTGATAGCATCTAGCTTTTGAGAGTAGCCCTTTTGTCTTTAGAATGCCCCTCCTAACCAGGAGTCTGATGGTTTAGATAAAACAGTCCAAAAACTTGAAGAGTTGAGATATTTCGATGAAAGTAGTGAATGCCAGATACCTGTATGTGCTTGACTAATTTCCCAACTTATTTTTGCTAGCAAGCAAGGCTATGTTAAGATTTTCCATTTTCCTCAAGCCAAGTCCACCTAACATTTTGGGTTGAGAGATAGACTTCCATGACTTGAAGGCCAGATTTTATTTTCGATCATTAGAGAAGTCCTACCAGAAATTTTTAAACCGAGTATCTAGTGACTTGCAAACCGATTTGGGTAACATTAAAGAAGACATTTGATATAAAGGAATGGTGATTGCCACAATTCTGATTAACATGGTTCGTCCAGCTTGGGATTACAGTTTAGACTTCCAACCTTCCAACTTTTTATTGATTTTTTCCTGCAGTTCTTGATAGAACTCCTTTTTGCTCTACTAAAAGTAGTTGGAAGTTCGAGATATTTTATTCTGGAAGATGAAATTTGTTAGAAGATACAACTCAAGCTACTAGTCGTATTGCAAAGGAAACTACAAGTCGCTAATTGTTATTTGATTTGTTGTACTTTATTTTTTGCTCTTTCTACATTTTCCCAACTAGCAGTAGGATAGCTGGGTGATTTCTGTTACTTAGTTATTTGATTCTTTTCTGTATAGGTACCACGTTTTTGGCTAGAAACAGACACACTAAAATCAATACACAGAAGGAAAATTTCCTACTCCATCAACTCTGCTCTCTCCTTTCTTCTCTGTTTTACTTTCTTACATGGTATCAGAGAGCCATTGAGAGCTCATATTCATGGAGGACCTTAACACGCCTACCACACCAACTTCCCCCCATCACACAAACACCTTGTCCCGATTCTTAAACCTCAGCGACCCAGCCAACCCCTTCCGTCTAGACCATGGTGGCAGCCTAGCCATCACCCTTGTTTCAGACCCCCTTACCACATATAACTACGAGACTTGGTCTCGTGCAATGCTTAGGGCTCTCTGTGCTAAAAACAAACTTGGGTTCATCTTCGGTTCTCTTCTGAAACCAACTGACCCATCCAACCCATTACTTGAATCATGGGAGCGTTGCAATGACATGCTCGTCTCCTGGATTCAGAATTCAATCAGCCCCTCCATCAAGTCCAGTGTCGCGTTTGTGGACGATGCCAAAGAAATATGGCTCGATTTTTAAGCTCGGTTCTCCCAACAAAATGGTCCAAGGATCTTCCAACTCAAGAAAGCACTCGCAGGTCTCCTCCAGGACCATGACTTGATAAGTGTGTATTATGGGAAGTTAAAAACTCTCTAGGACAAGCTTTCAGTTTATGACCCTCTACCTATTTGTAACTGTGGCTCAATGAAAATTCTCTTGGACCGATACCAACGTAATTGTGTCATTGAATTTTTAATGGGGCTGCACAATTCTTACTCCCCTACCCATGACCAGATAATGTTGTTGAATCCCTTACCACCCCTCACCAAAGTTTTCTCCCTTATATAGCAACAAGAACGCCATCACCTTATGACCACCACGATTCCCTCCTCTGACTCCATGGCCCTAGCCACCAGAAAATTCTATCCCACTTCAAAACCCACCTCTAAGCCTCACTTCTCTTCCAAAAGAGAAAGACCCTTCTGTACCCACTACAAGATCAATGGCCACTCTGTGGATAATTATTTTAAACTTGGTAATGCTAAGATACCTGTTTGCACACATTGCAATTTTTCTAGCCATACAGTTGAGCGATGCTACAAGCTACATGGCTACCCTCTAGGCCACAAATTTCACTCCAAACCTCAACCCTCTGGTGTCACTGCAAATCAGGCTACTCTTTCTCTTAATTCTAACTCGGATGGTGCTAGTGACAAAAAGGTGGGCTTAACCAAGCTGCAGTACCAGCAGCTTATTGCTTTGCTCCAACCCAAGGACCCTTTTATTGTTGCTACTGCTCTGAACTCAAGCACCCAGTCTCAACCTTCTCTGCTTCCACCTTCATCTTCAAAGATGTCTGGTAGTTCATTTTGCTTCTCTGCACACACACACACATTTTCCTTTTCCCAATTGGATTTTAGATACAGGTGCCACAGACCATATGGTCTATGACCCCTCATTTTTCACACATATAACCACACATGTTTCCTATTCAGTCACTCTACCAAATGGCAGCTCAGCATCTGTTACTACTATTGGTAACATCAAACTGGCCGATACCATCACTTTGAGGGATGGTATGCATATGCATACCATCCTTCTCTTTTAATCTAATTTCAGCAACCAAAGTTGTTGCATCTCACCATTGTTGCTTACTTTTCTTCTCCAACTATTGTTTTATTCAGGACTTACATTCTTGGACAATGATTGGGAAGGGTGAGCTAAGGAATGGCCTGTACCACTTGATCTGCATAACAATCCCTTCTTCAACATTAGCAACCTTTTTTTCACAGCACTCCAATCAAGACACTCAAGTTTTTAACATTTATACTCCTGTTACAAATTCTGTCCATGTTTCTGACCTTTGGCACCTTCGCCTTGGTCATTTATCTTTTTCAAGATTGCAATTGATCTCTGATCCTATTGTAAAAGACAACATATCAAATGTTAATGATAAGCATTGTCATATTTGCCCTTTGGCTAAATTTCATCGTCTTCCCTTCTCAGACAATTCTCATGTTTCCTCTCGTATATTTGAAATGATACATTGTGATCTTTGGGGTCCTAGTTCAACAATAGCTCATGATGGTTCTAAATTTTTCTTAACCATAGCGGATGATTTTTCAAGAACAACTTGGCTATATTTACTTGAGACTAAAGCTGAAACCATAAAGTGTATTGAATCTTTCTACAACTTAGTTCATTCTCAATTTGGTGTCAACATTAAAATTCTGAGAAGTGATAATGGTGTTGAATTTCACATGACGGATTTTTTTAATAAAAAATGCATCATTCATCATAAATCTTGTATTGAAACCCCTCAACAAAATGGCATTATTGAGAGGAAACACCAACATTTATTAAATGTAGCTCGTGCACTTAGATTTCAAGCTAACTTACCTTTAGAATTCTGGAATGAATGTATCTTGACAGCAACTTACATCATTAACAGAATTCCAACTCTAATTTTGAAGAATAAAACCCCATATGAGTTACTTTTTAATACCAAACCAAATTATGCTCATATGAGAGTTTTTGGCTTATTATGTTATGCAACCACCATTTTCAATGGTAGAAAAAAATTTGACCCTAGAGGTCGACAATGTATCTTCCTTGGTTATCCCTTTGGAACTAAGGGATATAAACTTTTAGATCTTCAAACTCACACATCTTCATTTCACGAAATGTTGTGTTTCATGAGCACATTTTTCTATTTCAAAACCCCTTTCTCACCCCCTCTCAGCCTCCCCAACCTGCTCCTATTTTCAGTCCTTCCTTCCCTGGCCATTGCATTTCCCCTGATGACTCTTCTACCACCCCTCATCTCATTGTTGGTCATCCTCCTGATAACTCTATCAGCACCATTCCACCAAATCACACTTCCACTTATACCACTAATTAGGACAGCACCACAATATTTACAAGAATTGCATTCTCAATAGGTGTTGCTTACCTCTCCTTACCAATTGGGTTCCAAGATTTCTCCTACTTCACATGGTAAGCTTTTCCCTTTATCTAATTGCATATCTTATCATAAGTTTGCTCCACCTTTTCAAGCTTTCACTTCCTCCATTTCAATTCATTCTGAACCTACATCTTATAAGCAAACTTTAAAAGAACCTGGTTAGTGCAAAGCTATGGAAGCTGAAATTGCAACTTTGGAACAAAACCATACCTAGACAGTCACTGATCTACCTCATGGGAAAGAAGCAATAGATTGTAAGTATGTTTACAAGGTAAAATTCAAATCTGATGGTACTGTGGAGAGATTAAAAGCTCGTTTAGTAGCTAAGGGATACACCCAACTTGAAGGTATTGATTATACCGAGACTTTTTCACCAGTTGCAAAACTTGTTACTATGAGGTGTCTACTTACTGTTTTAGCTGTTAAAGGGTGGTTTTTTACATCAATTTGATGTAAACAACGCTTTCCTTAATGGTAGCTTAACCGAAGAGATTTATATGAAAAATACCTCTGGGTATGACAAAGGACAACCCCACCAAGTTTGTAGATTGCACAAAAGCCTTTATGGCCTTAAACAAGCATCTAGGCAGTGGTATTCCAAATTTTCTTCTTCTCTCATTAAATTTGGTTTCATTCAATCCAAAGCTGACTATAGTTTATTCACTAAGCATGATGAGACCTCTTACACTGTCTTATTAGTTTATGTGGATGACATAGTAGTTGCTAGTACTTCTCAAAAGTCTATTGATTCACTCAGATTTTTTTTGAATAATAAGTTCAAAATTAAAGACCTTACCTGTTTAAGGTATTTTTTGGGATTGGAAATTGCTAGATCCTCTCAAGGCATCCACATATGCCAAAGAAAGAATGCCTTGGATATCTTGGCTGATTCGGGCATGCTTGGTTGCAAGCCTCTCAAGCTTCCCATGTATAAAAATTTTAAGCTAAGCAAAGATGAAGGCACTCCTCTCACTGATCCAAGCTTGTTTCAAAGATTAATTGGTAAATTCTTGTATATGACAATTTCAAGACCAGACCTTTGTTTTGCTGTTCAACTCTTAAGTCAATTTATGGATAGGCCAACTTCTTCTCACCTGGCAGCAGCTTACAAAGTTCTTAGATACATCAAAACAGCCCCTAGCCAAGGCATTTTACTCTCATCTTCTTCTGAGTTACAACTTAAGACATTTTGTAATTCAGATTGGGCATCATGTCCAAACACTCGTCGCTCAGCCACATGTTATTTTATTTTTTTAGGCAATTCTCTAGTTTCTTGGAAATCCAAGAAAGAAACAGTTGTCTCTTGCTCTTCAGCCGAATTTGAATATAGGTATATGGCTGCTACATGTTCTAAATTAACTTGGCTCCGTTACCTCCTCAATGATCTTGGCATCCATCATCCTCAAGCTGCTCTTCTTTTTTGTGATAATCAGGCTACACTTCACATTGCTGTCAACCCAGTGTTTCATAAGAGAACGAAACACATTGAACTTGACTGTCATTTGGTTAGAGACCAGATTCAAGAAGGATATGTCACTACAGCCCATGTGTCCTCTAACACTCAACTAGCACACATATTCACAAAGGCCTTACCCTCTCATTTGTTACACTCACAACTCACATTTGCTCAAGATGGGAATAGTAAATTTATATTCTCCATCTTGCGCGGGGGAGGGGGGGTGTTAGAAGATACAACTCAAGCTACTAGTCGTATTGCAAAGGAAACTACAAGTCGTTAATTGTTATTTGATTTGTTGTATTTTATTTTTTGCTCTTTCTACATTTTCCCAGCTAGCAGTAGGACAACTGGGTGATTTCTGTTAGTTAGTTATTTGATTCTTTTCTGTACAAATACCACATTTTTTGCTAGAAATAGACACACTGAAATCAATACACAGAAGGAAAATTTCCTACTCCATCGACTTTGCTCTCTCCTTTCTTATCTATTTTACTTTCTTACAAAATTTTGTAAGGTATAATCTGAGTAATTGCTACTTGAGCTATTGGGTTGTTATTGCGAGTGATGAATATTGAGGACTTATTGGGATTAATCATCTGACTTGACCAAGCTTGATATTTTTCAAGAATTCCAAAATTTCTTGGGCATTCCTTTCACTGGCTTTTCCAAAAAATGATGAGATCATCAACAAATAACAAGTGTGAAATTGAGGGATCATTTTTATTTAAACGAATTCCTGCAAAAGTTCCTCAAACTTCTGCTTGAACACTTCAGTACACATTATAAAAGAAAATGGTGAAATGGGGTTATCTTGTCTGAGGCTCCTTTGTGCATTAAAAAAATCTCGTGGTGTTCCATTAATAAGAATTGGGAAAGAAGTAGTGGTGACACATTCTTAAGTTGTTTGGAGTGGGGAAATGATTCGAGAAAGTACAGATTAGAAGAAAATAGTGATGGTCGGAAGCTGAGGAAGCCAAATGGTGTGATGTAGCATTTGGGAACAATAGACTCCATTGTTGATTTGCTATATATAAGTGCACAGTCTTGCCTGTTATTAGTACCTGTGAAGCCAATATCAATTAGACCATGATTATCTATTAGAGATCTCAAGCCACCAGCAGATGAGGATGATACTGGGTAACCACCAAAATTTTCATACTAATTTAGTAATGAATTCTAGTCGCGTATGCAGAGCCATGGACCTAGGAAAGCTTGATGTATTGATTCCAAAGTGTTGCCAGATTCATTCTTTGAGGTGCCACTGGCATGAGCGTAAATAAAGGTGATTTACTAAGGGTGAGGAGAGGATCAGAGTAAGATATTAATATTAACATATTCGACATGTACACCCATGCAAGCAAAAGGCCTCCCTTTTTCTCAAAGGCTGGAAAATGTACAAAATTATTGAAATCAAGATTCTTTATAATAAATAAAGTATTTGCGTCCGGTATTTTACGACAAAAAGATAATGTTCGAGTTATGTTTTTTAATATTGGTCATTATACTTCTAATTGTCTTGGGTCAGATAAAACCTCTGCAATTCCAAAATAATATATTGTGCACAAATATTTTTTTCTAAATTTTTGTTAGAGAAAATGATACATACAATTTTAAATATGCAAACTTCACACATTCTATTTAAAAGAAAAGTAGAAAAAATTTAAAATTGACGTGAAAATGTTTTTTACTCTTTTACAATTGATTCCATTTTTTCAAATACAGATATTTCTTTTCACCCCACAAGAATTTCATAATTAGCTTTGACGCCTGCAGTCTCCTCAAAATTTAGCATCCAAGTCCTAAATCCCCCTGCAAATTTAGGAATCCCTCTAACCTATCCAAATGCTTCTCCCACTCCCAGAGCACAGCAATGCTCCAAAATCTGTCATCTCCCTCTCTCCAGCCATCCTCTGCGTCCCCTTCTCCATTCACCCACCATTCTTCTCGAAATTACAGCCACGCCAAACCATGGCCTCTTCAGAAGAGACCCTTGACCCGACTCTCCTGCGCCTCGAGCCGACCCAAGAGGAAAATGGTTCCCCAGAGCGAGAAATCGGAGGCTGAACAGCTGGTCCGGTCGATCATGTGGAATATGAATGGGAAAGAGCCGGTTTTGAAGACTTTGAACAAGTACGTGAGGGTTGTGAGAACTGAGCATTGTTTTCTTCTGTTTGAGGAGCTTGGCAAGAATGACAAGTGGCTTCAATGCCTCGAGGTTTGTTTCTCCAACTCTCAGGAATTTTTCGTTTAACCTAAGCTCCTGGATATTTAGGATTTTAGGCTTTTTAAAAATAAGTAAGATAAGTTCTATCGATGGTTACCGGAAAAAAGAAAAAAAAAAAAAAACATATGGAGAATATATCAGATGCACCTAATTGATAGAAAGAAAAAAGAACAACAAAATTTCGAGGCTAATCTAGAAAGACATAAGTTGGCTGCCGTCCAATGATAAAGAGAATGGAAAAGAAGACCTTGATTTAGGATAGAACGTATTTGTCTGGCATATCCTCATTCCTCACTGGAGTTTCTATAACTTTTTATTTTCCCCGGTGCACTAAAAGCGCATTGTTTATAATGAAAAGGATGAGGGTAAAGTGCCCAACGTTTGAAGCAGAATTGTTGTTAGTTAAATTTCATGGATTTTGAAGAGCCACTTTGTGTTGGAAGTTAAAACAGTTTGTGTTGTGTATTTGTGCAATTGCATAATAAGTGTTACTTATAAAGAAAATGCACATCACGTGTTAATATATCTTGACTCCAAAAGTTTTATAATTAGATCCAGGCTGTATGATGCATCCAGTTTAGAGCCACTATGTTACTTTCATAAGTTCATAGTATCTATTGAACTTCTTTTTAATGCTTAGGTTAGATAGATTTAAGTGGACTTTTATATAGCACAAGCTGGCTAAGACACATTGGATACAGTGTTGGCATCACTGTTTGAGGGGACATCTGTTAACATGAGTTGTTGCTTCACTCACGAATGCCACATTCAGGTGTTCAGATGGATGCAGAAACAAAGGTGGTATGTTGCTGATAATGGTGTTTATTCGAAATTAATATCAGTTATGGGAAAGAAAGGCCAAATCCGAATGGCCATGTGGCTTTTCTCTGAGATGCGTAATAGCGGGTGCCGTCCTGACACATCTGTATACAATGCACTCATAACAGCGCACCTACACTCACAGGACAAAGCAAAAGCTTTGGGCAAAGCACTTGGGTACTTCGAAAAGATGAAAGGGATTGAATGGTGTAAACCAAACATTGTAACATACAACATTCTTTTGAGAGCTTTTGCTCAAGCTCGAAATGTTGAGCAAGTCAATACTTTGTTTAAAGATCTTCATGAGAGCATTGTTTCCCCTGATATTTATACGTATAACGGCTTGATGGATGCATATGGGAAAAATGGGATGATCAGAGAAATGGAATCTGTACTTTCTCGCATGAAAAGTAATCAGTGTAAGCCTGATATAATCACTTTTAATTTACTGATTGATTCGTATGGGAAGAAGCAAGAATTTGATAAGATGGAACAAGTGTTCAAGAGCTTACTGCGCTCCAAGGAGAAACCAACACTGGCTACATTTAATTCCATGATAATTAATTATGGGAAGGCGCGTCTCCGGGAGAAAGCAGAAAATATCTTCCAAAAGATGAAAAATATGGGATATACCCCTAGCTTCATCACTTGTGAGAGTCTAATCATGATGTACGGGTTGTGTGATTGTGTTTCCAGGGCTAGGGACATTTTTGACGGAATGGTTCAATCTGGGAAGGAAATGAAGGTTTCTACCCTTAATGCCCTGCTTGATGTTTACTGTATGAATGGTTTGCCCATGGAAGCTGATATGCTTTTCAAGAGTGCCAAAGGCTTAGGTATTGTTCCCAATTCATCAACATATAAACTTCTCTATAAGGCATACACCAAAGCCAACATGAAGGAGCTTTTACAGAATTTGTTGAAGCAGATGGACACAGATGGGATTGTCCCTAATAAGAGATTCTTCTTGGAGGCTTTGGGAGCATTCCGGTCTTTACCAGCAGGTATGGAGACTGCAACGGCCACAACCGTTGTTGGCGGCCCACTGGCTCGTTCAAAAACATAGATGGAAGAAGTTGCTAACTTGGTCTGTCTATTCTTCTAGCCATTCGTCAATTAAACTGAACTATAGAGCAAGGTGAGTATACGTAATGGAAGATTACCAAGTTTAGCACTTTCTGGACTTCTGGATTACCTCAATTTTCCAATGTTAGGCGGGTATATGTGTATTCTCGCGTTTTGTTTCATTCTTTATCATTATATTATGTACAGGGCCATCCTGATTTCTTTATGTAACACATTTTCATGCTGTAGTGCAGTTTCAAAAACTATTCTTTGCATGTTTGAATTATTGTAAAAGGGGGCTTGTTAAATTGTGCTGGATTCAATATTTTTTAAGCCGTCAGCTATGGAATGATTGCAACCATGGGGCTTAAGAAAAATCAAAGAATCTGTAATTTTATTAAGAAAATAGACGTTGCAGAGAAGAAAAGAAAAAAAGATCAGGAGATCTTGAGGCAACCAGAAGATGGTTCATTTTATGAGGGATTGTTCAGAATGATTCAAAACTCCTTGCTCTATTATAGAGTTCAAATATTACCAAAGTATGCAGGTTAGAGTTGGGTTTTATGAACAACATTCACGAGGAAGGTTTTCAAATAGATGAACTCATGACACTTTTTTCTTTGTTTGGCCCATCATTTAAAGTTTATCTCTCATTGGATTGCTCTGGGAGTAATCCAATCTTGATGGAAACTGATTTCAGAGATTAGAAGGAAAATGGCATCATTCAGAGCAACAATTGTCTGACCCTCTCTGGCGGTTCTAAGTAACGGCAGTCAACATAACCGGAACTAATCATTTTTTTATATATAAGCCCTTGCATAAGAGTATAAACAAGAAATTACATGGGACCCAAACAAACATGAAATACACGAGTATACTTAAAGCTAATGAAGGTAACAGTGAATTGCGACAGGAGCAGCTTCGGCTATTACAATAGTCGGATAGGCACATCCAAACGGTCAATGAGTTTGCATGTATTTGCAAATTCTTGAACCATAATTGACCAATTGAACTGAAACCAGTCAACCCTCTTCGGACTCTGCAGAACAATTCACACATCAGAACAAAACTAAGAAGAATCCCAGATTAGGGATGCATTGTTCCCTCTATTCAATTCACGGTGATAAGAACATATTTTCCACAGCATCGGAGGATCAAACCAAGTTAAATTTTGGTATTTCCAAAAAACTTTTACCCAGCCCCAATGCAGTATATCAAGAGTAAGAGTAGATGTAGGTACCAAGTCCGTACCATGTATGGCTTCCATGTTATCTTCCTTGTAGACACCAAGGGGTGACCCATGGACTGAGAGAAGTATCTCGCCAGGCTTAGGCAGCCTCCGTGTTTTGGGTGTCATCCCAACAGACAATCTTTGGCTACTCACCTGCAAAGACAATGGGGGGTCAATGTCACCCATGAGAAAACTTAGCATCCCGCACCATAATTTGTAGCCCTCCAAAACCCCCTTTAGCTATAAATTATGATTTACAGCACCTCCCACGAGACATTTCTCAGTATCATGGAGGTCCCTATCCAGAAAATTGTCTCACTCCCTCCCTGCTGATAAATTATAAATATAAATACTAGAGAAACAAATCTGAAACATGGCAGCTTTTATATTTATGTTTCGTACCCAATTGAAGTCAATAGCTAGTTATCCTTGGATAATTTTCCTTTTACAAATGAACTGTTGTTATTTATAATCAAAGTCCACACATACAAAAGCTCTAGTACCAGCACAAACTTCCAGAGGTTCCTAGAGTTCCAATTCAGAAAACTAGTTGGTTTGCGACACATGCTCCAAGCCTCCAACTGTCAAAAACTGATACAATACCCATATAGGTTTTCTGTATACTTCTACTTATAAAAAAAGGTTTTGTGTTTACCAAAATGGAGCATCTATTTTTTTATTATTTTATAACTAAAATAAGATTTTATTAAACTAAGTAATTAGGCATAGCCCAAATATAGGAGTATACAAGACAGAAAAAAGGGAGCATCTATTTAGCGGATTGTAGACACTAAATTTGCATCATTTGAAAACGTCTACAAGGTACTTCAATAAACTTTTGGCCCTTCCTTCCTACTTATTTCAACACACGAGAGGAGCTTGGTTTTCAGTGAAACAAGATATTATAAAGCTACATTCTAATGAGAAGGCAACTTGTTGCAAAACAAGAAATGCAAAGATGACCAAGAGGAGACAAACCCCAGGAGTTCGAAGTCCATCTTGCATCCCAAGCATCTGAGTCTCAGATGGTTCCTACAAAACAAGTACAGGGGCATTTTTTATAACGTCAACAAGTCTCTGGAATGTGCTTTAAACATGCTTTAATAATTTTATCGCATTGCGTATAAAATAATCATTTCAATATCAAAATTAACCATTTTATTATCTAGGATTAGGTGCATCCAGAAACCCTTCAATTTGTTCACATTAAAAATAAATAGCAAGAGAACATACAAAGTCGCCTATCTGTAAATTACCAACACCTAGAAGGCTTGTTTTCACTGCCACCAATCAAGCACTCTAGTGAGATATGACCAATAAAGAAATCAAATTTAAGTGAAAATAAATAGAGATTTATTCATCAGAAGACTGTAAATTTACTGATACCCGCTTTGCATGAAAACTCAATGCCACCCAAAGATGCAGTAGCACCAGAGCAGTCAGGATAAACCATGGACAATCGACGCAAAATAGAGGCATGTAAGTCTATTCCATCATTGGGGTTCATATATAAATTACTGTTCTCATAATTCCATTGCACTTCAAATTGTCTGTTTCCTTCATTTCCAACAACTGAAAGGTTTGGGAGGTTTTCTTTAAAAAATTGTAGTGCAGGGCTTTGCAGTTGCTCCTTGCTGAAATATGAGCGAAGCAAACGCAGTTCAGTCAGCAGATGTTCAATCTCCACATCACGAATAGCCCTAATGGCAGCACCTTGTCGTTCAACTGTTGGAAACGAAAAGAAAAAAACTGAGAAACCATTCTATGATTACTTTGACGTTTTACACACTACAAGATCCAAAAGGTTCAATGATATTTGCTAATTCACAAAGCGCTTATAAAAACTAAAATTTAGATAGAACGGAAAGACGAGGCTGAAAAAACATAGTTTCCTAAAGAAAATGAAATCAATCGCATTGTATTCCAACAAAGCAGATGTAAGCTTTGCAAACCCCCCCCCCCCTGGGGGGTACGGGGAAAAAAAATAAAGGAAACTAATTTGCAATAGCATTAGCCTCCACATGGTTTGAAGCATTATTGAAACACGAAAACCATATCATGTGTAACGCATCATACACGCAGGTCTGGTCCACAAATATCTTCTTTCTTTTTTTTTTTTTATAAGTAAACGATATTATTGATAAGAATAGGCAAAACCCAAGTACACAAATGTTATACAGGAGACAAAGATCTATCTAGGTCCACAAATATCTTTACACACACACAGACACAGAGACACACACACACACACATACATACATGTATGTGTGTGCGATATACATGTATGTATGTATGTATGTATGTATGCGCGCGCACACATGTATGTATGTATGTATTGATAAGTAAGTCAGATCCACAATTATAATCGCCACAAAATTAGGTTTGGACTCGTGTTTATAAGAAAATCCAACGAAAGTTTACCTAAGATCTGGGCTTATCCAATAGAGGCAAAGAGAATGTAAAATAACTGTATTAAAAAGCCAAAAAAAGGCATACTTTCCTGGTCTGTAAACGCAACTTCATCCTTTTCGATTTGTTCCTCTGTCTCAACAGCACCATTTCCACCATTCAAAGGTGAAGACGCAGATTTGTTGACAGTTTTCTTGGCCCTTCGCCTTGCCATATCCACACACAATTCTATCTCACCCACAACAAAAATTAACATCGATTAACCAAAATGTCATTTGCACCCGACACGAAACCCTAATGTCTAAAAGATCAAGAAGTAATCCATGTGTGCAACGCAAAGACAACAAAGCATAAAATGAGAGAAGAACAAAAGAAAAGGCTCAGAGATGATTACCGGTCTGCAAAGTGAATCAAAATAGTATTTTTTGGTTCAACCTTTTTTCTGACGGTTTTATGGGATTTGTCTGTTTTGTCCGATTTGTAAGTTTATTTGTCTGCCGACTTCTTTTACTTTCATTTTACAGTAGGAGCCCCCAGCGGGATGAGGAGCATTATTCTTATTTATTCCACAGCTTTTTTCCCTCTTTTACTCGGGTCATGCTACAGCCGCCGCCCCCCGCGGCTGGAGGCTCCGCTGGGTGTAGCCTTACGTTTTGATATGTTTTTTTTTTATATAAATTTTTTTAATAATTTTAAATATTTTAAAAAAATAAAATAAATTAAAAATATTATTAAAAAATACTTCTTTAATTAGAAAGTAAAAAAAAATCTTAAAAAATATTTCATTAATCACGAAATAAAAATACTTCTTTACAAAAATCGTAATTAAAGAAATATTTTTTTAATAAAATTATGATTTTATTTTATTTTTAAAAAATATTAAAAATTATTAAAAAAATCTATATAAAAAAAACACATTAAAATGCAAGCCTACACCCCCAGCGGGGCGTGTAGCATTATTCCTTTTACTCGCACCTTTCCCATGAAAAGTTTCCTCTCTCGTATTTAGTGTTCTGCATTTCCCAATTCCTCACATAAATCAGACCGAACCGAACATGAAATCAGACCAAACCAAACATAGTATGTAATATATCCTATCTGAAAAAAAAAAAAAAAAAAATCGTGCTGAGAGGATTCACAAAAGAGAAGGGAGGTCGAGGGACTCTCAGGCCTGGTTTGGGTTATTTTCAAGTATTGTATTATGAGAAAATCTAGTCAATATTCTAACACTACTTTTCACTACTATTGAGGTGAAAAGTAATAACAAGAAATAACGAATAATAGTGTTTGAACAGAAATACTTGCAGGAGAACTTCTCCCATACGATAACATTCATACATATATACATAAATGCACAATGAAATGCTTAGATAAGTTAATCCGAAAACCCATAAAAAGAATATGATCATTCGGGGATTGAGGAAGAAACCTGTAGAAATCAGTTTGGCCCCTCGACAAAGACTGGAAGAAAGATGGAAGAAGTAAATGGGTTCGAGCAACAGAGTTGACTGCTTTTGCTCCAGCTGCGACGTCTAGGAGTGTGGAGGTGATGACCGTGGCGTCAGAGTGAGGATTAGGGTTCTGATTTCGCAAGGAAGGCGGAGAAGTAGAAATGAACTGGAATTCCAATTGAGAAAAGCTTGGGACCGGATGGGTTTAAAACAACTTTTTGCACCAACCAATGGTAATGTGCCACGTAGGCATTCCAGAAAAACACAAGATGAAACCGCGTCCACCCGATCCCCTCTTTTCCTTCGAATCGCTCTCCCTCATCAGAAAAATGGAACACAGAGAACAACAGAAAAATGGAGAAGACTACACGGCACCAAAAAATGAAACTCCATTCCCATTGCCATTGCCATCATCATTAGCCAATATCATTCCCACGGCACCTGCGGCAAGAGCATGATACCCCTTTTCAACTCTCCCAATTTCCCCACGGAGACATACCAAAATCTTGCCTTTCACTTTCTTGGGATCAAGAGTTCCAGCCTGACAGAGAAGACTACACGGGAAATTTGATTTTAAAATATAATAATTTAACAGTTTATGATAGGAAAATGGAAGAAATTCATTCGTATTATTTGAGCGACAGGAGCATTTGTGCTTACGCTTTTGGAGCTGATGCATTAGCAGCAGCAGCATCTCCAGCACTGATCAGTGGATATCATTGCGGCGTTCGATCCTTCTGTTTTGTTCGTCGTCGTGGGGAAGGGTTTTTTCTATGAGAAAGCTTAAGTGCAGATGATGGGAAGGAGAGAGATTCAGAAGAAAAGAGGGGATCAGGTAGACGCGGGTTCTTGCGGTGTTTTCTGGATTGCCTACGTGGCACATTACCATTGGGTGGTGTGAAAAATTGTTTTAAACCCATCCGGTCCAAACTTTTGTCTTTCCAATTTTGTTCCTCAATTTTCGGAATCGGAGACGATAAAAGCAGATTTAAGTTTGGGCGGGAAATCTTCGAACCATTAAGGAGTTCGTCTTTACTGGGTCGGGCTACTAAATAAGGAATAACGGGCCCCGTCCGTGATTGGAATACCAGGTCCGACTGCTTGAATGCGGGTGGGCTTGGGGTAAAGCCCAAAGTTGTGGTAGTCTGGCAGACATGCCCTAAGTTGAGTTTGATTACTTTTCTAGATATATCTTATCTGCAAACGTCGTTCAATTCATTTAAAAAAAAAAAAAATTATTATAAAAGAAAAAAAAATTTGTGTGGGTCCAGATTTTTTCTATTTTTTTAATTAAAATGTGTAAGACTCTATATATATTCTCCAAGACTATATAAAAATAAAAAAATTATGTGTTGTATTATATGAAAATGATAAATAAAATTTTCTTTCTAAAAATTTGATAGAAGAAATAAGAACAAAAGTCAAATAGTGAAGCATTTAATATTATATTTTATAGAAAGAATATAACATATGTTTTGCATGGACGAAGATAAATGATAATTATAATTTTAAAATACGTAAGTTGTATATTTTATTTTTTTTATTAGAAAATTAACTATGAAAAAATCGTTTTTCTAATAATAGACTATTTTTTTTTTTAAAGAAAGTGGTAAAGTTTGTATATCTTACGACTGTATATAAAGAGAGAAATGATTTGTAAAAATTTTAAATAGATAAGTCTAATATATAAACCTTTATAAAAAAGTAAATCCTATCTTAAAAAAAATTATAAAAATAAAAGTATTTTATTAATAAAATCTATTTTTTTTTTATAAAATACTTGTATAGAATTTGTGACTTGTAATAATGAAAATCCAAACAACGTCAAACGTTTAAGCAGTTTTTTTATCATCTTTGATTCTTTGGGGGGCGGGCCCTTCTGTCCGCTGTATTCGTCTGACTCTGCCTTGAAAATAATCTAATAATCATTAATGAAATAAAACAATCAAAAAATTGTTTTTTTTGGAACTTTACAATTTTGATGTCGTATAAAGTGACGTATGTTACTTTGTAATTGTGTGCCTCCCAAGAATAAAAAAAAATACGTCATTCAAACTTAAAATATTGAACTTTGAAGGATGTTTGTCAAGAGCCCAAAACTAGAAAAAAAAAAAAGATTCAATATATCTTGCTTTATATGATGAAATGATTGAGAGAAATATATTATGTGATGGATGGATATTATGTGATGTAACCAAACGAGGCATAGATAATAATTGGAATTAAAAAAAAAAAATTGATTGAAATCATGTGATGCATATCAAAGAATGTAACTGTCAAGGGATAGATATTTTTGGCACTGAGAAGTGGATGAAATCATGAAACTCCAGACCCAAAAGAAGGTGGCCTGGAACCTCGTGACTCCAGTTCTCACTACAAACCCGCAATCGTAGTGCGAGGAATATTGGTGCGTGCATGTCAAGTCAAAAGGATATCGAAGTCTGAAAATCAGAAAACGACAACTAAACCAAACCTCATTAATTGTCTCTTACCAGCTACCATTTTCCAACTTCGCCGTATACCGTTCTGGCCATATGGGAAGAACCACGCGTGCATGCGTACGTGCTTACTTATGACCGCACCTCCGTTTGCAGCAAACTCTCAGAGCCCCTGACGCTAAAGAAGACGAAGAAGAACAAAAAGAAAGAAGAATACAGAGGGTTTGAGCTGATCTTAATCTCGTGGAGGCTCATGTCATGTGAGTGATATTTAATAATTTTCGTTGACTTCTTGTTAATGGGTTTCATTTTTGGTGCGGATTAATTTTAAGGTGTGCGTGAAAAGATTGAATAGATAACATTGATGATCTAGAGGGGTGGATAGATGACACTCAAAAAGAAAACATAGGTAGGAAGCTTGCAAACGGAAAGCTTGACAGACAGCTGCAACATCAGGGGATGGAAAAATATGACGAAAAAAAAGCTGCATGTTGTCCGAATGTCAGTGTATCTGTCACAATTGAAAGTACTCTGGTGATAGAACTGGGGAAAAGGCTGGTGGCTCTTGTCCATGAAATTTTGACCTTTTTGTAACTTGATCCATCTTAATTATTTGCCGAGCTGAGGTAAAATAAATTGAGATGAAAATTTAAATTTAAATAAAATATTATTTTTTAATATTATTTTTATTTTAAAATTAAAAAAAATTGAATTGTTTAATTTATTTTATATAAAAATTTAAAAAAATTGTAATATTAGATGAGAAAAATTGTAATATTAGATAAGATAAGAGAATTGTATAGATTATAGATACCATTAGATTAGAGGGTGGAAAGAGCATTCGCTTAAAGGAGGAAACGATTGCTACGCAACTCCTAATTCTGACCGTAAATATTGCTAATTGAGCTTGGTGTTCCATAGTTGCACAAGCCACAACATGTTATGCCCCAGTCGACAGATTTAACCCCCCAAGTTTAAATTTTTTTAATGTGGAAAGTGTGCACTTGAGTGGGATTAGATTGTGGTAACAGAGAATGGAAATATTGTTTGATGGTATTGTACTGACTACTGGGGATGCTGCTTATAGTTATGTTGAAAGTTTATCATTGAGTTCTATACGGTAACATGGCT
This sequence comes from Cyclocarya paliurus, assembly GCA_029856935.1. Classification (NCBI taxonomy): domain Eukaryota; kingdom Viridiplantae; phylum Streptophyta; class Magnoliopsida; order Fagales; family Juglandaceae; genus Cyclocarya; species Cyclocarya paliurus. The sequence continues at coordinate 10,520,955 of CM056950.1, forward strand.
TGCTTGCTTATGAACATATTTCCCCCCGCATGCTCGTTGAGATAAATTATATAGAACTCAGTCGATTTTCGGAGAGAATGTTAAGAGAACAATGTAAGGCATTGGCCTTTGACCTTTGAGCTTGAGAAAGCAAAAACCTAACCATCAATGCCACTTGCCGTTGATCTTTAACTTGAGAACCCCAATCCTAGAAAGAGGGTCATTAGCAAGCCTCTTCTCTTGATTGTGTAAGAGCAAATCTCCTGGCAAAAAAATCTATGCACTTTTGTAATGGAATTTATCGCATCTACAAGTAAGCTGTCTATAACGATCTTTTGTTTTCTGTGGCATCTGATCATTAGAACAATATTGACATTGTTATATTGGTGGCTGATAATTAATATGTGGAAGCCTTGAGTGTGTGTTCTGGACCGTTTAAAACTTTAAACAACAGAAAGAATGTCGTGCTTTGCACCATATAACGATACAGCACACAGAGCAATTCACAATGCTCAAATATACATGCAAGTTAAGTTGTAAGGCTTATTTTTCCAAGCATGCATTTCTTGTTGTAAAATCTAGACCATTTGGATGGGAGTTTGGTGTGGTTGACATAAGATGGTCGTCACACACTTCCAAAACACCCATCTAAAATGCTTCAAATGCGCATGATATAGATTTTTCTTAGAAACTAACTGTATCATATACCATGTATATATATTTGTCTGTATGTTGTTTGTGTTTCTGTGTGTGGATGTGATTTTGAGAATTTCCCTTTTGATGATGTTTTTATTAATTTGGTTGCAATTTTGTTGATCAGCACATGCTTTTCTATATTTAGTTATTTTTCTTTGAGGAACTCAAGACTATTGTATCTATTGGTTGCAGCTCTGTTGTTCTTATGGCCCACCATAGCATTTCTCTTCTTTATATGGTTGCCTCCAATTTCAAGCCTTGGTTCTGTCAGTGGTCCCATCAAACATAGGCATGAGGTAATCATAGCACGTCATGGTGCTGTTGCCACTGATGATAAACGATGTTCCAGAATAGGGATGAAAGTTCTTCGTGAAGGAGGCCATGCTGTTGATGCATCAGTGGCTGCTGCTCTTTGCCTGGGAGTCGTCAGTCCAGCTTCAAGTGGAATTGGTGGAGGAGCCTTTATGCTTCTCAGGTTAGCCAGTGGGAAGGCACAAGCCTTTGACATGAGAGAAACTGCCCCCTTGCATGCTTCTGTGGTACTTCACATCGCTTTACTTGTATATTCGCGTTGGATTGGTTTCGAATTTTTCTAAATGTTCTCATTAGACATGACAAGGTTACAAAGACTTGCGAGGCTTGTTTCTATTGTCTACTTCCTTAACATGTTTGCATTTAGTTTTGGCACTTCTTAGAAAGTTCTTTGGTTGAGGAGCTCCTTCTTATTCATTTCTCAATTTGTATTACAAATGTGGTTTATTTACAAGGCCAGAAGCTTTCGCCAGTGTTTGGCTAGAATAAATTTCAACTTGGGATCCATCTGATCATTTGAGTACTTCCCATGTTCAGCCATGCCATCTATAAAACTCAATTTCTTATCCAACAACAGATGGAGTATAACATATGCTTGTCTAGAGATATAATCCAATAATTATTTTGCTCTGCAGCTACTACAGATCTGCATAATTTATATGCTAACGCGAAGACATATTTGGAACCATCCCATTTAAATTACAATGAAATTGAGAAGTGTTGGATTAATGCCTATCAGACTTGTGTTGCTTGTTGAATTTCATGTTATCCATGACTGATTCATTTATCATTCTCTTGCATAATTATTCATTTTCAGAATATGTATGCTGGTAATGCTACACTAAAAACAAAAGGTGCCCTCTCCATTGCAGTTCCAGGGGAACTTGCAGGCCTTCACAAGGCTTGGAAACAACATGGAAGGCTTCCTTGGAAGAGGCTTGTAAGGCCAGCTGAGCGTCTTGCTCGTTTGGGATTTAAGGTATCACCATATCTTCGCATCCAGATGGTCAGGACAGAATCAGGGATCTTAGCAGATGCAGGACTCCGTGACATACTTACCTCAAATGGAAGTCTCTTGCAGGCAGGCGATATATGTTACAACAAGAAACTAGGGCAGACACTGAGAACAATTTCAAAGTTTGGTCCAGTGGCCTTCTATAATGGTTCGGTCGGATTCAATTTGATTAGGGATGTTCAAAAGCTTGGAGGGATATTGAGAATTAAGGACTTGCAAAGGTATCGAGTTAAGTTGAAAGAACCCATCACTGCTAACATTTTAGGGCTTAAAATACTTGGCATGCCTCCTCCTTCAGGGGGTCCTCCAATGATACTTGTAAGTATATCTCTTTGCTCTGTTTTGGTATTATGTTCTTTTTTTTCCACTTTTTTAATCAATAAAGGAACAAATTCATCGATCAAAAAATTAATGTGTGCATTCAGTGGTGCAATGGGCAGCAACCAACTTAGCCTTTGGTTGTATACCCTTAGATAACCTTCCTAGATGTATTTTGTATATTGACAATGGAAAGGATCCACCATGAGGCATTATGTATTTCATATTATTATCTTCAATATTAAGCATGCTTGATTAAAAATAACTAAAAAATAAAAATAAAAATAAAAAATTACTATTTTATTGACCTAGCTTTTTGTCTTTTCTGCTGCTACAGATGGTAAACATTCTTGCTCAATATCCAATCCCTTCAGGTATTTCTGGCCCTCTTGGCGTCCATCGAGAAATTGAAGCTTTAAAACATGTATTTGCAATGAGAATGAATCTTGGTGATCCCGACTATGTTGATGTGTCCAGAGTTCTATCTGATATGCTCTCTCTTAAGTTTGCAAAAGACTTGCAGAAAACCATCAATGACAATATGACATTTGATCCGGGTCATTATGGTGCTAGGTAAGCTGCTTCATTGGTAGAGAATCGGTTCACCTGTAACATCATAATGCTAAATACTTATAACCAATGCATGCTTACTATATTTTTTAAGTTCTGGGAAACCTAAGCTTTATGCTGTCTCAAATTCATACATTTAGTCCCATCACATTGGGTCATGCTAGTGTCTCGTGACCAAATTCCCTAGAGTTTAGATATAACAGTTAAAAAATCTTGAATGACTTGCCTTTACCTCTTCATCTCTGTCTCTTGTTCATAAAACTCATCTTGTTTGGAATCTTATTATGTATACTGAATCTTGTTTCCTAACAGATGGAATCAGATCCAGGATCATGGCACCAGTCATATGTCAATCGTTGATCGTGGACAAAATGCTGTTTCCATGACTTCTACAGTTAACTCATATTTTGGTTCACAAATACTGTCACCAACTACAGGAATAGTCCTAAACAATGAAATGGACGATTTCTCCATCCCCATGAATGTTACTGCAGGTGATCCACCTCCAGCACCACCAAATTTTATCAGCCCAGGGAAAAGGCCATTATCATCCATGGCACCCACTATCGTCTTAAAGGTATGTTCTAGGAGTGTTTTCCACTCAAGTTAGGATTGTTACCATTTCCAAATTACTGAATTAATGGTCAGTACACTGTTCTATTTCGTTGGGTACAGGCCTTCAGATTGACTCATTGACAAGTAGAGTGGCATGCATACAGAATACTAATGGCTAAAAGATTGTAAATTCCGTTTGGAAATACATTTTTCTCGTACAATGTTTGCCATAGCTACTTATTACATTATTCTGTAAGTTCCTATGCAGAAAATCATATGACCCTTTTCTATGCTTCTGTAGGATGAGCGCTTGACAGCCGTGGTAGGTGCAAGTGGGGGAGGCATGATCATTGCTGGAACTGCAGAGGTTTTCTTGAATCATTTTGCCAGGAAAATGGATCCTTTCTCTGCTGTGATGGCGCCAAGATTCTATCACCAGGTCTCTCTCTCTCTCTCTCTCTCACGCGCATGCGCGCGCGCACACACTCTTGTATGTAACAATGAGTAGACACTAGAAATTATATGTGACACAAGTTCCTTTAATTACCAGCTGATACCCAATGTTGTGTACTACGAGAACTGGACAACTGTGAGCGGCGACCACTTTGAAGTTCCTGCAGATATCAGGGCAGCCCTTAAAAAGAAAGGCCATGTCCTACAGAGCCTCTCCGGTGGGACTATTTGCCAGTTTATAGTTCAAGATGCAGATGGTTTGAAGGAAAATGGAGGAATTGGAAAGCTCGTGGCTGTGAGTGACCCAAGAAAAGGCGGGTTTCCTGCCGGTTTTTGAAATCCTGCAGTATTTAGACGAGAGTTTTCTATTCATCATCCTTACAACACTTGGTAAGAAAAAATAAAAAAATAAAAACGGGTGATCTTTAGTAAGGTTGCCGGCTCTTGTTTCGGCCGCTGGCCAGTTATTATGGTTTGGTTCCCTTCGTTTGTTGGTGAATAAAAGAAATAGGCAAATAGAAAGAGTTTTCTGTCTGCAAACAAGATTGAAAATTCTGCCCATGGCCAGTTGCTTGGAGATGGGTACGATGTGGTTTTGTTCAAATTTCCATCTGCAAGCATATTTTACATTGGAAAATGCTGACATCCCGTTTGGATTTAGAATTTATCTATCTCATATCATCTTATTATTATAATTTTTTAAAATTTTTACTTAAAATATAATAAACATTTCAATTTTTTAAAATTTTAAAATAATAATTATATTAAAAAATAATATTTTATTCAACTTTTATCTCAACTCATCTCATCTTAACTCTCATGTTGTTCCTGAAGTTGCCCTTAGTGTATTTTGTTTTTTTTTTCTCCGTTTGGATTTCAACTCATCACATTTAATCATTACAATTTTTTTAAATTTTTACATAAAATATAATAAAAAATTAACTTTTTCAAATTTTAAAATAATAATAATATTAAAAATAATATTTTATTCTAATAAATGTTAAAAAAATTATTACTAATAAATTTGCGTGTTTTTTTAACATTAAAAAAAACTTTCAAAATACAACTTGAGAGGAAAACTTGAGCTGCAACGTAGCATAGTCTTTCACATTTCCATTTCGGAATGACGAAAATCCAAGATGTTTATCCCACTATCCGATTTGGAAATGCATAACATTCCAAAAAAGACAAAAACAACTCTTCCAAAGTTTAGACGTTACTACCTCATGTTTTTTAGCATTTTTCTTACCAGTTTAAGCTATTTAATAATTTTACGTTATATTAGACTAAATATATTGACTTTGAACTATAACTCTATATTTTTCTTTTATTTAATTAAATATATATTTTTTTAAACCTTCTTCACACATGAGGAGAAGTGTTTATAAATATAATCAATTTATCCTGTAAATATGAAATTTAAATGATCTATAATAATGTTAAATATAATTTTAGAGTGTACAAATATCTAGCACTCCTTTAAAAAAAATGAGATTCACTTTTTTTAAAAAAATATTTTTTTTTTATAAATTTCATATTTATCCACTATTTTTAAATGTATAAAAATATTTGTATATTCTAAAATTATAAATATCATTTTTTAAATTATCCATTTTTAAGCCTAAAAGCATCCTAGCTCCATTGCATCAAAAGGTTGGGAAAAAAAAAAAGAATTTTGTTATTCATTATATTCATATATTTTAAATATTTTTATTTATTGATTTAATTTTTTGTTTAGTTTTATTTTATTTTTTTTAAACTAATTATATTATTTTACTTATTATCTATATATTATATGTAATGTCGGTTGTGAAATGATTACGTAAAATTTTTTAAATAAATATTTTAGGACTAAAGTTAATTTTTCCCACGCTCCAACGAGAATACTAGAGATTCAATTCATGCTAAAATCCACCTCAAAACCCTCCTTCTCTACCTAAAAATCACAGCATCCGGCCAGTTAAGCATCACTCTATGTTGTTAACTAAAGACCTGCGAGATCCATCCTCTGAATCGTTGTTCTAATTGATTGTCTTATGATAGTTGTCTCTAATGGAAGTCCCCACATACGCACATTTCCTCCAAACAAGCCTCAAGACCAAAGACTCATTCGCTGGAAGATTGATTCATGCTCGAATAATCAAAGCCGGGCTTCACCTCGGTGTTTTCTTGATGAATAATCTCATGAACTTCTATGCAAAAAGTGGGTATGTTTCAGATGCTCACCGTATACTCGATGAAATGACTGCCAAGACTATATTCTCCTGGAATACAATGCTTTCGGCATATGCCAAACAGGGTAGGTTAGATGAAGCTCGTCGTGTTTTTTATGAAATTCCAGATCGTGACTCTGTTTCGTGGACTGTTATGATAGTCGGATATAATCAGATGGGTCGTTTTGAAAATGCGATTCGGATGTTTGTAGAGATGATAGGAAGTGGAGTGGCACCAACCCAGTATACCATCACTAATGTTCTTGCTTCATGTGCTGCAATTGAAGCTCTGGAAATTGGTAGGAAAGTTCACTCCTTTGTTGTTAAACTTGGCCTCCGTAGTTGTGTTCCTGTGACGAATTCATTGCTAAACATGTACGTGAAGTGTAGTGATCCAATAACAGCCAAAGTAGTTTTTGATAGGATGAGAGGGAAGAACACATCAAGCTGGAACGTAATGATTTCATTACATATGCAGTCAAGTCGGGTTGACCTCGCTCTTGCCCTATTCCAACAAATGGCAGAAAGAGATGTAGTTTCGTGGAATTCGATGATTACAGGTTACAACCAGCATGGTTTTAATCTTGAAGCACTGGAAATCTTCTCAAACATGTTGAAGGATGTTTTATGGAAGCCTGATAAGTTCACATTGGCGAGTGCTTTGTCGGCCTGTGCCAACCTCGAGAAGTTAAGTTTTGGGAAACAAATCCATGCTTACATCATTAGAACTGAGTTCGTAACCTCTGGGGCAGTCAGGAATGCTTTGATTTCAATGTATGCCAAGTCTGGTGGGGTTGAAATTGCAAGGAAGATTGTAGAGCAAAGTGGATATTTGGATCTCAATGTTATAGCTTTTACAGCCCTGTTGGATGGCTACATCAAGCTTGGGGAAATAATACCAGCCAGACAGATATTTGACTCGCTTAGACAACGTGATGTGGTTGCATGGACAGCCATGATTGTAGGTTATGTGCAGAATGGTTTGTATAATGATGCCCTGGAGCATTTTAGATCAATGGTTTTGAAGGGTCCCAAGCCAAACAGTCACACTCTTGCTGCTGTGTTAAGTGTCAGTTCAAGCTTGGCTTCTTGGTATTATGGCAAGCAAATTCATGCAAGTGCCATAAGATCATGGGAAGCATCGTCAGTTTCTGTGAGCAATGCTCTAATTACCATGTATGCTAAAGCTGGAAGCCTTAACAATGCAAAGCACGTATTCAATCTAATAAGGCGGAATAGAGATACTGTGTCTTGGACTTCCATGATTATGGCTTTGGCTCAGCATGGTCATGGAGAAGAAGCCATGGAACTTTTTGAAGAGATGCTGGCAGGTGGTATTAAGCCTGACCATATAACTTATGTTGGTGTGCTCTCTGCCTGTACTCATGTGGGATTGGTCGAACAAGGAAGGAGATATTATTTTCTGATGCAAGATCTTCATAAAATTGAACCCAGCTTAAGCCATTATGCATGCATGATTGACCTGTTTGGGCGTGCAGGATTGCTACAAGAAGCACATGATTTCATAAAAAGTATGCCTATCGAACCAGATGTTATATCTTGGGGTTCACTTTTAGCTTCTTGTAAGGTTCACAAAAACATGGAGTTAGCAAAAGTTGCGGCAGAAAGATTGCTTCTTATTGAGCCTGACAACAGCGGGGCATACTCCGCCCTTGCCAATCTATATTCAGCTTGTGGGAGATGGAAGGATGCTGCTGAAGTTAGAAAATCAATGAGAGATAGAGGAGTGAAGAAAGATCAAGGATTCAGTTGGCTTCAGATACAGAACAGAGTCCATGTCTTTGGGGTGGAAGATGGGCTTCACCCTCAAAAGGATGCTATATACGATATGGTAGCAAATATCTGGAAAGACATAAAAAAGATGGGATTCATTCCGGATACTGAATCAGTACTGCATGACCTTGAACAGGAAGTCAAGGAACAGATTCTTCAACATCATAGTGAAAAACTTGCCATCGCATTTGGACTGATAAGTACTCCAGAGAACAGTACGTTGAGAATCATGAAGAACCTTAGAGTGTGTAATGACTGTCATTCTGCCATAAAATTTATCTCCAAGCTTGTGGGCAGAGAAATTATTGTGAGAGACTCTACTCGTTTTCACCATTTCAAGGATGGTTCTTGCTCTTGTCGGGATTATTGGTAGGCACAAGGATGTTTCAAGAAACATCTGACGTTCTCATGTTTGTGCTACCTGCTTTTCTTAACGCCTTGAGAACATTTACTAATTGCTTGTGCGGGGTTGCTGTATCTTTGGAGATAGCATGCAACTGCTTTGCCACAGTGGGTATTTTCAACTTGGATGCGACATTTATAGGAAGATCTTTATGCACGAGTCAACCTGAAAATATCTCAATTCTGGTACATGCCTACATTTATTGTTATGGCCTATGGGTAATACTATTGACACAAGAGATGGTCTTGTTTAATTATTTATGCATCAATACACTTAAAACTCTGCTTTATCTTATGCCAAGGCCTTCTGACTATACAGTACCTTTATTTTTGTATCAATGTCAGGTCCAGCTACCTTGTATTGTCAAATAAAGTGGTCATTTTTGTTGATTGATTGAGATTATAGTTTATAACTTAGAAAAGTGCCCGGCATGGTACTCCTAATTTGAGAAAAAAGTCATTATGAGACTTGCCTTGCTTTACATCCAAAACAGAAATGGTCACTATAGGCAATTACAATTTACACATACGAAATGCATATACCAGTCTACATGGAGTAATGCTTCTCGCCATCTCTTTTATCATCATCCTCCCACCATTTCACGATGTGCTATTAAATGATTGGAGACTATTTGTTATGTTTCACTTGTGGATCAATCATTTGATGCTACATCAAGGGTGTTGAGAAGATGATAGTGAAAAGGATGATAAATAGAATTTATCTATTACTTGATATGGTAGTGGCATAGATAAGTTAGTTTTTCTAGAAACTTATGAGTATTATAGCCCTTTGGTTTAAGTAAGCCATTGCTACGAAGGAAGGTCGGTTATGCGATTTCGTGCTAGTTATTTATATTTAGGCTTTTTGTTTTTGTCTTTGTAGAACATCATTATCTGTCTGACCTTTTGGACAGAGTAACTCTCTTTGTGTACATATTATCCATCTTTGATTCTTTGGATTCTTAATATTTTCTTACTGCTATAGCTTTGAATAATTATAAAAATTGTTAATTACAAAAAATATTGTTGGTAAACATTGCAAATTTGGAAAAGACGAGAGGTACAATGATAATCACAAGGTATTTGAACAATGATCTTTTTAGCGCTTACAAACCTATGCAGGCTGCTCTCTTTTGAAGCTGCAGTTGTCAAACTTCACATCTTTTACTAACAAGGTATTGGCTCTCTTTTTATTGAATAGCTCTCTGCTAATCGAGTTTCTTCCTTTGCCCTGTAGATTTTGCCCCATAATGCTTACTTCTGTTGTAGCATGGTGTCTGTCTCATTTTGTTTGTAATCATGAGTATTTTTAAAGTTCCAAGACCTTTATCAGGCCGGAGAGTGAAGGGACTTATTGCAACTGTCGATCATTTTGAACCAAAAAGGAGATTCCAGCCCTCCACTTATGGTCTTTTTAGGATCAGACATGCCATTATACACTCCATGACACTCTTCAAGCTTTACTCGTGTTTCATTTGGCATTGAATCGGTACGCTTTCTTTCTTCCCAAGCATTCTGCCCTTCTTTTTTGTTTATGGTAGCGCAATAAATGGAAAATTTCATCATTTAGAAGTCATATTGTTCGAAGTAATGTAAAATGTTGGAGTTAACTGGGACGTTTTAAGCAATCATTAGTTCGCTAATGCCTTGACAGCAAAGAGGTCACGAAATAAAGGGAGAATTAACACGGTCAGTATGCTGGAAATTAATATCGCCAATCAAGAAAGAATACACTACTTTTGGAATGGCTATGAACCTGAAAATAGATAGTCCATCAAACCCTTTTTTTTCAAATTAAAAGCATTCAATACACCTTACGATCACAATCCAATTCAACTACACAATATCACTTCGTTCTGAGCAAAGCCAGTTCAGTTCAAAGCACAAACAACTTTTGAGACAGCCAACAAATATTTACATGACAAAGTTCCAAACTCTGATCTCAAAATCCAAATCTTAAATATATGAACTTTGAGAAGGTAATGTACAAGCACTAAAAATAACCCTAATTATAAATTTCCTCTTGATCAAATGGCCATTAATATATACAACTTGTCAATGGTGGGAGGCTGATTGAAAAATGGATCATGTCTATATATCTTCATAACAACACTACTGAAATGCCCATCTGCTTGCCAAGGCATGCTGCCGGTTGTGATAAAACCTCATGGCGATTTTGAGCTTGTAGCCTCCTCCATTATAAGACTAAGCAGCTTGTAGCCTCTTCCAGTATGAGACTAAGCTGTCTCATGAGAACGAGTAGCCCAAAGCTTACTCAAAGCTCGAAAGCGTTGGAAGTATTCTCCCAAGGCAAGCAGGCCTCGAGCTGCCTGGCGGATAGTCAGGATGCGAAACATCTGTTCTAGGGCTTCCTCCCGAATATGGTCAGCCTATTAAAACAAAAACACCATTTAGTCTGTACGTGCCATCAGAGTTCACAAAGGTGATCATGGAGGTACAACTTCTTACTAATAACATAATAAGACCAGAGTAATTAATAGAAAAAAAGAATAGATTGCTTCTTTAAATATTTGCTTCTATATGGTGAAATACTATGGTTGCAAGATATGGCGTGGAATGCTTTTTTACTATTACAACTTTGATGTTGACCACTTATGTGATCACTTAGTAGAACCCAACCATATTTACTAGTACTCTAGTCATGACCTAATCATTATCAAACTTGCAACCAAAGCATTACAAACTTCCAACCAAAACTATATTCCAATCTTCAGAAGATCTACTCGGATATAGGTTAATAAAACTGTTAGAGCCAACCTCTGATTATAAATATAGAAAAGCTTTCAACAGCCTCATGACAGTCTTCTTTTTCTTTGGGGAAAGTGGGGTGGGATGGAAATGCATGGGAAGATTATTTAAAACTGGAGCCTCATTGCAGCATGAAATGGGAATGCTGTTTTCTTATTTTAATTCCTTTTTCATTTCTTGGGAAACTTGATAAGCACCTATGTCATTCCTGGTTGCCCTTCCCACGGATCAAAGAGATAATGTCCAAATCAATTTTGGATGCAAGATCCACTGTTGATTGCGACGAAAAACTTGTTTAACCTTATCTTTTTAATGATCAAAGCAACAGTGGACTCTATTAAAACAGCCCAACACCTAGCTTTAACAAGAAACAAAAATACAAACGGATGCACAAAAATAATTTTACCGAACAATATTAGAACAAGTATACATGAAACATAAAGGCTCTAGGACTTTTGCGTAGCTTCAAGTCTCACCCATAGAAAAAAATATAAAAGTCACGTTTAATGGTAGGCCCATCACTGTTTTACTGAACAACTTCAAATGACAATTTAAGATTTGCAAGAATGAGTTTGCCCTTTCTAAATCAATAGCTTCCAATGCTTAAGCCTCTGGAGATTTCTAGGATACATGAAAAAATGCCTCTCATTTTTCTTTCAAGGCACTTGCCCTACTTATAGTATCACTGCATCAGGTCCCTCAGACCAATGAAAATAAATGAATAATCCGATAGGAAGCCAAAAACAGAAAAACAAGGAAAAAACGAATACCTAAACTGATTCTTTCCCAACACAATTTATATAGAATCGAAGTTGCTGTTATCTCAGTCAGAAGAAAGTATGTTCAGTCAGAAATATGTAAAATATAAACTATTAAGTATGTTCAGTCAGAAATATGTAAAATATAAACTATTAGCCTGCAGTCTTGGTCTGCATACAATGACAAGGATTAATTTGATGGATCCTAATAGATATTTGGGAGAGAAGAGACGGGTTCAGAAAGAAAGCAACACAAGTATCAGTCATACTGAGAATCAGAATTTGTATAGAAGCATTTAGCGTGTCCATGAGAAAATGCAATACATATACCTCATTCACAAATTCCACTAGAGCTTCCAACTTCTTCATCGCAGGAGCCATCTGCGGGATGTAACTTCCTTCAATCAGTTGACTAGCTGCTACAGTCTCAGCCAGATTTTGCTGGAGTCTCTCCATACCTTGCCAAAGAGCATCTTCTGCTTGCAGACATGCATCTCGAAGAATGACAACTTCCGCAGATTGTTGGTCTGTCATGGGGCTAAGCTGAGGCCCAAGCACCTGTAATCAACATCAATACAAGAGTATTTTATGCTTGACTATGGAATTACAGCAAAAGGCATTAAAAAATAAATGAATGAATGCATTTTTTCAAGTGAAAAAACAAAAAAAAAAAAGGCAAAATAGATACCTAACCCCATGACCCTAATAGGGGGGATGCTCATAAATTCTATACTCAATTGTATGCAGAAACCTAAATTAGAGTTTGCCTTCAGCCACCTCTAATTTAGGCTTGCGCACCAGCCAAAGATTTGTTGACATTATGCCCAGACTAGAGGGTTAAAATTGTCTTTGGCTCCTGCAATTTCCATACCTAGTTGCTTATGTAAATTGAGAAATGCATGCTACCCACATTAATTTGAGACGATCCACACATCACCTTAAGAAGCTCTGAAGGGCGAATCCCTCCAATCCACGAGAAAAAGCGCTCAGCTGATGTTTTCCACATGCCCGACGTCACATAGAAAACGTCGGCTTTTGCAGCAGTTTCTTTCATGCGGAAAAGTTCAAAATAATGGTTCCTGCAGTTTTCTACCAGCATTCGAAGCTCCATATCAGTTACATGAGCATTCAAAGCATTCCTCAAGTCACAAATCTGTCTATTTTGTTCTTCCACCCAGTTCCCATACTCTATCTCAAATGCAGTAATCCCTGCAGAATCCTCAGTGTTGGTACAATATAATAATATTAAAAAAAGAAAAAAAAAAGGTTGTTGGGGAATGTACCCATGGGGAATAAAACCACAAAGGCTATCCTCAGCATGCCGAGAGCAATACATGATAATAAACAGCTCTTTGAGAAATTTGACTGGGGATACAAACTACAATTCAAACTTTCTGTGCGCGTGTGCGCGCGCGTGTGCGTGTCTAGTTACAACTAATATTTTCGGTCTCCAATTCATCTTCTAGAACATTTGAAAAAATGCTGTGGCAGAGTGAATGTTCTAAAAAAAATAATCTTCAATTTTCAAGGTTGGGTGCATGAGAATAACTATAGTACTTGTCCTGGTAGTGAAGAAGCTTATGAAGGACTAAAGAGATCAATGTTCAAATAGATAGCATGTATATCCACAAAGCAATAAGTTAAAAGTAAGCCAGAGATATATGGGTATAGTTGCTGCTTGAAACTTTTATACTGGACAAGGTGCATGGAGGTAATGTAATTTTATGAGCTGCTTTGTTCCCCTCCTTTTTTTCACCAGATTTGGGCTGACGCAAAAAGGTAGACCCAGATGGAAATTGCGTCCTCCCAAATTATCTCACTTTCCTGTTCCACCGCACAACCATACCACAAAAATACCTCTTTCTCTCATCTTTTTCACTCCTATATCCACCGAACCCAATGCACTAGGAAATAGCAACTTCCTTGTTCCTAAAAGTTTCTCTATTCCCTAGCAAAATCAACAAACCTAATATAGGCGAAAGCCGAAGCCTTAGACTTTTGGAGGAATAGAAATGATGTCAATATATGTTAAAGCATCGTAAACAGCACATTTCATGTTCCGCCTACGTAAACTTTCCCATCATGATTGGCTAGTTGGTGTAAGTTCCCTTCCTGGTGTTAAGCATTAATCTCTCCCCTTGCAATCAGTTCTTTCCTTGATAAGATCAACTTTTTTGTCATATTAAGAAACGAACAAACCCAACTCTAAACAAAGGGAGGGACTGGGAGGATTATAATAGTCAATTTTAAATGAGGTCATGCGCTTTTGACAAGCAGCACGAGAATTCAACATCTCAATGCTTCAGATGGATGATGAAGTGGAAATATCTGAGATTACATGTACAACTTCGTTACATTAACAAACCTGGGTTCACTGCTCCAGGAAACCCCAGATGGATGGCATCCAACCCACCACCTATATATGAGCCCTGCAGTAAGACATCAACTGCTTTTAAATATTTAAGAGGAGAAAAAAAGTTACACTGATTGATCAAAAATTTTATTAACGCCTCAAAGATGTGACAAATAAAAGCTAATCCTTTTCAAACCTGATGTCGGGCACACTCCAGCTCATGCTCTAACTGAATCAGCTTCAAACGACTTGTTTCCAACTGCTGAACATAGGCCTACAAAGTAAAACGCGAATCTAGTATGACAAACCACTTTTTGCATCTTCTCACACCCAAGGCTTCTGTTTCAAATGTGTATTCTTACATAAAATCCTACATACCTTCTTCCGTAAACGACTTTTACGAGCAGCCTCCCGGTTTTGTGCAAGACGTCTTTGTGCCTGCAGATTTTGCAGATTTTACGTTTAAAATTTTAAAACAAGCTAAAGGTTGTTGGTTCTGCATTAGGGTTAATCCTCAAAATTAAAAACTATAAATTGTATGTCAAGCTTATGGATTGAAATCCTCAATCGTAAGCATATATGCATACATTTCTAGATTTTCCATATCATGTTACCTGTTGTCTGCACAGAATGAATGAATGGCAAACAACAAATGGACCCCATGCATCATTCTTGAAAAACTAACACACACAACACAAGGTTTCCTTCATATAAGTAGTCTAAACTGAAAAATTGCACCTGCAGAAAACCATTTAAGGTCCTGGTCCTGTGTATAGATCACATTTCAGGAATGCAAACTTCTTTAGGAACTTTCATGCAGCATATGATAAGAAAACCAATAAAACATGCACCAAAATGTATTTTCAAAGGAAAGAAAGGAGAGGAAGATAAGAAACCTAAGATGCACAACAAAAGTTCCAGCATGTGTGGATCTCTGACAAAGATACAATACCTTTAAACAACCATATGCACAAAAGTGAAGCTAAAACTCAAACTACAAGCAGATATTAGTATGTGGCGGAGAGGCACTAGAACCTACAATAGCACATCTTGGTCCAGTTTCAGGAGGAAACGATTTTATTAGAAAAAGATGTCTTCCATCCAATGCAGAATTATAAGAAAACCTAATTACCTTGTAAATTGAAAATCATTCTCATTAATACAATCACCCTCACCTTATCAACAGGTTTAGTAGCTTCTTGGTCATATTGGTTTGAAGGTCCCGATATTCCATGTGAAGCATCCTCTGACTAGAAAAATCACAGAACAAAAAACAATTAGCAGAGGAGGAATTTTGCCCCAACTACCAAGACACACAACCTTCAAAAATTTTCACCTGACTATCTAGTTTCACATCCTCCACAGTCAAGGATGCAGATGAATCTAGATTACTGTTGCTTTTGAAGTTTTCACCCCACATGCTCATCTGGTGGATAGGATCATATACTCCCATCCTTCTTGAGGTGACAAATTGGGCTGATGGAGAGTTCATGTTCCTTGGACTGATCATAGAGGTTAACTCAATGAGATTTTCGTATCAATACATAGGTAAGAAAGACAAATGCATAAATCAAACATATAAATTAAGAAACATGGGCGTGAAATGACTGGTTATAATTTGAATTCCAAATGGCAACGGCACAAAGAATGTAATCCCCAGAAAACTTGATTAATCACACCATTCTCACAATTTTTTAAGCCCATTACAGTAGCACATTTCAAAATTGTTGGATACAGATCTAGAACGACTTCAAATTGAACCTTGAAAAAACAATCTAAAAATGAGGTAATAATGATATAGATTCTCAACCTAACACCACAAAAACATGTTCCTAAAATTTTCAAACTTCCTTCAAGTTTGTTCCATGATGATAAATCTTCAACGTCAAGATGAAGGGTAACAGAATCTCACTGTTGGCACAGTTATATTAGCACCATCCTCGGAAAGTGACCAGAATGCATCCTAATCACATAACATGGCTTTTTAAAACAGTGAGCTGCTGCTTTTGTCAAATGATAATGAATTGGGGTAGGCATGAAAGAAAGGAATTAGAAGGAACTGAAGTAAAACAGTGGCAATCCTCGTCAGTGTCACCTCCAGAAGCTTAATCAAACTAGTAGAGAGGATGGCCGAGGAAAATGCTTCCTCTCAAGGCCTTCGCTATCAACCCACAGAAGCCACAAAGCTGAAGTATTTCTGCTTCAGATACAAATTCAACTTTTTTTTTCTTATTTGCCACCTAGAACAACTTCTAACTTCCAAGCAAAAAGAAAAAAAATGAAAAATGCAAAAAAAAAAAAAAAAAAAAAAAGACTGATTTATGAACATAGATTAGAAAATACACCGGAAACTTAAAGATATTTGTGTGTTTGAACACATATGTATAGGAAGAAACAGATATATGAACTGTAAGCAGCAAAAACACTGAAAATGACCAATTAACTGTCAACAAAATGAAATTTCCCGATCTCTTTCTTTCATTAACGAACCCATGACTTTGCTACTTTCTGCATCAAACCCAAGACACTCGAACCAATAGGGGGCGGGGGGATAGGAATAGAAAGACATTCGTTTTACAAAGTACTGCAATAGCAACCAGCGGACTAATCAAAAGTCAAATAAAGAAAGAGAGAGAGAAGAAAAAACACGAGAACAGACCCTTTAGATTTCCAAGCAGTTCACTACTCACAACAACCAAAAGTGAAACTCATATAAAAGAGAGACAAATATATCCACACTCCAAGCGAACAGCATGTAATCATGAATTAAACATAATAAAAACTCAAAACTTCAACTTTCTTTTCGTCACCTTTCCCGGAAACCAAACAGAGTCGAAGCATGGGCTGACAAAATTCAATAACAAGACACAAACAAAAAGCCGAACCTTGGGGTAAAGCCAACTATTAATTTTCTTTTTGTTTCCCGCTCAAATCCCAGCCCTGGGAGCACCAAAACAAAGCACAAACATCCCTGGCTCGAATCGAAGCCCTAGCTCTATCTCAACTCCCAGAGCCCAAAGTCCCGTCATCTTGCAGCAGAATCAAATGAGAACAACGACAGCTTAAAAGCCACCTCCCGAACCATTTTTTTAATTTTAATTTTCAGACTACTGTTCCATTAGGAATTAACAATGACTGTATAAAAATTATCACATCTATTGAATAAAAAGAATAATAAAAAATTATTTTTCCCATCCAATTTTCTCTTAAGAAAAAAAAAATGAAATGCATAATATAGCAGTAGTTGTCATCGGGAGCTACAGAGAGTCAAAGATTTCTTTCATTTAACCTTAAGCGTCGTCATCGTCGTCATTGTCCTCTTTCCACTACCACTAATGTGCGCACCAAGTTGGCCATTTCCGCTTAACCTGCACACCTGATCGTTAGCCGAATATGCTAATACACGCGCGATCGGAGCCGGAAGTTTTCGGAGGCGGGAAAGTCAGTGGTCACCGGCTATTTGACCGTACGAAGGAGTACACGCGCTCTATTGCGTGTGGGGGCATCGGCGTTCAAACATTTGAAACTTTTGTTTTTTTTCAAAGAGGAAGAATAGTAACGGCTATTGGAAGATGCTGTCAATGCTTTGAAACTATGTATGCCTGCAAGCATCTTGCATCCATCTACTACCTCCAAAATTATTTTCTTAGTCCCAACTAAAAAATAAATAAATAAATTTGAGTTGTTTGGAAAACATTAGTCTTCTTCAGAGTAATACAACTATATGTATGTGTTTGTGCAAATATCGTTCACTCTTTTTAAAAATTGAGTAAAATTTATTATTAAAAAATTAATTTTTTCATGTAAATCTCATATTTATTGACAATATTTACGCACTTTATGACTGCAAATATCATTTCTTACTACTCAATATTAGCCCCTAATGTGAAATAATTAGATTACAGATCATTTAATATTGATTATTATATATGAAATAATTTGAGGATTGTTTTCCTCAAGATTTCACTGAGTAAGAAATAATTATTTTAGATTTAAATTGAGCTCCATGTACAAAAACATCTGAGTGTTTTCAATATTTGACATTATCTAATTATGTAGAAGATTAGCAATTTGGAGAAAATCAGTTGCTTGCCAGTTCATTGATAGGTTGATTATTCTATTGTTGACTCTCTCCATTTCTACAGTTATAATTAATTAACAATCTTTTTCTGCCATAAATTTTATGAAAAAATATGAGTTTTTAATTGATCGCATTTTTTTTAAAGAAAATTGTTATCATTCATTTATAAAAAACTTATATTCATGAGCGGATATATTATGAGATATCCTCATATCAGACATGACATCATAAATTAAAATAATACATTTCGAGTTCCACTAGTACACTATTTCCTTTTGTGACTTGTTTGATCTTCACTACTGCTGATACTTTCTACAGACAAACGTCTAAGAAACAGTCCAACCTCACCCTTCGTAGAAGGAGAAGACTCAACCTTTACAAACAGAAGTCCGATAGACAAACTCTTTTTTATTTTAATTAACAATAAGAAAACTAAAAAGGTGAGTAAGTTTTATTTTAATTAACTGATCAGCATTAATTGGTGGTTAATACAAAAACCATTCATTATTTGCCTGTTTTTATTTTATTTAATTAATATCCACATATTATACATATAAGAGATCAACATATATATTTAGATACACTGGTCCAGTACAAAAACTCATACTTCCTCCATGTACCTTATTGACCAATTGGATCATTCAAGTATTTAATTGGTCAAAAGGTAGCATTTAACGCAACAAAGGTCCAAGTAAATATATATTATGTGAGCATATATATATATAGCCGTATAGACTAGGAATTGATCGAAAATCAAGAGAATCATACCTACCCACTTGTTAATTAATTATTAAAGTTTTATTCGAGAAAAGAAGTCTATAAAATAGATGGATCATGAGGCACTAACTGATGCGCTTTCACTAGAAAATACAAAAAGAAAAACAAATTAAACATGATTAATTAATTTTGATGTAAAAAACTGATCATATAGTGTGTGTGTATGTGTATATATATATATATCTTAGCTAGCAAGTTATGGAGGTTGATGGGCTGAATGCAAGAAGAATCGAATAATTGCAACCAAAAAACTGATCATCATCATGTCAATAAAGATTACATGAATGCAATATTATATTCTTAAAATGTTTTTGATATATATTCTGATGCATGGTAAAAAAAATCACACGATTCATTGGATGGGTGTGAGTTCTAATTCGATTCCATTTTACCATCAATTGAAGAATTATAGATCATGTGGAATGACATTTATAGATCATGTGCCTCTTTTTATATATACGGAGCTAGAAAACATAATATTGTTTTGTGGAAGCTATGATTCTCAACTTGTCATTAATGAATGCAAATTGCCAGAACCCCTTCCTTTTTCTCCAAATTGCATGCATATTTACAAGTAGAAGGCATATCCTATAAATAAAATTAAAAAAAAAAAACTATTTTTCATTTTGGATTTGTTATTCCAAATAACACTAGCAATTGATATGATACATTTTAAATTCTTAAGCAACTTTCTATATAAATATTTAATGTGAAAAGCCAATTAATAAGAACCTCGTATATAATCATTTGGCATGATGGATCAATGATATAATAAAATTCAAGATTTATATTACGAGTAATGCTAGATACAGTCATGTGATGTGTAAGAGTGAAGTTTACTATCAAAAAATTAATTTTTTTCATGTGAATTTTATAATTTTTTTTTTAAAAAGAAAAGAAAAGTATACAAGAGTTACGCAGATTGCAAATATCATTTCTCTTATATTATATATATACACGTGTAATTGGGATTCCTTTTTAACTGTTTCCTAGTATATATATGAGATGGAAGGTCGGCAACCAAACCACTCGGTGGCGCCTAAAGTTGGTAGTGACGTTTAATTTCCTATAAACAAATAGACTTTTCTTTATAATTGGAATTTGGAAGTTTTGCTGATCGAACAACTCATAGCTAGCCAGCTTTCCAGCTTAACGTATATTTAATAGTTATATACAATTGGCCATTGGGATCCTACAGGGACAGACAGAAACTGATCATCTCAACCCTTTATAGTTTCAAGTACTTGCCATTCATTTAATTATAAGTTGTTATAGCAGTCCTCCTCATGTTTAATCTGCACCTTTAATTTGGAAATAAAATTTTATTCAAAGGATAAGTACAATTGATATAATATAAATATATATATATATATATATATATATTTGCAAAGCTAAATTCAACATATATATGAGTACCGATCCACATGATGCATGAAAATCTGAAGCTCCCAAAAGTATTCAATGGTACGATCATGTGATAGGTTTATTAATTATGTGGAGAGAGAGAGAGAGAGAGAGAGAGAGAGGCAACTTGCACCTGATGATCAGTAGTCAATTAATCCTTATTTGTTGCAACTGCCATTAATTATTTGTGGAGCTAGCTATTTATAATGTAATCATCAATTCTTTATTTCATCATGATGAGTATGATGACTGATTAATACAAGTGCTATATACATATATATATATATATATATATATATTTTTATATTTTTATATTATTATATATGGTGGTTTTGAAGATAAGGAAAATTCTAAGGAGACCAATGAAGAGTACAGAAATGCACAGAAATGTTGTCTGTTTAACAGACGATCGATTCAAAGATTTTGTGATAAAAGGATATAAATTTCTGCACATATATATATATATATATATATATATATATCTGAAAGAGCCCCAAATTAAGCAAAAAAGATATATATATATATATATATATATATATATCCTGTAATTAGTTTGGTAAGTAGTACTATAAATAAAGTGACATGAGTACGTACCCAGTCATGATATTCATCATGCTTCATGCCGAAATTGATGTCGTTATCAGCAAAATTCCATGAATTTATATATAAACAAAGAGTTTCATGTATTTTTTTTTTATGTTATTAATTATAATTTACTTAATTATCGACTTTTTTGCATGAGCCCGTACTGCATGCATGCGCGCACCCTTTATACGCGTGTGCTTAATTAATAGTGAATATTCAAAGACAAAGAAGTCATGATCGATCTCTTTTTTGGTCGTGATCGAGAGTCATATATGTTTATATATAATATAGCTACCTAGAGATCAGAAAACATTACACTACTCGTTCATGAGAAGAATATATATGCATGCATGCATGGCTCCTCAAATTATTAGCTAATTAGTGTCCTAGCTTGTACGTACGTACATATATGGTCATGAACTAATAAATCCCTCAAACATGCATGGAAATTAAATGCTAGCTCAACTTGCATGTGTTATTTGGAAAACGAGATCACCAGAAATATTTGGATTGGACAATTTTTTGAATATGATGTGGTTTTAGGCCGTCAGATTCATTTTATTTGGAACCCCTTTTTTTTTTTCCAGTTTTGCTTTCTGGTCATATATAGATAATGTAACACATTAATTCTGGTCAGAGAAATTAATGTCCTGTTGCCTTGAGACTTCAATCTAATTAATTTAAGACACCATACCAAACCTGTCACATCATGTAATTGCTGTTATATTCTTTAATTTTATAATCTTGAATTTGAATATATATATATATATATATAGTTATAAGAACCAAATTTATTTGGGGAGGATTTAATTTAATTTAATTTAATGGCATGATCAAGTGCAGGTTACCATAAACTAGTGACATTATTATTGTATGGACTATCTACTCACAGACAATCTTTAAAAAATGAAGAGATCGACGATCCATTTTTTATAATTATATAATTAGGTCATGGTGCCAATGATGTGTGTAAAGTATGATGGTGGTGGTGGGGGTGCATGCCTAGAAACATCTCGATCAATGGTTGGCTGGTTCCTTGGTGATTTTCCTTGTCATTTTCTGCTGTGTGTGTATTTGTTTGGATAAATAATGAGAAACGACGTCACCCAAACACACTACTTTTCCTATTTGTGGTGGTATTCGCAAGTGGTCGCCACTAAGAATGGTTGGTGTGGCGTCAGAATTTTTGAAGAGATTCAACAGAAATCATTAGATAAATTTAGATTCTGATCGATCAACCCAGATTTTGATGCCCATTTTGCTTTGTGTCTGTGTCTGCACTTTGGTCGGAACCATTTTTGTTCCCTACGACCTAAAAGGAAAATCCCATCACATAATTGATTCAAGTTTTTTTGGTTCCTTTTCTCCTTGCTTGCATCATTTCGGATAGGATCGGATCAGGAAATTAAATTAGAAAGAAATTATATTACTAATTCCTCTTCACATTAATATGTTATAAAAAAATTTATATTTATAAGTCGAATACATTCTAATTTTACAGCGTGGAGATCCTCCGATACTCACTAACTTACAAGTACTATATCACGTTCTTACACCCACCGAAAATTTGTTTCGAAAGTGTCCCGAAAAGTGCATTTTATTTTGTTATTATTTTTTTCTATTTTTATGTATTTTTTTAATCATCATAAACATTTTTAAAAAAATAAAAAATTCACAATATCATTAAAAAACACTTTTTTATCACTGAGTAAAAAAAAATGTTTCGGGACACACTTTTGGGACACTTTTTCGGTGGGTGTAACATTTCTAGATAACAGATATGTTTTCTTTTCTATATATTTACTTTGGTTATTTTATTAATTTGTATTTTGCTTATGAATATATTTTGAATTAATCGACCAAATCATGCTGTATTTCTTTGAGATTAATGGACCTTTCCAATTAAATATTGGGATCAGTGATTAATCCATGATATCATTAGTGTCCATTATATTGTACCTTTTCCTTTGTAAACAAACACTACCCAAAATTAATTTTTTTATTTTAATAATTATTTTCTTTGCAAGCAATAATGAAAACTTATTTATATCATCACCTATACATTCCACCTAAAACAACCATTTTTTATATATATAAAGTAAAGTTTGCAGATAGTGTAATTAGTATATATTATAAACAGATTCATGACTTGTCAACTTAGGTGTAAAGTGGGCACGCTTTTGTCAACTTCACGCATGTACGTTTGGAATGCATTTCTAATGCTTCCATCATAGTTTAGATACATACATACATAAATAGTTTAGCTTTTACTCTTTCTTGGAAACTTTTAATCGAATGTAGTTTGTATCAAAGCTCGTGTATACCGACTTCGTTGTCACATATGTGATGCATGCATGCAATTCTGATGGCAACGTGTATCGGACCGCGAACACACGTATCTTATTAATTAGTAAAGAATTTTGATATGCGTATGGATGTATGGATGTGTACCTAACATTTAAAAAAAATAAAATAGACATCATAAGCAATGAAAAGTGATAAATACACTGAAAAATTGCATAGAATGCCCTCCTTTTTTGTTTTCGTGCTACTTGTCCATAACTTTATCGTTTTTTATAAATAAAATCAAAGAAGGCAACATGTAGATCGAGCATGGAGTGTCGTATCCAATTACTAGGAAAAATCTAAAAAAACAAAAGAAGAAGAAGAAGAGGGTGTTGGATCCGCATGCAATAATTGCTTTATTAATTTATTTTTAAAGAAATTAGTTAATTTTTACATAGTCATTAGTCTTCTGACTTCTGTCACGACAACCTTGGGTTGGGTTTTAATTTTCAATAAATCTTCCCAACACACTCCACACTCCATCTTTTTTTAAAAAATTTTTTTAATTTTTTTTATTAAATAATTTTTATATGAATAGTAAATAAAAAATTTGAAATATTTTTAAAAAAATAAATTCAAAAAAATTTTAAAAAAATATTAAAAAATGTGGAGTGTGAAGTGTGGATGAATAGTATGAGGTTATGTAGCAAAACCCGCCTCCAACTCATGATTTTATCTCATTTAATAATTATAATTTTTTTAAAATTTCACTCAAAATATAATAAATAATTCAAAATTTTCAAATCTTAAAATCATAATAATATAAAAAATAATATTATAATAATATTTTATTCAATTATCAATTTTCATCTTAACTCACTATCTAAACCGCTACCCTAAAATCCTTTTTAATTGGAGAAAAATTTTAAATTCCATTTTGATAATAGTTTTAGTTTTTTTTTTTTTTTGAAAAAAAGAAAAGAAAAGAGATCACTATATGTGTTTAGTGTAATGTTAGGGTGTATAAGTCCTCCTGCACACTCATTTTAGAAAAAAGTAGTATCCATCATAAAAAGTAATAATAATAATTTTTTTCACGTGCATCTTAGATTTCCTCTAATTTTTTTGGAGGGAGTCCATGGAGTTTGTATATATAAATAATTTTCTATATGTTTATATCCATACACATGTGGACATAAAACAAGCTAAAATGTTTAAATCAAAGCAACTCAAATATGAAATATGACGTAAAAAGGATTTTCATAACTCATTACAGCATGAATGTAAAGCTAGTTTAAATTTGATAAATCAAAGCTTACAAATTTCAAAAAAAGTTACAAAACAATTTTACATCACCTGTATCAGTTTGAAATAGTTATAGAAGCCAAAATAGGGTGAAACTGAAACATGCTGAAATTTACAGGAGAAGAACGAATCAAGTTTAGACAGAGAACAAGAGATATAGATGTATCAAAAAAAAAGAAATGATATCTGCAATTTTAGGACGTGCAAGGTCTGCAAACTCTATTTGAAAAAAATAAATAAGTATAAGATCAAGTTAAAAAAATTATTTTTTAAATGGTAGAGTTTATAAAGAAATTAGCAGAAAGAACTCCCTTTTGGGTCTTGGCGAAAACAAATTAGATTTGGAAAGAAAAGATTAACATATAACAGGTCATTTTGGATGGGCAAGCCCAACCTAGGCCTCCGTTGCAATAATTAGACCAATTTGGACCCTTTTTTAGGCCTGGTCGGGCTCAGGAATCCTAATTATCAAGAGCTCTTGATCCTTTTTGGGCACGTCAACACCTACTAATTATCTAAAGAGGAATTCTACACAACCTCTTAAATCTTTACACATTATATTTTTTTAAATTTTAATATTTTTTAATATTTTTTTAAATTTTATTCTTTTTAAACTAATTTAATTTTTCTATTCATTATTCATATATTAAATATTTAATAAAAAATAAAAATAAAAAAAGTATGGTGTGTGGAGGTTGTATGAATAGTAGGAGGTTGAATAGATTTTTTCTTATCGAAATGGCAAGATTTCCAATACCTTTCTCGTTTATTTTTCCAAGCAGCTTACACTCACCCCTTAACTCGTAATCAGTTTATTTGTATTTTTTTAAAGTAACGTTGTTTGAAAGTCTTTATATTATATACTATCTATGTCATGTAATTTGATTTGTAATATTTAAATTTTAAAATTTATTTTATAAATTAAATTATGTCACATAGATGATATATGTTGTAAAAGCTTTCAAATAAAATTATTCATTTGATTTGCAAGATTCAAATTATAAAATTTATCATTTAAATCAAATTATACCATGTAATTATTTTACTAGCTTACTCTATTAATTTTCATACTAATTATTAGACTTTCTTTTATCATGGAATATTAAATATAGGATAATGATGAGGTTATTACCTTCCGACTACACATTTACTATTCATTTTATATTTAATTTTTTTAAGATTCTTTATTTTACTTAATGGTTAAAGAAGTGATTATTAGTGAAATTATATATATTTTTTAATTTTTTATTAATGATTAAGGATGTTAAATGATAAAAAATAAAAAATAAAAAATATACTATAAGTAATAAATAGATAAAAATAAGATAGTAACCCTATCACTATCCTTAAATATATAGAGAGTCAAAATAACCGAAATCACTCTTAAAATTCTTTGTCACCCAACATAGTCCCAAGTGATTAGGAAAAAAAAACATAGTCCCAAGTCTCCCCTCACCTAACAGTCATACGAATTGGTTAGGTTTTTTCTCATGAATAACTCTTACGCTAGTTTGTTTATGAAATAAAAGTTAAATAAAATATTATTAGAATATAATTTTTTTATATAATTTTTATTTTTGAATTCAAAAAAATTGAATTATTTATTTTATATTGTAGGAGTTTTAAAAAATTATAATAATAAAATGAGATGAGACAGTCTGTAACTTTATAATATTATGGGATATGACTTTATAATATAATTGAGTCTCTAATTCAACCTATAGATTGTAGTGAAAGAAACATAAAATATTAGTTTTTATTTCAAAGAAAATAACCTTAAATCACTTCTAGAGTTTGCAGTCTCCATATACTCCATTTAAAAAAAAAAATTACTATTAAAAATATAATTTTTTTATTTAAATCCCAAATTTACTTAATTTTAAAAACAAAATACACATAAATTACAAATATAATTTTTCATGTGATATTCCTCCGCAATCCTCTCCATTCCTGCCTGCCTCGTCTTTATTCTCCCACTCAATTCAAAGGCTCTTATTCTGTATCTTATTCCTATCCCTTCACTTTTTTCTTCTCCTTTCCATCCAATCAAAGCCCACCGAACCAAAAAAAAAATAAGAAAAGAAAAGCCAATTACAGCTGTAGGACCCACCTATCAACAAATGAATCCTTGTCAAGGAAGCAAAACAATATTAAAATAAAAAAATTTGATTATTGATCTTAGTTAAACTCTACTCGAGTTAATCAACTGAACCATTGTTATCAAGGATTCATTGGATTTCACATTTTTCTCGATCCAAGTCTTTTCCTAATTATATTATTTATATTATATTAAATATTGAAAAACATAACTAATAACTAAAAAAAATATAAATACATTATTAATATGAAAACATGTAATATTTAATTTTTAATTTTTTATAATTAACGTGGTCCCATGCTAAATGATGAATTAACCCAACATATTATGAATAGCAGAATGACAGATTTTTTAAAAATAAATTAATATCATAAGGTTTATGAATAAAATAAAATAAAATATAATTGAAGATATTTACATTAAAAAATCACATAGGATTGAAGACTGCCGAATTTATATTTATAGACAAAATAAATAATTAGAAGATAATGCATGAAGTTTGTATTCCCTTTTCCGGTCTTAAAAAGAAGAAGAAACGTTTTTTTCTAATTAGTAGAAGAAAATAAAAACGTTGAAAAGTTAATAAAACCTACACTTGTCCAGACTTAACTCTTTGGTCAGCCCCAAACAGCGAACACTATCCGTTTACAAGATGAGTACGCTGCCCGAGCTGCCCCAAACCTGACTGAGAAATTACGGGCAGTCAGTCACCACCAGTACTCTCGCTCCCTCTCTCTCCTCTCTCTCCAAGACCTCTGATATTTCTATATCTTGCTTTCTCTGTGTCTCTAAGATTACGATCGGACGGTCGGTAATGCACGGGCTCTCTGCTGCTTGATTCCCTAAGTTTTAGAGGCCGAAACTATCGGATCCAGCATCGCCGCGCGCAGATCTTTCTTTCTGGTATGGTTTTGCTCTCTGATTCTTTACATCTCTTGCCAAGTGATAACCCTTGCTATCGATTTTCCCGTTTTGATTACTAGCGTTTTCAGCTTTACCTCACTTCTTCACCTTATTATGCAGTTCATTCTCGTAGTTTCTAGCTTCCAGACGATTTTGAGATTCCGTTTAGTTTTTGGCGAGTCTTAGTCCGAACTTTTCGAATCGTTCGATTTCCGGCGAGTTTTGCTAACTTTTTCCATCACAACCTCCCGCGATTACGCAATTTCCGGTTAAACAACCACTTCGTTAGTTGCCGGAGAATTTTCTCTGCGCTGGAAAGTGACCCTTTGTCTTTTGCTAAAACTATCCGTTGAAAACACCTTTATTTTTTAGAGAAAAAAAAACTATTTGCACAGCTTTAGAAATACATAACATTTTTTCATTTTAAAAAAAAAAAGGAATTTTCGGTGCCTGTCTGTGACGTGAATGGAGTGAGATCCAACGGCTGGAATGAGTTTTTACCGGATCTGACGGCAGCAGCTAATTTATTTATTTATTTCGTGTTTGCTCAGGCACTTTTATTTTTTTATTATGGAGGCGAAGCAGGGTTCAGCGGTGGCTACGCTTGTTAACGGATCGCTAATGTGCGCCGGGGATGCTCTAGCGACTTTGCTCCTCTCGGCTCTGCTGAAAACCCACCTCCTTGCTCCGGTAACTCACTTCTTTTCTCTCTCTTTTTATTCTTTTAAGACACTTCTATTTTTTTTCTCTAAAAAGAAAATAGTTTTGTCAACCAACGGATTTGGACTTGTACGGTTCTTTAGTCCTCTGCAAAACTCCTTTTTGGTCCCTACTAAGATGCGCCGGTGCTTTAGACATCTTTATTCTGCGCACTTCGTTCTTCCTTGCAAATTTGCAATTTTTATTTTTATTTTTATGTGGTACGCCGGCTGGGTTTCAAAAATGTTGTCGGAGACCGGCGAGCTAACGAAGGGCACTTCGATAGCACGCGGTTGGGAATTAGGTTTTATCTCTCCTGTTTCCATGTTAATTGCTAACGTGCGCATTGCGTGAACGTCAGTCCGGACTCGGAAAAGAGTAGTAGATTAACCGAGGTTTTGGGGGTAGGTTGAGTTCCGATTGTTGTCGCACGTGGAAGCAGTTCAGTCGGGAACAAACATAAAAATAAAACTAAAAATCTTATGTTGTCCTTTTCTGACGAGGAAAAGGTCAGCGTCCTTTACGGGACAACGTTGGGAGGAATATCCTCTGGATATGCTCTCCTCTTCTTCAATCATTTCTTATGTTGTCCAACGGTTTTATACTTTATTTTATTTTCGAAAATATTGAAAAAAAGAAAAAAGAGAAAAAAACTATTTTCCTAAGCAAAATAAATCGGGTCCGGTTTGGATGTAACTCGACCCCGTTCGACAGATGTGGGATGCGTGACATGTTTCCCAATATTTAAGCGGGACACGTGGCATGTATTTAATTATTTATCCATATTAGGTCATCTATTCGAAGAAAATAAACACATCATTAAATTTTCATGAGATAAAACATTAATTACTGTAGGATATATCATATATGATATGTTTATTATCTAATTTCAGTATTCCAATATTTTAAATTATTTTTTTTATTATGATTTTTTTCCTTTTTGAAAAATTCCAGTTGTCTGGTATTTTGGGGCTAATATTTCTTTTCAGTTCTTCTTTATTTCAAGTTGGCACTCGAGAAAGTGGACTTCAATTCATACCACTGTCTGTGCTTGATGCTAGTGAACTGTGCGGATAAAGAGTTAACAGCTTGAGCTCAAAGCAAGCATGCACCCAATCTCTGGCTCTCACCTTTAAGCTAACAGAGAATCGCATATTGGAGGCATATTTCCTTTTTATCTTACTGTGTGATAGCATATTCCATTCCATTACCTCCAAGGGTTTCTTTTTGCCTTTTGAAAATAGGAAGATAATGAACCCGTCTGGACTACTACCCACACCTCTCCTTATTGCGTGTGCATATGCATTGAAGGGATTCTTTGGACAATCGATTCTTGGGCTAACATGTCCAGTTTTTGCCCTTTTGACCTAAAACCATGTAACTTAGATTGTGTTTGGGTAGTGAGTTATTTTGAGATATTTTGTGAATAATAGTGAATTGTAGGTAAAAAGTAATAAGTAATAATGAATAGTAGTGAGGTATTTTTTGAATACTTGAGGTATTCTTTTCACATCCTCCCACCTATTGAGTTTGATCTTCTTGTTTGTGGCACACATCTGATACTATTGATTTTTAGATTGACCCAGAACAGGTATTTAACAGTGGTAGGATTGATGCTTGGTGTAGCATAGCTTATTGATGTGTTCTTTATTGTGTCTTATGTTGTTTTCCCCTTTTTGGGGTGGAGAAATGGCTTGATGCATATAATGATAATTTGGAATGTCTAGCCCTTGCCAAATTATGCAGTGCATGTGCCATATCTTCTATCCATTTTTACCTGTGATACTCTATATTCTCTCTTGACCTGCTTGACCTGCTATGGAACACAGCTTCAGGATCCTCACATCAAAGGAGATCAAAGCACTCAAAACCAAGACAAGCCGGTTGATGCTGATGGAGATGACGGCAATGATGATGATGATGATGGGGAAGATGACAATGATGGTGACGGTGGATTTGAAGGAGGCGAAGAGGACTTGTCATCTGAAGATGTAGGAGAATATGGTAGCAACCCCAACAACAATAAGAGTAACCCAAAGAAGGGTTCGGATGGCGGGGCAGGTGGAGCAGAGGAGAACGGGGAAGAGGAAGAGGATGACGAAGAAGATGGCGATGACCAAGATGAAGATGATGACGATGACGACGATGATGATGACGATGACGACGGTGGAGAAGAGGATGAAGAAGTGGTAGAGGAAGAAGACAACGAAGAGGAGGAGGATGAAGATGAGGAAGCACTCCAGCCCCCAAAGAAAAGGAAGAAGTAGACTGCAGAAGCTGTAGAGCCTCCACCACAAACAGTCTCTCTATGTGAATGTTGCCTAACAGCATCTTAATTTCTTATTTTAGCTAATGAGGAGGCCTGCTTAGGATTGTTGTGGTTCTATTGGTAGTCATATTTCTGTTGCACGACTAGAGTACTGTATAACTATTGAGCTGCGGCGATGATAAATTTGACAAAATGTTATGGTTTCAATTTAGCTACTTTCAGTCAGGTTCTAGAGCAAGAATTTTCAAGCAATTTGGTCCTCTTAGATTTATTTTCATATATCTGCATTTAAAGCTAGGTTGTCACGGATTAAGTGAATTCCTGCATAGAACTATAATTCCAACTGAAAAATTTTATTCATCATTTTTATACTACACATTACATATAATTTTTATTTTTTTCTCTTATTAAATGTGTAGTATATGGATGATGAACAGAAAATTTTAATTATTTTAATAAAAATAAAATAAAAATAAGTGTGATGTACTATGCGGAGAAATAGTGAAGCTCTTTACAACCTGTTCTTTAGACTGCGGCTGTATTAAAGGAGTTTCCTGAAAGAATTTTCCTGAAAGAGAGAGAAAGCATCCTAGTTCAAGAAAAAAAAAACAAAAAAAAAAAACTCCACATTCCATTCACATCAAAAACTTTAACCAAAGAGTCTTTAGGTGACATACACTTGAATCAAGAAGAAATATCGACGAAGGAGAGCTTATGCGGGACAATTTGGAAGCGTCGGTCGACTCGGTCATTTCATCAAACCGATTATCCAATAAAATTTTTTAAATATATTTAAAAAATAAATTATAAAAAATGTGCTAAAAATTATAAAATTCAAAATTCAAAATAAAAGTTGAAGTTAAAAAAGTAGAAAAAAAATAAAACAAAGGCCAACTGGCCAAATTGTACATGCAGCCTGACTCCATACTTCATTAAACCCGACACTCGAAAGAGAAGTCCAGTATTCCAGTTGACGGCAACCGCGTGTTGAAAAGCCACGCAAAAATATTTTAAATATATATATATATATATTTTATATTTTCTTATTTTAAATATCTTTATTTATAATTTAAGGAAAAGAATATGCATCGCTTCTACTGGAGCTGACCTTTGCATGTATCTTTACGCCTAAATTTTGGTTCCCGTGTAGTAAATTTGTGTAAAGATGTTATCATAAAGCCGACGTCCAAAACACACAAATGGTCAATTATAAAATCATGATTTAGCAAAATGAAAAAACAAAATCCAAAACCATCGATTCATTATCTTAGGAAATGAATCAAATTTAATATTTAATATATGAGAAATGATCATTTCAATAGTGAGTGTACAAGCATCCTGCAATCATTTTGAAAAAAATAAATAAATATTTACGTGAAAAATAAATATTTTTTTAATAATAGACCTTACTTTTTTTCAAAATAACTGTACGGTGATTACGCACTCTACAACTATATTTAGCATTACGCTTAATATCTATACGAATCTTGAAAAAATTTTACATCTAATAAGAAAAAAATATGGATTAAAATCCCTAAACTTTTAAGTTCAATTTTTATATGGATTTGAAAGAGATAGATATAATATATGAAACCAGCAACATTTAATAAATATTTAATGCTTATTTGAAAATTTGATCAATAATGAATAATAAATATATTGATTTATAAATATTTGAAATAGGGATTATAATTTTCTCGATTACACTTGAAATAAATCCTTAGTGATTGATTCGAGTGGTAAAGTTTTTTTTTTTTTTTTTTCCCTAATCTAAGTGGTAAAGATTTTAGTTTTGAAGGTATGCTTCCAATAGATCTTAAGGTTCAAAAACAATTTATAAATCCTACGTTCCATTGGTAAAAAATAAATAATTTACTTAATTTGCACAAATATGAGACTTAACCAAGTAAAAATGGCGCGTTTGCATATGGTGGTTTTGCTTCATAGAAAATCTAACGTGAGGTGAAAACTATTTATTTAATGAAAATATAGAATTTTTTGGTATTTAATCGTTCTTGAAAACACAATCTACAAAATATTCTATGTTTTATATTAGAGAAATATTAAGATTATTGATAAAATAAAATAAAAAATTTACCTTACAAATTCACTTGACATGATATATTTGATTATAAAATAGATATGACGTGGCCTCAATTTGTAAACTTGTTTCTCATTATTATTGTGGCATATATTTATCATTTTTATTTAGGGATTGTTTGGAAACTTAGATGAGATGAGAATTTCTCATCTTATCTAAAACATATTCATAATTTCATTTGTAAATATTACTCAAATATATAACATTTTTCAATTTCAAATATTTAATTATTTCATATAATCATTACCTAATTAGTAATTATTACAAGTTTTCCAAACTTATAAACGAAACACAAAAAATAATACAGTTTTTTTTTAATTTCAAAATAAAAATTATATTTAAAAAATTATATTCAAATAATTTTTTAACTTTATAATATTTTTATTCAAATTTTTTATCTCTCATCCCAAAATCTAATAAAATATTTTAACGTAAATTGTTTTATTATTATTTACAAATTATTTT
Organism: Cyclocarya paliurus; assembly: GCA_029856935.1. Taxonomy (NCBI): domain Eukaryota; kingdom Viridiplantae; phylum Streptophyta; class Magnoliopsida; order Fagales; family Juglandaceae; genus Cyclocarya; species Cyclocarya paliurus. The sequence continues at coordinate 10,554,115 of CM056950.1, forward strand.
ATTACTATTTATATAATTCTCATCTCACCTTGGGCTAAATGCCGTTTAAATACTTAGAATATCTCATTATTAATTTCACCTTATATTACTACTTTATTCATCTTTTGCACTTCTTATCTCATTGCATTTTCCGTTTTGTTCTATTTATATCCTTTATTATCACTTTATTTCTCATTTTTTGTATTTCTTTCGTCGTAAACACTTTGTCTCTTTTCAATTCTATGTATTTCACCAAGATTAGTATTAGAAGAGGATCATAATTAGGCCATGTTTAGGTAATGAGATGAGATGTATAATTCTCAAAACATCCACAATTTCTTTCTCAAATATTAATAAAACATAAAATATTTTTTAATCTCAAATCTTCAACCATTTCATCTAATCATTACAATTTTTACAAAGAGCCTTATTAGGTACAAGCAGTTTGGTACACTAAACTGTGTGCTGGAGCTGACATGGCTTTTTTTATTGAAAAGAAAAACAAAAGAAGAAAAATTTTGAGAGAAAAAAAAAGTATTCAATCTCACAAATATCATTTCCGTCTTCAATTCGCACATTTTCATTACAAAATACAAAATTTCATTACAAAATATAATAAACAAATCAACTTTTTCAAATTTCAAAATAATAATAATATAATTAAAAAATAATATTTTAACAATATTTTATCATCTCAACTCAACTCAGTTTAACATCCAAACGCAACCTAATAGATGCCTTACATGTCAACGTTGGTGCTCGGTTTGGTGCATAAACTTGTTTGCAAAAATACTTTTCCTTCAAATTTCAAAACAAAATATAAAATTAATACAATTTTTTCAAATTACATCGTATTAAAAAATTATATTCAAATAACATCTTAACATAATATTAAAAAATTATTCAATTTTTTATTTCTCATTTTTCAAAATCTAATAAAATATTTTAATTTAAATCATTTCAATATTATTTACAAAGCATTTCAATAGTATTCATATAATTCTATACTCCAAATATATAAATGAGCTCTTAAACAATTTTATACAGTTAAAATTATATTAATTTAAAAATTAAGGAGTAAAATTTCCTATATAGTGCTATATCTGTGTATGAAAAAAAAGAAAGAATAAGATAAAGTTGAGATAATAAGTTGAGATGAGATAAGTTGAGATAAAAATTGAAAGTTGAATAAATTATTATTAGAATATAATTTTTTAATATTATTATTATTTTAATATTTGAAAAGATTAAATTATTTATTATATTTTATATAAAAATTTATAAAAATTAGAATGATAAGATGAGATGAGTTGAAATTACTTCTCTAAAATAGTTGAAAAGTTAAAAGGACATAGCAGTGAAGCGGAAAAAATCTGCGGTCCAATTTTGGAAGAAAAATGATAAAGATATATCACTTTTCACAATATTTTATATAATAATATTTAAAAAAAATGTTATTTTTATAAATTAACTTATAAAAATAATATTATTTTATCAAAATATCTTCATTTTATTAAAATATTTTTATTTTACAGCATGTATTATGAAATATATTGTAAAATATCATTAGGCAATTTGGAAATTCAGTAAATATTTTATAAGATTAATAATAAACATACAATACTTTTCATAATATATAATATAAAATGAAGATAATTTTATAAAGTAATATTATTTTTATTTGATATTTTATAATAATATTATTTATTTTAAAATATAATTATAAAATATATTGCGAAAGAAAAGTATTATGCGATTATCATTTTTCTTCGCACAATATCATTACATCACCGTTGCAGGGACTTTTTGTTTCTTCGCTCTCCTCGTGTCATCAGAAACTTCAGCGCTGCTCAATTCTCTCTCCCACCGAGACACATATGCGAAGGGACAGAAAGAGTTCAGGAGTAGGGTTTTTCTCTATGAATTTCATGGTTTTAGGCTCGTTTCCCTAAAATTTCTCAAACGAGCTTATTCTCTGTCTCTCCCGCGCAATTCCATGGCGGATCGCTCGGAGTCTTCGCCTCTCGTGCCTCCGACGCCGATCGCCGAACCCAGCGAGATCGATCTCGAGGCCGGCCCGGGAGAACAAATTCAATGCAGGATTTGCCTTGAAACTGACGGTAATTTTTCCGGTCGATTTTCTTAAATTTCCACTTTTGGTTTCGACAAGTCACTTCGTTTTTTTTTTCGTCGAAATTATCTTCAACATTTTAAGTTCTAAGTGAATTGTTATTATAAATTTTACTTTTTTTTCTTTTTCTATAGAGTCGGTTTTCAGATTTTTATAGTAAGTTCCACGTATGTTTAATTTTTGTTTTTCCTTTCTTTGCGAGAGTTTCTATCATTAACATGAATTGTCGGAAAAATGGTCATTATGATATGACTCTTTTGCAAATTGGTACTCAGTGGTAACACTTTTACTGTTTTGAACCCGAGGAAACAATTTGCATATGTTTTTGCTGCTTTGGGCTTCTTACTTGTATAAAAAAAATGTTGCTCTGGGCTTCTGAAAATGTATTTTAAGTGAACTAATGAGGCAAGCAATTGCATCCACCTTTGCAAAGACGTGGGCTTAATATGGAATTACAGAAAATTATCATGTACTCCTAGAGTATGATTCATGAATAACCTGATACTCCATTCTTATCACAAAACGTCATGACTCTAAAATTGTTTACGCAAGCACTAATCTTTAATAATAAGATAGGAGTAACATGTGTCCGTACTTAGTACTTGGAATTACATTGCGTGCTCATAACTTCTCAGCAATAAGACAATAGATCATCTAAAACCAGTAACATCTAAGAAAACTATAGGGTCAGTTTTATATGAACTTCTCCTATTTATGCATTCACTGAGAAGGAAGAGCTGGGCCGATTTCGCTGTTTTTATTTCAATAGTGCAGAGTTTTTTTTAGATGCGTGTTGTGACTTTTTGCTTAGGTTTTGGACAATTATTTTTCCCTTTTTCTTGACTGCTATATGGGTGTCTTTCAGAGTTGAGTGGGACAATTTAGGCTCATCATTTTGTGATCTTCTCATTTTTTTTTCACTCAGGTAGGGATTTTATAGCTCCTTGCAAGTGCAAAGGTACATCAAAGTATGTACACCGGGAATGTTTGGATCATTGGCGAGCTGTAAGGGTATGGCTGCCATCCTCATGTGCCTTTTTGAATCTAATAGATCATATCATTCAATTGTCATATTAGGGTTCCTAGGCCAGTTATGTATCTGATCATAGCTTATATGGTTAGATCAGGTTATGTGAGTGTAATACCCCCTCCCGTAAGCTAGAGATGTCACACATTTTCATAAATAATACCAGGCAAGAGATTTTATAATTTAATAAAATAAATAATCTAATTCATAAAAATAATTATTAAATAAAATATGTTTTGAGAAATATGATCGAAGTCTGAATTGAAAAATATCTTTCATAAATTAACTAAAAAGCTTGGAATTAAATCAAACTACTCTATCTAAGCTTGACCCGTCTGCTTGTACTCATCATCCTCACCTGGGTGATTAAAAACATAAAACAAACTAAAATTAGTCGTAAGAAACCCATCATAATGTAAACATACTTAACATAAGGTTTTTCATAAAATATTTCATGTTAAGAATTAAAATCATGATTGTTCATAAATATGCTGATGACATGCATGACTTGGAAATATTTTTGGTATAATGACTGATTTAAATTATTTGACTTATCTGGACTAACTGACTTATCTGGACTAACTAACTTGTCTGACTGGCCAACACACTTAACCTGCAAGACTGTGCACCGGTCCCACATGTTGTGCAAACAAGGGTAACTACTGATCTAATCTGATAAAATACTATGGTGGACCACACTTGAGTCCATGACTTGCACATCCACCCTGTTTGCATTAGTACCATATATTTGAAAGGCCATCTGATTAATCTAATCTTTGTCTTACACTTGATCTTATAAGAGGTTACATGTCTTATGCAACGTGAGGTACATAAATACATATATAACTATAATATGCAGAATGAAACATGATCATGAATTACAACGAATGACGTGCTTGTAGATATCATGACATGCGTGATACATAAACATTGGTTTCCAAAGAATTGGTTTTAATAATAATATATATAACCAGTTAACGTATGTCACTCCTAATTTTAAGATCAAGTTACTTACCTCGTTGTGCTGCTTCTTGAATTTTACTTCATAGCTCGACACTTATACGAAGTACTAAACATCACTAAATTTTGAAGAAAACGTGCCATAATATTCTATTTAAGTAAATAAATACTACGGAAAATAAATTAATAATCATTCTATTATATACTACTATCATATAATTATTCTTAACATATCTTCATTTTCAATTTATAATTATAATAGCATAAATATTAAAATGTATTGAAATAAACAGTGAAAATTCATTTCAGAAAATAGATTTAATTGAATTTAAAGTGTTCAAATAAAATTAACCTCTTATTGCTGTTTACTATTAAAATTAATTGTAAAAATTTAATACTTAATAAGATAATTAAACCCCTAATTATTTTCAATATAAAATTCTGAGATTTAAATCAAGCCCACAACAAGGTAGATTCAATATACGTCCCACCCAACATAGAAACAATTGATTAACTGTTCAACTACAAGCTCAATGTGAAAATAACCCAGCCCAAGTCCAAAGTAAGCCCAGCCCAATTTTTTAAATAGCTTGAGTCTGCAATATCTGTTTTTTTTTATGCATTTTCGCTGTAAAATCCCACTGGCAATGCAACCTAGAATTATGTTTTCATTCGGGTGCATATAAATTCAACCGGCTGCTTGTGGAAGTATGTTTAAAAGGCTAATAACGTGAACTTTTTGTGAGTCTTGTTTCTCATTAAAGTGACTTGAGGTCCTCATTGCTACATTTTTGGTATAAGATTCTGTTGATAATCACAATGCTGGCAGGCTTAATCCCAGGTAGCATGACATGTGCGCTCAGACACATTGAATTACACAAATTATATAGTGACATGCATGATTTGCAAATTTCACAATGGATGCACTTTTACACTAGGCCCCGTTTGGATACAATAAGCGTTTTATCTCATCTCATCTCATCATTACAACTTTTTCAAATTCCCACACAAAATATAATAAACAGTTCAATTTTTTCAAATTTCAAAACAATAATAATATTAAAAAATAATATTCTAATAATATTTTATTCAACTTTCAACTTTCATCTCAACTTACTACCCAAACTGCACCTAAGATGATCTCATTGGTGGTAGGCTTTTGATTGTGTAAGCTGTTAGTTAACCCTAATTACTGTAAACATGTGTACTGATATTCCTGAGGCGTTATTGCTAATCTGCCGTTTTTAATCTGTCTGCATCTTATGTTAACTTCTGCAGGAAGGGTTTGCTTTTGCTCATTGCACAACCTGCAAGGCCCCTTATCATTTGAGAGTTCATGTTGCTGCTGATAGGAAATGGCGAACCTTGAAATTTCGATTCTTTGTGACTAGAGATATTATATTTATATTTCTGGCTGTTCAGCTTGTAGGTCATCTGTTCTCTACGTCTAGTCATGTTCTTTTAATTGTTTATTTAATAGAGAGGATATTCATATTAAATGTTGATTGTATGCAGGTGATTGCTTCACTCGCATATTTGGCGTATTTGATAGATGGCTACCAGCAGTTCTGGCTTCGTCTTGCATGGGGTTTTGATAGTGGGCTTAGTTTCTATTACATCTGCGGTAAAAACTTAATAACCTAAGTAGTAGTTCTCAAAATGGGTATACAAGTATGCTTGTTGTAAACATTGTTGGTCAAAATTTTTTCTGTGTAAATTCATTGGTGTGATTCTCATCTTGTCACTTATTAGTATGCATAGAGTATTTTGGTCATACAACTTTGGGTGGTCATATACTTATATTTATGCTTTTCAAGCAACATATACAAGGTCATGTGCCCCTGGAACATATTGTGATGATTTTCATGCGCAGTATCAAGGTTACAGAGTTATAAATGTAGTTATTAGTTCCTCTTTACTTATCAAAAAAAAAAAAAATGTAGTTATTAGTTTTGCAAAAAATAAAGGATGCTAGATTCTATGACATTCAAGGATGACAGTTACGATACTCAAACTTCCTTTTTCTGTTAACATAAAAAATGATGGTGGTGGCAGAGTGGAGGTGCAGGAATTGACATTTATTGGTAGTTAATGACTCATAAATTTCCTTACAATTATAATCTTTGGTCATATTTTGGCTTAGGAGATGGAAACCGATAAGTTAATTAAAATTCTAGTTTTTGATGGTTCGAGACACTAATGCAAGGCTATATGTACTGGCATTCACTTTACCTTTTGCATCAGTATATCAATGCCATTTTTATGTTGGTAATTCGTGCATGATATTGGTGAGTACAGGGGCTCTATTGTTTTTTGCACTGCTTGGGCTGTCTGGATGCTTTATTACTTGCTATGATCGAAGAGTTCGCAATGATTTGGCTCAGCCTTGTCGAGAATTATGTCTTTGTTGCTGTCAACCAGGGTAGGATTCTGATGCATTTATTGACAAATCATTGGTATAATTAATGCAGATGATATGTCTTATTTTTTGGTTGCTGCTGTATCATTTTCACTATTACAACGTTGATCCCTTGTAGTTTTTTTTTTTTTTTGTCTTCAACTCTGCCTCTGTCTAATGTGTAAGAGTGATGGGGAGCAAATTGAGTGCGAGATTGATTATATTTCTTTATGGGAATCATGAGATGCTTACATGCTAGTGCAAACATGTATCCTGGTATTTGTGCCAACACACACAAGCAAAATGGTTGTTCTTTTTCAATTGTGACATATATTCCATGCACAAAGTGAAATTTTACTGTTAGTAATGCTTATCTATTTTTGTTGCTGTGGACATGAATTCCTTTGTTGCTGCTCATATATAGGCAGCTCTACTATGATGATCCTTGGCATACATGCAATTGCTTGAATGCATTCTTGCTTTTATTTCAAGAGATTGGGTATTTACAATCATTTCTCATTATACCCATTGTTGACTTGTCATTTGTTGCAAAAGGCTGCCATTTGTGTTGACACCTTCAATCTGCCTCTGTGCTGCCTATTGGATTATAATAATAGCAGACAATAGCAGACAATAGTTATGGGGTGATCGAATGAATTTTTGTTTTGGAGTTATTTTAGATTTTACTGTGAAAATATTAAATACTATTATCTGAGGTGTGATTATCTATGTAAAACTGAAAAATTCAAACGCTGTTGAATGAGATGATTCAAATTTTCTTTCTGCTGTTGCAGTGTGTGTGCAGATTGTCACCTACCTGGTACTCTCTGTATGTGGACTGACTGTACTACATGTTTTGAAAGTTGTGCTGGTATGGCAAGTGAATGCGGTTGCTTAGGAGGTGCTGGTGAAGCAGGCTTGCCATTGCTATTTATTATGGCTTTGATTGTTCTGGGACTTTTTACTGTGATTGGGATATTCTACAGTGTGTTGGTGGCTACAATGGTGGGGCAACGAATTTGGCAGCGTCATTATCACATACTTGCAAAAAGGATGCTTACAAAGGTAAATGGAGTTGACCTGTCCTATTTCCCCCTTTCTTTTTATACAATGATAGAATATAAATAACAGTCGGGAGTGGTTGACATATCTGGTATCTCTAGACCTGGAAGCATAAATATTTATTTTGTGAGATTGTCTTTCTTCAGTGAGTTTGGAGGGGGATTATCTGTTTTCTAGGTTTGCATCGAAACGTGCTAGTGTTTTCAGCCTTCAGGCATTCAGTCTGAGTGATGTTGGAAATATTCTTTGTGATGAGAATTTGAGATGATGATGCTGGCTCTCGTGGAGAGTGTATATTGAAAATTTACTTATAAGAAAAAAAGAACGTATATTGAAAATTGTAGCCTTCCAAAGTACTTTTCTGCAGATAGCTGTGCAACTTTTATGCTCATGTTTTCTACTATCTTCATCCTCATATATCATAAGGCCACTCGGTCCTGGTTGTGAATCTGGTTTAATTTCTTTTACTAGGAATATGTGGTTGAGGATGTAGATGGTGAGATGACAGGATCTGATTGGTCGCCTCCACCTCTCCCGGCAGAGCATGTTCAGCAGCTGAAAACACTTGGTCTCTTATGAAATCAAAGGTTGTATTTCCTGTTAACAAGAATAAGGCAATGTTGAGATGGACTGGCCGTCTATTATGGTCAGTCAGTCCTTACCAGGGACCTTCCAAAGTCTAAAACAGTTGTATTGACAAAATCTTAAAGGCACTCACTCTTCAGCCAGTCATATGTACAAGTTTGAATGATAATTTGTGAAGAAGTTTCAGAAATTATTACTATTAATATCACGTAAGTGTAAGAAAACAGGTTTACATATACCTTGAAGAACTAACAATTGGCATATTGATGATTCTTTAATGCAATGCTCTTGTGATAGAAATTGTTGTGTTTGTTAAGCTTTTCGTTATATTTAGGAACTTCTGTAATAATCTTCGTGAACAACTGTCATCCATGATTCATGAACTAATCTTTTGTGCACTTGGTCTTAGTTGGAGATACTTTGTGTTTTCTGGGAGAGAGGCTAAGTTTAGTTCCCCCATAATTGAGAATTCTGACAAAAAATGTAGTCATGCTAAAAGTAAATGCATTAATCTTTGTGTAAGTTTTATAATTTTTTCAATTCATCTCATTTAATAATTATAATCTTTTCAAATTTTTATACGAAATAAAATAAACAATTTAATTTTTTTTAAATCTCAACATAAAAATAAAAAATCTAAAAAAAATCTATAGAGGGATTTGTCCAAGCTGGCATGCAGCTTGGTGCTTGTATCCAGCTGATGTAATCCAAGTACTTAGTAGGGATAGATGGTAGCCCTGGCCTTATATTCTCGTTCTTTTGAAGGAGTCCGAGTCAAGCCAATGCGTGGCTAAAATGGGGTACCACCAATCTGCTTAACAACCCATGTGGATTTAATAGACAGATAAATAATGGATCAAGACAGGCCATGTGGATACAACATGCTATATTGCAATCTTCTGAAAAAAGATATTCTCATTGACGAAGGAAAGGCAAAGATGGATTGCGTAATCTACGGCTCTTTTCATCGCTTAGCTTGTTGGCTAGATTATCAGTACGCACGTATTACCTTTAATTTAACAGCAAATTAGGACAGAATTATCTTCAAAATGGGTATCCAATTTATTAAAATTGTTATAAGTTCCATAAGCATATGAGAAACATCATTTAAAAACTAAGTATTCACTATTATTATTATTATTATTATTATTATTATTATTATTATATATGTTCAAGGAATGCATGAAACAATAATAGCGCTATCATGTTTGGATTGAGAGATGATATGAGATGAGTTGAGATGGTTTGAGAATCCGAACTTTAAATATAAGGGTTCAAAGCTTCCTTTTCTAAGAGCACTTTCAATAGATGCTCTATAATATATTTTTCTTTAAAATATAAAGAAATTCTCTTAAAAGTGCCCTCTAATGAATCTTATATTCCATTTTTCATTTTACATTCTTCTAAAGTAGCATTTTAGATGTGGAGGAAACTATTCATCTTTGTAAACATTTTAAATTAGTTTCTCTCATGCTATTTGATTTTCCTCATTTCTTCAAAAGTCATTTATTTTTATTTCAGATCATCTCTCTCATTCCCACAGTTTCTTCTTTGCTAAGCACCAAAGACAAAATCTGAAACTGAATTAATCTATTTTTTCATTATATAATCTATTATTTTTATTTTTTGAATTAAATTTTATTTTAGTTTAGTTTATAAATTTGGATTAATTTAAAATGTCATAATTATATGACATTGTATATGAAGAGATATTACAAATATCAAAAGATTTGATGATATTATTGATTGTTAGAAAAAATATTTGAAATGAATAAAAAATATTAAAAAATATAATATTTAAATAATATTAAAAAAAATAGATAAATTGATATATGGTATATTGTAGAAATCAATATATAAAATAAAAAAAATTAATTTTAATGATATATTTTAAAAAATAAGATAAAGAATCTATTAAAAGTACTCTAACCGTGTGCAACTTCATTTGCTTCCCTTTTTGATGTGGGCAACTGAATGATAATGTTTAAACTTCAGTCAATTGTTTGGATTAAGAGATAAAATAAGGTGAATTAAAATGATTTGTGAATAATAATAAAATTTTTAAATTAAAATTTATGAATAATAGTGAGATGTCTCTCACTCTTAATAAAGAAAATTAATAAATACAAATTTTTGCACTAACTTCTTACGCAACTTACAATTATAATATTTTATATAAATAATTATAGAAATATTATCTTCTGTAAATGGTTATTAAAAAAAGGTTGCGTGTCATCAATAAAACGAATACAACGTGATGCTTTGCAAACCGCGGTTTCACATTCGCTTTCGACGGGCGGTCCACGTCACCGACTACACCAACAAATAATAATAATAAAAATAATAAAACAATGGCCCAGGAGCTGTACAACCTTATCCAAAAACTGTCACGCTTCCACTTCCTACTCTCCTGTCTTGTCCTTTAAATTCCTCTGCCCCTTGATCTCTCTCTCTCCATCAAGTTTTCAAAAAGCAGAGTACACTCGAAGAAAGTCTAAACAACCAACGTCAGGTCTTCTACTCAAAAGCTTCTCGAAATCAGAAAGAGAGAGAGAGAGAGAATGGCAGATATTGCTATTTTGGTGGCGGAGGAGTATGAGAGGAGGGTCAGGGATGCAGGAAAGGTTAGTGGTGGTGGTGAAGCAGGGTTTGGGATTGACCTGGTTTCTTCTGCTTCAGCCCTGGCTCAGAGGCTCCTGGTGAAGATTGGATCCGAGAAAATGGAGCTTGTCAAGTACTGGGTTCGGGAGCCCAGAAGCCAGATTAGTATGGCTGCTACTACTGGTTTCTTCTCTGCTTAAGTTCTTTTTTTTTTTGAAGTCTTTCCGCAGAGAGCTCATGTACATGATTTCCAGTTTCTTTATTTCCCTTCATGTATTTGTAGATCGATCGTTGTCTTAGAATTTAAGTCCAACAATGGTTTGTTGGAACCAGCATTTCTTACCGTAGAAATTAAGTTGTCTGAAAAATATATAAGAGTTAAAAATTCAGAAATCTGATTGGAATCAGCATTTCTTATCGTTAAAAGTTAACCGAAGAATAAAAGTTGTAAACTTGTAACATCTTGAGAACATATTCTGGCCCTTGTTCCCCGTTCTTTTTTTATGGGTTCCTTCTCATTTCTGACAAAAATGAAAACCATTTTGAATGTTTTTGAGGACACTAGTTATAGAGTGGATAGGGTGAAGAATATTGTCTGACTTGGTTCATTTCATGACAGAACGAAGTTCATCTTCAGGTTCACGGGTTTCATCTCGTTTTTAGTACTCGTTTCTTTTCGGAAATGAGATGAGATGAGATGAAAATTTTTGAGATGAGATAAATTATTTATTTTATTTTATATTAAAATTTGAAAAAGTTGTAATGATTAGGTGATAGAAGATGAGATGAATTTGAAAAAGTTAAATTATTTATTTTATTTTGTATTGGAATTAGAAAAAATGTAATGATGAAATTGAGATGAGATAAGAGTTTTATAAAAACAAACCAGACCTTAATCTCCTTTCGAATCATCCTTTAAACATAAATATTTTTTAATTTTAAATATTTAACTTTTTTATTTAATTATTTCTTAATCATTATAAATTTTTTAAATTTTTAATTAAAATATTAAAATAATTCAATTTTTTTAAATTCTAAAATAAAATTATATCAAAAAATTATATTATAATAATATTTTAATTTTATAATATTTTAATTTAATTTTTTTTACACTCTTTTTAAAATTTAATAAAAAATTATAATTTAAATTATTTTATTATTATTAATAAAATATATAATAATATAATAAAAATTATAATAAAATTAACATTCAAAAATAAAATCAATTTAAACTGAGGTATACAAATTTCGTTTTCTTTAAGAAAATTCAAATCTTTTATAGTATATAAAATTTTAAATTAACCGATATAATAGAATTCTTCTTGAATTTGACTCAAGCCTAACGTGAGAAGTGGTGAATTTGTTTGGTTATCAAATCAAAATCAAACTGAATTTATCATTATAATTTTTTTAAATTTTAATACGAAATATAATAAATAATTTAATTTTTTTAAATTTTTAAATAATAATAATATTAAAAAATAATATTTTATTATTTTAACTCAATTCAACTCATTTTAACATCTAAACGTAGCCTTAACTTCACTCAAAAGAACAAATTTCCTTTAGATGAAAATATTCTCAAAAAATCATTTTTCTCTACATTGTACAGAGAAAACAACACCGGACTAAAAATAATAATAATAGACTATTCACAGACGCCAACTTCCATCAAAATTTAAATAATTCAAAATACACTAAAAAAGAAAAGAAAAGAAAAAGACTCGGTAATTGTGCAATGAATGATGAATTAAAAGAACAAATTTAATGGAAAGATTAACGTTTTTCCAAGAAACGGCACAATGAACAATCTGCCATTACCAACTTAAAAGGATAAAAAGAGATTTATGGACCATTAACTGAGAGCCAGTAAGAAATTAATTGATAAAATTAAAGTTCAAACGGCTCGGTTAAAAAATGGCCGATAATGAGCAATTAAAATTGAGCAACGTTCAGCCATTCTAAAAAAATATTGAGCAACTAAAACATTAAATACTCATTAAATATTGATAAGTTATGTGACTTGATATGATACGTCATATTGTAAAATTATTTTTATTATAAAAAAATATAACATTATTATATGAAGATATGTCAATTTGTAAATTTATTTTTATAAGATCTTTTTATTGAAGTAGTATTTTTTATTTTTATAAAATGGGTCTATCTGTTTTTCTTTTTTGTTAACAAGGTGGAACTTTTCTTGACTCAGCATGATTCATTTTTCAAGTGTTTGATTAAATTGATAACTATACATACGTATATATGTATGCATTTATCTCCAAGGCATTAAAATATTCTTTCTATATAGACTTTAACACCATGATTTGCACCTTTGGTTCATCTCTATGTTAAAGTATCGAGCTTTATTATTCATCATCTTCTCACATCATACACCACACTTATTTTTATTTTAAGTTTTTTTAATTTTATTCTTTCTAAACTAATTAAATTATTCTACTCATCATCCATATACTACATATTCGATCAGAGAAAAAAATAAAATAAAAAATAAAAAATTATGTGTAGTGTGTAGTGTAAGAATGATGAGAAGAATTTTTCTAAAGTGGAAAGTGATATTCAATAAATATGAAGATGTGTAGCATATAATGTAAAGTCCTAGAAGATTTTCCTCCTATCAAACATGTGGATGTCTTTAATTCCAATAGGTGGAGAATTTAGAGATGAGAAATCGTATTTTTGGATCGTGTTCATATCGTGTCAAGTCATAAACATTCAACCATACAAGTCAATATGAACCCAACCCGTTAAGCTAAACGTGTTAAACATCCAAATCTTAATCCAACCCATTTATATAATGGGTCGTATCGTGTCACCCGTTTTGATCCGTTTAATAATTAATTAGAAATATGTTAACACTACACGACTCATTTATATCCGTTTGTTTCATGTAAATAGGTTAAACTAAAACGAATAGCTCATTTGATCTTATTAACATAATTTCACATAAAAATTAAAATCTATATTTATTAATAATCACAATATCTTAAAAAATATATATCAATATTTTTCAAATTTTAACATATAATAAAACCAATATTCAAAACTATACAATAACAAATAAGTGCATAGGTCTAAAATTACAATCACAATAATAAAAACATAAGCATAATTAAAAATATCAATATTACAACTTAACAATAATAAAATTTTTATTTCAAAATAAATTCTAAACGGGTCAAACGGATTGATTTCGTGTTAAGCATTTTAACCCGTTATTGATTCATTTACAAATCATGTCTTAACGGGTCAACCTGTTTTGACCCGAATCCGTTGACATATGACATTATTCAAATACCCCTGTATTATAACGCAGAGGAAATATCTACTAAATCACTCAACAAATTGGTTAGTCGTTAATCATGTAATTATTTAATAATTAAGTAATAACGTAAAATAAATAAATAGCATAACACAAAAATTGGTATCAAAAGAAAATCCTTTAAACAATTCTTTAAAAGTAAAACCCTACAGGGCAGCTAAATCCATAGAAGTCAATTTTATTATTTAAAAATCAATTACAAGTAAAATTTAATTAAAAAACCTTTATCAATTGACACTCTTATTTGACTAGACAAATGACACGTTTTTTTCTACCACAGTAACAGCCAGAACCTCTGATGATATTCAAACATTGGCTTTTCTCCTAGAACTCCAGTGGCTGAATCACGATCACTCTATCTCAATCTTGGATTAATGATCACATTCTATGAGAGAAACAATATGAAAATTCTTCAAGAAATTTTTTTAGTAAAATATGTACTGTAAAGTGCTCTAAAAAATATCCATAATTAAATCTCTACATATCCTAACTAATAAGATCTCTTAAATAAACAATCTGAACATCAATTTGAATTGCAGTAGGATTCCACAGACAGAACAAATCTGATAAAATCAAAGTGTTTTAAATTCATCCAAATTACAAAACCAAAGATAAGATAAATTCTATCATCTTATTCACTTAGTCATATCCAAACTTATCAATTTAGTCATTTAGTCTTATCCAAATTTTTATATTTACAACATTAAATCCGAATCTGTTAATTTTTTGTCATATTTGTATTGAGTTTATAGATCATGTTAGATATTGCCACCTGGGAGATGCAAACACAGAAATTAATGGGCTTGTACATAGGATCTACCTTAGATTGATAAGCGAAATTTCCAGTAACTGTGTTTATATATATGGAGTATGGAGAAGGCAGCTCAATCTTACAATTTTGAATGGCCTAGACTTGTACCGTGACAATTTACAATTAGCAATAAAATTTATTTTCTTGTTTAGTATGCGGCCTACTGACATTTTCACATTCAAGCTTGCTCACCAGCTTGTTGGATGATAAGTAGTTAACTACTTATAATTTGATGACTAAATTTTGCTTAATCTCTTTAATGCTTGGTTGAATTTATGGCTCAGACTATCAATAGCAACCCCTTAATTTGTTGAACTTCTTACTGACGAGAGCGATAAAAACGTGCTGATTGTGAGAAAACACCTGCCGAGGAAACTCTTCGTTTGGATGCCCAACTCATCTCAACTCATTATTACAATCTTTTCAAATTTCAATACAAAATATAATAAATAATTCAACTTTTTCAAATTTCAAAACAACTTTTATATTTAAAAATAATATTCTAACAATATTTTATCATTTCAACTCAACTCAACCCAACTCATCTCAACATCCAAACGCACCCTAAACTACTATGGTTTAAGGATGACAAACAATTTGAGACATTAAAAAATAGTCCTCCATTTAATATTGTTTTTATGTTTGACCAAACAAAAATGCAAATTGATATTATTCATCGGTTTTTAAATTTGTCGTTTAAAAAGATAAGAATGGATGTTAACGACAATGTAATATATAGCATAACTCTTTAACCAAAGGTAATGGACTCATATATGAAGGAAAATGTCAAAGGTATTTGTCATCTTACCTGTAACATTTTTAGATGAGTAATATTATATACAGTCTTAAAGTTTTTAGGCTCCGTTTGGATACACAGTTTAGATGAGATGAGATGAGATGAGATGTTTTGAATAGTAGTTGAATAAAATATTGTTAGAATATATTTTTTAGTATCATTTTTATTTTAAAATTTAAAAAAGTTGAATTGTTTATTATATTTTTATATAGAAATTTAAAAAAGTTGTAATGATTGAGATGAGATATGAATTTTGTGTAAACAAACGGAGCCTATCTCATGTATTTTTTTTGAAAAAAAAAATAGTCTATCATTAAAAAAAATAATTTTTTTATGTAAATTCTAAATTTATTTATTTATTTTTTTAAAAATAATGCAAGAAACTTTGAAATTATACTACTCAAATATCATTTCTCTTTTTAAAATACCC
Source organism: Cyclocarya paliurus (assembly GCA_029856935.1). Taxonomy (NCBI): domain Eukaryota; kingdom Viridiplantae; phylum Streptophyta; class Magnoliopsida; order Fagales; family Juglandaceae; genus Cyclocarya; species Cyclocarya paliurus. The sequence continues at coordinate 10,570,238 of CM056950.1, forward strand.
CACCAATGTGATTTTTGTCATGGCCTCGGTGACACATCGGAAACAAAACATCAATGTCTATATAATGTCTACTTTTCTTAGGTCCCTCAATCCCTATTCTTGAATTTTGACATCAATGTCTATATCGTTTGGTTACACAAAATATCTTTAATTTTTTTAATTTTAAAAAAAATCAAACTAAACACTTTTAAATCTAAATAAAGAAATTTCTTTCAAATTTTCACCAAATCATTACCCTTATCAATAAAAATCAATACAATTCTTATAAACTAAATAATACTTTTAACACATTATATTCAAACAACCTTTTACCTCTATCAACTCTACTACCAAACTTATTTTCAAAATAAACTTTATTCATAATTGTTTCTCATCTCTCTCAAAACTCAATAAACAATATATCTCAAAAATAAAATAAAAAATCACAATTTCCATGTATTCTCAAAATTTCTCTACAATATATGTAAGAGTTTGAACCTTTTCTTCTCCCTTTTATCTCAATACCTAAAAACAATCTCCAATTAGCTGCTCACTCTTCCTCCCCCAAAAGGCTTCATTTGAACATTTCTAGTTTGTTCAAGGTTAAAAAAAAAAAGAAAAAGGTCTCTTCTTTTTCTCATCCAATCCAAAGGTGGTTGAATAGTTTATTCTTTTATTCTTTTTTTCATCTACCCCCATTCACCAGTAGCTTTCTTCACGTTCACTCCCTAACCACATCCAGCCTTCCCTACCTCCCTCACCTACTTTCGTATTCCTTTTCTGCTCTCTCTCCCTGTTTTTTTATCCCAATCACATCACCTATTAATATTATAATTACTACCAACTCTTAGCCTCCAAATCTGTTTACTTCCATGAGTTTCCGACGAATTCAAGTTTTGATCTTGCGGATGCAAACTCCTTAGATACAAACCCAATCTCTCTGCAAGGGTCCAGGTCCTGTAGAATCTAAGCTATCTTTCATACCAGTCCAAAAATAAAATAAAGATCATACCTACATTTGCCAACAAAGATGGAGTGAAGATATTCTTTGATTGCTCCATTCCAGCCAAACCAGTGTACAATGTCTAATTTTGTTAGATGCTACAAAAACTTTGTAGTTCATCTCATGAACTATACCCCAAACTGTACAGATAACATCTGTAAAAGTGACATTTTTCTTGGAATTGAAGGCAACCTCAAAGCTAAAAAAGTCATGGGATAGGATTCATATTCCTGTGGTCTCATTTGCCCTTCCTTTTCATTCTTTTCTCTTATTGCGGTTTTCTTGTATTGTCTTCATTATTATTATTGAAGCACTTTGTTCCCTTTTTTTTTTTTATACCATGCTTGATATTCAGTGCATCTAAGTATTAGTAATTAAAAAAAGAAACTCAGAAACTTACGTCACAAATCATTTCACAGCTATCCATGCATACTTCTGAATGAAGAGTGCCTCTTGCATTTCCTCAACGACTGCTAAATTTAGTCGATTAAGGCGGAAAAGACTCGAAGGAGCCGATTAAGCCCTGATCTACCTTATCACAGAGCCAGTCTGTCTCTAAATTATGTTATTATTGTTTGTTTTTCTAGTCCTACATCATGTTATTTGTGTGAACATGCAAATCCACCCATTGAATTTATAAGAGGCCGAGTGTTTTCAGCTGCTGAAAATGCGATCGGGTGAGAGAGGTTGGGTGGACCATTCATACTGCCTTCATATATTGCCTCATTGAGGTTATTTTCCACATCTTAAGGATGGTTGTTGAAGACATACCTAATCTTTTACTGAAAAACATTGTGCAGAATGGGAAATCTTCATACCGATTTCTTTCTTTTTTCTTTTGGTTTTTGTTTTCCAAATTTTCTTTGATGGGATGAATTTCCCTTCTTGTTTGTTCTTATTACTGAAGCTTTCAATGCTTATAATTGGATTTTGGATTGATGAGGAAAGTCTTCATTTAAATCAGTTGAACATCTGGGAAATCGATCCACAGGGAATTTCATTTTACCAAGTTTTTAATATATATCCAATGCATCAAATTCTCCACCCTCTCTACCTACCAATCTAAAATAATGAAGGAGAGGGGATAGTTGAAAGCTGGGGGCGCAGTTACTTCTGGTAGGTCACCACTATTATTTATATGCAGCTCATGTTCATAAATTTGATCACCAACACTAGATCTACTTGGGAAGATATTTCAGTTGTAGCTGTACCAATGTGAAACAATATTTATGTGCGTAAAAGGCTTTGTAGATTTACCAAATTCCTGAATTTAACCCTGATCTCAAGCCATTGCAGAAACTTAACCAATATTAAGCCTCTCTTATAATTCAACCGAGTTTTGATCCCATATATATGATATCTGTCAATATAATTTTCAAACTCGGGATTTCATCAAAGCCAAAAGTCAATTACTAGCACTGAAATGTCAAGCAATAAGGAGTAAGCTGGGAAATTCATCTCCTTCTGTTTTCAATAAAGTTATCTATGCATACATTAATCCGAAGCAGTATGAAATTTAAACTCTTTTTTGTTTTTTCCACTTTTCACATTGAAACAAAACAAGAACCTACATTCATGCTTCTATGTACAAAACTGATCAGGACCTCTATACTCTTGAAGACTGAAGGGAATTCAGAAAAATCTACTAAAACTAGTGCCATGTAATGCAGACAACAAGAAAATCACCTCCTCATCACTTCCATCATACTCCACCTGATCGTGCATCCTGTGATAACTAGCCACAACCTCATCCGGCAAAACCTTGGTCCTGCAAAGTGGGCAAGTTGCAGAACATTGCTGCAGCCACTTATCCAGGCAATCCTTGTGGAAAGTGTGCACACATTGCAGCCTCCTAATTTCTTCCTCTTCCTTGAATTCTGACAAACAGACTGCACACTCAGCCGGCTGAGGCTGATCCGTCCTCAATCTTCTACTGTAACGAGTCGTGGGATTCTTTTCCTCGATGAGTTTGAGGTATTGGTTGGTGGTGATTACGCGTTTGTCGGACTTGGGGCTTAATCCCATGACAGACCGTATGAGAACTATAATTTCAAGCAGCATTAGAGTGAACAAAACCAGGGTTATGGTTTTGAGGTGATAGAAGAACAGAGAGAGAGATGACATTGTTGCAGCTGAACAAAGTGAGACTAGTGGTGGCTGAGCATGAATAATGACAGTTAATATATAGCAACTAAACAAGGCTGTGCAGGGCTTATGTTCTGCATAAAAGATGCTATTTTGATTTATGGGTTCATAGAAAATGAGCAAACCCCATGTCAAGCAGTGACATGTGGAACACCAGAACCCTCGTACCAAGTATACGACAGTATCATGGTCTATATATACTTGTCATTTAGATTTTTTTTTTCTTTTTTGTGTCACGTGATTTTCTGCATCAACGTGGTGGGCCTGCACTGCCACGGCTGACTCCTTTTTTCTTGTTCATCGAATATATAAGAGAATAATTTTTGTGTTTGGCTGGTTTGTTGAGGACAATGCTCTGTCTCTGATCAGTCTCCACCCACAGTACAAGTACGTTTCCTCTACGAAGAAGCAAAATTACATATTATTTTCTTCTTCCCAATTTTATAGCCAAGGCCTTGTTTACATTGTCGGAGGCTTGCCGTATTGGCAATTCTAGGTAGGTTTTGATTAACGTAATGGTACGACAATGGAGATTTACAATAATATAATAAGATGAGTTATTTTATTTTTAAATCAATATACAGAACATACATAGTTAAAATATGCCCTATTTCTTATTCATAATTTTATAAATATAGAAAATAGTCCCCCCCAAAAAATTTATAATTTCCATATACTTAGCAAAATCTTATAAAATTCCAATATGTCTAGAAATGTCTCTCTATTTTTTTTCCTATAGTCTGAGAATTTTGTGTAATTTTTATATATTATTTATTTTAAAAAATGCGGTCTTACCAAAATTAAATCAAAACTAAGTTCAGGAGAAATAATAAACTTATTAATGTGGAGAAATAATAAACTTATTAATATGGATTCTAAAATTTTTTGTTATATAATATCAGGCTTCTTAATATGAAATCAAAAATGAAAATATAAGAAAAATCATTTAAAATCGATGATCTATTTGGAAAACAAATGAGAGTTTTTATCCTCTAAACTTCATTGAGTAAGAAAAAATTTATTTAAAGTCACAATTATTCTATTATATGCTTAATGTGACACAAAAATATTTATAATTTACATGAAACTTAATAAAGTAGCTTACATACTAGAATGAAAGATGACATTCTAAAAGTTGAATAAAAAATATTATAAAATTAAAATATTGTTATAATATAATTTTTATTTTAAATGTAAAAAAGTTGAATTATTTTTTATTTAAAAATTATCTAATAAAGTTATAATGATTAGTTTAAAAGTATTTATATTTAAATGATGTTGAAAAATAAAATAAAATTTGATAAAATGAGATAGGATGAGTTGAAATAGGATAAGATGGAATTTATTTCTAAACATCTCCTAAAAGTGTCGGAAACTTTAATATATATTGGAGGATGCTGAAGGATGGTGACGATCGTGTGAGCACCTCCTCATCTTCTAGAACAACGTTTCTTCTCTAGTCCTTAGAAAAATAATAAATTGTGTTCTTCCCTTTAGGATCATCATTATCCGTCATAGATGGGAGTGAAATTATAATTTTTTTAAGATTAATAATGGAAATATTGAAAAATATGAATCATGTTTCACTTCCTTCTTATTTTATCACTCACGTCATACCGGTTGACATGGCATTGGTTGGATGCTTCTACCGTTCTACGGAATATTTTATTTTCTTAAGAGTAATGCTCTATGTATTTGTAGAGTACGTAAGCGTCGTGTAGTTATTTTAAAAAATAGTAAGATTTATTATTAAAAAATTATTATTTTTTTATATAAATCTTCTATTTATTTATTTTTTTTAAAATTATTATACGACACTTACGCACTCAATATTACAAGTATCATTTCTTTTTTCTTAAATGGACAACCACATTATTAAAGCAGTTGTGCTACCAGTTCAGCAGGAGAATAGTCTAAAAGAATCTGGGTGTACACTACACTAACAGAATGGGTGCAAGTGGTCCCACGGTTGTTTGTAAATTGCAAATGAAATTTTATGTAAATGTAATTTCTGTTTTCATTCGATATATTGTATAAATAAGACTTACGAGTCATTGTAAAGAGCATTGAAAATATATGGAAACCGAGTAAATACGAAAATGTCATTGAGGACTTTTCACAAACGCTTGCTCTATCTTTATTATTTTCTTCTTAGTATGGTATAAGAGCTACCATAAAGCTCACGCTTCTTCTTCTTCTCAAATAAAAATACTTCATCTTCTCAAATCAAACAAATGGACCCCAGTGACAAACTTCCAAACGTCGTCTGCCTCACCACCACCCCTCAACTCTTCCATTGTCACTTCTGCTTCTCATTTCGTTACTCTCAAGCTCACCATCAATAACTACCTGTTATGGCGAGCTCTGATCATACCTTTTCTTAAAGGCCATTAGCTTTATGGCTATGTCAATGGGTCCATTCTCATGCCATCTCTCACTTTGGATGATCAACCCAATCCTAAATATACCTGTTGGCTCTTACAAGATCAACTTATTATCTCTGCTCTTAATTCTTCCTTGACCGATACAACCCTTTCTCATGTGCTTGGCTGCATTACCTCATGCCAAGTATGGACTACATTACAAAGTCTTTATGCTGCCCAGTCCTCAACATATGTGATACAAACTCAATTTCAGCTTGCCACTCTTAAGAAGGGTTCTGAATCCATTTCTGAATACTATCATAAAGCAACTTCTCTTGCTGCATCTCTTGGAGCTGCTGGCCATCCTCTGTCTTCTTCTCAATTCTCCATCTATTTATTGGTTGGCCTTGGCTCAGACTATGAGTCAGTGGCCACCGCTATTACCACATGCCCAGATTCCCTTTCTTTTCATTAGATTTACAGTTATATTCTTAACCACGAATCATGTTTGACTCACCAAACCTAGTTGTTGCTTTCAGGTACTCATCTTGCAACTCATGCAACAAGTCTGAGAGCTCCATCACATTCCAACAGGGTTTGTAACTCCTTCTCTCGGGGTGGTAGACGTGGTCGTGGGGGTGGGGGGACAACCTCCAAATTTTTTTTCTCCTCAACCAGATACACGGCCTCTATGCTAAGTTTGTCACAAACCCAGGCACACTACCCTTTCTTACTATCATTGCTTCAATCAAACATATCAAGCCCCTCTCCTACCTATTTCACAGCCAACTTCATTGCTCTACCCGCTGAAAATTCTCACTCAAATTCATGGTTGCTTGATACAGTGGCTACCAACCATTTTACTCCAGATTTCTCAAATCTTACACTGGACTCTACACCATATCGAGGCATTGATCAAGTTAGCATTGGAGATGGCTCCACTCTAACAATACAGAATATTGGTTCCAGTCAATTCACCACTCCCTTTAGCAATTATCTTCTCAATAAAATTATTCATGTTTCTTCCATCACTAAGTATTTAATTTCCGTTCGTCAATTTTGTTTGGATAACACGGTCTATTTTGAATTTCACTATTCTTTTTTCCTTGTGAAGGACTCACGCACTCGGGTGGAACTTCTTTGGGGTCACGTTAAAGATGGTTTCTATGTCCTACTAGTGACATAAACCCCTTTGAAACCTCTCACACCTGTCACTACCGTGTCTCCACAGGCCTTTATTGGAGAAATGACTACTTCTCAACTATGGCACGCCAGACTTGGGCATCCTTCACCTTGAATTACTTCCCTTACTCTTAGCCAGTTTAATCTTCCTGTTCTAAATAAACTGGGATTCTCTACTTGTTATGCTTGTGCCCAACCTAAGTTTCATGCTCTACCACATCCCCATTCTCCATCTTGATCTGAGAAGCCATTTCAATTTCACTTTCTTGATGCATGGGGACCAGCGCCTGTGCTGTCCTCACTAGGATGTAGGTTTTATTTTTCAATAGTTGATGATTTCTCTAATCACTTAAGCCTACCAACCCAACCCATTTTGGTCTCACCCTCCACGCCTTCTAACCCTATCATTCCCAAGTCCCCTCTATGTGTTAACTCTTCTTCCCGAGAACCATTTGTTGCGTCATCTTCCTTCTCTCAACATGAGCCTCTCACAAATCGTTTTTCCTCTCCCCCCTCAATAATCTCATTACCAGCTTCATCTACTTTACCATCCACTCACAGTCATCCATTGCCCTATGATCTGACCCCTTCACATCCTATGGTCACACGGTCTAAATCAAACATCCATTGCCCTCTAATCCGTTCCGACAACACTGTCCCCTGGCCAACTCCCAGACCTTTACTTTCCCTCACCTCCTCTTCCTTCCCTTCTATTCCAGAGGAACCTTCCTCTTATACAGAGGTCTCTAAGTATCCGGAGTGGCGAGTAGCCATGGTTACCAAGTTCAAAGCTCTACTTCAAAACCAAACCCGGGTTTTGGTCATTTCCTCTTCAAATTTCAATATCCTTGGTTCCAAATAGGTCTTAAAAACCAAGTGAAGGTTTGATGACACTCTTGAGCATCGCAAGGCACGCCTTGTGGCCATGGGTTTCCATAAAAAACCCAGGCTCGACTACACTGAAACCTTTAGTCTTGTAGTCAAGCCCGTCATTATCCCTCTTATCCTTTACCTTGTAGCTGCTCCCAAATGGTCGTTGCTTCAATTGGATATTCAAAATGCATTTTTGTAAGGAGACCTTGAAGAAGATATTTACATGCAACAACCACCTGAGTTCGTGAATTCGGGTCCTCCTTCCCACGTCTGTAAGTTGAAGAAATCTATCTACAATTTGAAACAAGCTCCTCAGGCATGGTTTTTTAAAAACTCACTAACAGATTACTTTCTCTTGGCTTTCATGGTTCGAAATACGATTTACACTATTTCTCTTGCATACTAAATCTAATTGTCTCTATGTTTCAGTATATGTCGATAATATTATTGTTACTAGTTCAAAGAACTTACTTATTTTTGACTTCATTGCTGCACTTGGGTCTTATTTTCTTGTCAAAAATCTTGGTGCTTAATACTATTTTTTGGGTTTTGAGGTCACTCGAAATGACAATGGTATGTCTATTTTGCAATCAAAATATATCTCTGATATGTTATTGCGCATCAATATGCACAGATCCAAGCCTGTCACGACACCTATGTCTTCCACTATCAAACTCTCTATACTAGAAGGTTCCTCAGCTTTATCATAGTGTAATTGGCAGCCTTCAATATCTGGCATTTACAAAGCCAGATATTTCATTTGCTGTCAACAAAGTATGTCAGTTCATGCATTATCCACGGCTTCCCCACTGGCAAGCTATAAAACGTATTCTTTGGTATCTGAATCTTACTCAACATTTTGGTTTCCATTTCAATGCATCTTCTTCACTAACATTATATTTTTCTGATACTGATTGAGCTGGTTGCCCTAATGATCGTAAGTCTACTGGTGGTTTTTGTATTTATCTTGGATCTCACATTCTTTCTTAGGACTCTAAGAAACAACCCACAATTGTTTGGTTTTCTACTAAAGCCGAATACAAAACAGTCGCTAACACTGCTTGTGAATACGAAAATTTCATTGAGGGCTTTTCACAAACACTTGCTCTGCCTTTATTATTTTCTTCTCAATACATATCAATATAAGTGAGTGTGAAGTAGGGTTGGGCAACGGAATCCTGTAACTTGGCATGTTTGCCCAATCCACCTGTTCCACTAGGGGATGGGTAGGCAACTCTCCCCTCTCAAATGCGGGTGCTACACAAAAATTAAAAAAAACAATGCGGCCAGGGTGCGGGTGGGTACTCCACCAGTTTGGGAGTTCTCTTCTTTTCGGTGTTCTCTTCTTTCCCTTTCCTCTCATGTCGATGTTGTACCTTTTACAACCCATTACCACAATCGCCACTGTGGATCTATAAGTTAAAGACACACGGTTGCACCTGTGGGTTTGTTAGCTTTATGACCCACACCTACTACCATGGGTTTGCGAGTTTTATGCCCATGCCCGATGTCAGGGGTATGTTAGTTTTATGACCCATGGCCGCAGTCATGCCCATGGATTTGTGCTTCTGTGCACATATCTGTAGATTTATTCATAGATATGAGTTTATTTTAGATTTGTTTAATGTAACTATAATTTTGTTCCTTTCTTTATAAGAATATGTTTTTGGATGGGGTGGCCAAATGGTGATAGTGTCAATCTACTTGTCCTACAAGCCGATGTAGACAATCATGGATGTGGGTGGGGGGGACAGAGTGCAAGGTTGAGATTTATCCACCCATCCAGGAGGGGACGGGGTGGCTACCTACGGGTAGCACCCCTAAATTTTAATATAAAAAATAGATTGTGAGAAAGAGAAAATGAAATTCTCCTTCAGCCAACTCAGACTAGCACAGTGCAGGACAAGTCGATCCACAATGATCATTGGCCGTAGTATTGCAATTAGAACTTCTACACAATATCAAAAACACTTTTGCGGCTCCCTAATCCCTTTTTGAGGAATGAATGATGCTCAAGTCATTGGCTCCACATCTTCTAAAAAAGTACGAAAATATTTTTCTCTTTTGCATAAAGGTGAATGATGATTGTTAAAGTGAAACTGGACCCAAGCCTTTTTCGCATTGTTTAATAGGTTTGGCCCACTGCAAACTTCCATCACATGCAAGTGTTCGTTTTAAATGCCTATCTGCTCCTGCTTCACAAAATTCATAATCAAGATTTCGAAAAAAAAAAAAAAAAAATCACAATTAAGTGAACTTTGAAAATGTCACAAAATAAATAAATAAATAGATGAGGTCCACTAAACATAATTCTAAGCTATTAGGGTATCTTAGCTGTTCAAGAGTTTGATAATATTTTTTAACTATGGTTGTACCGCTCAAAGAATAAATTAATATTTGTCTCAAATTACCTATATATATATATATATATATATTTTAAAGAAATCTAGTGCAATAATAGACACTTGAATGGTTTAAATAGACACTTGGATGTATCTTGGTAGAGTTCAAATATAGAATACAATGCATAGAAAATCTATGAACAAAGCATGAATGGCTGTGGAGACCAACATAATTCATGCCAAATAAATCGACAATGCTCAGCATACAATATTATCTATATTGAATTACCAACCTATCATAATATTTCATCCACCCATACCATACATCCAAAATATTTATATGACCATATATATATATATATATATATATATATATATATGCTGTAAGACCTACTTTACATGTCTCTCTCTCACTTAAAATCCTCAAGTTGGAATAAGAAGTTGAGACAAGTTGGAGTAAAAACTAGTGAGATTTTTTCCCCACTTCTCCCCGTTAACCCTAACATGCATGTCTCTCAATTATTAAGGGACGTTGACTCGTGCCTAATTACCGGTTAATGCAGGTCCAACTTTGCACCTTCCTTTTCTTCCCCTCCCTCCAATAATAGATCCGAGGTCGAGGTGGAAATTTTTGTGAAAACCAAAAGGTTTTGTCTCGAGAATGAGTGCCACTGCCACTATCCAAAATAACCAAACTTTTTTTATTTGACATTCAACTTCCCCCTTTGAATGTTCTACAAAACATGGGTCGGCGCCCCACTATTTCCTCTTTCTGTGTTCTAAACCATCTTTCAACAACTAGGATAATACCATGCATTTTAAAACCAGCCAATTCCCGAGATCATGCAAACACAAACACTAGAGATCATGACATATATATCCGCTATATAAATTCCCCCTCTTAGAGCCACCAATCCCACCATTCAGATCAAGAATCTCAGATTTCTATCCAAATCCCAGTTTTCTTTTTCTCTTCTTTGTTTCGGCCGAGTCATGTCATCCATTGGTTTTAGTTGCGCTGCAGTGTACGCGATGAAGAAACGCCAAGAGGAAAAACTTAAGAGAATGGAGGAGAATGAAAGATTGAAGAGAGGAGAGAAAAGAGGGGAAGACGGGAACCTGGTAGATGGTTCTACAGTTGGAAGCAGCAAAAAGGTCCACCCGGGAAATTTTCCAATATCCCAGGATTCTGCTGGAAAGCCTGGAGATGAGATCAGACATGCCACATGTAGTCTAAACCTGACATTATAGCTAGCTTTGGCTGCTTGAGTTATTGCGGGTTTCAAAACTCGTAAATTTCTTGTTTTGGTTGTGAGAAGATCATCATGTACATATATATATCGGATGTGTGCTTGTCTCCAAGCAATTAAATAAAAACTATTGTCTATTTTTGACTTTCTTTTTCAGCTTTTATTTGATTTATCATGGATTAGTTCTCCCCCACCATTCTTTTTTAATGTTTTGGCTTTGTTAAGTTGGTATTTTTTTTTTTTTTTTTTTTTTAATTCAAAGAGCTAGCAGAGCTATACCAACTGATCGAGCTATATCTTCCTCAGTTCAATAGAACACACACAAAGAAGTCAGATGGTTCTTCTATTCTTTTACTCAACGTAATTCGGCTATGATCTTAAACTGAACCAGAGATTTTGCCCGTGAAGTAAATCATCGCACCTACTCATGTCCAACCAATTATTGGAAAGAATCAAATATGTTTCCTTTTCAAGTCCAGATGACCTAGTTCAAGTTGTGCCAAATAAAAGAAAAGAAGTATCTGACTCCTTCATGCATGCTTCACACATATAACATCAATTAATATTACGTCAGATCAGCATATTGTGTTTGATTAGGGAAATTAGCGAATTATTATGTTAATGTTATGACTTTTGTAGTCCGATCCAGTGATTTAGTACATGACATAAATACATGCGGAGGCAGCTCATGCATGCATGCAAACACATAATATAACTAGTGCTAGCTATTGTTACTAAGTACTGCATGACTTTTTCTATTTTTTGTTCTTGGAAATTAAATGCGAAACTAAACTCACAAAATATCATACATTAATTATTATCCATTATTAGCATGAATTAGTGGTAAAGTCGTCTCGCTATAATCGTCAAGTATAGGAAGTTGGTTGAAATGCCATTCCTAAACTTTAATAAATCCTCCCAACCTAAAAAGTAACTAAATTTCTCAGTAGGACCAACCAAGAACCTTGGCCTTTACAATCAGATCAGCGTATGTTAACTCTGTTAATCAGCCGCTCATTTTTTTTTTCGATTAGTTACGAGTCTCCCCTAAACGTTTTAAATCTCAAATTGTTATTTTAAATTTAAGGGATGACTTTTACATCGAGCTGAGTATTTTAAAATCTTTCAAGTATTTTAAAAGTCTAAAATTATTTTAAATTGGATATTTTTAGTATTATTAGATCAAACCTAATTCTTAAAGTAAGCCTCTATAAATCTTGGAGCCCCTAAAATAATAGAGTTTTAGAAAGTTATTTTATTTAAATGATTTTATTTATTTAGGAATATTATTTAATATTCATCATTTTATTTTATGTTAAAAACTCTATTTATTTAGATAGATTTATTTCTCTTAGAAATATTTACTAAAACTAATGATTATTTTAATTGATGATGAAAAATATTATTTTGGGATCAATAAAACAAAGTTGGATTTAAATCTAGTCTCATTCCATTTCTATTTCATTTGACTATTTCTTTAGTTTAGTTTATTTCTCCATGTTTTATTTGCCTTGAATTAAACCTAACCCAATGTGTGTGTGAGAGTGAATATATATTTTGGGTTGGGCTTAAGCCCAACTTGGGGGCAAGGTGCGGAGGGGGGCAGGGCTAGACCCAACCCGCCTCTCACTCTTGCCCCTTGTTTCCCCTATTGGGGGGGGGGGGGGTTGCCCGCGTCGCTCATGCAGGGTTGGGGTGGCGCATCCCTACTTTCCCTCTCCCGATCTCTCTCTCGCCCTCCATTGTGTCACACCATTGTCAATAGCCACCTTAGCCACCACAAGCATGTCGTCGTAGGCCTACTACCCCTTCCTCTCTACGACCGCCTCCCTCTCCTTCCCCTCTCTCTCTTTCTGTTATTTTCTTCTTTTTCAAGTTGCACCGCTTCACACCGCCACAAAAGATGCTATGCCATTGCCTAGACCCTCCAACACGCTCTTGTCAACTACCGGCACCCAAGGGAGACCCATCGTTGTGCGCCCCAGCCCCCTTAACGCCTCTCTCTCTCTCCGTTTCTCCCTTTCCTGTCTCCGTGCACCATTGTAAGCCCAGCCGTCGACATTTCTCCCCCCGATAGGACCTCTCTCTACTTCTTCCTCGTGAATTCACTCCTCCCTCATGCCAACAACTCATCTCCCCATGCCTAGCCCAAAACCTCTCTCCCTCTCTCTCTCTCTCCACACCCTGCATGACAAGCCCAACCTTAAACCCATAACATATCCACCACAAGGCATTCCAAGTCCTCACCTCCACACGACAACAACCACAGAGAGTAGTAGAAGGTTGCAGCAACATCAGATCTTCCACAGCAACACCCACGCACGGCTAGCTCACTACCAGCACTGCCCTAAAATAGGTGAACTATATGCTGATCTTAGATGATAAAATGGTAGGGTACATGAGTAAATTTGTTGGATGCATGTATTAGACATATTTATCATACGTATGGATAGTCTGTCTTAAGCATGAATATACAATTTTTAAGCCTGAAAGTTGGTTTAAAGTTGTGTATTATACTTGGTTTGGATTATGATGAAATGTTGGTTAGATTATGTATGAATGGAGGAAGTGAGCGCTGAAGTTGATAGGATTGTGCCTTAACCTTTAAAGTGAATCTCCATGCTTCACTTTAAGGTATAAGGAGATGAAGTTGAATATCATGAGTTTGGAAGTATGGCTTTGAATGCGTCTTAGTGAAGGAAGTTTAAGCCAATGATAGTTTTATGCACGTTCTAAGTTTAAGTTATATGTGCACTTGAAAAGGAAATGACATTAAGTTAGGAATACATGTAGGTTGCCATTTGACACGTACATGACTGGAATGTATAAAATGAAAATGGCATAGAGTCTAGGTAAGCATTATGTTCATACACTTATAGATTTTTCTGATTGATATGAAGATGGAATGAATGGATTTTATGAAAAATGTTCTTTTTATGCCATGAAGGAAAATGAAATATTTTCTTAGAAATTAAATGATGGTTTGTGAACGTATGTTATAGTATTAGTGTTTTAAGGTATATCTATGTAATGACATTCTTTAACAATCCCTTTTTATGCACCTCAAGAATAGTGTATGCATGTGAAATGGATGTTATATGTAGTAGTTATTGTTTTTATGTTCCATGAAATGAAATGATGATATTTATTCTTGATGTTATGAAAGGATGTTAAATGATGATGTCTTTGATCGAAACTATGAAATGATGTTTAATTGATACTATGAAATGATGTTTATGTTTATGCTATGAAATGATGTTTTATGAAATGAAATTGACTGATGAGTGAAAGAAATGAAAAGGAAACGACTAAAAGCAATGAATGAATGAAAGAAAATGAATAAATGTTTTAATGTATGAAGTTACGTAACGGTCATGATTGAATGAATGATGGTACCAATGGACTTGGCATATTGCAATGTTTGGTTAGTAGTACTGCTATTACTCCCAGCGTTGCCCCTTGACTGAAAGGGATTCTCAACCTGTGGCCATGGGCGGAGTTCAAGTCTAAAAGACTGCTAACCATAACATTGGGTGCACTACCAGTACTACTAACCAAACATTACAATCTGCCCAATCCATTAGTACCATCATTCATTCATGACCGTTACGTAACTTCATACATTAAAACATTCATTCATTCATTCATAGCATCGAGAATAAATACCATCATTTCATTTCATGGAACATAAAGACAATAGCTACTACATATAGCATCCATTTCACATGCATACACTATTATTGAGAAATGAATGTTTTAATGTATGAAGCTACATAACGATCATGATTGAATGAATGATGGTACCAATGGATTGAGCAGATTGCAATGCTTGGTTAGTAGTACTGATAGTGCACCCAGTGTTGCCCCTTGAGTGAAAGAGATTCCCAACCTATGGCTACAAGTAGAGTTCAAGTCTAAAAGACTGCTAACCCTAACACACAGGACATAATAGTGTGTGTCGGGTAATGGAAAGTGAAAATAGTTAAATTGAATGTTGTGAAATCGTTTAGCTCTTTATGAATAAATGTATAAAGTGTGAGAAATGTTTTTATGAGAAATGAAAACTTTTTTAAAGAAAAACCCCACATTGTGATATTTTTAAAGGAAATAAATGCTTTAAGTAAAGTATGTAGAGGAATGATAAATGCATGAATGAAAACTTAATGTTATTATATTTTTACAGTATGAAGTAATGTTCAATGAGTATTCAACTCATTTTATTTTTATGTTTGTCCCTCCCCTTCCAAGAACAAAATGAGGATGAAGCATTATGATAGGCATGGCAAAAGGAATAAGATGACAGCAGCGTAGGAAGGTTTTAATAAACGTATGAATGCCTATTTTGTAAAAAAGACTTTGTATTTGTATATTAATGAACACCACTCAATCTCTCTTTTAATTTACAAAGCAATTTTTAATTTTAATTATAGAATTTTTTATATCTGAGGAGGAAAGAAAAAATTTTAAAAAATTCAGTAATTTTCATCTTGTTTTCTAATTTTTTTTTTTTTTTAAGTCCTATCACAAGGAAGACGTTAAAAACTCCTTGTCCCAACACTCCCTATCATCACTAGTTTAAGATTGTTATTATATGTGGACTCCTTTTTTTTTTTTTCTTCCTGAAATTGTACCTTTTGTTTTCAAATCATACCCTCATTGCTGGATCATCTAAGTGCACTTTAAACTTTTATATATATAAAAAAAAAAAATTGCATGACATTTTTCTTATTCTTTCCTGTACAATAAGTACATAACACAAGTTTGAAAGGATTGAGGAGATCTAAGACCCCATCATATTGGGTAGATAAGAGGTGGAATGTGGTACAAAAATGCTACTGATAGTAGAAAAGTTGGAAGCAGCATGCAGGTTGACCTAGAACTATAGTGAAATTTTAACTAGGGTTGAGGGCTCAAAATATAATGAGGTTTACAACAAGTGATGTATACTGGAGGTGTGTTTCTGGATATACAAGTAACAAAACTCAAAATATAATTGATCTGTTGATAAACGAGATCATAAAAATTAGAGGCCAACGGTCGAGCGGTAAACCCCTCAAATTGAGTGGTATGAACCTGTCCACTTGTGAGACGTGCAGAGCGATTGTGGTCATGACCATTTTAACGGTTCATAATTAAAACAATATTGGAGTTGGCACGTCCTATTTGTTCTATGAAAAATGATACACACACCATTTTTTTATAATTTTTTATTTAATCATGTTTTAAAAGAAGGTATTCTTATAAAATAATTTATTTTTACAAGTGATTTTAATAAATTACTATTCATTTAAACATAATTGTATAAAAAATATATATAAAAAATAATTGTGCATATGTCATTTTCCTTTCCATATTAACGTACCTATTAACATGCATGAAAGTGACCTCCAATTATGATTTCATACCGATTTGAAAAAGATAAGCATGGTCTTAAATGTTAAGAGCAATATTTATGAGGTTGAAAAATAAATTATGTTAGTATATGGTGTAGGAAGGAAATCAGGATTGTAGATATTTCTCTCACTAGCGTCCACAAAGACCTCACCTTTGCGGGCGGAATTCAGAATCTAGCTTTTCAATGGATCCTCACGGCAAAGAAGTCGTACTAATCACGGGGTGTTCGGCCGGAGGCATAGGCCATGCGCTGGCCCGAGCGTTCGCCGCTAACAACTGTCACGTCGTTGCCACGAGCAGGTCCCGGGGTTCCATGTCGGACCTGGAGAATGACCCCAGGTTCTTCCTGCAAGAACTGGATGTTCTGTCGGAAGACAGTGTACGACACGCGCTGTCCAATGTTCTGGATAAGTATGGTCAGATAGATGTGCTGGTAAATAATGCTGGGGTGCAATGTGTAGCCCCTCTAGCTGAGATCCCTCTCTCTGCTCTCCAACACACTTTTAATACCAATGTTTATGGTATGTTACACTAATCTTCATTGCTGCTACTTGTTTTAATTCCTCTCATGTTGCTGTTATTGTTGTTCTTCTGCACACAACTACTTGGTGACCTGTTCTGGTTTCCTGTCGGATTGACTAAAAATTCCTATATATGAACCAAGTGGAAATTTGCATAAAATTCTCTTGATCCCTTGATTGGAATCTGTATAGATGGTGGGAAACACATGATTTGAGGTAAAGTTGCTCATACTTTTGTCAGTAGTGGTTTCGTTTATAAATTCTGTTGAAATGGAGCTTTATAGTTGTTTGTATCCGGGAATGGTAATTCCACATAAGGGTTTTTTCAGAAAGCATATCACTTTTGTATATGCTACATGGCCAGAATTATGCTTTTCTAGAAACGATTATGTAGTTTTTTAGATGAGATGAGTTGGAATTAAAGTTAAAAGTTGAATAAAATATTGTTAGAATATATTTTTTTTAATATTATTTTGTTTTGAAATTTGAAAAAGTTGAATTGTTTATATTATTTTGTGTGAGAATTTGGAAAAGTTGTAATGATTAGATGAGATGAGTGGAGAGGAGTTGTGAAAACAAATGAGGTTAAGTTTTCTAGGTTTTACACATGGCAACATGTGGTGCTGCATCTGATTAAGAAACCTTTTAACAATTATATGTCTATGGAAATGATTCAAGATTTTTCAATGGTGAATGAAGCTCTCCATATCTAAATAATCCGTTTTTATACGACTCGCCTGAAATATATCTCCTACTTCTTTGCTTACTTTAAGAACCTTGTTAAAACAATGTATAATAAGGTCCATTTCCTTTGTTTGTAATTGTAATGTCATACTCTTGAATAGGTCCCATACGGTTGGTTCAAGCTGTTGTTCCTCATATGGCATCCAGGAGAAAGGGAAAGATCGTAAATATTGGAAGCGTAACTGTTATGGCCCCTGGACCATGGGCTGGTGCTTATTCTGCATCAAAAGCTGCTCTGCATGCACTGACCGATACATTGAGGTCTGCATATTACCTGGATCAATCTTTATATATATTAAGCTGAGATTATTTATATCTGCATAAAAACAGTAACCATCAGTAAGGGATTTATTGATTAATGCTGGTAGTAAAAGTTTGGTGAATCCTCTGTTATCTTATAATTGATTAATGCTCTGGTATTGTCAACTAATATTCGACTTGTACTCCATGTTACATGCAGATTGGAGCTCAGACCTTTTGGGATCGATGTTATCAATGTTGTCCCGGGAGCTATCCGGACGAACATAGCAATATCTGCCATGGCTAACTACAAGTACTGGATGCCCGAGTGGAATTTATACAAACCTTTTGAAGCAACCATCCGAGAGAGAGCCCACCTTTCACAAGGATTTAAGTCGACCCCTTCAGATGTGTTTGCAAAGAAGACAGTGGCTGTTGTGCTGAAGAAAAACCCACCAGCCTGGTTCTCCTCTGGCCAGTACTCCACTATCATGGCAATCATGAATCATCTGCCACTATTTATTCGAGATTTTATTATTAGGATAGCAATGAAATGTTGAGTTGTACCTTGTGGTTGCTTTCCTGTATCGATTTGGTTTCAAGTGCCTGTCAGCACCCGCGTTCTGAAAATGGGCGCACACCCATGGCTGCTCAACACCTCCATATTCAGCTTCGCACACTTCAGAACTGAAAGATCCTTCTCAGAAAACTGCATGACACAGAAGGAAGATGAGAATGTTTGTAAACCATATCTTTAGGTTTGTGTTGAATAGATAGTGAAAGCTTGAAAAAAAGTTAAAAAAAGGGCTGGCATCTTGAGTCTTGACACAGGCCGACACGGTTGAGCAATATTGAGACGGTGTCAAATGTTATGAGTTTCTCCTCTGAAGTTACCCGCTCCACACACATACAATTAGAAGATTGAATTATCCAGAACAATAAATAAAAGGCTTTTTAAGAACAAGGTAAGTATTTGATAGTTTTTGAAGGCTTAAAAAAGTGTCTTTTTCCGCAGTATCGACGTTTCCTAGCAAATGGGGTTTCATACTCGGGAAATGTTGCGCAAATTTTACTTGGTCAAACCCATTTCCAGGACAATCTTTTTCTTTGGGGGGGGGGGGGGGGGGGGGGGGGGGGGGGGGGATATGTTTCATATTGCAAAACCAAGAAAATTTAATAATCGCAGTTTAGATGAGTGAAGCATGTGGACAGCCCCCTCAACACGGAGATCCTCAAAACTCCGGGCAGGCATCTGAAGATTTGAATAGAGAGACATAATCCAATAGAAATTAGACTCTAGAAATTCTAGTTCACCAAGTCGAAGTTCTGGTTCAACAGGTATACAAGATGCTCCTCTACAAGGTAAAATAGTCCGCTCAAAGAGAGCTCTAAGTTTCAAGAATTTAACACTAGAAAGAACTCAGCCCCAAACCAATGCACTCCTCGCAAAAACTCAAACCCATCTACGAACTGGATCCTTCTGCTTGGCTGCGACAATTCCTTCCTACAACTTACACCGGCGGACCTGCAAAGATGCAATGACGTAATTCTCTCTTACCGACCCATAACAAAACCCATTGAGCAGCTTGGGGTAAGTATATAGCATGATCCCTCCCCTACTGCTTGGTGCTTTTGCCCTGCGATGCAAGTTTTTCTGCAACTTGTTCTTCTGACAATGGTAAATAGTAGATCCGAGGCGTTGCTTTGGTTTTTCGAAAGAGATCATCTAAGGTGACACTAGGAGGGTCAAGTTTCTCCGGAAGCGGAGGTGGGGGTGGAAGATGAACCCGCTCTCTTAACTGCAGTGGGTTAGACAAAGGTGGCGGTGGTGGGAGAGGAGGTGGGGGTGGAAGCTGTAGCCTGTGTTGATGAGAGGGCTGCAGCTGTGGGGTTGGAGGGGCTGGAGGAATAGTAGGACCAGCAATGGCAGGTGCAGCCGAAGTTTGAGGAGCCTCCACCCGCATTTTCACTTCCTGAGGATCAACAAATTCGGCCAATAAGAGGCGCCCACCATTTGGAGGCCACTGTAAGTTATACACGGCATTCCTCGTCTCTATGGCTTCTTCTACTGATGAGTACTGCATCACAAAAGTTACCAGAATAAAGGAATTAGAAAAATTGATATGCATGGATGCATAAACCACAACAAACTTGATGGACCAGAAGTGTGGTCTCCTTTTGAAGGGAGTTTTCACATTCACGTGACGTAGAGATCCTACGACACTAAAAGGATTGGCCATTGTATCCTAGCATACCCATCCCCATTTGGAAGACAGTCAAGGAAGCGTTTTCAAGTGGGGAAAGACCACCCCATGTTCGTGGCCCACTCCCACCCTATGATATGCATGTGCGCTCTTGTGAACAAACACCTGCTAAATTATAAGGAGCAGAAAGGAAGCGGTGCAATCTTACAGTGACATAGCAATGCGTCTTGATGAGATCCATCCAGAAATTAGCAACACTTCCAGTTTTGTCCAGAAGTTCTTGCACTGCTTTCAAAGTAAAGGGCCGCAGAAATCGATCAATTCTAAGAGAATTAGTTGGAGCATTTTGAGATGGTGGAACTGCCCACATATAGAAGGAAGAGCATTTTAATATAAATCAACTACTGCTGGAAATTTTAATATTCATTCAGAAAACATCAATAACTCACCAACACGTTCCTTGGGAGTATTATCACTATTTGTGGAGTCTGATCTAGAGAAACTATGTTTCAAACCAGTAGACCGGAAAGTGTCCTTGGGAGTAGTCTGGAAAGTGTCCTTGGGTGTAGTGGTGGGTGTAGAATTAGTGCTATGAGGCTCTGGAACTTTGAGGCCATCAGAGTTCCACCTGCGTTGCCTCTTAATTGGCTTATTATTTGCTACTTGATCTGTAAAGACAGCTAATATTATAAAGGCACAAGATCATTTACTTCAAATGTTCAAAATTTGCAACTAGTTCAATATTGAGAACTGAACATTTTAATTCCTTCTAAATTATATATTGAAGAAAAGCAATGCCAACATACCGTGAAAATTACTATTTCCATCAAGTTATGGTATCTCATAATTATATATGCCCAAACAGGATTTTTATGGGCTTATCCACACAAGATCTTTCTTCAGAATTATCAGAAAATGAAAAACTTACACACAAGTTCAAATGACGAAGAATACAGTATAGATACATTTCATAGAAGAGAAAATCGTAGCATGAAGCTTCAGATAGAAAATTGTATATCTAAAAAAATGAGAATTTAGGCAGCAGACTAACAGTAACAGATATAAAGGTTAAGTATTGGGGGTCGAGGGCAAATCTTGCTGAACCACATTTTGGGATAATATTTTCTTTTCCAGAATTACATTCTGGACTTGTTAACATTGAAAATGAAATTGAAAAACTGCAGAATGAATTTTTCTTGGACGGATATGTTAAGAGGAAAGAAGGATCTCTATATTAATGCTAGTCATCCTAACCTAAATGCTGCCCTTGGCCAGATTATAGTGAGCACAGTTTCCAAATAATGAATAGAGCTTTGTATTCAATAGAAGAATATGTCACTCAAACTTCAAAACCTATGTCAAGCCTGCCATATCACATTAGATATACGGTGGGAAATAAATGATAAATTCACATCTGGAAGGCACAGCAATAGCAGGGTGAAAACTAAACTCTTTTCCCTGCACCTATCATCTTTTTTTTTATAAGTAAAAAATATTATATATCAAAGGAGAAACCAAGTACACTGAATGTATACAAGAAAACACCCCTGCACCTATCATCTTTTGAAGACATTTTTTCCATAAGCATCTTCTGAAGATGTTAAATATCTCTCCCGGTTAAAGTCTTGAGTTTACAGATCAGATACAAAAAAAGTTTACTCAACTTTCTCTTTTCTCCTTATTGCTCAGTTTTTTTTATTGGCACCAGGGGTCTAGAACAAAGTCCCGACTAATCCCAGTGTACCTCAGGTAATTCAAGAGGAAATTCTCCTTGTCTGATGGCTCCAAAAAATTGTTTGCACGAAAAGGTTCAAACCTTAGACAAGGAAGAAGTATACCACCAAGACCAAGGCTCTTAGTACTCTTACCACTTGATCCAACTCCTAGGGGTTCTAATTACTCAAATTTTTGTCTCTCCCAATAACAAATTGATTTTGTGATTCTCAAACTGCCAGCTTCTTCAACCATCAACCAAGTAATCCCCCGGGTAACAGAGTTCAGAATTTGTGCCTGTGCCTTTTTCAGACATGAAATTACTCATATGCTACAAATGAGAGAAATCACAAATGTTTTTTTTTATAAGTAAAGAGATCACAAATGTTTTGCATAACGAAAGGAAAAATAACTAAAAAAATGAATGTGATAAACAAAAAGAAGAAGAATATGAACACATAATCTTGGCAGTAAAACTATATAAGACTTCAAACCTAAACGAACCGAACGAATACGTTAGAACATAAAACTTCAACAAAAATAAGAAAGACCCTCAGGATACTACTCTTACCATTAAGTTTTCTTTTCTCGGCAGATGCAGCTGGACAATTCTCATTCTCTCCACTTTTCTCGCTCCCCTTTTCAACTTTTTCAGAATTATTCTTCCAATCAATTGGCTTAGTCTCCAGAACATCCCCTTCCATGGAATCATCACTAGGACTCTGGTCTAAATTCAACTTCTCAGAAAACCCTGCGTCTGTACTATCAATTTTCTTACTTATGTCATCATTTGTAGCATTGTTGTCATCTTTCCCTCCATTAGATGACTTGTTCTCATGTGGCTCTCCAACATCCATTGGATGTGATTCACAACCAACAGGGACAACACTGCTGGAAGATGGTTCCACCATCTCAGGCTTAACAATATCTAGTTCTAATTTGACATGATCAGTAATTACATTATCCTTTAGTTCAATCTTTTCATCAATTGACACAGAATCAGTAGAAATAGAATCGGATTTTAATTGAGACCCGAAAATAGGGCTGACCTCAGATACCTGGTTGTTTGGAGTAGAACAGTTGAGCATGACATCCCCGGATGGAAGCTTTAAACCCTCATTCTCAAGCTGGAGCTTTGAATCCTCATTCTCAAGCTGGGGCATTGAATCCTCATTCTCATGCTTGGGATTTGAATCTTCATTCTCCAGCTGGGGCTTTAAGTCCTCATTGTCTAGCCGGGGCTTTGAATACTCATTATCCAGCTGGGGCTTTGAGTTTCTGTTCTCCTTTTGAGTTTCAGTGTTCTCCATATCTTGCCCACTAAATGCTACCTCAGAGACCACAAGCTCAGGTACTTTAGTGCTACTTTCGAAGGCAGCTGTATGAACAAGCAGCTTCCCTTCCACCCTAGCAGAATCAGTAGCATCAAGCAAGCCGTGTTCCTCAACTTTTTCTTGCTCAAAGGCTTCCACACTGTCATTAATGACAACTTGAACCACAACATTATCTGGTTTATTGTTCTTGTTACCACAATGAGTTGCAACATAGTTAGCTGTTTCTACAGCAACTAGTATTGTCTGTGCACCTTTTGCAGCAACAGCATGTTGCGATCCACAATTAAGATCATTATCCACAACCCTTTTAGCATTTTCCATATCAATGCGAATAGCGTCATCCAAACGTCTGATCAAATCATCCTTCAAACCTTTGGTTGTCAATTTCCTTCTCTTAAGCTCCTCTGTCAGCTCCGTAACCTTCCACTGATCAATTGATTGATTGCCAAGAATTGGATAGATTGACGACATATTTTCCAACTAAAAGTCACCTTCACAACCCCAACTAAAATGTTAGAATCGATACCCAAATTGGCCACTAAAAGAGAACACCAAAACCAAATTAAACTTCAGAGAAACATACAAAAAGAGGTAGAATCCAACCAGTACTAAACATGGAATGGTGAACAGAAGGCAAAAGTGATATAAAAATGAAGCTTTATCTCATTTGAAAAAGAAAATCATAACCTGGGAACCAATATGGGCTGCAGAGATGATACATGATTTTGAAAGCAACCAAACAAACATGTAGAGGTAAAAGAAATAATACAGCAGAAATATCTTGTCATCGATTCAAGAGAAACGCACAGATCCCATTATGGTTCCAAGATCTCAGTGTTTAGGTCCTAAATATATTTACCATAGTTTGTCACAGAAAATTTTGGGCATACTATTGTATAAGACAAGTTTGCAATCCCATAAGAAATTAAATTCTATCCATAGGAACATCTTAATAGATATCGTTCTGCAAAAATATATAATATATGCACAAGTTCTTAATAGCCTAAGAGCAATGCATCATGTATGTCTCACATGGACGTGTGAGAAACCAAGTTAACCAAACAGGCAACCAAAATATAAACCATTATACTGATAAGATGCCATGCAATATTATAAAACAAATGACAATAAAATAAACAAGCAGAACAAAACTTAGAGGCCAAGCCTAAACTTTCAACAGTATACACAAACATCATGCTCCTTTTTTTCCAAAAAAAAAAAATAGGGACCCGCCGAAAAGGTCCCAAGAAAAAAGAAAGAATGTAGTAGGTGTAAAGTTCTAATTCTTCATGAACCATGTGATATTATTATCCCATATTCAAAAAAGAAACCATAAAAAGAAGTATAAAACAATTACCATCCATGCTTACCAAAAAACATATCCCACGCAAAGAACCAAGACTCTTTTTTTTTTCAGATCAGTAAGAACAAGATTTTATTAATAGAAAACAATAAGAAAAAACCCAAGTGTCTTAACAAATTAAACCATTAGTTTGAGAAAACAAAGCCCCCCAAAAAATTATCCAACGATGCAGCAAAATCAAACCAGCACACAAAAATACAAGTACATAGCCCAGGAACATTCCTCACTGGAAATATGCTCCATAAAAAAAACATAAGTAAAGCACAACGATAGAGAAAAGCGTCGAAAAAACCCTGATTGATTCATGCAACACACGCCAATAAACGAACACAGCGATTAAGAACTTAAATGAAAAATAAAAGCCATTGATGAAAAGGGGGAAATCACTCACAGGAATAGTCGGTTCACGGAGCGGGAACACACGAAAGCGTGACCTTCGGTTAGGAAAAGGAGATGATATGCTAAAACCCCATTCACAGCACAAAGCCCACACATTTGCGAAAGTAGACGAAGTAAGCCATTACCCTTCCGCAGAGAAGCGAAAAGGGAGACGCTGAATCTCGTTAAAACTTAACTCTGTCACAGGCCCACAACCGTTTCGTTTCAATTTCCTGAAACCAAACAAGAACGACAAGAAAAAGCAGAAACAAACGCAATTATATATTTTAGCTACTTAACATTCCCACGCCGTACAGTAATTTATCATTTTTATCGATGCATATATTTACTCATCAATGTATTGTAAATATATATATATTTTAATAAAAAAATAAAAATAATAAATCACATATATTAATATGTGATATAAGAGATAATAAATTGAATTTTTCTATATTTTATATATCTCTCCCAAAAAAATGATCAGGATGAATTGAAAACAGAAAAACTAAAAAATGATATTGAGGTTGTGTTTTGATAGTGAGGTAATCTCAAATATTTTATAAATAGTAGTAAAAAAATAATAAAAAATAAAAATAATAAAAAATAGTAATAAAAAATAATAAAAAATAATAATAAAATAATTAATAGTAGTGGAGTGTTTTAAGTTCTTAGAACACTCCACTACCCAAACAGAGCTTTAATATGAAGTGTGGCATTTTTAAAAAAAAAAAAGTAAATTTGAGATTTATTTAAAAAAATTAATTTTTTAATAATAAATCCTATTATTTTTAAAATGAATGCATAACGTTTGTATAATCTGTATCTAACATTATTTTATACAAAATTTAATCTATAAATTGATATAATTTGATGTGAAATTATATTATAAAATTATTTATATTATAAAATAAATTTAAAGAATTTGATAATAAATTTATGTTAATTTATGAGTTTATTTGTAAGTAATTATATATATATATATATATGTTGTAATTTGAATGGCAATAAAATGACGTGACAAGAACACAAAACGGGACTAGACGGATGAGCTTGGTGAGCCCAATCAAGGTAGGCCCAAGTTAATTGCACAATACACCACACCTGCTAATTTAGCCGGTTCTTTATTAAGTAGTTTCGAAATATACGAAACTAAAATGAAGTTAGCCGGTTCTTAATTTAGCCGGTTCTTTATAGCCTGTTAATTGCACGTTATGCTAAAATGAAGTACCACGTGTCAACATGTAGTCATTGGCATTGCTTTAGAACCGGTTTGATTTAGTGATGATCTCACTACTATTCAAAAATTTCAACTCACAAATCTCACTACTATTAACCATCTCAACTCATCTCATTTTATCTCATCTCTAAATCAAAATGGAACTTCAGAAATCCGCTATATTTTGCAGTAGATACTACATGATAAACGTTTGAAGTAGTAACTGATAATCTAATAATTAAACAGGAAAACAAGCCCTCCACTGAAAGTCTGAAATGCACTAAACAAATGTAACTTAAAAACAGTTTTTGCTCTTTCTTTTGGTTAGCATAATAACTATGATTAAAGTTTAAACAAACGCACACTAAAAGCCAAAGCACAAGTCAAAACTCATGTATTAGTACATGGTTTCAGGTAGGCATCTCTTCAGGCCATTTTTTTTGTTATCGGGCATTTGTACAGAGCCCCTCATTGCGGCCACAAGTTTTGCATCCTTCAATTTCT
The DNA here is from genome assembly GCA_029856935.1 of Cyclocarya paliurus. Lineage (NCBI taxonomy): Eukaryota > Viridiplantae > Streptophyta > Magnoliopsida > Fagales > Juglandaceae > Cyclocarya > Cyclocarya paliurus. Next base: position 10,596,989 of record CM056950.1, read on the forward strand.
GCCTCACCTTGCAACTGCTAAATATAATAATATTCTATCTACTCATTTTCTTCATCACTTTCTTCCTCGCTTTCCCGAAAGTTCAGATGGTTCATATTCTTTTCAAGTGGTGGAAGCCCGTCGTCGGAATCAGAAGAGTTCTCATCCCCACTGGGAGATGCCATGTCTGTAGCAGCAGACAGCAAAAAACATTTTTAATGGTACTGTAGGTTATTTTATTCCGTACTGCTTCAAGTAATAAGCTTGCATTATTAATTTCCCTAGTTTCATGGATGTGGGATCAATATCAGGCTTATGGAAAGGATTATAACCCCAATGACCTCTTTCTGGTCTTTCAGGACCAACTATCACGACAGTTCTCGAGAGGAGATATCATAACAGGCAGAAGAATATACAAGGAGTACATGGAAAATTGACATGATTGTAACCACATACAAGATGGACAAATGACATGATTATGGAATTGAGAGTACCTTAGAAAAGTTGGAGGAAAAAAAGGTGAATGTGATGATTATAATGAAGCTATATGTGTTTTCCATTGATTCATTAGCCTTATGACCTAAAAAGAGTGGATCATTGGAACGACTTACAAGATGAATTGTCACATGGAGAATATACTTTTCACTGATCGTATGATTTTGTAAGGAGTAGAGTTAAAAACACAGACAAATGTAGGAACAAATAAGATAGGAATAAAAGATAGGAAAAAAAGCTGATGCAGATATATCTTGATCTCTGGAGGAGCAAGTCTGAAATATGTGTCATCCAAACGTATGAACAGAGTTTAAAAGACATCCATGAAACCATGGTGTTTCACCATATGTTCATGGACAAATCCTAGTTGTGGTGGATGGCAGAAAACCAAAACAACAACACCACCACCAAAAAAGGAAAAAAAAAGGATGATAGCATAAGAAATGCTTCAATGACAATGTTTATGTCTGTCTATACCAAAGAAGAGATGGAAGAAGGCATGTAGGACACACCAATTCCAACTTACAGGTGTCACAGAAAATGAGGGGAATGCTAAATAAAATGGAGATGGGGGTAGTGAAACATCTAGTTCAACAAACTGACATTGATAAATTGAAAGAAAAAATAGTTTAGCTGGCATCCCCAAGAAGGGGAAAGGAGTCTACTGGGTTGCGTTGAATCAAGAAAAAAAAAGGTTGCAAATGTGATTTGCAGGTGCAATGATAGCCGATTGCACAACCCATTTGATGGGAAACATGTTCCACATAACTTCTAGTTCACTTAATAAGGACCTTAATCTGGCATTCAGACGTGGGGATAGCATTTTTTTGACAGCCACTAACATATACCTTCCACTTCTGGGGGAACCTTCGGAACCTGGCGTTGTTGGGAAAGCCAAGCATTTTGAGTTGAAATGATATCGGTACTATTTTCACAGTCAGAGTATGCCTTTAGAAGTTCCCTGTGTCAATTAGAAATGCCAAAATTTGAAAGAGAGCAAGATTCATGGAAATCAAAGCACAATTATTTTGGAAGTAAAAGTGAAACCTCAACTCTCCAAGGTGCACCCATTCTCCAATCAACGAAGTATCATTATATTTTACGAAGATAAGCTAAGAAAAACACACACCTGTTGAGGGACAGGAATGCATGACCCCACTTGAACTTGCCAAGCAACAGATTTGCAGTTTCCTCTTCCCCACTGTAAACCAAATGAAAACAGTAAGTTTCTCCATTGGAGAACACATCCAATCTTGGTGCAACAGAAGATCTATGTTCACAAATAGAAGGCGATGAGACCAAGAATAATGGAATAGTGACCCGTCGATATTAGAGATGCAGCTGAAATAGATTATGTAGAGCATAGCCCTATTAGTGTAGGGAAAGAAAAGCTAAAAATAAAAATAGGAAACCAACAAGGCTAAAAACTGAATCGGTATCTTGGAAAAATATTAGACAAACAGAGCATTTCCTTCAGATCTCAGAATTCTGCAGTGTTTCTTCTAATGCAAGATTTTGTAGCTAATTCTATCAAAGGAGTGTGCTAGTGTGGGTTCAGTCATTCAGATGCCCCTCAACACCTGTAGGCTTAAAATAAAATGTGGTTGTTTCGTTGGGCTTCTTCAGTCTCACTATGCTAATTCTACCATAGGAGTCACATTATACCATCTCTGACCTTTTGGCTACAAGGATACAAGCAACAGCAATTTCAGACCTTTTGATGATGCCCATGTGTCTTCATATTGCCTCTTAACAAAACTGAAATAAGCCAGTAACCTTCTATCTCAATCAAACTGATAGTAACTCATTCTAAAACTACGTACATAATTATCTGATAAGAGCCTTAGAAAAATCTGCATCTATAATGCAATGTGCATATCACGAATAGGAGTCAGGTAATACAAGCTAATCCACCTGCTAACTTTGACATATAATTAAATGTGTCCTCTATCTGCAATTAAGAGCTGCTTACTTAAACAAAACATGAGAGCATATACCAAGTTAAGAAAAGAGACAACACTAAATATTACCAACTCCAACATGGGTTTAGCAACCTAAGAAAACTGTATTACTTAGGAAGAGGTTTGGGTACCATATGATTAAAGCTGCAGATAATGCCTCCACACAAGATAGTTCGCATGGTCTACCATAATTCACTGGATTTGCTGCTACCAGCCATGGCACTGCAATTTCAAGTGATTTGCTAAAGTCAAAGACAGGCAAAGAGACAATCAAACACAGCAATTCTACAATTCTATGAACAAATAGGGGTAAGTTTTATTAACTTAAAGATCCAGTAAGGTTGACATAAGTGAAATTTGTTTTTTGATAAGGACATAAAATACAATTCATGAGCACACTAAATTCTTCAACACTTGTTCTAAAAAATTATAAAAAAGAAAAGAACAAGAACAAGAATATTCAATGAGATACAAAACAAGATTTTTTTTGAAGTGTCGACAAGCTTGGAGTGGTCTAACAGAAAGAATGGCAAATTAACCCATAATCATATTCCCCAAGCATAGTATGTGGAAACACACAAAAGACATTTTAAGGATACATAAATATACATTAAAGAAATGCATATTTATAAGCATATATATATGTGCGACTTTAAATTAAATAAGAAACTGCCACGAGTAATTATGTAAAGAATCGAAATCCATACAAAGACGAGGAGCTGCACAACGTAGCTTCACAAAAGGTACGTCAGCCAAGCGGGCCCATGAGCAATCCACAACAGCTAATCCTTTCCTCTTCATTAAGCTATGATCTTCTTTTGAGACACATTGTGTACCAACCGGACTGCCAGGGTGAATATAAACATATAAAAAAAAATGAATACAGGAACTTCTAAGTGCACATAACAAGTATTACTTTTTTAGTATATAATTTCAACCATAGAACTACCCTACCCCACCCAAACTCTTTACTACCTGAGCCATAAGGAATGCATTGACATCCAATTTCATTACAGAGGTATCATCTACGTGTTGAATAGAATAATAGATTCCAGTACAGATTTGCATTCATAAGATTACAAGTCTCTCTGTCACGCTTGGCAGTTTGCACAGAACCAAGCATTCTACAGCTCAATCAGCTCGCCGACCTCCCCCACCATTGAGAGATTACATTATTTTTTAGCTAAATATGTTCTATCAGGAAAGTACATTAATTGGGATCCTGTCAAGAGATAAGAGGTATAATGTGGGAAGAAATGAATAGATGATAGCCCCATCAACGAAAATACATGTTATGCCAATCCTACTAGTGGAATAGAAGCTACAAGTTTTTTTCTCCTCTCTCTCTCTCTCTCTCTAAGTTGGAAACTATTCATGATTCCCTCATCGTAGGCAAGAACAACCATCTAGTTTTCAAACACGTTATATATCTCCAAAAATATCTAACAAACATAAATGTGAAATGAGTCAATAACAATAAGTTAATACCACTGACAAATTAAGGTGAACAGAGCAATCTGTAAGAGTACCTTAAAACAACGCCCCCAAAACCATTACTCACACGCAACTCCTGCATGAGATTTTCCAAACATCAAGATTACTGGCATGTCAAACTGCCTATTATATCATGACAGAACGCTATGTCGATAAAAATACTAGATTTAAGTACAAGCTGAAGTAAATGAATCTGCTAAAAAAAAAGAAAGAATGAAAGAAAACATTTTGGTTTTAAAAACTCAAATAAGCAGGAACCCCCTAACCCAGCTAAATTCGAGACTTAGCAGCTGGTTCTCTTAACTGGCATTGCTTCTTAGTTCTTAGTAACAAGGTTTGGAAGATCACTATCAATCAAAATATTTCAACCACTTGCCAATCCTAAAGACTAAAACTAGATTGAAAATATTTAAAGATACTAAAGAGTAAAGACCAAATGCCAACCCTATGCTAAAACAGAATTATCAATGAGATAAAAAAAAGATATTGAAGTAAACATAAGAAAGGTGCAAATGTGCATGAGCGAATCATGATAAGATAAAATGTGAACCAGATACTTTCTTTTAGTAGGCCGAATCTTGAAAGCTTCCTTCCTGTGCACCTTTTTGCATCACATTGTCCAAAATCCTAAATCAACACCACCACACCACTTAATCTCATTGTTGGAAATTCATAGAATTCACACATGACAGAGTTACAGATCCTAACAACATCATTGATCTAACCCATAAAGATCTCAGAAAATTGTTACTTTCACAGCAACAAACAAACCAGGAAACAAGCAAAAAAGTGTTACCCTCCCACTGCTAATTGTGTGCTCACTATATACAATTTAGATTTCAGCCGCCTCAACACTCGTTCAAATATAAAATCCATCCGAAAATAATTACAATTAAAAATAATGACTCAGGCATAAGATAGCTAGTGACAGCGAACAACGAATCAAAATCAAAGAAAATCAAAAGGGCAAAAGAGAACAAGTAGAGGAAAGAAAAAAAATGCTTACCCACATAGCAAGTTGGATTTTCGGACCTGCAGGCTCCTCTTCAGCTGCTGCAACTGTAATGAAGTTATCAGCAGTACAAAATCAAAACCGATTGATGAAGCGGCAATACCTCAAACATCTTTAATACGAGAACAAAGGGGAGTCGTAAAATAAGAGCAAGTTATCAAATTGGGACCTTGATCAGATGGAAGAGACTCGTCCTCCCTGGAAAATTCATAGAAAAAGAAAAGTGAGACGACGAAACTCAATCCAAAAACAAAAAGACTACGGAAAAAGTTGTGTGTGAAATTAATAACCGTTCAAGTTGATGGGTTCTGCTGGATTGCGCCCTATGGGAGGGGTGATTTTTGAACCGCCTGGTCTTGTTGTGTCCCATGCTCTGCGACGTACGAAGAATAGGTATGCAAAGGACAAGTACTGAGAATAAGTGGCCGACGGAGGAGCTCTGGGAACGGTGACTGTGTGCGAGCTTTCGGTTTGCTTTATATAGGTTACCACTCTTCGGTCTCCGAGTTGATCTATTTATTAATTCATTTTATTTATCTATTTTTAAAAACAAAATTAAGGCTTTGTTTGCTTCTACAAAATTTTTATTTTATCTCATTTCAATCATTATAATTTTTTAAATTTTAATATAAAAATATAATAAATAATTCAGCTTTTTCAAATCTCAAAATAAAAATAATACTAAAAAATATATTCTAATAATATTTTATTCAACTATTATTCAAAATATCTCATCTCATCTAAACTGTATATCCAAACCCAACCTAAGTCAAATTCAGTTCAATGAAATTAAAAAAATGGTATATACCTATGTAAACCACATATTTTTTATAAGAAATTTACTCCAATTTTTATTTTTTTTTTCCTCTTTCCGCCTCAACTATTGCATATAAATTATTATTGTAAAAATATTTTTTATATATAGTTGTTATGCATGCAAGTCCGTGTAGAGATTGATTTGTAAAAGTTAAAATTAAATTTTTTTATAAATAAAATTTTATAATATTAATGATGTGAACGATGCATTTTCTCTATCAATTTGTAAATATAATTTTTCTTTCTTTATAAAACATTTGAACATGCTAAAAAATGGTTTGCAACATTAGTGCTAGACATATACCATTTCAACCAAACAAAATTTCAGCGTAGCTTTGGTGTGACTGTTATGAACTCTTAGCACCAGATAGAACACCAGTTAACACATGCCCGACAGGAAGTTTGGAGGTCAAAAGCAAGCTTTTACAATAAACAGTCCCCTTTTCAATAAAAAGATATTTGTTTTTTTTTATTTTTCCATTTCAACTTCCTCACAAGGAGAAAGAACCTCTCAAAATGAGCACAAAGGGACGGTTCCCCTTTCAGCATCATCCGAAGCCCACCAAATGTGAAACATATTTCCATGAAACCTAAGACAAAATCCAAGATAAAGACCACGAAATTAGATGATTACCTAGGTGCATAGACAAAATCTCTTGCTTCTTATCTTTTCCTTATTCTAAGGAAAATATAGTACGGGCATGCAATGTGGGACAATATTCTCTGCAAATATTATTAGAGCTCATAAAACATTTACAGCAGAAGGGAAAATACCCCAAGGTTAAGTTTTATAGTAGTTCCATGAGTGAATCTAGCATATAAATCTGTGATTGATCCGAGTTTGTCTCCACCTGAGTTCATCTCCACACAAACTGTTAGATATTCACACCCATACCTCATTGCTAGCTAGAGGAATTGATGTTGATTATGTCACTTTGGCCTTTTGCAAAATGGGGAGTCGACATAGTTGGCCCCTGCTCCAAGCAAAAGAGGCATAAGGTTTGTAGTTGTCGCCGTGAATTACTTTACCAAGTTAATAGAAGTAGAAGCGTTGACTACAATCACAATGAGCAACATCACCAAGTTCTAATGGAAAGCCAACGTGTGTCAATTTGGCATCCCTCAAAGTATAATTTTAGACAATAGACTAAAATTTCACTCTAATCACTATCACAATTGGTGCGCAAAGTTGAGAATCACTTGTAGACCAACAGACATTTTAAGGGAGATTAAAGTGTCGGGACATATAATATAGAGTTACATACTCTCGTTCATGATTGATAAATTGCAATGCAATTATCATGTATCTAACAGTATGCAATAATCACAGCATAACTTTTCTTTCAGGGTGTTATGAAATTTTACCAAAATAAACTAAAATCCTAATCTTTTCATTTAACTTCAAACATACATGCTCATTTATTATCCACCAAGAAAACATAATCTGATTAATTAAGTATAACCTTGAAGAAATAAACTCTTTAAATACATCATACTTTACCTTTCTTCATAATTCAAGCTTAGAATAATAATCATAAATAACCAATGTGACGCCCTCACCTTCCACTTAGAATTTGACGAAATTTGAAGTGTCGGGACATACAACATAATGTTATATACCCTGTTCATGACAGTTAAATATACAATGTATTTGTCATGCATATAATAATATGTAATATTCGCAGTAAATAATTTTTTTTCTTTAAGCAATACAATATGCTAGATAGCACTATTTCCCAAAACATAATCATCTTCATAAATTCACATCGTAACAGATATCGAAAATGGTTACAGATATCCATATGTATAAAAAAAAAATTTAATTGATTAGTCATTGAGTTGTCATAATTAATTTTCCTTTATTAAAATTTATTATAAAGAATTATAAATTAAAAAAAAAATTAGATTATTATCTTTGATTATTGGTGATGCTTATCCGGACTTCCTCATGTATCGAGGGAAGGAACAAATAGTACCATACCATTAATAATTAATTGATTAGTATAGATAAAGTTATCAATCAGCAAATATTAAAATGTTAAATTATAGGATATATAATATTTAGTTTCAACCATGTTATGTTTTTTAGATTTTTTTATAATATTTAATTAATGACTACTTTAACTAAAAGAAAGATTCTTCATTGTGTTTACCATAAGCGTTACCAATCTTCAATATGTTTTTGAAATCGAGAGTGACACCCACACAAGCCAACATGAGAATGGTGTTGATCTCAGGCATATAAACTTGTCCTTTGTATTTAGAGGAGGTGTGCACCACCTTAACCCATGAGAAACAACCTAGCGCCAATGACTATTGGATGATGGAGAAAGAAGTCGAGATCAAAGACTGATTAGCAATGGTGGTTTTCATTACAATCATAACAAACATTGGCCATTATACTGATTCCGCATATTTAAAAGAGAAATCTAGTCAGATTAAGTAAGAAAAATGCAATAGAAATGTCAAATTTAAAAGCAAAGTTCATTGTAAGGCAATGTGATGTACTTGGAATTGAACTATAGAAGGCATTGCTAGTGTCGTGATTGTGTTGCCAAAGATTGGAAAATTGGACAAAGTAAGAAAAAACAACAGATGGAAAAAGTACAGTGCATGAGCTTATCTGAATTGAGCAAACATTGAAGTGACCAAGGTCAGCAGAGAGGGCTTCAGAACATGATATTGTTTGACAAAACTTAGTACATGACTGAAGGCAAAGTTGGATGGACAAGATGAGGAAAAGTTGTATCCATTTTTGCTATAACCAAATTTTTTTTAATATAGCAAGTTTAAAGAAAAATTACATCAACTAAAACTTCAGTTAGTAATTAATTGACTAGAACTTACTGAACTTGAAACTTCAAACACATTTGAGTTTGATTGTGTCAAGTATAAACTATGACGTCTGTGAGAAATAATTCTAGTCACGCTACTTAAAAATTACATGTTTCTTAGGCTTGAAACTTGAAACAGTACCTATGTCATCTTATAACTACAAGAGAAAAAGTCAATTAATACTACGCGTCACGCACATGTTAGACATAGGATGACGCCTCCAAGAGAAATCCATGCATTCTTCTTATATCTCTTGAAGTATTGAATCATATATATTGGGTAAATTGCATTGATAACACCCGGATCATACTTAAAGAAATTGTACAAGCTAATACTTCTAGTGAAAATGGACCAAATTGTGAGTATTAGAGCATAATTGTAGCCAATTTTATCAGTCCCAAACCTGTGAATTTAGAACAAAACAATCAAGATCCTTATTGACATCAAAATGATTATATTATCAGTGAACCACTAGCAGCTTCCTTAACCCCCCCCCCCATTGACACCACTGCAAGAATGATATCATGATATATATTCTAATCACATATTGATGAATAAACTGATTAAAAAGAAACTAATAGATACGAAAGTTGCTCTTTAGATATCGTATTACCTGAAATGCATGATGTAAGGATTCCATCTCCAAGCACCATGGAAGTGCCAAGCCTTGTTTTAAACAATATGAAGAGCTTTATTGTTAGGCTATTTTCAAGTATAGACTTCACCAAAGAAGCATTCTTCAGTCATCAATTTCGCACATATAGTTAGTAGTTGGACACTTCTCTATCTTCAGCCTTCTGGTTGGGTGTTAAGTTTGTCGACGGCACAATATTAATTGATAGAAAATACTTTGATGATGAGAATTCTTTCTTAAATAGAAATGCAATAACCAACCCATGCATGCAAGCCACCTTTTTCCAAGTTTTCATTATGTACATATTAATAATTAATTCATTAACATATCATTTATTAAAGAGTTTCTAAAATATGCTAGAAGAGGAAAAGAAATGAAAATATTGATGATGATAAGCATATATATGAGATCAAAAGTTTACCATCGCCATTATGGTTGGTTGCCAATGCAATGAAAAATGTACTTGATTAAAGTGATAAACATGAGTGAGTAAAAGATAAGAGACAACACTCCAAGTATATCATCATTGTACTTCATCCCAGTAGGAAAAATGCTCGGTAACACATACAAAGGTGAAGTGCCCAAATCACCATATACAACACCGATGTTCTGAAATGCTAATTTTAGGACAGTTTACCAATCTTTGGTCTGCAATCAATTAAATGTCTTAAATCCCATATATATTTAGAAAACTAAACAATATTGATCATAACATGCAGATACGAAAATAAAAATTTAAAACAATAGAGGAAATTAATAAAAAGTAAAAATAAATTACTCGAGACGATCCAGGGCTTTGCTTCGTGGTGAATCTACTTGCCTTTAAGTCGAAAGAATCATGTAAAGATAGCAGGTTCTTACCTTTGAGTTTATCATCTTTCTATTCTTCTAATTTTTCTTGATCTACGTGATATTTTTCTCTGGACATTTCTTTTCCTATTGCATCACCAACCTCTATTGTACTCAAACAATCTATAACTCAAAGAATACTGTTTATTTTTTTAATACATAATATTGTTGATGATGCAAAGTTTAAAATAGAGTCATTAATATTCAAAAGGAGTCATTCAAAAGGAGAATGTATAACTCAAATCTCTATCAACTTATATATGCTCAATATTGTACATGGAGTCATTAATATTCAAAATGAGCACTGTTGTTAAATATAGAGAAAATGCTAGTATGTTGTTTGAGTTTACCTCCTCATTTTGATAGTTCATGTATTTAATTTTTTTTATTTTTTTACTTAAGAAAGTGATTTTTAGTATATTGGTATATTTTTCATTTTTTAAAAATATTAAAAAAATGTAAAAAAAAAAGAGATAAAAATAAAAAAGTGATTTTGTGTTAGCAGGGCAAGCTAACAGGTCTCTAAATATAGAAGCATGCATGGAGGAGTCAATCTAGGACTCAGATCTCTACCAACTTATATCTATTCAATGTCGTACGCGTTTAAAATGAAGTGATTAATATCGAAAAGGAGTATCGTTGGCAGTGATAGAAGCATGCATGCTAGGCATTTGTGAGTAGTACGACTAGGAGATGAGTAACAAATGCGCTATTAATTTAGACATTAATTTAAGATTTTAAATTGAATAATTTTTTTTAATTATCCTAATCCTAAATAACATGTCAATCCAGTATATTATATCAAAATGAATTGTCCCTATCCATATGTATAAAAAATAATAATTGATTAGTTATTGAGCTTTCATAATTAATTTTCCTTTATTAAAATTTATTATAAAAAATAATAAATTAAAAAATCTTTTTGGATTATTATCTTTGATTATTTGTGATGCCTGCCCGAACTTCCTTATGTACCGAGGGAGGGGACAAATAGTACCATACCATTAATAATTAATTGATTAGTATAGATAAAGTTATTAATCCTCACATAATGTTATATTATAGGATGTATATATAATATTTAGTTCCAACCATCTTGTGTTTTATATATATTTTTATAATATTTAATTAATAACTACTTCAACTAAGAGAAAGATAATCCATTGTATTTGCCATAAGCGTTACCAATCTTTAATGTGTTTTTGAAGTCGAGAGTGACACCTACATTACATTGGCTAGTATATTGGTTCAGCATATTTGCAAGAGAAAACTAGTCAGATTAAGTAGGAAAAATCCAACAACAATGTCAAAATTAGAAACAAAGTTTGTTGTAAGGCAAGATGATGTACTTGAAACTGAACTATAGAAGACATTGCTAGCATCCTTATTGTGTCGCCGACGATAGGAAGATTGGACAAAATAAGAAAAAACAACAATTGGAAAACTATAGTTCATGAGGTTATCTGAATTGTGCGAACACTGAAGTGACCAAGATCAATAAAGTGGGCTTAAGAACCTGATATTGTTTGACAAAACTTAGTGCATGAGTGAATGAAAAGTTGGACGAACAAAATGAGGAAAGTTGTATCATTTTTTGCTACAACCATATTTTTTTTAATATAGCAAGTGTAAAGAAAAATTATATCAAGTAAAGCTTCAGTTAGTAATTAATTGACTAGAGTTTATTGAACTTAAAACTTCAGACACATTTGAGTTTGATTGTGTCAAGTATAAATTATGATGTCTATGAGAAATAATTCTTGTCATGCTACTTAAAAATCACATGTTTCTTGAGCTTGAAAATTGAAATAGTACCTATGTCATCTTGTAACTACAAGAGAAAAAGTCAATTAATACTATGCGTCACGCACTTGTTAGGCATAGGATGACGCCTCTGAGAGAAAGCCATGCATTCTTCTTATTCCTCTTCAAGTATTGAATGATATACATTAGATTAATTGCATTGATAACACCTGGATCTTATTTTAAAAAGTTGTACAAGCCAATACTTCCAATAAAAATGAACCAAATTGTGAGTATTGGAGCAAAACTGTAGCCAATTTTATCTGTCCCAAAACTCTAAATTTGAACAAAACAATCAAGATCCTCACTGAAATCCACATGATTATATTATTAGTGAGACCACTAGCAGCTTCCTTCACTCCCCCCACTGTTAACAACACTGCACGAAGGACAATATGATATATATTATAATCACATATTGATGAATAAACTAATTAAAAAGAAACTAGTAGATACGAAAGTTGCTCCTTAGCTATCGTATTGGTGTAAGGATTCTATCTCCAAGCACCATAGAAGTGCCAAGCATGGTCATGAACAATACGAAGAACTTTATTGTTTGGCTATTTTTAAGCATGGACTTCACAAAGTATGCCCTTTTGAGGCATCAATTTGGCATATCTAGTCGATAGTTAGACACTTCTCTCTCTTCAAACTACAGGTTGAGTGTCAAGTTTTCCTTCGCAAGGCGGCAAAGGAGAGAGTACGAAGCAAAAGTTCATTCTATATATGATTTTCAAAATATTAATGAATAGAAAATACTTTAATGATGAGAATTTTTTCCTAAATAACTATGCAATAACCAACCCATGCATGCAAGCCACATCTTTTCGAGTTTTCATTGCTTACATATTGATAATTAATTCATTAGCATCTCATTTACTCAGAAGTTTATAAAAAATGTTGGAAGAGGAAAATAAATGAAAATGTTGATGATAATAAGCATCTATAGGAGATCAGGAGTTTACCATACTACAATAAATATGGTCTATTCCAGATATCAGAATAGACAAAAATAGGTGAAATTTAAGTTGTAATAAAATAATTGCGACGATTTTAGCTCGCCCCCAAGTCGCGACAATTAGCATGACTTATTTAAGAAATTGTAGTGAAAAATCAAAATGAGCCCACAAATACCCCATCATTTGCAACGACTAACCCCTCGCTGCAATATATACAATTTTTCAGTTGCAAAACATACAACAACAAATTATTCCTCGCCACAAAAAATAAGCTTTTTCGCATTTTAATATTGTCGGCATAATATTATTGCGGTGTTTTGGTCCTACCAGAAAGGATAATTACATTTTTCATTTGCTTTACCAACGTGTTCTCTTCCGGCGCAGATTGATTATTATGGAGGCCGCAAATAGTTTTTCATGTATGTTTTTAAAGCTGCAAAAGTTAATTTGCAATGACTCTTTTCATTTTTTATAACTTTTGCAGTGATTATTATCGTGGGTAAAATGTATTAGCTGCGATTTTCTTTGGACGAAAAAGACAAGTTTTTCCACAACCAACTTCATTTGTCACAATCTTTGTCACCACAAAAACACATTAATATGATAACTCTTGTCGTTGAAATTAAAAGCTCGCGATCCTTATTTTCATCGGAAGTGAATTTGTTTTCAGCAATTTTGTCGTACCACAATAGGCATCATGATCATTTTCATTTGTGCTTCATGTTAAATGTGATTTCCAAGGGCTTACCCTGTCAGATATAGTTGTTTACGATACCATTTTCCTGCCAGAAAAATTTTGCACGTTGGTCTTTTCTGCTGCACATTTTATCAGGGATGTAGGTAATTTGCAGTGATTAATTGAAATGTATTTTCCAGCTATAGTTTTTAAGTGGCATTTTCTGTCATTTTTTGTTACCCATATAATTAAAACATCAAGACCGATTTGCTACTAAAAAAAATTGAAGGAAAAAGACAAAAACAAAATAATTGGAATATCAACTAGCTAATTAGTATAATATGACATCAAGGTTAACATCATATATTCATGAAGAAAATGCAGGGAAAACCAATCATACAACTTAATTTGTTGCAAGTAGACAAACCCAATGATCACAGTAGCCACAATGTCATTGTTAATATACAACTATGTAATAATCTATCTACTTAATAATGCTCATCCATCTGGGATCATAAAGTCAGTAGAACTAGTGCAACAAATATGAACCTTTTTGCTAATCTTTATCTGAAACCACCATCTTTTTCTCAATGAGCACACCCTTACTCCAGTTTTTATAGTCCTATATTCGTATTGTCAAACTAGTGTTAAATAGCCATCACATCCATCCAACTAATCTACAAAATAAAGCATAAATATTAGAACTACATCATGCAATCTCTTTCAATAATGCTTTCACTACCACAATTAAAAAAAAAATACACTTACACCAACCTGTTAATGCTCAATCATTCGTAGGCTTTAGTTGATGCTGCACCTCCATGAAAGTGACCACATCAATCCAGCAAAAGGAATCATAAAGTGATTATTCTTATTTCATTTTTCAAGGCAATTGAAATAAAAGGATAAATTAAAGTAAGTGAGTATTGGTTTCTAAAAAATATTGAGAAATACCTCCCACATTGAGTCGTTGACCACCAATAAACAAACAACAGTCTAATCACAATGTTTCCCATCTCCTCACCACTAATTAGAGGATGCAATGTCTCAATTACTTGTTCTGCCACCACGAGAAAGAGGGGGATGATACCTGCAATTAAAACACAATATTTAGCACAACCCAACCAGTTACATGCTCTACCTAAGATTGTATTTCTAGAAGATTCCACATCGAATCTGGTCGACCTCAAGTTATCTAACATTCCAGCCTTGAGTTAACCCAAGCATTGGAATACAAATTATTACAAATAAAACTGAGATCTATCATTTCCATTGTGACTAAGTCAATGGCTTCCATTGCAATTATATGTTCAATTGGTCTATTATACATTTTTAAAAATGTGTTGGCAGGAAAGGAAATTTACCTATATAGAGCATACCCAGATTTGACTTATAGTATAGCCATCACACACCAGCAATGTTTGAGCAATGCTTGCTCAATGACAACTCCACACACAAGCTATCTCTGAAGTTACATAGCTTCAAAAGAGCATTCCTAAAACATGCACCCAACTCCACAACAAATGGCTCGTCAACAAAATGTTAGACAGTTGTGATTGGTTTTATTTTGTCCAAATCATCCCCAAACCCAAAATATTCAAAAAATAGTTTCTTGTGATTCTTGACAAAAGGTTAAGTAGCTCCCGAATCTCTGCGAGACTTACCTTAGGACCCTTTCAGACATGAATGTATTCATAAGCTTGTCATATTCAGCTTGCTACTCCAAGAGTATCCTTACATCCCCTTTAATTCATTTAGTTGGCTCTTATAATACTGAATATCTTTCTCATGTCTTGCTACAACTCTTGTTAATTTTACAATAATCTCATTGTTGTAGTCTTTAGATGATTCGGTGATAACCATCTCTCCTAACCCCCTTGCATGCCCCTACCTGTGGCCCAAAACCTCTCTGAACATTGTTGCTGCAGCCTCTTTAGTGATATTTTTAGTTTCCAACCCAGGCAACTTTCCAGCCATCCCATTCTATAAGGAAATTTTCAAACATCGGGAATTATTGACCTCAATATTGAATTAATGAATACATTTCTTACTAATGGAAATTCCACCCACATAATTCTCTTCAGTCATAGGAGTAATAAATTTGTCATTTTTCTTTGACCATTGCACATCTTTTAAGAAATAAACTAAATGACTATCAATATCAAACTGCAAATTCATGTTAAGATGTAAGAAAACCAAGTATTGCACCAAAAAACAGAACAACAATATGTAATATCTATCGACCAATATATTCACACTTACCCTTAGTTCCATTAGGCGCACAAATGAGGTTGTCCAAGCAGTGTGGTTCGTTTGTTGCTTCTTCCTATTACATTTATTTCACTCTGATAACCTCTGCAACTTATATTAGGAGAACCCATTACTAGATTATTCCATGCGTAAGAATTATCACGCTTAATTTACGTAAACTATATGAATTAGCTCCACATAACATCGATTGAAGAAGCAAGTCAACACATGTAACATTGTCCTTACCTTAAACTCCCTACTTGACCATCTCGTACATACCTTCACCCAAATTTCTGGCCTCACCCACGCTGGCCTATTCGCGAGTGCTTCTTCATCATTCTCAAATTGCTTGTAGATCTTATATAGCTCATACCATATTGCATTGAATCTCTTCTGGAATATCTTCGTTACCGTTGAGCGATAATTTTTCTTTGTCCAATCTAGGATGAAATCAGCCTAAACATCAATGACAAACCAATATATTTAATAAAATAACACTGCAAATTAACATTTAAATGAGGCATATTTATTGAAACCCAATATTTGTGTCCAATTATGTAAAAGGTGAGATCTTACCTGAACGCGAGCAATCAATTTACCCTTTTCATTAGTTGGTACATTGTGCTAACTAGCATAACTCAAGTCACCATTGTGCTTCAATATCCATGCAACCCTTATTGTATATACAATTTTCGCAATAAGGGGTTGTCTCTCCAACCTTGATTTTCACAGATCTTTCCATGATTTCGCATTTTCTCAATTTTGTGCACTTAGATAGTCTACGCACACATTTTCGCATAGGTACTTCTGAAGATACATGAACAAAAAATTGCTTAAAATGAACAATAAAATTTATTAAGTGATGAATCCATATATTTTACAAAACTCTGATGTCTAGATTAATTAAAATTGGCCTATATATTTTACTAATATCATCTCTACTTATTGGAGAATGGACCCCGACCTCGGAAAATTCTATCATCGACAAGACATAAGGTGACTCAGTTGAGTCATCTGAGCCATTTGACACATCTTCTCTAAGGTTGAATGCAACAATTGGAACTGTGTTTTTGAGTTCTATTCTGCACAATGATTTAGCTTGACTACATCTTCCACTGCAAGGTTTACCTATCCCTCTTTTGGTTAAAGTCATATTTTACATACTTGAAGCTACTGTTAGGCAACACATAAAAATTAAAAATATCATACCATTGTGATTATTCCAAAATGACAATAATTTTCCATCAATATTAAAGCGCGATTACACCAAAATACACATATTAGAGGCAAAAAATTCCCACTCAACCAATTCTCATTCATTACAACACATTGCAATTATGGTGGTTGCTAAAACATACCTAGATAATGTAATAATACTGAAATATACTCGAATATTGTCTACCTCAACTCTGGACTCAACTACCATCCTCTGTACTTCATCAACTAGAAACTCTCAAAAAAATATGTTTGAGGGCAACAGGGTGTGAAAATGGGGCAAATGACCACAAGCAGAGGAAAGAGGAGGAGATTATCAGTGAATATTAAATATCAATATGAATATTAACTCCGCTATCTAGGTTAATTATTTTGAAAGCAAGCATATATTTTTATCTCAACAACACACATTTACTTGAAAGGACTACCAAATTAACTTTAATTTATTAACAATAACTCCTAGATTTAATGCACATCATAACACAAATTGATGTAATTCCGTTTTAATTAAGGAATCATATCATTAACCTTATATACAATATAAGGTTCTCAATATACTAGATGAATGATCATTAAGATATAACTATTTCTTATTATTTATAATTGCATATTATTATGAGGAAATAGTGTCATATATCTACAATACATTATATATTATAACTATATACTTATATCATATGCTTGTAATACAATAATAAACATAATATTTGATAACGTTTTCTATTATATATTTATAACATATTTAATACTGATATATTATAAAACTAGGAATTTTTATATATTATTTTAGTTATATATTAACTGATTTAATTTATAAATTTATCTTAATTATTATTTTTAATTTATAACTATAAGTTAATTTATTCTAAAGAAAGTTATATGACAATAATTTTTAATCAAAATTATTTGGAGCAATAGTTTAGTGGTTAGACTCTTTTGTAAAATATAAATTTGTTATATATTAATCATAATATAAGAATGAAATAATAAATCAAAAAATATACTTCGAGCTCGAGACACAGCGTGACTCAAGTCTTTTGTTTATTTTTAGTCGAGTTTGAGTGAAATTCGAAAAATACTAATGGTCAACGATCAGCCAAGTTCGAACAAGGATATCCTAATTTTAGAGCCATTCAAAGTTGAGTTCCTGATTTTAGAGGCATTCCATAACAAGGACGATATATAACCATGTAATTGCATGATAGTATATGAAAAAGTTCCTAATTTGAGCATGTCTATTTGTCATGGAAACAATGGATACTCATCAAACCAACATGTATGAAGTAACATTGGACCAAAATGATTTATATATGTTATGAAAGGTAAACCTCCCACGTCATCCATCATCATGAATTAGTCTGTACACTCATAAATATAACAAATGATGATTGCATGTGGTTCTAGTGGTATGGAGCTATAACATGACTCGAATAATTGGAAGGATGCCATAGAAATGGCTTTAACTACATCCATCTCTTTCTTAAACATGTGCTTTAGACTGAAAGAAGAATTTGGAATGCTTTCAGCTCATTAAGCTTAAAGACAATGTTTTACACAGATCTCTTTCAGCATGCCTTGAAAAGCCCAAGCGCGAAAGTTCCCACCAATATGCAAAAATGGTTGTTGGAAGCAAAATGAAGCCCAAGTTTCTTCCTCAAAATTGGGAAGCAGCCAGAATTTGGAACAAGTGAAGAAAACAAACATTTAAAAGCTTATTAGTGAACCCGTTATATAAAATATAAAAAGAAAGAAATGTTATGAAAATCAAGTGGTGGAACTAGTGATTTTGGTGTAATTAAAGTCCAATGATGATCATACTATGTACAAGTTCCACGAAAACCATTATAGTTTGAGGACAACCCAAAAATAACGTTGTAAAATAAAAACTTTCAGTGAAGATCATACCTATCAATACTGTTGTTGTAGGCACAAAGGGACGATCTGATATGTTGATAATCGTGCAATAGATAGTCAATACAATGATTACCAAGTGTCACACAACAAGTGTATATACAAAGTCCTATTATTTCAGATATTACCTAATTTGAGTATGTTTCTTTGTCAGTACAAAGGTTCTCTTCACCTGCGCTACCCTCAGGGTTGGAGCTATCATCCGAACATGTCTCGTTTCCATCGTCATTGATAAAAAGTACTTCATAGAAGTTACGATGCACATGGCCCATTAGTGAAGATGCACTATTTGAGTAGGTCTACATGAAGCATGTAAGTGGAGTAACTAGTCCATTGTCATCAAATTGGACTGGTACATAAGCATCACTTAAAATTATCCTCTTGGTAAACATAAACATCTCTAGAATTAGATGCATCATCTAATTCTATCAATAGGGCACGTGGAACATCATAAACATTTCTGTTTGTGACCTTTTGCACCACATACCAATTACCACCCAAACTTTTGTTTTTCGGGTAAAGCAACTGTGAAGCTTGGCACGCCAAAACAAATGGCTCATCCACATACCATGTTCTGGACAGATTCACACTCACAAGATACTCGCCTACACGTATCCCTTGTATGGGATTAGCGATGCCAAATCATTCACACTTGAATAGGTAGGCACAACGTCATCCCATGTAGTGAAATACCAAAATGTTTGTTACAACATTATAAAACTCGACACTTTTTTATTGGTGTTCACTAGTAACCAATACACCACAATTCTGAATGCGATGATGTTCTTCACGATGTCTCGTGTAAAATTGTATGTCATTCATGATGCAACTAGAATATAACGCAACACAAGGGTCTGGACCACACGTTAGTGCATATAGATCTTTGGACACTTCACCGATATTGTTTTTACGCAAATCCTAAATCTGTCACAAGCGAAAAGATTCAGGAAAAACAAGTAGTTTAGAACAAAAATATAAGTGTAAAACTCTGAACGGGATACAGTGTATTGTTATATGTACATACTTGTGACTTGAACCAACTTGGGAATTTCGATGCATGCCTACGATCGACATTATTTGTGTGGACTTCCCTCACTTTGTGTAGTGCTCACTGTAGAAAACTCAAAATGGCTGAATACCAATGTTTTGAATTTCATACTGTATCGATCGGTACAGTCGAAATATTTCATTTCTATGGTGTACTCGATACAGAGAAGGGTATAGTTTCGTACTGGTCAGAATTTTGACCATTTCGGCCTGTTCTACAAGCTCATTTTTTGACCCTCAATTCAAACCAGACTATTTATAATTTATAATTTATATAGGCTATTATTTTGGAATATAATTTATTCATATATAGACTATTTCGAAACAATATCCAAAACGGTACTAATACGAAAATATCTCGTTTCAATGCCTCGATCGAAACGGTCACTGGTACGGTATTCAAAACATTGCTGGATACGTCTAGCAAAATGGCCAAAAGAAGAAGTAATGTTACAAGATTTAGAATTTTGACCCCTTGAGTAGTTGAAGCTACTTACTTAAAGTATACTTAAATCTCTGGACAATTGTTAAGCATATACCACTTAGTTGTCTTAAAAAGGTTTTCATTTAATCGGTGATGTGTTACAATACCCATGGTTCGCACCTTCTGTTAGAAAACATATAGTCCATCTTGGACACCATCTTGTCCTCCATCAAAGTTCCATTCTTGTGAATTGAAACTAGTCTCAACTTCATGGAGGTACATGGAGAAAAAATTCAAGCATCCAACATGAATATAGGCCTTCACTATTGAACCTTCTAGGCGAGTCTTATTCTTAATATATCTCTTAAATTTTCCAAGATACCTCTTAAAAGGATACATCCACCTATATTATACCGGCCCTACAAGCATAGCCTCACGTAGCAAATAGTAGGCTAAGTGGACCATTACATCGAAAAAACTGGGTGAGAATACCATCTCAAGTTTGCACAGAATTAGGGTGATATCAATCTAAAGTCGCTCTAAGACATCAACCTTACATATTCTAGCACACAATTCTTTTAAAAATATGTTGAGCTTAGTAAGTGCCAATCTAACGTCGTGTCAGAAGTATCCAACAATAGCAATAGGAAGTCATTTTTGCATGAAAATATGATAATCATGACTTTTCATCCCAAGATCTTGCAATCTGTAACACTAACATATCGATATATATTAGAAGAAAAGCCATCAAGAAATTTGACAGCATTCAACCACTTACAAAAGATTAACCTCTAAGCTCCATGCATGCTAAAACAAGCAGATGGCATGGTAATTCGTTCTCCATTCTGTTTAAGTTGTAACTCCTTCCTTATCTTCAGATTGGAAATGTCACGACGTGCATTGACATGATTTTTTATTTTTCCTTGAATGCTTATCAAAGTTCCTAAGATATTGTCACATATGTTCTTCTCAATGTGCATTATGTCCAGATTATGTCTAATATTTAAAGTGGATCAATGTGGTAATTGAAAGAAGATACTTCTTTTGGTCCAATTTTAATTTTGAAATTCTTTTGCTTGATTATTTTTATGAAAATATATGACATCCCTAGCCTACATGACGGAGGTGTTACAATCCTTACACCATTCACTATTCCATCCAACCAAACACTATTTGGCCCATTGAAAGAGGGTTTAAACCCTAAACCTAGTGATGCAAACCAAACCCTAAATATGATCGGTTTGTCACTAAGGTCTGGTTTGAATAGTGAGTTAAGATGAGATGAGTTGAGATGATTTGTGAATAGTAGTGAGATATTTGAGTTGAGATGAGATGTGTTAGAAATGATTTGAGTTAAAATGTTTTATGGGGTTTTAGGAAATGAGAGAAAAAAATTAAATAAAAATATTATAAAGTTAAAATCTTGTTAGAATATAATTTTTTAATATAACTTTTGTTTTGAGATTTGAAAAAGTTGAATTATTTTCTATATTTTGTTTGGAAGTTTGAAAAAGTTGTAATAATTAGGTAATGATTAGATGAAACATGTGAATATTTAAAATTGAAAAACGTTTGTGTTTATGGTGTTTGGATATTGAGATAAGATGATATTAAATTAGATGAGATGAGATTGAAGCCTCTCTCTATCCGAACAAAGCTTTTAAGTGTTTTCTCACTTGGTTAAGTCACTTCCACAAGAAACTAACCACTCTAGTATATACTCTTACACCTTCATCCACTCTCTTACATCTTGGTAATTATATTTGACCAAGAAAAGTTACATTTGGACCAAACCATGGGCCAAACCCTAACTAAACCCCAAACTAGATGCATTTCAGTTAGTCCCATTTAGTCCTACTGAAACCACCATTTTGGCCCAAGCTTCTTCAACAAGCTTTTCCACTCTTACATGGCCATGTCTTGGCTGCTATGCCACATCATGTGCTATGCTAAATAGTGCCATTAATGGCCAGTTACACACTCAAAATCATCCTCACCCACTTGGCAACACAACAACAGATTTCTAGCTGCACTTCAACCTCTTTTCCTTCTTTTATTCACAATTCAAACTTACATCACTTAATCATTCATTCACCCACTCAAGTAAGCTTTCATCTATACCCCACGCCCCTTGCTTTGCTTCCCACACTTGTGCCTCGTTTGTTTTTACAATTTCTCTCAACTCATTTCATCATATCCCATCTAATCATTACAATTTTTTTAAATTCCCACACAAAATAAAATAAACAATTCAACTTTTTTAAATTTCAAAATAAAAGTAATATTAAAAAAATATATTTTAATAATATTTTATTTAACTTTTAACTTTGATCTCCATTTAATTTATCTCATCTATTCTGTAAAAACAAACGAGGCAGCCAATTTTCATTGTTTTCCAAGAGATAGAGAGAGAGATAGATCTGGACAGTTTTTGTGTTTTTCATTCCAAGCTTTGTAAGTTATTTTATATGGCTCAATGCTCTTGTATTTTATCTAAAAGTGAGACTAGATTACTTGGGTTAGCATTGATTAATTTTTCTTGGATTTTTTATGGATTAAAGTTAGTGTTATTGATGGAAAGGTTTCAACATTGATAGTTTGATGTTTCTGTAAAATTTTGAAAGTTTTGTGAAGTTTTTGATGGAATATTGGATATATCTTGATACAATGGAGTGCTAACATTTTTATATGCAAGGGATGTTGGGTAGATCTTAACATTGTAATCTCATGTTTCTGTCAAATAAAAGAGAGCTAGCATTGAAGGTGGGGTGCTTCTAGCACCAGGGATGTGATGTTCAGTTGTTGTGGCGCATCCTCTTTCAAGTTTATCATCACCTCACCTACTATAAGATTACAATAGCGTTCAAAGTACTTGAAATATAAGAAAAAATATAATTCTAAAGGTTATGTTTGGGGGCAAAGATGAGAAATCTCATCTCATCATTACATCTTTTTCAAATCTTCATACAAAATATAATAAACAATTCAACTTTTTCAAATTCTAATTTAACTTTTTCAAATCTCAAAACAATAGTAATATTAAAAAATAATATTTTAAACTTTTATCTTAATACTATTCATAAAATTTTTAAAAATTTTCATTTTATCTCATCTACCAAGCATAACATATGTCTTTTCCGTTCTGACATCTTACAATTCAATTAGGTGTTCATTAAACAAGTGAGGTGTTCATTAATTTAAACTTCTCTTGGATGTTTAAGACATCTTACAATTTTGCCAATTTGGTTGCAACACCACCGTAAATCCACATAAAACAGGTTTCTAAGTTTTATCTAAATGTGTTCATGATTGAGTTTGTGACATTAAACGAGGCTTGTATATGTTAATTTTATGATTATTGAAAAAATTATTTGACACATTTCACTTATCTATCAATAATTTAATATCACATCAAAAAATAATGAAAGAACAATGATTAAAAGGATAATAAATAACAATCGGACTGGATGTGCAAGCCTAGTTAATTTTATGTTTAAAATTTTTTAAAATTACAATAATATCATTCTCAAAATAGTATTTTTTTTTTCATTTAATAAAGGGTTTGCACATGTAATCCCCATTTGGAGACTATAAATAGAATTTTTCATGTTAAATATGAGAAGGAGCCCAAGGATGGCATTGAGTTTCAAAGAATTTGGCGATCTTGTTCTTAAAAGAGAGGGGTTGTGCTATTTGTGGAAGTCTCAAGCTAAAAAGGTTTTCCAAGTAGGGTGTTTTTTTATAAGGAAAAGTTTGGATTGGCATATCCATCATAGGGTTGGACAAATCCAGCAAACCAAATTGTGTCCCTCATAAGGGGCCATCTCATGTTCATCCTTACACCTGTCCATTGATGGAGACCAACCATCAGCCAAACATTCAATTGGGTTTTGAGAACATCCAATGTTGAAGAATTATGACACCAACCATTATATTTGCTGGAAAAAATTGCACACGAAGAAACACTCCCTCTCTAATTAACAAAACGAGAAAAAAATCATGCGATTATTATAGTCTTCATCAATTCATGTCATGTTTTTGGTACGAGTTCACTTGCATGTCTCAATCATATGTGTTGAGACAGCCATTTCCACGAATTATTTGTTCTTTATTTCCTTTTTTAAGGAAGGAATATGCATGGCCCCTACCCCACAGAGAGAGATCGAGGGAGGTGGTGGTACAACTAATTAGATACTCCAATTTAAAAAAATATATATATATTTGCCGGTAAATTGTCCCAATCACTCTCTCAGGTTCCACACATCGAGAACTTGTAAAACTATAGGACAAATAATAATAATTAAAAAACATGATATGGCTTTGAAAATAACCTTAATCTTCGTATTTACACAGTTTTATTCTATAGCTTTTGTTTTATTAATCTTAATTAATTATTTATTTATAAGACTGATCTTTATTATTTAATCAACGAAGTTTCTAAAATAATACTGATTTAGAAGATTAATCAATTATGTATTTATCGTTATTAGGTGTGTCTTACTGTCTAACCACTGATTGTCTTTTATCCATTAAAAAAAATGGACGTATATTCTCAGCCAACTGAGAGAGAGAGAGAGAGATGTAAAGTGGGCAGATAAAATTTTAGTTGGCTTCGCTCGACTTGGTTTCTAAGAAATGAGCCCTAACCTCCTCCTTTGTTTTTCAATTGGGATTGTTTTTTTTTTTTGGAAAAAAGAAATTATTATTAGTTAATAAATGCATGAATTGTATGCCCATCTTATGAACTATTTTTTTTTTAAAATAACATATTTAAAAAATAATAGAAAATATTGTGTCACAGTGGAATAAAATAAAATAAATATAGTATATGCCATTTTCTTTAAGGAAACAAAGGAAGAATTACGACCAAAAAGATGTTTAGTGCCTTTCGACAAGAGATTTGATTTTAATTCCTTACTTGTGCTTTACTCCTATTAAAAATCTTGTCTTTATGAGTATTTTTCTTTTATGAGTACCATTAAATTTCTTTATATATATATATATATTATATATTTGGAGGCTGGAGGTTATACTAATAAGGACACAGGCCTTTGACACCATTAAATTTCTTGTTGAATTGCCAAAAATGACTCTGCATAAAGCTATGGAGCATTTGATTGCTATGTATATGTTCAATTTGAGGTAAATTCTTTGGTGGCATGGCCATTGATGATTTGCCTGTTGAATAATGTCTTGCCATGCTTGGGAGTTTGGAGTGTTTATTGATGGTTTTAATGTTATGTTATATTTACAGCCAATCATGTAACCTTTTTGTTTTTGGTAGTTCTGACTAGTTAATAAAAAATGCATCGTTACCATTGCAAAGAGTGTAAAAATTTTCTTGTTTTCTTTTGGCTGGTGTGAAATTTTTTTAGCTTGGTGGAGGATTATGCTTATACCAATTAGTTTAGGTATAGAGGCACATGATTTTTGAATTTAAATTGCATTTAGATAGTGAGCTGGTCTTAGATATTTTGTAAATAATAGTAAAAAAGTAATGAAAAAGTAATGAGAAAATATTAAATAGTGGTGATAAAATATTTAAGATTTGTATAAAAAGAAGATTACATAGTTTAGGAATCTTATTTAGACCAATTTCATGATTAATATATATATATATATATATATATATCATATAACCAATTCTAACTTATATTATAAAAAGAGGAGAATGACATCCAAAATATAAAACAAATAAAAATAAAAAATCACCATTTGTTTCTCATCTTAGGAAGTTTATTTTTTTAATAAAAGACAGAAACCTCACAATTGAAAAAAAAAAATGAGGAAAAGTGGAAAACTAACCGTTTATCCAAATGCCAGTGAAGCGGAAGCCAAGCAAGCCGTCAAGCTCTGGGTTTGCTTCATATTTGTCGGTGGTCTCTAATGGTGATTGGTGACGCTGTGATATCACCAGCAGCTACCCTCTCTCTCTCTCTCTCTCTCTCTCTCTCTAAGAGTTTCTTACGGTATCTAAGAAAACCAATCGTGTAATAAACCAAGTAAGAGAAAAGGCACACAAGCTAATTACTCTCACTCTCCCCTTCCCTTCTACCAAAACCGTAGATGCATCAAACAGCTTCCACTGCTCTCTGAAGGTCTGCCTCGCTGTCTCTCTGGCTCTCTGTGATATTTAGCTGTATGCATTGGTCAATATCCTAAATTGTGCGAAATCCGAGGTCTTTCTGTTGGATTACGCGAAAATCCGGCACCGGATTCGTGCACTTTCTCCCTTTCTTGATTCTTCATTTACTGAGCAACAAAAAGGTCTCGGACTTCGATTCTCTAATACTCGATCTGCTCCATGCTTCTCTGAATTCAGTTAAATCTGAACAAGGCTGATAATTTACCTCCATTCCATTCCTCTTATACTCTGTATGCTTGCTGAGAAAACCGGGGGAAACCAATGAATGCTAAACTCAAGTTTTTTGCGGTCTGCTTTCAGTTTATAACAATAACTCCTTAATTGTATAGCAGAGCAGAGTATAAAAGAAAATGCCACCGAGGTGGAGTAATTGATCTGTACTGTAGTAGTCTAGCATGATTGAGCTTTGCAATTCAGTAATTGTGACAACCTGTCTATTTTTGGAGCTTGGAAAGCTGTAGATGGCTTGGCTTACATATGTTATGATGTTCTAATGGTTTTAATCACATTGGCACTGGGATTTTTGGATTTCCGGTTTTTATTATAATCTGATCTGTATTTTTCTTGATTGGTGTTAGAATTTTACATGTGGGGTTTTCTTTGTTTGTTTGGGCAGGAATCTTTTTTATATTCTCACTGGGTCTCAGGGGTAGATCTGGAGAAGGTGAGGTTTCTGGATTGATTTGCTTGAGAATCTTGGAGTAACCAAAGCTGGCGGCTGCGCTAGCTTGGAGGCTTGCCGCCAGCAATGGCGGCAGCCTTGCCGCTAACGATCTGGTACATCTTCGATTCTTTTTATATATAAAAAAAAAACTATATTTTATTAATTCATTCTCATTTCTTGCATGCTTGCTACCTCATATGAGCGTTTTGAAACCAAATATGTGGGTTTTGTAGAAGATACGTGTGAATTGAATGTGTGAGTTCCCGTTGGCCGCCCACTGCACCATTTTAATTTTTTTGGGAGATTCCGACATATATGTCCCGTCTATGATGGTCTTGGTTAAAGTTTCGGGGTTCAAAAGTTTATTTTTGGTAATTAACAAAATCTTAAAAGACTGGGAACAAAATTGCAACTGGTTTCTAGAATGCGGGATTTTTTTTCACTGTTTGCTACTTAAAATGGGATTTGTTTCCTTAATATAATAACGGCATGATCAAACCTGCATTTTTTCATTTTATTTTATAAGCTTAACATGTGAACCCTTTAACTTGTTATGCTTGATCTGTTTTCATTATAGCTCAATTTTTCAATGGATTCTTATGTTCATTGGACCCCTTGAACATTCACGATTAAACCTGCCCTATGTATTGTGTCGAAGTCTCTGATACTATTACCTCAAAGTCCTTCCATCATTTTCATTAATTTTGGATGGTTTTCTGCTGATACCGTCAATTGAATGCCATGAGATATGTCTACTATTGTTCTTCACTTTCATTTTATGATTGCAGGGAAGAAATGGTGATGCCAAAGTTCAAGATTCAGAACCTTCTACTCCACATTCTGTTATAAAGATGGGTTCAAGGTCGGTTTAAGTGCTAGTTTTTACCATCTATAGTAGCCAAGTAAACATTTATTTTATTCTTGAAGTTCGCTTTTTTGGTGGAATTATTCTCTTCTGCCCCCTATCACTGAGCCAATTTTGGGCTTAGATGCTATACTTTAGTAGAAAGGCTTGCCATTGCTGCAGGATTCACTTTCCTTTTCCACAAAATCATGTTAGTGAAGAGTGGTAACTCATGATATTATATAGAATGATGATTCAAATCAAACTTGCATTCTTAAATCTCTTTCAGAGAGCGTAGTAGCATGGAGGATCCAGATGGGACCTTAGCAAGTGTTGCTCAAAGCATTGAGCAGCTCCGTCAGAGTTCCTCATCTGTACAAGAGAAAGAGTATTCATTGAGACAGTTGCTGGAACTTATTGATACACGTGAAAATGCTTTCAGTGCTGTTGGATCTCACTCTCAGGCAGTTCCAGTACTTGTTTCTCTTCTCCGGTCAGGGTCACTTGGAGTGAAGATACAGGCTGCAACTGTTTTAGGTTCACTCTGTCAGGAGAATGAGCTACGGGTAAAAGTCTTGCTGGGAGGATGCATTCCACCATTGCTTGGTCTGCTCAAGTCCAGCTCAGTAGATGGTCAGGTGGCAGCTGCAAAGACTATTTTTGCTGTTTCTCAAGGTGGTGCCAAGGATCATGTTGGATCAAAAATTTTTTCAACTGAAGGAGTTGTTCCTGTGCTCTGGGAGCAGCTAGCCAAAGGGCAGAAGACTGGAAATGTTGTTGATAGCTTATTGACTGGAGCATTAAAGAACCTTGCCAGCAGCACTGAGGGATTCTGGACTGCAACAGTTCAAGCTGGAGGGGTGGATGTACTTGTGAAGTTGCTGACAACGGGACAGTCAAGCACTCAAGCAAATGTGTGTTTTCTTCTTGCATGTATGATGATGGAGGATGCATCTGTTTGTTCTATAGTGTTGGCTGCAGAAGCTACAAAACAATTTCTCAACCTATTAGGACCTGGCAATGAAGCTTCTGTCAGAGCAGAAGCTGCGGGTGCTCTTAAATCTCTTTCAACCCAAAGTAAAGAAGCAAGGCGGGAGATAGCTAATTCCACTGGTATTCCTGCTCTGATAAATGCTACTATAGCTCCTTCCAAAGAATTCATGCAGGGCGAGTATGCCCAAGCATTGCAGGAGAATGCCATGTGTGCTTTAGCAAACATTTCTGGTGGTTTGTCATATGTCATCTCAAGCCTCGGTCAAAGTCTTGAATCGTGCACTTCACCTGCTCAAGTTGCTGACACATTAGGAGCATTAGCTTCAGCTTTGATGATCTATGATAGTAAAGCAGAATCTATGAGGGCATCCGATCCTGTGGTTATTGAGCAGACTTTGCTTAAGCAGTTCAAGCCCCAGTTACCTTTTCTAGTGCAGGAGCGAACAATAGAAGCCCTAGCCAGTTTGTATGGGAATGTCATACTCTCAAGTAAACTTGCAAATTCTGATGCAAAACATTTGCTTGTTGGTTTGATAACAATGGCCACCAATGAAGTGCAGGATGAGCTTATGAAAGCTCTTTTCACACTTTGTAACAATGAAGGCAGTCTATGGCGTGCCCTTCGAGGCCGTGAGGGAGTCCAGCTATTAATTTCTCTTCTTGGGCTTTCATCAGAACAACAGCAAGAATGTGCAGTTGCATTACTTTGCCTTCTATCAACTGAAAATGATGAAAGTAAGTGGGCTATCACTGCTGCTGGTGGCATACCTCCACTTGTCCAAATTCTAGAGTCAGGGTCTGCAAAAGCCAAGGAAGATTCAGCATCAATCCTTAGGAACCTATGCAATCACAGTGAAGATATACGTGCTTGTGTTGAAAGTGCTGATGTTGTTCCTGCATTGTTATGGCTACTGAAGAATGGAAGCCATAATGGAAAGGAAATTGCTGCAAAGACTTTGAATCATTTAATCCACAAATCTGATACTGCAACTATCAGCCAGCTCACTGCATTACTGACCAGTGATCTACCTGAATCTAAAGTATATGTATTGGATGCCTTGAAAAACATGCTCTCTGTGGTTCCCCTCAATGATATATTGCGCGAAGGTAGTGCTGCCAATGATGCAATGGAGACAATGATAAAAATCTTGGGCTCAACTAAGGAAGAGACTCAGGCTAAGTCTGCATCAGCTCTAGCTGGAATTTTTGAAACTAGGAAGGACCTGCGAGAAAGTAGCATAGCTGTTAAAACTCTATGGTCAGCCATGAAGCTGCTTAATGCTGAATCCGAAAGCATGCTTGTAGAGTCCTCGCGTTGTCTTGCTGCAATATTTCTTTCAATCAAAGAGAACCGGGATGTCGCAGCTGTTGCTAGAGATGCATTGTTTCCCTTAGTTGGGCTTGCTAACTCTTCCATTCTGGAAGTTTCTGAGCTGGCAACATGTGCTCTGGCAAATCTTATTTTAGACTCTGAAATATCAGAAAAAGTTGTTCCTGGAGAAATTATTTTGCCTGCTACTAGGGTTTTGGGTGAAGGATCAGTTTCTGGAAAGACACATGCAGCAGCAGCAATTGCTCGTCTGCTTCATTCTCGCCAAATTGATTCTGCCTTAACTGACTGTGTGAATCGTGCCGGAACAGTTCTTGCATTAGTTTCTTTCCTAGAATCTGCTATTGATGGATCTGTTGACACATCCGAGGCTTTGGATGCACTTGCGATTCTGTCCAGATCAAAGGGGGCTAGTGAGCGTATAAAACCCGCATGGGAAGTTTTAGCTGAATTCCCGAAAAGCATCACCCCAATAGTTTTATCTATCGCCAATTCAACACCGTTGTTGCAGGATAAAGCCATTGAAATATTGTCACGGCTTTGCCGGGATCAGCCTACTGTTTTAGGTGATACAGTTGCCTGTGCCTCTGGATGTGTATGCTCAATTGCTAGAAGGGTTATCGGTTCCACTAACCCTAATGTCAAAACTGGGGGTGCTGCACTTCTTATTTGTGCTGCTACAGTTAATCACCAAAGAGTGGTGGAAGATCTTAATCAGTCACACTTGTGTTCAAATCTTATTCAGTCTCTTGTTGCAATGCTTAGTTTTGGACAATCTTCTTTTTTGGGAAATAAGGGTGATGATGTCAAGGAATCCATTAGCATTTTCCGGCTTGCTAAAGAAGAACCTGAGAATGGCAAATCCAATATGGGAACAATGGTCATATCTGATGAGAACCTAGCCATATGGCTTCTTTCTGTTCTTGCCTGTCATGATGAAAAGAGTAAAATTGTGATTATGGAGGCTGGAGCTATTGAAGTCCTCACTGATAGAATATCAGATTGCTTTTCTCAGTACACTCAGGTAACTGTCCTTATTCTTCTATTACAAAAAAATAAAATGATGCATCCAATTGGTGATAAGGCATCAATTCTGTAGAACGTTACTTTCTGTCCATCTGTTTAGTCATGCATGCAATGGTGAGATCTTGTAGTGTGGTTTATACACGGTTTTTTCCTCTTATTTAATGGTGGTTGCTCTCATGTTAATCTATGCAGATTGATTTTAAGGAAGATAGCAGCATCTGGGTTTGTGCTCTACTTTTAGCAATTTTATTTCAAAATAGAGAGATCATACGAGCACATGCAACCATGAAATGTATACCAGTACTTGCAAATTTGTTGAAATCAGAGGAGTCAGCAAACAGATATTTTGCTGCTCAAGCAGTTGCCAGTTTAGTGTGTAATGGTAGCAGAGGAACTCTTCTATCTGTTGCAAATTCTGGGGCTGCAGGTGGGCTTATTTCCTTACTTGGATGTGCTGATGTTGACATATATGATCTACTACAGCTTTCAGAGGAGTTTGCTTTGGTGCCGTATCCAGAACAAGTCTCTCTTGAGAGGTTGTTTAGAGTTGATGACATAAGGGTCGGTGCTACTTCCAGGAAAGCAATACCTGCCCTTGTTGATCTGCTTAAACCAATTCCAGATCGCCCTGGAGCACCATTTCTAGCACTTGGGCTCCTGACTCAGCTGGCAAAAGACTGTCCACCAAATAAGATTGTAATGGTAGAATCAGGAGCTTTGGAAGCACTGACCAGGTATCTTTCGCTTGGTCCACAGGACGCAACTGAGGAGGCTGCTACTGATCTGTTAGGGATCCTATTCAGCAGTGCTGAAATACGTAGACACGAGTCTGCATTTGGTGCTGTCAGTCAACTTGTAGCAGTTTTACGTTTAGGTGGTAGGGGTGCAAGATATAGTGCTGCAAAAGCATTGGAAAGCCTCTTTTCTGCTGACCATATTAGGAATGCAGAAACTGCTCGACAAGCTGTTCAACCCTTGGTGGAGATTCTGAATTCGGGTTTGGAGAGGGAGCAGCATGCTGCTATTGCTGCATTAGTTAGACTATTGAGTGAAAATCCATCAAGAGCCCTTGCTGTTGCAGATGTTGAAATGAATGCTGTGGATGTCCTTTGCAAGATCCTTTCATCAAATTGTTCAATGGAGCTGAAAGGGGATGCTGCTGAATTGTGTGGCGTTCTTTTTGGAAATACAAGAATCAGGTCCACGATGGCTTCAGCACGCTGTGTTGAGCCTCTGGTTTCTCTACTTGTGACAGAGTTCAGTCCTGCTCAGCAGTCGGTTGTCCATGCATTGGATAAACTTGTTGATGATGAGCAATTGGCAGAGCTAGTTGCTGCAAATGGTGCAGTTATTCCTCTTGTCGGCCTTCTATTTGGTAGGAATCACATGCTTCACGAGGCTATTTCCAGAGCCCTTGTGAAGTTAGGGAAAGACAGGCCTGCTTGTAAGATGGAAATGGTGAAAGCTGGAATAATTGAAAGCATTCTCAACATCCTCCATGATGCACCGGATTTTCTCTGTTCCGCCTTTGCTGAACTGCTGCGAATATTGACCAATAATGCTAGCATTGCTAAAGGACCATCTGCTGCAAAAGTCGTTGAGCCCCTTTTTCTGTTGCTGTCCAGGCCAGAATTTGGGCCTGATGGGCAGCACAGTGTATTACAGGTTCTTGTCAATATTTTAGAGCATAAAAAGTGTCGTGCTGAGTATACACTGACCTCTCACCAAGCTATAGAGCCACTTGTCCCTTTACTTGATTCTCCAGCTTCGGCAGTGCAACAGTTGGTTGCTGAGCTTCTATCCCATCTGCTCTTGGAGGAACGACTTCAGAAGGATTCGGTGACACAGCAAGTAATTGGTCCCCTTATACGAGTTCTTGGTTCCGGTATACACATACTCCAGCAGAGAGCTGTGAAGGCTCTTGTAAGTCTGGCAGTGACATGGCCAAATGAGATTGCAAAAGAGGGTGGTGTCCATGAACTTTCTAAAGTGATATTGCAAGCTGATCCTTCGCTTCCTCATGCTTTGTGGGAATCTGCTTCTTCTGTTTTGGCAAGTATTCTGCAATTTAGTTCTGACTTTTATTTGGAAGTGCCTGTTGCTGTGTTGGTCAAGTTGCTTCATTCTGGGTCAGAGAGCACAGTAATTGGTGCATTGAATGCTCTTCTTGTGTTGGAAAGTGATGATGCAACCAGTGCTGAAGCAATGGCTGAAAGTGGTGCCATAGAGGCACTTTTGGAACTTCTGAGGTGTCATCAGAGTGAGGAAACCGCTGCAAGGCTGTTGGAAGTACTGTTGAACAATGTGAAGATCAGAGAAACAAAAGCTACAAAATCTGCCATTTTACCATTGTCCCAGTATCTCTTGGATCCACAAACCCAAGCTCAGCAAGCAAGGTTACTGGCAACTTTGGCCCTTGGTGATCTATTTCAGAATGAGAGTCTTGCTCGAAGCTCCGATGCTGTTTCAGCTTGCCGTGCTCTTGTTAATGTACTTGAAGAACAACCCACAGAGGAAATGAAAGTTGTAGCTATATGTGCATTGCAAAACCTTGTGATGTACAGTCGGTCAAATAAAAGAGCAGTTGCCGAGGCTGGTGGAGTACAGGTTGTATTAGATCTTATTGGTTCGAGTGATCCGGATACATCCATACAGGCAGCAATGTTTGTTAAACTTCTCTTCTCTAATCACACCATTCAAGAATACGCTTCTAGTGAAACAGTGAGAGCTATAACTGGTAAGTTCTCTTTATTCTTGTTGCATTAAGTTCGATTGAAAATTTCTCCTCTTTTTTCAATGATTGAATGATATATTATATTGTAGTTATTTTCAGGCATCTTTAGTTATGAAATCTTGTCCCTTTAAGCTCAAATTAGTACTATTCTACTTGAGGAATTTAGAACCCATGGATAAAGCCGGCGACAAGAATTATAAAAAAAAAATTATACTGGAAACATTTACATTTATTATGTTTTCGTACAATATGCAAAATAAATATAATTTACTTTTCTAATGGTTTTAGTCCAGAGGAGTAGCACTTGAACAAACGCACACATGCTTGAAATTGTTTGTTTTTCCTCTTTTTTTGTGGTGGAATATGCAAAGAAAAATTTAGTTACTTTCCAAACAGTTGCTTTCAAGCTGACTAGCACTTGAATAAGAATGTGTGACCAGTAGGTTATTAGTGTTAACTCTCCCATTCTGGGAAATATGGCAAGTATTTGTCCTTCTATAAGTTTACAGTGTGCCAATTCTTTCTTCGATTTGGTTTAAAAAGTTGCTTGTACCAGTTGTTGCGGCATTTCTTTACTGGATTCTGGCTGTCATGCAAGCAGATTTTTTTTTTCCTGGTTTCCTTCCTTTTGTTATGGATTGGCTGATATGATTATCCTGGCCTTGTGTCTTGCAGCTGCTATTGAAAAAGATTTGTGGGCCACTGGAACTGTGAATGAGGAGTATCTGAAATCTCTAAATGCTCTCTTCAGCAACTTCCCACGCTTGAGAGCCACTGAGCCTGCAACACTCAGCATTCCCCATCTCATTACATCCCTCAAAACTGGGTCAGAGGCAACTCAAGAAGCTGCTTTGGACGCACTTTTTCTTCTAAGGCAAGCTTGGTCAGCGTGCCCAGCCGAAGTTTCTAGAGCCCAGTCAATAGCCGCAGCAGATGCAATCCCCTTGCTGCAATACCTAATCCAGTCTGGCCCTCCTCGGTTTCAGGAGAAGGCAGAATTTCTATTGCAGTGTTTGCCGGGGACATTGGTTGTGATAATCAAGCGTGGTAACAATATGAAACAGTCAGTGGGGAACCCAAGTGTTTATTGTAAGCTTACACTTGGCAACAGTCCTCCCAGGCAAACCAAGGTAATACGATTTTTATATACATTCAGGCTTTTTTTTAGGTTCAACATTTTTTGGTCTGAGATCAATCTTCTCTTAAATACATTACTTATCTATGCAGTAGAAATGAAGCTAATTCCCTAACTGAAAGCTATTATAGGTTGGTTTGGTGGCTAATAATGCACAAAAGTTCTGAAATTGCACGTTCAGACCTGGTACCTCAAGGGAAGGCTAATTTATCTTCAGTTTTTCTAGTCCTGCTCAATAAAAAGAGGAAGTCCGTGTACTACTGACTACTCGTCTCAATACCCACCGACTGACTTGTCATGTTACTGAGTTCCTAGAAATGAGCAAGTTTTATAGATGAAGTTTTCAATTTCTCATTTTTGGATTTCAAATTGTGAGATTCCTATATTGAGTGTAAAAGGGGATTGAGGTTTGTGAAATTGAGGGAGCCATCTCATTAAGTGTTGTTTTTTCCATCTTTGTACATTTTATTATCATCTATACATGGACATAGGCCAAAGGCCAAACAAGATAATTGCTTTGGGCTTCCTTTGTTTTTTATTCATGTTTGCACTGAAAATCTTGGGCTGTGCGGAACAGTCTGTAGCATTGCTCACAACATTACACTGAAAAAAGCTGTATTTCATGAGATTCCTTTTAATCATTAGGTCGCTTTTACAGTTAGCTCACAAATTGCTTTCCCTTTTCTTTTCGTCTCCCTTGAGTAATTTGTGGCTGCTTTTATCAGTTTATCGCGAATGAACTTCTCATTAATGTAAACTTATCAGGTGATTTCCACTGGTCCAAATCCGGAGTGGGATGAGAGCTTTGCATGGACCTTCGAAAGCCCTCCGAAGGGCCAAAAGCTTCATATTTCTTGCAAGAACAAGAGCAAAATGGGGAAGGTATATGAAAAGAGAGAGCAAACCCCAGAATAAAATGGAGACAGTATTCTCTCCTATTAGTCTTGATTTTCAATTAAATTGCATCTTAACCAGTTCTCTCTTGATCATCTGATGGCAGAACTCATTTGGAAAAGTGACGATCCAGATTGATCGGGTGGTAATGCTGGGTGCAGTTTCTGGTGAGTACACTCTGTTACCAGAAAGCAAAAGTGGTCCCTCACGAAATTTAGAAATAGAATTCCAGTGGTCTAATACGATAGACCCAATAGAAGAGAAGTAATTAGTGATCTTCTGCCAATTGAATTGCAGGGCAAACATGTTAAAAAGAGATTTTATACAAAAAAAGAAAAAAAGTCCCTTGTTTTGGTTATTTATCATGTCAGTGTATATAGTTCACCCCGAGATTTTGAGTTTTGGTCAATAGTCTAAAGTGTAGTTATTTTTCAGTGGTTTCTTTCTCATCCTTATCTTACATTTTCTGAGATGTGTGCTATGGGCAGAAGGATTAAGGTTTCCTAGCACTTTCAGTGTTGTTTGTTGTCAATTTTCAGAGGAAAGTAATGCGATTGGTTCTGTGTTTGGTTTTGTACATGTCATTGGTTGTTTGTGTTGAATTTAATCATTTGTTTGTAAAATAAATAGCAGTGTATTATGATGATTCATTGTGAGCCGTAGCTTTTCTCCCTTGTAACTCCTCGTTAGGCCCTATGATCCACACTGTACGGACGTACGTTCTCTTGCAAAAGATCTTTGAGAGATTCTTAAAAAATGCCAAAACAAAGCATAGACCACCGACCAAAAACAATAATTTCATTTTGTCAATGTATGGAGCAAATGCGATCACTATAGACTTTTCAAAAACAAAAAAAATGTGATCTAGTAAGAGCATAGTTACTTACAAGTCAGTTTCTATCATTTGAAAAATGATTTGTATAATTTTAAGATATGTAAGTATCACGCAATCTCTATAAAAGAAAAAAAGTGGAGTCTACCTAAGACCGATATAAAAAATTTGTTTGAAAAATGATTGGTAAAAGATAAATTCTATTTGCAGTTTTTATTTGTGCAAATCCTTCATTAAATGAAAAAAAAGTATTATTTTAATAAGAAATTGTAATTTTAAAAAAATTTAAAGATAAAATTGACTAAGCTTGCACATGCAATCTCCAAATGAAGATTGTGTGTAGTATTGCTCTTTATAAAATTTTACATTGTGTTAATGTTGTGCAATCCCTTTAAAAAGTGTGAGGTCTACGTGAGACTTGCATTAAAAAAAAAAAAAAAAGCTCACGTGATTTCTTAAAATGATATTAAATCTAAGCACAGAAAAAAGGAAGATTAATATAATATCGCTGTCCACTTTGAATACAGAAAAATATCCACCGAAATGTAAATATAATATTCATTCATAAATCATCCCTTTATTTATGGGTCTGTGTCTAGACCCTATCACCCAAGGGAGATGGAACGTGGTGGATCTAATCTAATCTGTCCTACTGACATTCTCCTTTTGTCTCCCAAGATATATAATATGTGCATTCATTATTCTCCATTTTGTCATATCATCTTCGTATCTATTTTATTTATTCTGAAATATAAAGAAATTAATTTCTTCTGACAATGGCAACGATACGTGAAGATCTGATACATGCAGCTTCCCCTTTCCTTATCGTTTGCTGGTTTTGGGTTGGATAAGAGGAAGGATAATACTATTTCCACGTAAGATTTCTACCCATTTTCATTTTCATTTTCATTTTCATTTTCATTTTTTTCATTTTTTATTTACTTCATGATTAAAAAATTATTTTTCAATGAATTTATGATTTTTTTATATTTTTTTAAATATTTAAAATGTTTTAAAAAATGATTGAAAAAAGCAAAAAATAAAAGAAAAAAATAAATTGCCTTTCGGTTCCACTTTGGGTGTAGCATCACCCTAAGAGGAAAGGGGGGCCGGGCTGGTGCCGGCGGTGATATTCTTTTGAGAAATATTTATCTTTTTATTTTTATTTTTTTACTTTATAATTAAGTAAATATTTTTTAATAAATTTATGTTTGGTTTAAATGTTTAATTAATTTAAAAAATTGTTTGAAAAAAAAACAAAAAATTTTTCCTATTCGGTGTCTCTCTCGGTGGCCTCCATCCATGGGAGTAGAACCACCCTATTCTTTTATCATTATCTACTTTCAATATTAGGGGATGGTAAGTTTTTTGTTGCGAATAATATTAAAGTATTAAATATTATGAGATCTTTATATTTTATCTATATTTTAATAATAAAAGAAAATTGGAAAAATAATTTAAGATATTTCAATCTTAATAAATATACAAAAAAACATATAGGAAGTGCGTTCTAGGTATAAAAGCATTTAATATTCTAGGAATAAATATATATAGATATATTTATATATATAACCTATAAAACTCATCTTTAATTTCAAGCATGAACAAAAAAGTGTATAAAAAAAAAGTAATATTAGATACAGTTATAGGGTGTGTAAATCTCACACAAATTTTTTAAAATAAAATGAGATTTACTATCAAAAGTATAAAATTTTCACGTGAGTTTCAAATTTAACCACTCGTTCTAAAGAAATTGGGTAGAATTTATACATTCTAGAACTGTAAATAATATTTTTTTTTATAAAGAATATTGACTCTAATTTCTAACCAAATCCCACGTTATAAGAGCTTTGGTCAAATGTCGTCAAAAGTGATTTTTGAATTTGTCAAACTATACTTGCAATTTCATAAATACATATTAAGAACACACAATTCTTTTATCTCCATCATAATGTATCATTCAGAACAGCATGTACGTAAATGTAAAGACAAGTCAGTAAGAATTCTTATTAAAGTAGAATTCTTAAATTCTGTCTACGTTACTGTTTCGAAAGTCAGTTTGAATAGACTCTAATTAAAATAGAAAGTTATTATCATTCTTTGAAGTGATATTATTAAAAGATCATTCCAACAGTTATTAATTTAAAACAATAAATTTAAGAATTGAATATAATATGATATTGACATAATAAAATAAAATAAGAGGAAGAAGTGGAGTGGCATATTACGCGCCGTTTGTATTTAGAAAATACTTTATCTCCTTTTATATTATATTATTATTATATTATTTAATTTTTTTTATATAAAATATAATAAATAATTTAATTTTTTTTAAATCTAAAATAATAATCATATTAAAAAAATAATATTTTAATAATATTTTTTTTAATTTTTATATTTCATTTAAAACTATCTTATCTCATTTCTGAATCTAAATCCGTTCGTATTTAAAAAAATATAAAAAAAAAAAAATGATAGAGATACAATTTTTATGATTTTTATAATTTTATTTTAAATTAAACACATTTATGTAAAATGGTTATAATCTTCTATAATTATTTAATAAAAAAGTTATTTATTTACATTATAATTATAAAATAATTATCTATAAATGAGAAGTATATATAATATTATATGTATTGAGTAACACATCAATATTTTCTTTTTTAATCTGAATTTTAAATTTTAAATTTTAAAATTTTTACTGTTTGGAGCGCAGATATATTGACAGCATTTTCTTATAGAAATATATATTTATTATGTTTATTTGAATAGTTATAAAAAAAACTAAAAATAATATTATTATTTTTAAAAAATATTCTTAATTTAAATTCAAAAAATTAAGAAACAAAAAGTAGTAGAAAAAGCAAGGGTCCGGCGTGTCGAGACAAAACGTCTCCTCTCCAATCAAAGCACACTGTACAAACTGACACGTAAAGTTCACGGGGACCACTTACGTGGCGCGTCTTCGCAGCATAATCATTCCATACTCTCTCTATTTTCGTCTTTTTTCTCGCTTCATTTTCTTACTTAAAAACCACTGTAATGATTCAATCAGCCTCCATTGCTCCTTTACGCTCAGCTCACAAACGCTTCTGTGCTCACTCCGCAATCCCTCCCTCGTCTTCCTTTCCTTCAGCTTTCTTCCTGTTTCAACACAATCTTCTTCTCCCAAACACTAACACTAGATCTCAAGCTCCGTTTCCTTTTTTCTTTTATCCGTTTTAGATTCTGTTTGTCGTGATCCTCGTGCTTCGGGTTCGAGTCGAGATGGGGGCTCGGCGTTTGATGTTTTTGTTGACGGCGTGGCTGATGGTTCAGAATGGCAGTACGGCGGTGCCGTTGTCGTCGAGGCTTGTTCACTGGTTCTCGGACGAAGTGAGGGCGTTTAGGATTTCGAGAAACGGTAGTGCGGCTAGCTCGTCGTGGCCGGAGCGGAAGGGGAGCGTTGAGTACTATCAGATGCTGCTGAGCAGTGACTTCCGGAGGCATAACATGAAGCTCGGAGCTCAAAAACAGTTGCTCTTTCCTTCCCGAGGGAGCAATACGATGTCGTTCGGAAATGACTTCGGATGGTTCGCTTTTTCTCCCCACTTTTTAAATGCCTTGTTTGACTCTATTGGTCTATACTGGCATATCTTTTTACGACAAATGTCAGAATTTTTCAGACAGTAGAATTTCCCTAGATTGAGTTCCGGTTTACATTTTATTATGTTTATCTTTTCCATTTTTTAGGTTACATTACACGTGGATTGATATTGGGAAACCGAATATTTCGTTTCTTGTTGCATTGGATGCTGGGAGTGATCTACTTTGGGTTCCATGCGATTGCGTACAATGTGCTCCCCTATCTGCTGGTTACTACAGTAGTTTGGTATGCCAACTTTATTTTGCTTACTTTGATGAGCATTTTGTTTTTACTTCTGGTCTAGACCATAATAGCCAATGGTCAATGCACTTTATAGAACTTTTATGGATGCCATCCTTAAGGGTTTGAGGATTAACTGCTGCAAAGATTCAACCGAAAAATCACTTGTCCAACCGTGGATGATAAAATTAAGAACATTTCGCATATAAGTGAAAAAAATGGAAAGAGAATTACATTGAGGGTATTCTAAGGATTCGTATAATAAGTCTCGTATCTATTCCTGATGTCTGGGTTAACTATGGCACCATTCATGATATGGCTCTTTTTGGAAGATCATACCATCTCCTTAATATGTGGATGTTAAATCAATAAAGATGAAGAATTTCGGACACGCTAGAGTTAATAGATCAGAAAAGTGACTATGTACGAATGTAGATGGCTGGACTCATGATTTCTGGTCATTAGAGAGAGAGAAAGGTTGGGTGGCCACCTAAAACACTCGGGGCTTATATGTTTCGGTTAAGTAGGGCAGTCTCTTTCTTTTTTTTTTTTTTGATAATTAGTAGGGCAGTCTCTTTCGAGACTTGATAACAGTTTTAGCCCTTATTTCCAATAATTGATTGGCAGGGGCTCCCTCCTATATGGGGCATCTATTATGCAGGGTAGAGATCTGAATGAGTACAATCCATCTACTTCAAGCACCAGCAAGCATCTATCTTGCAGCCATCGGTTATGTGAATCAGGTCCAAACTGCAAAAGTCCCCAGCAGCCATGCCCTTACACTATAGATTACTACACAGAAAACACATCAAGTTCTGGGTTGCTAGTTGAGGACGTGTTGCATCTTGCATCTGGAGGTGAAAATGTGTCAAAAACTTTCGTTCAGGCTCCAGTCATTATAGGGTGTGCTTTATTTACCATTCCCTGCTACAATTTTTACAACTCTTTGTTCCAGTCACTTGAGTTTTTGCTGGTTGCCTGAGTAGGGATTAATCCTTGCCATCTATTCTTCTGAAAACAGATGTGGTATGAAACAAAGTGGTGGTTACTTGGATGGTGTGGCTCCGGATGGTCTCATGGGTCTCGGATTTGGAGAGATTGCAGTTCCAAGTATTCTTGCTAAAGCAGGATTGGTCCAGAACTCTTTCTCAATATGCTTCAATGAGGATGATTCTGGGAGAATTTTTTTTGGGGACTTAGGACCAGCCATCCAACAGTCTACTTCGTTCTTGCCGTTAGATGGAATATAGTACAGCCTCTAGCTTTCAAATATTTTCATATTTTGTACAGTGACAGTTAATATATATATTTTTTTGATAATTAAGTGAGAGTTAATATTGATGTCTTCTTGAATCTTTATATACATATTCTGACTTCTGGGCATTGATAATCATGATCAACTCCAATTTTCATTCAGTAAAACCTACATTATTCGAGTGGAGGCTTCTTGTATTGGAAACGCATGTCTTGAGCAGACAAGCTTCAGGGCACTGATTGATAGTGGGACATCATTTACGTTTCTTCCAGATGAGGTGTATGAAAAAGTTGCAAAGGAGGTAATTTATTGTTGTTTTGAACAATTTCGTGTATCATCATTATCAAGGTCTAATGTGGCTTTCAATTGTCATAGTTTGATAGACATGTCAATGCTACAAGGTCTAGCTATGAAGGATCTCCTTGGAAGTATTGCTATAAGGCCAGGTGAATTTGCTTGACAAAAAGAGTTCAAAAGCTACCATCCTCTCTCTCTCTCCCAATGTGTGTATTTGGTATACCATGCTATCTGTGTCACGCCAATGATCAGGTGGTTTTTTATGATTCAGTTCACAGGAGTTGCCCAAGGTTCCCTCCGTGACACTTGTTTTCCCATCAAACAACAGCTTTGTGGCCATAACCCTGTTTTCATCTATGGCAATCAGGTGATTACAAATTTCTGTGAATTTTTAACAACTGGTTATGATAATTCCCATTCTTCCCAACCCAGTTTTCCCTTGAAGTAAGAATAACTGAGTTATGGGGTTTAAAAATGATTGGATAAGAAGTCAGAACTTTGAATAAAGCAAAGTTAGTTTTTAAGCTTTAGGTTGCTGTCAAAATTGCATCTGAAATTAGCACCAGCAGACAGAGAAAAAGAATGTTTGTGATGAATGGCTTCTGAAGTAGATTTTTCATAGTCTAACAACCCTGAACAAAGATAGCCGAGGGAATAATAGAAAAGTTGTGGTGCTCCTGCCTGAAAGATTATCATACTAATCTTGGGGCAGATTGATCATTATACCATATTACTAGTGGCAACCAAGCCCTAAGTTCAAGCTACCTTGAAAAAAAAATATCATGCTTATCTGGACAGGACACCTGTGTTGAGTGCTATAACCCCAACTCCAAGGCAAGCCCATAGCCCTTTTATTCTCTTTTTTTTTTTTTTTTAAGAAATGATTTTATTGTGCCGAGATAATTACCAACAAAGTTAATTATTAGATTGATAGATAAGTTAACTAGGCCGCGTTTGATAATATGACTGGTTGATTTGATTTTCAACAGCTTTTGTCCATTTATTGGTAATTTATGTAGTGAATCATCTGCATTGTTGTCTCTCAAATTGAGACTATCATCTCTATGGTTAACTGCTTTAAAGAGGCGTATTGGACCATTTAACAACTTTTATGTTAATTGTTGAATTATATTTTCTATGGT
This sequence comes from Cyclocarya paliurus, assembly GCA_029856935.1. Classification (NCBI taxonomy): domain Eukaryota; kingdom Viridiplantae; phylum Streptophyta; class Magnoliopsida; order Fagales; family Juglandaceae; genus Cyclocarya; species Cyclocarya paliurus. Next base: position 10,640,508 of record CM056950.1, read on the forward strand.
GCTTAAAAGGTAGTAATTGTATCAATCGGGATTCTCATGGCGAGGGATCTAAAATTTTGGCCGTTTTGTTGCAGGGAGTTGTTGGCTTTTGTTT